>OY728152.1:57353771-58603771 GCA_963277665.1 Viscum album | reverse complement strand
TAAAAATAACATATTATAAAATTGTTCAAAATTCACCAAAATATTTAAAAATTATAAATTGAAATTTAAATTGTCTAAAATGTCATTAAGTATCAAATTATGGAAAATTCACAACACATAAGTAATTATTTATAACAATTTAAAATTTAGAATATTATTACCACAAATAAAATTAAATAGATTAAATAAGCATAAATCAAGTTGTTAAGGTTTAAATTAAATTACCAACATGTCTAAATCTTATTAGTTGATTATATTATAACCCTATATCATCAAATATTTGTATTTGAGTCATTTTTTGTGGTTTTTATCTGGCGTTTGATTTTATTATAAATTAATATTTTAGAGGTTTCCAAAAGTGACACTCTCTTCTCTTATAAAAGGAAACCTCCTCCCTCTCCTCCTCACACCACATTGAGCCTTCAAGATCGGCCAAACCCTACAAATTTATCATATCCACTTTCTTAAAAACATTCAATAGGTGCGGATGTTCTTAAAAGACCATCTTTATTTCTCAAAGAGGAGGTTTAGAAGAGGCGCGTCAGAGAAGAGGTTATATCGTTTATGGATTCTTTCAATTTTATTTCTTCTTCTGCGTCTTATACATTATTTGATTCATTATAAAGTAATAAAAGAAGTATAAATAATATAATTTTATTTTATTATAAATATGAAAAAACTCTATTTCACCTTCTATCCATCCTACGGAAAATGAAATCACCGCGCGTGCGTGCGTACAAAATACCATCTCCACGCCGTGGTGTAATCTGTTTTCCACCACCACCTTACATGGATGGGTATAATGGTGTAAATAATAACTATATATGATTATTATAAGATGATAATAATTCTGAGATATTCTATAATCCACTTCAATTCCATTCAATAATTATGAGAACAATATCATCGCGCGTGCGTACGTATGGATTACCGTCTCCACGACGCAATGAGATTCATTGTCTATGTTAATCATTCCAGAATGACTATAAAGTATATATAATAAATAATCATGAAAAATGTGACATAATAATGATATTGGATTTATTCATATTTCATTTACATACTTCCATTAAATTTAATAAGGAAACGAAATCATCGTTCATGCGTACGCATAGACAACCGTCTCCATGAACGGTGTATTTCATTCCATTTATCGATCTATCATATATATTTATATGATGAATATATATTATAAATAAATAATTATTTAAATTATTCAATAATTTTGATCGGGTTATAGGTAATAATATCATGAACAAAAAGTCCAAACACATGAGGTAAATGAAACAATTTTAACCAAAATGTTGCTTTAACATGGAATTGACAAAAGAACAGGTAATATAATGTCATAAGTGAATCATATATGATATAATAAATATTATTATGGTTCAGTTAAATGTTAATAATATGTTTAAACCCACTATACATGAGTCTCGGACACATACAGAAGAAATTGTACATAAGGTAAGGGATTATTTTGTCTCACTTTTATTTTTGGGAGACATATTCCTTAATCACCATCTATTTCCTATGTATAGTGTTTATGCTACATATGAATGTTTTAAAATTTTTAATATGAAGGATATGATATTTAAATATGCATGTAATTTTCTTTATTTTATGACACATAGGAGTTCACCTATCATAAAAAGGTATGGGATAATTTTGCAAATCTAATTTTTATCAGAGATTTTTTATACGTAAGTATTTACTGGTGTTATATTTTTCATCCATGTCCATAAAAATGTTTTTCATAAAGTGTTTAATATTCTTCCTTGAATGTTTAATGTCATTTTTACCCCTCTTTTACTTTTACATTGTGTTATGGAAGGAATCCTTCTTTTGATTACCACACGAGGAACTTTTTGACTTTTCCGAAAAAAGTACGAGGAGAATGTTTTTTTAACATATATGGCATGGATAGATTTTTACGGTATCATAACTCCAAATTTTCATGAAGATTCCTCTAAAATATGTTATTATTATTTTCAAAAAAATCATTTTCTATTAAAATTGAATGGCATTTTGTGAAAAGAAAATGATTTTGAAGATGAAATGATTTTTTCCTGAAGAATTCATTTCACGTATTTTTTCAAAACTATTTTCCATATAAGATGAAATAATTTAGTATGATTATGTTTCATGTATAATGTCTCTATTATTTACATGGTTTTATTATTCTTTTTATGAAATTATATCCATTGTTTTTATTTGGATTACGTTATGATGGGATGATGTTTATGAAACCCATTTTATTCTTTGGGTTATGATGAATGAGTTATGTTTATTTATGTTGCACAAGTAAGAATGATTTCATTATGAGATGGGTGTGACCTATATCTCCCTCCAATGAATTGGGTAAAAATTTATATCTCATGATATAGTCATGGATGGAAGGGTAAGTAAATCTGGTTCAGTAATACAGGGCTGGAATGGCAAGTAAACCCGGTTCAGTAATTGACATTGTCCACTATGATGGTCTTGGAAAAAATTTCTTGGCTACAATGGAAATAATAACATGTTCTAGATGGTTTTCCACAATTAAATGTTTTATTCACATTATACTTCATCATGATTGATGTTCCTTTATGATCTATACCTTACGTACTGCCAAGATTTATTTCACAACCCATGATTTTGATGTTTCAACTTTATGTAAATGTTTTTTAAGTTCAAATGTGTATGGTTTGTTTTATTTTCTCCATGCATACCCTTAATAAGAATTTGAGATCACCCTTTATATGTTTTCATTTCTCCAGGATATAAAGAAAAGTTTTAGGTAAGAAAAAAAATTTGATGATCATTATAGGAGATGTTGAAGCACTTTCACCATGATTAGAGGATTATGTCCTGTGTTCCCAAAGAAACTAAACTATTACGGTCCTTGGGTGTCTGTTTTTGTTATGTATTATGTATTCTGTAAAATTAATGCAACTTCCATTAATGTAAATCTTGGGTATAAACAATGTTACATTATGATAGTGATATATATTGGGATGTTAATGTGGGTGTCAGGGATGTGACTAGAGATGATGGAAAGGGTTGAATCCTGGCTTATCTATTGATATGATTAAGATGAATTATTGCTTGAAATGAATATGTTTAATGTATAAGTTTATTAAATTTTTAGAATTACATTCTTTTCTACTTATTTTAGTTAGAAGTTTTGGGATTCTTGTTTCCACATAGTGGAAGCATAGTAATTTTTTCGTAAAGTAATTTGTATTTTGGAATAATATTAATAAAATTTAATAAATGATATAATCTATATGGTTAGTGCTGATGAAATTGAAATAATGAAAATATTTTCATATTAAGAAACAATGAAAACTATTTTGATTATACTTGGAGTGAATATATTGGTCTTGATAGATAAATTTATATAATTTTAAACAATGTTGTTGGTTAATTATCAATTAATGAATTAATTTTCTAAAAGTGAAATATTTTATGATGGTATGTAATTAATATAATTTATCTTTTTAAACTCATGTGTTTATATTGAATATATAGTCTTATTAGTTGAAGTTGGGAGTTTGAGTAATATTAGATGCCATTTTTTCTAAGACATGGCTGTGCAGTTAGTGTATTTGTAAGATATATTATATAATGTATAATATCTGATATCATACACTACCCCTAAAATTTATGTTAGGAAAATTGACTACTACTAAACACATGGTGGTTTTTTCTAGAACAACTAGGTAAGAGGATGGGTGGATGAATACCCACTATCTCCCTGTGATCTTCTCTTGTTATTTATACTTGCTAGTACGTGTGGTGGTTAGTTTTCACTTATATGTGTGCAGAGGAATGTGATGGATTTTGGTTATTAAAACACATGTATCATAAAATATAGTATCTAAAGGATTATAATTGGTATGATGTGTATAGGTTGTGATGTACTTAGGTTCCTCACATGATGTATGGGATGTGATTGTATGAGTTATAATACCAGATGTATAATACATTTCATACGGGCTATGATAGATCTTCGAAAAACATGGTTATTATACCAGGACATGATATGGGATAATGTGATGATGTGATTCATGAGGTGAATTTTGTGGTGCATTTCATAGTTTTCTATTGGGAATCATACTGTAGAGTTACATGGTTTAGGATATGTGATGTGGGGTAGGAGTCGAAAACTATTGCGGATGTAGAAAAAGTGTACCCATAATGATTTTTTCTATATTATATATTATCTTTTAGATGAATCTTTTTGAGAGTTATCCATACTGAGGCTCTAAACATTGTACATAATTTTATGTGACTTTTTAGATTCACTATTTTTTATTTCAGTTTATCATGCTTCCTTCATATTTTGAGCTAGCAGCTATCGGGAAGATCCTATTAAGTATACTATTAAAATCACCACACATATATATAATCTATATTAATTTCAGTAAAAGGTTGATGGAGGTAAATCTTCGTATTAATAGATCATGGTTTTTTTGCAGATATGTGGGAATCTTAGTGGTCGTTTCCTTTATCTTTTTGGTTCATGTAGTCATCCTTTCATTTATAATGGTACTTTTTGACATTTCATGTATGCACATGATATTTCAATATATCAATATATTTCTAAGCATGTATTGATTGGTGTATCTATCTTAACTCTATATTTTTCTGGTTCTCACAAAGGGCATTTCAACCCTTATGTATGATTATTATACCCATGGTACAAGTCAAAATCCCAAGGACATATGGATGTGGGACCTATGAATTTACCATCTCAAATCTCTCATTGACGACCTAGAACTTGTACTCATTAGGATTGGGGGTGATGTCTTTAATGTCACTATGTATGGAAAACATGGTTCCCAACCTTATAAATATATCATAAAATTCAATGTGCTCATATATATTATGCCTTAGGAAAAAGAAGGTACTTATAGTTGAATGTCCCATGAGGAACCAAAACCATCATATTATATTGGTTTTATACATTTCTCCTATAAATAACTACACACTTATCAGACTATATTCCCCCAATGGATAGTTATAGACACCATTGTTGGTAGCCTACTATGTTTATCTCAAACCGTTCTTGGGATTTTGAGTGCTGTCATGGAAGAATTCATGTATGTTTGATGGAACAAGTGTAAGGGTCCAGCTTTAGAATTTTGAGTTTTTCCACTAGGATATGGCATGGGAGATGCGAGACTAGTTTTTTTCTTAAGATAATTTTGTATATAGATATGGATATTATGTTTATTTTTATAGCTTGTTGAATATATATTCTTCTATTATTCCCCTATCCTTCTTGTTTTTTTGTATATAATATATAGATGAAAATATTTTTTATATGATGGTGGATGCCGTTTTGTTATTATTTTGGAATATATAATACTGATTATTTTTCTTATATAAGGAAGTGTTATGTTTCTTCCTCCCATATTTTAAAATATTTACTCTAAAATTTTATTTTATTATACCTATCAATTACACTCTAATTCATCTGGTATAGTCTCCCCACCCTAACAACATGGACTCTCAATACTATTCAAAATCCTATCAAGTAAAGAATGGAATTTTTAAGGGAATGTGGGAGATGAGTTTCAGTTATTTATTAGTAAATTGATTCTAGGACATTAAAATTTATAACCCTCAATATAATATTATGAAATAATATTTATTGGTTAATGTATTTTGGTGTTATATGATCATGTTTTGAAATAATTTTCATTTAATGAATATTAATTTTTTTTAAATGAATATTCTTTGTTTTTTTTCTCTATTGTGTGTTGAATGAATAATTTCAAGTTGAACATATATTTATATATATATGTATGATGAATTCAAGGGTATTTTATTTTCTTATAATACATTTTTAGATTTTCATAACCCATGAGATAATAAAAATAATATAACTTATTGTGTTTTTTGACATTTTTATTTTGTTGACATGGTTGGGTTTCTTCATAGAGCCTGAGAAGGATAGACATTATTCAAAATGTTTCCATATGCCTATATTTTTTTTAAAATTTTATAAAATGTTCAATATTCAATGGTTATTCCATATATCCATATTATTCAATGATCTAATTTTTCCCCCATGGATTATGATTATTTCAATTTGTTTCATGGGCATAGTATACGTTTTCTTCATTTTATAGTTATTTTTTTATCTCATGACAGTATACATGTTTTTATATTATTTCATAAGAAAATATTTTAGGATTCTATTGTTATTTTAAGAAGATAATTCTCCTCTAATTCATTATTAAAAAAATATCAACATTACCATTGTGGGTCATTGATAATATTTCCAAAAAGTGAGTTTAAGATAACCCCATATTTTTTATTTTATTTCCCATTAAACTATATATTAAATAATGAGTAAAAGTAAATCTTATGTTGAGTTTATTATTGGATATTTAGATGTTATAATATGTAATATGTTGTTTATGTTCTTAATCAATGAAGACACTAAATCATTGGTTGTTCAAGATTGTGAGGATACATGTAAAATTTAATGATTAAATTTTTAAAAATGTGGATATATATATATAACTGTGGGTGTTTGTGGGGATTTGGATTTGGCATATTATATAACATATCAAAAGAAATGATATCCTAGGAATTATTAATTTTATGTTAATAATGTCTAGACCACCATTATATATCACATAATAATATTCAACAATGTAATGTTAATGCTACACAAATCCGATTAGAGGATGCAGTTATCAACCCTCATTAGTTATTTATACATAGTCCACCTGAAATCAGTATTATGTTATGTAAATGTATTATCTAACATAAAACATAACTAATAGAGCTAGTGAGTATTTCATGAATTGTTTTTTACCATTCACCAATTAATAATTACATATATATCGTAAAATAAAAAATAAATAAAAATAATGTTTTTTTATTAAATTTCAATTACTTAATAATTATGAAAATATATAACATATTTGTAAATTATTGAAATGGTAATTTAGGAATATATATATAATTCATTAATTTGACATAATTTCATTAATTATGAGTTTTTTATAATAAATTATTTAAATTCATATGAACGGGTTTTTAAAATATTAGTTATACTATTAATTATGAATATTAATATACATTTCCCCAAATAAATATATCATGACATATAATTTAATATATATGGTTTTTATTGAAATTGATTAACTAATATATAAAATTATTATAAACTATTAAATACATTAATATTTAAAAGTCTCTACATTTAAAATATTATTTTTTTCATAATAATTTATTTTAATTATTGGAATTTGAATTCCTTATTTGAAAAATTAATTAAATTTTATTAAATGTTTTTTTATCATTGATTTGATTATGGTTAAAAAAATATTGAATATGTGATATTTAGATTATGAAAACTACATACATAATAAAAATGAAATATAAAATGTTTATATTTCCTTTAATATTACAAATTTGATTAAAAAACCATATATATTTATAATATTAAAAGTTACTAAAAATATATAATATGATTTTTATATTTATCTTATTATGGAATATACATAATTACTACATACTTATAAAGTTTTAATGATTTATTTATTCATGAATTGTTCAAAATTAATTTATCTCCAGTTAAAATATATTCACCATTCATTAATTTTGTTTATTTACTTTTATATTAATATATATAAATTATTAATATTATTAATAGAGGTATGATTTTGTTTTACATGTTAATCTAATTTTATAAATTTTTAAATATTTATGTAAGTATTTACAATATAGTTATAATAATTAATTTAATTTTCATACCCTAGAATTTATCTTATATTAGGTTATGAAAGAGAATCATAAAGATTATTATAATGTATAAATAATACATTTTTCTCAATTATTTTGGTAATGAGGTATCTCATTGATTAAATATTCATTAATTAAATGAAATTTGGGACTGATATATCACTAGAATAGTAGCTTATTACTTGTCTAGAATAGTGGCTGTCATTTGACAATCAATAACAGAATAGACATATCAGAACCTTTTTCTTCAAATGATTGTAAAGATCATAATGAATTTTTTTCATGAAATTAATGAATAAGATAGATTTTTGATATGTATAAATATAGTTGGAATTTAATTTTATATTGTTACACAATCTATGGGTGGTGTGAAGATTAAAACATGTATTTTTTTTTTCAAAATAGATGTATGGTAGAAGGAATATAATTACAAAAGAACTACATAGAATATTTTTTTTTTAAAATTAATAGTTTATAAATGATGGTGACATGAAATTCCATTTAAATAATATCAATTGTGACATTACATAAAAAATAAAACACATATAAATACCTATATAATATAACCAGTTCAGTTCTACTAAAATAGGGATTCTATGGATTATCTCTATTCAAGAATGGTTTTAATGTATAACCATAAGAGTTAGGTATCCAAATCACATTATTAGCATTTTGTTATAGATACATGGAAAAAATATAAAGGGTAATAGATTAAGTGTGTTGATTATATCAATATAATTGATTGAAAAAATAGTTTTTGAATCAATCATCCAAGATACATATTTAATATGATTGGCATGTTGTGCCATGTAAATTGATATTAGGTGAGAGTAACACCAAATATGACTCATTACATGGGGATATATGGATCTTAAACTACATATGTTTATGGAATATTTACAAATATTTTCATTTAAATATGTTAACATTAAATAAATTATTTTTTTGAAGAATGGAATACATAATACATATCTATTAAAATATTTTTAAATATGTAAATGAGATCATCCTCATGAAACTGAGAACAATATATTAGTAGAAATGTGATTAATAGAATAAAATACTTTGAATAATACAAAAACATGAAATATTCTTATGTAAGATTATAAATATTAATTAATAGTTTAATGAGTAAAAAAGGATGATGTTAGTCAACAAGTAAATCTAGAGGCTTATGGGATGTGTGGAATAAATCATTCAATATTTCAAAGGTTTTATGGGAAACAACACATAACGTTCCTTACAATATACTCAAATATTCAATATCATTGAGTGTGATAATTACATGGTATGAATAAAGATATCCCCTAAGGTGTTCCTTAATTAAAGAATTATTTATAGAGTGATCATTTGAAATATTCATGAAATTTTAACGAGTTCAAGAAATTTTCCCCATTATTTATAAAACATCAAGGAATAGATAAAATGGGCATTTGATGTACTTTATATGGTGCTATTTCTATAGAAAATGGTTACTGTTTTAAGGCAAATTAAAAAATTTGATATTTCTAAAATAGTACTATGGTAATTGAAACATAGTGATTTTTATAATATAATAAATTTTACTATTTTTAATCAAATATCCAAAAATACCTGACCTTATTAGGGAAAAAATTGAATTCTAGTGTTTGGTATTATTTTTATAGAATGAACAGTTTAATTTTTAATGTATAATAAACCAAATGTATATTATAAATATTTTAAAAATAATATTGTAGCTCACAATAAAAATTAAGGATTGATAAATACTATAGTAATCATTTCAAAATAATAAAACCAAAACATTCCATTCATAATTTCAAATATAAAATAATATACCATGATTATATGGATCTTATAAAAGGATATGTATAGTTATATTTTTTCCCTTTTGTCATTAAATAATGTTTTGTAAATAATGATTTGTTATGAACAATGAGATGTTGTGGATTTAATAAAAATCTCTAACAACTCACTGAATTTTGTAAAATTATTGAAAATAATGTTATGTTAAAATGAATTATATATAGGATAATGAATTTAACACAAAATTTGTTAAAATAAGAGGGATATAATCCCAAAAAATTCATTGTGATATTTGAAATAATATTGACTTATTTTATGGAATAAATCTTCAAAGGCATTGAATACCATTTAAGATAGGGATTAGTGTACTGTTGGAATATAATATTACAACATCTATTATTTAAAATTAAGGATATGTGTTTTAATAATGTGGATATTTATGAAATTATAAATCATAGTTCTAACATTATTTTTCAAAAATACTAGTGATTAAATATTAAATTAAATTGGGAATTCAGCTTATAATTAAATTTATATTTTATAAAATATTATAGAAAATGGATTTCCACATCTGTTTTATGATGTAACGATAAGGAATAGAATTAGAAAACAATTTACTATCATTACACATTAGTTTTATAATAAAAACAAGCTGGAAAATATTAAAACAATCTTATCCTTCCACATTGGGTTTTTAAAATAATTGATGTGGAAGGGGGATATGAATGATTTTATGGATACAAATAAATATTGATTGTTTCTCTCTATAAGATATCACTTCATTTTTCTTATAAACTGAAGTAGAAGGTTATATTTTCTTATTTTATTAAAACTACATAATTTTATTTCTCCATAACAAGTGAAATGTTTTCAATGATAGAAAATAGAGAAAAACAACATTTACCAGACTTGTGTTCTAAATACTCATCTTTTAAACTATAACTAAAGGAAAAAATAGTCATTCTAAAAATCTACCATACATAAAAAGTTGTATGAAAACAAATTTTAGTGGTGGTTAGGGGATTTATCATCAAGCAGTGTATAATTGTGGTAAATCTATAATAAATATTAATGGTATATGTTAAAAAAAAGAATATGTCAATAAAAACCATAAAATAATTAATACAGTTAACTTTAATAAAAATTGTAGTTTTCCCCTTTTTTATTATCTTATACATTAATATTAAAACATAATTATAACATTCAAAATTCACATTTTGAATCCAACTATACAGTAATGATACTTTTACTTTTAAATTAAAACCAACATTTATATATATATAATGAAAAAAATATAATCAAATATAAAATTTATTTAGTTTAATTTTTATGTATTAAATTTTTTTCATCTTTATAGATAATTAGTCATCATAATTTTTTTCTATAGACCAATATTTTTATATATCAACTAAAAAAAATTATAATAAGAAGAATTATGATTAAATAAAATATAAATATAATAAAAAATGTAATATTTATTGAAATGATTTAAAAACATTATCTAATAAAGAGAATAAAATATTGAGCATTCATGTCAGTCAAATACCCATATAATTCAATTACCCCAACAATATAAAATGCTGAAACATAATGATATTATAATTAATATTAGTACACTACTGTCAGCATCTTCTTACACGCCATGTAATGTACTAAACAAACCTCCAATATCTACATATTCTAATAATATATAAATATATAACTATAGCATCATCATTCATATATTTCATGATCGTATTGTTATATTATAGACCTATTAAACTACAAATGGGAGTGTTCACATTTTGAATTCATACAGTTTTTAGATAAATAATTAAATAAGTGTTAAACTAAGTCACATAAAATCATATTTATTTAAATCAACATAAATATAATCATAATTTTTTTAATGAAATCATGTCAAATAAATGTACAATGCGATCATTAAATATAATAATATCCATGATTATTTTTTTGAATATTCTATATTTATTTCATATTACATATATTTTATATTCCAATGAAAACACAAAAATATTATCTATGAAAAATGAAATATTGGATATCCATTTTAGCCAATCATAAATTTCATATGTACCCATAGTTGTAGATTCCTGATCCTCTTCTTCTATTTTTCCTAATTATTTTGGTCATATATACTCCTATATAAATTAAAAATAATAAAATGTAGTATTTAATTTTAAAATATATTTTAATAAAATATAATAAACATACATACTTTGTATATCTGGAGACAAATATGGCTAGTAAGACAAATTAAAAGATGACTCACACAATCTTCAACTCTAGTAACCTCATCTTTAGGAAATGGTACAAAAAAATTTATATCAATAATATCATATACTATTAATATTAATTGACATAAAAACATGGGTTGGTGATATATAGAATCCTAATAAATATGTATGACTTATTATGATATTATATATGCATGGGTATTTCTTTTATACAACTCATTGAAAAACATCATGTCTAAATAAGGATGTGGAGTATTTGAGTAAGAATTTTATGATCAAGTATTCATCTATTCAAAAATATCCTAGAAAATTGATTTAATTTGCTCACCTTTAAACTATTTTAGGTTATGTACCATATATTTGATGTAATCAATTTATGTATCAACTTATTTTTTTCAATGAATAACCAAATACTTGTATACTAATGACACAATCCTCATAACTACTTTTATAACCTATTTTTTCCTTTCCTAATGATATAAAAACAATTTCCATCCTATCTTTAGGGATTAAATTTCCATATATGATGTGCTCTTGATGGTCATTGTGAAATGATATGTTAAAATGTTATATTTGTTCTATTAACATAAAAAACACAGATATTCAAAAAAATTAAAAATTATTTTCATAAAACTATATCTACTGTTTCTCTATATTATTCGACAAAAAACATTTCATTTTTGGTATTAATGCCCATTTCAATATTTTCATAGTGAATGGGGGAGAGTAAGACTACATTAGACTTCAATTATGACACAAATTTATTATGAACATAACAAATCAAACATTTTAGCAATTAAATTCTCATCTAGTAAATGATACCTTCTACAAGATAATTTAAGAGAGTATACATTATACAAAAAGTTCTTATTGTGAGCTCCACAAGATTCCTATTGTAAAAAAATTTATATTTATTAATCATGTAATATATATTTAATTTTTTACAATATAATAATTTTCATACAATAAATTCTTTATCATGAATGTTACTTAAAAAATTTCTCTATGAATCTATATCTAAACTATTCTATAAAAGGGATGGGTTTTCATTATTTATCATCTCAAAACATAGTTTTTTTCTACTATTTTTTAGATTCACGCAATAAAACTACCAGTAAATATAGAATTAATTTAATTAAATCATTCTTTTCTAAAAATTCAAATTTCATATTTAATTAAATACCATATATATTGTTAAATATATATATAATATTTCAAGAATGAGAAAACTAGTAATTGAATAATGAATTTTACCTTTAATGAATCCTCCAACTACTCATACATAATCATAATGATGAAATTCTAATACAAATATAATATTTTTATATAGAAACTACTCTCCAATGCAATATAACCCCTAAAATGCTTTGCAGATGGGCGAGTTAGGTTATTATCATCATAAAATTTAACATATATTCACTACTCCCCATTAAAAAGATATTTTTTTTGTAATTGTTTCATCTCCCATCTATAAATACATAGAATCATTTTCTATTTAAAATAATAACATTATTCATCCATTGAAGGCTAACTAGTAGTCATTCTAATAATGATTTCCAAATTGAAATATTTACATTCAATAAACGATTTAATCCCTGAATATTTTGTAATATGATAGAATACATACAATTACATTGGTGTTTATTCCTTTCCCTTAGTGCATGTCATTTAAGTAGATTAATGTTACTATAGTTTTTTGTTCCAATATATTATTTCAATAATGAATTAATAAATAAATAAAATAACAAAATATCATTAAGTAACATTCAAACATATGTAAGACAATTAAATTTAATGATTTCATGATTTTAAATACAAAAATATTATAACATAATATAATAAATATTATTTTTAATTAAAAAAGGAAAGAAATGATCAGAATTTTACATTTAAATTTCATAGTTAAAAAATAGAGTTTTTATCTCTATATTGTTTTTTGAAACATATGTTGTTTGTTGGGTTTTTAATCATATAATTTATAACCTAAATAGTGGAATATAATATATAAAAAAATCATATCTACAATAAATATAAATAGAAATAAAAATCAAAATGAATGACATATAGTTTTTTATCTCTTAATTTAAAAAAATAAAAAATATATAAATTATTTATCGGAATAATTTTTCATTTGACTAAATGTTTTCTCATCTCTCTTCTAAAATTACATTTCATATAGTAGGGATTGTATAGAATTTATATAAATTTTTATAATACATAATTAATTTTATTGATGAAGGAGCCACACATAAATGTATAACATCATCATCATCCTCATAACTAAAATGAAATATTCCCTAAAAATTTATAGACTACATATATTTATATGGGCATGTAACAAAAAATATCTACTTTTCATGTTTTACCATGATAAATGGTTCTTATATGTAAATAAATATTTTCAAATCAATGACTATATACACCTAATAATCATGTATCAAATGAAACTTTAATTTCAACCAAGTTATAGTTAATAATAATTAAATTATGTTTAGTATAATATATTTCCCATATTACATAATAAAAACAAAATATGTTGTAGTTATTGTATAAATTTTGGTGTTATCTTTTGAACTGAAAATAATATTTTCATCGATGATGACCATTATCCCACTATTATTAATGGTACTACTGATATCCAAATTTTTTGTGAAACAATTTCTATCAGTTAATATAAAAAAATACCATGTAACACATTAGGAGATTGTAAGATCTTGTGTTTTGAATCAAGTTTTAAATTTTAGTGGAATTTTATTTTTTCATCTCGTGGAATATAAAATCTCAATCCAAGCATGAGAAATAAAAAGTTTTCAAGTTAGAACATATTTTTGTGTTTTTTGAATAGTATTTACTATATTGAGGAATCATGGGAGTACATAGGTGTTTTTGTAGAATTGGTATTTGAAATATTATTTTCATGAGAGAAAACCCTCGGTGCAGAATTTCTAAAAAGGTGATATGAATTGTGCATCCAAACCATATATAAAATTTTGTACTAGGAAATGGTCAATTTTACCCACATTAGTTATCCTAAACAGTCATGAAAATTGTTATATAATTAAAAAGGAACTTGATTTGGTGGCACACATATTGTAAATTGGTTCGATGAAACCATGTGAGGTTTGTGTGTATAGATAACATTGCCTTCGTGGTTTTCAAATTGTTTTCTTAACCATGTGGCCAAACATTAAAGGGTGATAGTGATAGGGTAACAAGGCCATAATGGTAGGTATATAGTTCACATAACTATTTATCCAAACCATTAACCTAAATTAAAGGGAAAAAAGAGTTTTTCCTCTCAATCCTTAAATGGAATTCACCCCATTTTCATCCCCCATTACTCAGTTTCCCCTTTATTCATACCTACATCACTTATCCTATTTCATGGTTTGATATCCCTTATTAATAGGCAATGTTGATATTAGTTATTAACATTGAATCTCCATTAGTAAGACAATGATTCAAATAACCACTTTTCTTAGTTTCTATTTTCTCTCTTTGTGTTATCTCCATGAAATCTAATATGCCCAATTTTTATGGTGTTTGTATAGTTTTATGATTTCTTGTGTCAAATATATTTAATGTGATGAAAATATGAGATGAGAATCCATGTTACCATATAGGGTAGTTAGTCTGTTGATTTTACTAAATGTATCATCTTTTATAAAAAAATTCCATTGTACCACAAGTTAGGAATTCAATGCATTGATTATAAATTGTCACTCCCTAAAATATTTTTTATATACCCCACATAAACCCATAGATATTATAATATTGTTGTAAAATAAACATGGATTAACACATTTTTTCTGTCCTGTTAATTACTATCATTGTTTATTGGTTTATTTAATGAAAACACCACTTAATTGTTCATGGTTTCACTTCTATGAGAGAATTTGATTAAAATATAATACATAATAAAAGTTGTATTGCAATATAGAGGGTTTACATATATGGACGTGCATCACATATAAGTAAGATGAGTAATGAAATTATTTTACAGTATAAATCCATTGAAGGTTTCATTTCATATGATAAATCAATTATTTTTTACTCCTTCCATATGACTAATCCTCCATTAGTTTGAGTTGCTTACGTGCCCATGAACCCTATACATTGAAAATGAAATTGATCTCCCTTTAGTTGGGATGTGATTGTTACTTACTAATGAATAATTAATAGTGTATTATAGGGTTGAGAAATGGTATGTTATTATATATATTGAAATTTATTGTAAAGATTCACTATTTTTTTGGAACTAGTAATTGAAGTAATGGAATTGTTAAATGGTGGATTCCCATCAATTGTCACCATGCCATTATAGATAAATTGGTAATTGAATTAATTTAATGAAATTTTAATGAATAAATTAATTGATTCATGATAATCATAAATTGGAATGTATATGAATCATTCTCAATGATTTGTAACTAAATGAAATACATGATTATTTTTAGACCTTAGATGTTGGTTGTTATGAGATGGTCAATCGATTTTTAAAATGGTGCTCCTTATAATCTATTTTGAATTATATGACATGGTGATCCTCATTGTTTACATTAAAATGGTGGATATGGTTCTCCTCATTATTTATTTTATGTTGTTCAACATCATTCTCATCATTCCTTATTTGACATTCATGGACATGGAAAACCTCATTATTTATTTAAAAATGATAGGAAAGGAATTACTAGATAATTATTAGAAGTTATTAGACAAGTTGATCTTTATCATTCTTATGAAATTTGTGGACATGATGCTCTATTAACCCTTTAGATTAGATACTTTAATGGATACTCCTTATTTAATTATGAAGTAGGACATGATTTTCATTCTATGTTTACTACATGGTTACATAAACTAAAACCCAAGTCTATTTATATGGAAAAAATGAATAGAGACATTATCACATAGACCATAGTTGGTATAGTCATCCAAATATCCTATGAGGATCCTAGGATCAACATGGTTTATCTATACATTATTACTTTACATCCCTTATTTATTATTCATGTATACTATTAAATTTTATTTTCATGGTATATACTGTCATTATAATATATTGGTTTTGGACTACTAATTTTTACTCACAACCATTTTGGGCCTCCATTTTCTACCCTGATATATTACTTATATGTAGGCAGGGATATAGTAAAACAAACAATTATGGATGATTTATTATTTTTACTAGGATGTGATCTTGGATTCATATGACTTATCACACCCTTAGGATTCTCGTGGAATAGTTTTGGCTCTTTTCTATGGTTATAAATGTATCATATGTATTCATGGTTCCATGTATACATTTTAAATTTTAGTATAGTCATGTAGTCATTTTTTAAATGAAACTGGATTCTATTTAATCCTAATTATTATCTTTTGGATAATTTACATTTTTTTCTCATTACTATATTTCTTCCAAAGAGTTTTCTATTATACATAATAATGATACAATATTTTATATATGGAATATTATCCTCACCCTATCATTGTATGCCCTATATACTTGTTTGAAACTCCTATAGTATGTGGAGGTATGCCTGATGTCATGCGGTCAACTAGTTTCAGCAACATATGGGTGAATTTAGTAAGGATCTTCAAGCAGTGGTATTAGAGATATATTTCTCATCTATGTATTTCTTTTTTGGAAGAGTACTTAGGATATTAGGAATGAATTAGAACATGTAAAATATCCATATTCTCAAAATGTCCAAACCAGGAATGGGGGAAGATCATGTTTCTTATGATGGGCCAATTATTCATTATTCTTATTATTATAGTTGATTATTATTATACCTTCAGTTCATTATTTATTATCAATTGTTAATGATTTTTTATATTTAACATTTTTTGTTATATATAAACATATGATATATGTTCATTAACAATATTGGAACATATAATTCTTATTTTATAATCATTAATATTTTTATACCATAATTTCTTGATTATATATGATGTTACTCTCTATAACATGCTTGGGTAATAATTTTTGTTTCAATATTTTTTCCTAATTGATTTCATTAATTTCATTATTATGTTATTGTATACCATGTTATAGTTAAGATGTTATATGAGTTAAATAAAGTGTCAATAACAACCTTAATAGTGGTTTCTTGTAAAGTGTTATGTTGAAATTATATCTAATCATGCTGCTATTAATTAATGATATGTACTGTTTTTAAATTATATAAAAAATACCCTTTTTGAGCATTCAAAAATTTGAATAATTGGATGTTAAAAAAATGAACTCATTTCTTATGTATGTTAGTTAAATTGTGTGTTATTTATATCATAAAAATTTATGTGCCTCCATAACATGGGAATGATGAATTGTATAATTGAATCGGCTTATACCTTATATAAACCATACAGTTCATTCCTAAAATCATATTCCATTGACATAAAACAAAAAAGGTTGTTCTAAATATTTAATAAAATATCTGTCAATGGGATTCACTAAAATGCGATGCGAACTATAATTTATATTGTGATTCCTCTATAAATTGGGAATGACTACCCATATAATTGCATGAATGATTGTGTGACATAGCCCTTATTGGTAAATTATATTATACATATTCATAGTGCATGGATCCATTGTTATAACATGGGAATATTTTTTGAAATATTTGTTTTAAATATAAATTTATTTGTTTCATATTTTGAGTTAAAAGGAACACCATGTTTAGCTTTTGTTAAACACATCATCATATTTTACGAAACCACAATATATTGGAAATATTATTAATTTAATGTGCCTATTACCACCATGCCATTAAAACTAAAGGTATTAATCTTAAAAACAAATATTAAATATTATGTTTAATGGTTTTAAATATAGAAATTATATTGATTGACAACGCTTAATATTTTGTAATGCATATGTATTTTGCAAAAATAAAATCTTATAAAATGAAATTTATTTTGAAGATCAAAAATTTCTTTTTAAAACAACAATTAAATTTATTTGATAAAATAAACTTCATTTTTGATATCATCATGTCAAAATATAGTTTTTTTGAATTTTTGATATTATTCTAAAAATACTAATTTAAGAATTAGAGTCTTCATTTTATTCATGGATCTTGATATCTAGTTATTTTTTAGGATAATGGAAGAAATAAAAATTTTATATGTACAAATCATTTATTTCTATGTATATAATATGTACATCTATGTACATGCTATGTACTCGAGAATTATGTATAGCCACATACTGGCCATATAAAGGCCGACTACATGGACGTGTATGTGACCTACAAGACCGCTTAAGGTAAAGGCTAATTAAGGCTACAATATGAAATGTACATTTAATGAACACACCATGTAATTTCCTTTTTATTTTATAAATCTGTGTGGGTCATGTCTCATCCACAAAACAACTTCTTCTCCCATTGGTTCAAATAGGAGACTGATAGAAGGACCGAAAAACTTTGAACCCCTCCCGATTCACCATTTGACCTCCAATTGAGATGTCTTATGGTCTGCTGGAATCCCAATAGGGAATCTCAATTCCTCTAGTGTCATTCTACCTAATTCCTCAACTCACATTGGATACTCTTGGTGGGTAATTTTTTATCTTTTTTTAGATCTACTTCATTCTATGTCGATTCAATTGATGACAATAAGGATCTTGATTGTACAACTTCGAGGTAGGAGGTTTGTGCCTATTTTTGTTTGTCTTTAAATTATATTTGGTAAAAGAGACACATAACCCCATTTAGGTTGTTGAATGTTTTGTAATTTAGCCATTTTTAATGACTTCTATGGTTTGACTGATTATTAAGGGGTTGTTTCTTAGTTATAAGGATTGATACCTTGTTTACAGGACACCCCATTGGTGTATTTTCCTCTTATTGACTATTTAAGGCCATTTGGTCTAGAATTACTATTAGGCATACCTTGTATTCCATGACTTGGTTGACTTGGATGGATTTGAGTGATTATATTAAATTCATGTGGAATGCATTGTGAATTTTTACACATGTAGTAGTTATATATTACATGTGCTGCTTTGATATGGTATGAACGTTGTTTTCCCAATGGATCGTGAGAGCCTAGGACCAAGAAATATGTGGGGTTTCCATATTTATTTACACTGGATTGTGAGATACTTGGTATAGATTTTGACCTATGGGTATTTCCCATGAGAGCTACCTCAGTGGTCGTTTATCATTTTTTTACGCTATGTTGACCCATGGGTATTGATCGTGAGAGCATCCCAGGTGGATATTTGAAAATGATTAGTGATTGGTTTGTACAAAGGGGTTAGACTATGAGAGCTTCTTAGAAGGTCATTATTTAAAGAATTATTTATTTCTTAAACCAAAGGGGTCATATAGTATATGATTTTCTAGAGGGTTTTTTTTGATTGATTGAGTAATGGTGACGAGTCTTCCTAGACAAATCAAACCCTTTGATTCAGTCTTACTTGATTTTTTATATGGCCTTTGAAGACATCAATTTATTAATATTACAAAAGGGGATACAGAGGATAGGATTGATACTGAGATAACATGATTTTAATGATGAATAATAAATGTAAATGAATGAAATTGAAAACTGTTGGATTGTTTAGTTCTGATTACATCGTAGTTTATTTCTTTATTTTTTGCATATTACAAGTTGTATATATTTACTAAAAGTTCGGCATAGATCATCTGGTGGTTTCCTACTGGAATTCATCTCACACACTATTTGGGTCATTCTTTTTCTCAAAAACATATTATATGGATGCATGTATAGATAAGGTAAAGCACCCTACATCATTAGGTACTTGATTGCTATTGGAGCTAGAGAGCATGTAACAAAGCTGAGGATTTAGATGTTACTGAGATTAATTATTTCATTTGTTTTTTGGTTTCTATATTTCATTACATCATTGTGACTTCTTTGGTTTCATTCTTAGATACATGTAATATGAATTCTATATATATATTTATATATATGTATATGCCTCTATTGGAACTACATTCCATCTTCCACAGTTTACTTTTTTTCTGGTATTATCGTTCCTCTGTTGTTTACTATTTTCTTCTACAATGAATAATCGTCCAATGAGGAAAATTTTTCCCCAATATCACACCATGTCCCTGGATGCTAGTTGGTAGCCTCTAGTGTTTGTTCTAATGTTCTTGAGGTGATGGGACCAACCGGGTTGGGGGGAACCTAAGAGGGACTCTTGGATCAGGGACATTAAAAAGTGCTATCAGAGGAGGTTTTCTTTTCCTCTTTTTTATACAATTTGTGGAAAATAGACTGCTATATGAAGGAAATGGAGATTTTTAATTTTCATTTCTCAGGAGTATCTAACCATCCTATAGGGAATAGCCACGGTACCTCGAATATTAATATTTTTTGTTTTGGAATTGTTACAGTTGAATTAATTTCATAGTTGGTTGATAAACTTGTTTTGTGCCGTTATGATTGATACAATTATGGTTCCATTTCTATTTCATCCTGATTAGATGAGGTTATTTCATCTCATGAACCATATAGTAACTTTGTAGAGATCACATGTCTTTCATTCTTGTCATTTTATTTAGGGTGAATTACTGATTACATTATAGTGTGATATATGTTGTCCTAGACAAGCCTGTTGTGGTTATATATGTCATGATAATGAAATATCTGCTATTTTGATATGGTATTGGTATATTTGATGTTTCATTCGGATGAAAAAAATGCTTTACTCCCTGAGGTGTTATGTGACCTCATGGATCAAAATTTTGTCGATAATGTTTCAAAAATACTTTAATTCTATTAAGCTATCATATGAATAAGGATGCCATACATTGATTCACGTAGAGTATGGGCTCTCACATATCATAACATGGAATTTCATGGCCAAAATTATAATATTTATGGGTTTTTAGAGATTTTAAGAGTACTGGATTCTGGAAACCTAGACTACATGACATGTGATGTTATGAAAACACGCCATGTGTTCTTCTGTTCTGGAAGAGTTTCCTTTTAATAAGTACACAACATGTACTATATCTACTCTCTATATACTGTATATACATGCTTTGTAGTTTTTGACCGTGTTAATGAATGTGGGATTAGATACACTGTGTTGATAACATTTTGTAGAACATGTTCTATATTTGGAGTACACATTGTGTTGTAGTCAACCATGTATCAAGTCGTGTGACTAACAACACTGGTGGATGGAACATAAGTTGTACCCACCATGTCTAGTGTGAACACGCCTTGTAGTGTGAACCAGTTGAGTCATGTAGATTGATCAATTTTTAAATAGTTGTGATGGAGGGAATATATAAGTACCATCCATGTCTATGGAGGAACATTTTGTGTGTATGGGTGATACATGACCAGGTTGGAAGAGTTAAACGCCCATGTTAAGCATTACAAGAACACATCATTCAGTGGTTCTAAATGCCATGTATCCTTCTTTTGTAAAACATAAATATTTTCCCTTTGCTGTTCCATTATATAACTTCTGTGTTTTATATCCTTTAATCTCGTACTATGTTGTGTGCTAGTCCTTTTTTAGTAATGACACTGAGACGTCCTCCATTTGTACGCTAGATAAATGGTGATTATCAGATCCTAGAAATGGTAGAACAAGTACTACATAGAGATCCTCCTATCATGGCTATCTTGGAACAAGCTATTATACTAGACACAGGTGCTGATGTATAATTCTGTGAAGATTTTTTTAGGATGATGCTAACTTTTCAGGAAGAACCTCATCCCGCCCCAACTATGGAAGAGTTGAAACAGGAGTTCCAACTGCAACATCCTCCCAATTTTTTGGGGGATGGAGGACCACAGTGTAGAATGTCATGGATGGAGTCCATGATTTATTTCATCGATCATCTGTAGATGCCTTCTAATAGGAGTGTGAAGCTCAGGACATACTTGTTATGTGATTCCTCTAAGAGATGGTGGGATGTTATCTCACATGTGGGACGTCCTCAAGAAATGGATTGGGAAAATATTTAGAGGAAAATATTTGATTACTTATACCTAGAGATGTTGAGGGATGATTGAGCTTGAAAGTTCATGCATTTGGAGCAAATCCATCTTTTCGTTATAGATTATTATTTTCTCTTTATAGAGATTAGTCATTTCATACATATTTTTGGTGGTGATGAGTTATCACTAGATAGGAGGTATGGGGATGGTCATAGATACGACATATGATCAGAGGTGAATGTTTTCAGTTAGATTTCGGTGACTGCAATAGTAAAAGAAGAACTGATTACCGAATGAAATTATAGAGAGTTAGGAGCTACGAGCCATGGCGGTTCAACATCCTGGGTTGGAAGTCCTACGACTGATAGCATGAAGCGCTGCGAGGATCATTCTTGAGATGTATCATTAGGTATCCTGGTGAGGTAATACTAGTGCAGGAAGAGTGGGAATATTAGATCTTAGTGCCTGAGATACACAATTCTGTGATAATAAAGCAGAAAGATAGGTCATCTTCAGTGGTTTTATAGGATGTTCTCACCGTCATCTTGTGAGAGTAGATATGTTATCACTCCACATTCAAAAGCAAGACCACCTATTTCTCATCAATCAGGGAAATGGATTTCGTTTGGTCATTCAGGACGACATTGTGGTCATGGTTGTGGTAGCCAGATGACAGGATTTTAGCAATAGTAGGAGAGATCAGCTCAGGGTAGCCTTGTAGGGTTGTAGGGTTGTGGTACATACCAGAATTTTATGATGGAACTGACCCAGTAGGAGTAGGATCCCATAACCTCTATGTTTATATGTACGATTATAATTTCTTTATTTTTAGAAAATGCACTTTTCGATACTAGGGATTCCCATAGTATTATATTTGTTTCCATTGTGGAGAGCATTGAGCTCGGTATCTTTAATTCTATTGATTTTATGATTCTTGATACTCCATTGAAAATTAGGAAGACTAGGGTACATCAGTGTAAATAGTTCCCTCTTGAGGTTTGTTGGTGAAACTTTTTGTGGGACCGCTATGTCTTATTGATGATAGGATATGATTCCATTCTAGTAATGGACTAGTTGGTCTCCATTCATTCCTTTTTTGACCACTATCTCTATATTGTGTGGTTCACGTCACAAGAGGAAAGTCTTTTAAAAAAAGTGAGAATGGGATGTCGAAGCGAGTAGAGATAGACTAGAGCATCATGGTTTTGGAGGAAATACATCCCTAATTGCTATTTTATATTAGGATGACTATTGGACTTCACAGATGGACTTTCCTATTGTGCTGGATCATTTCAGGGATGTCTTTCTAGATGACATTTTAGGATTACCTTTGGAGTGGGAGGTTGATTTATGTATTGGGCTTGTTCATGGAGTCGCACCACTGTCTATTCCTCCATATAATATGTCTATAATAGAGTCAAAGGTGCTCAAGAAATAGTTATAGGAGTTGTTGGAAAAGGTTTTCATCCTACCCAATACTTCTCTTTGGGGTTTACCTATTTTCTAAGATGAAGGCAGAAGGTACCCTCATACATTATGTGGGTTATCAAAAGTTGAACCAGTTGACGGTCATGAACCAATTTTCCTTAACGAAGATCGATGATCTCATTAACTAGCATTGAGGAGCCTAGGTGTTCACAAAGATTTACCTGAGATCTAGTTATCCTATATTGTGTGTTAGACCATCAGATATACCACATACAATATTTCATTGAAGGTATGGTCTATACGAGTATTTGGTTATTCCTTTCAGTCTCTCAAACATGCCATCAGCTTTCATTACACTAATGAACTGAGTGTCCCAACATTAGTTAGATTCTTTAGTGGTAGTCTTTGTGGAAAATATTTTGGTGTACTCTCACACTCGACCAGACCATTCCATCCATATTGATATTGTATTGAGTACAGTGATTGATAATCAGATATATGATATGCTCTGAAAATTCCACTTCTAGATGGATTAGATTCACTTCCTGGGTCATGTTATAATAGTGATAAGAGTATAAGTATATCTAGAGAATGTGAGATCTGTAGTTTTTGGGGAGTAGCTGAAGAATGTCTTTGAGGTACCTAGTTTTTTGGGGATGAATGGTTACTAAACACATTTATATATGAATTTTTATGTTCATCTGCACCACTAATGGGCCAGACTAAGAAGGATGAAAAGTACATGTGGATAGATTCCTATAATTTAGCATTTCATGAGTTGAAAGTGAGATTAACTTCAGCACCAATACTGATTTTGCTGGAGCCGGGCTGCATATACATAGTTTACTGTGATACATGAGGTATCGAGATGGAATCCGTGCTTATTTCTGGGGAAGGAGTCATTGAGTACGTGTCTTGGCAGTTGGGGCCACATGACAAGAATTACTCGATGCACAATGTCGAGTTATTTTTCATTGTTCGTTCTTTGAGATTTTGGAGATATTATCTTTTAGGAGATAATATTATCATATACACCGACCACAAATTCTTAAAGTATATCTTTACTCATCGTGATCTATATTTAAGTCCAAAAAGGTGGGTTGAATACCATCATTATTTTGACTTTGAGATTTCCTACACATCTGGGAAAGGAAACACAATGATTTATCCTTTAAGTAAGACAACTCAAATACAGTTAGTTCAGGAGGCCTGTAGTGTGTGGTAGCTCATGGATCTATTTTCTATGATGCATTTGGAGGCTCACAATGGACATGGGTAGACATTTATTTCTTTTATAGCTACTATCTCTACTCTAATATTTCGAGTTCAAATGAGGCATCTCTTTGATTATTAAGGCTTATTCCTACATGAGAGTGTGTCAAGAAATGACCCTATGCATGGGTGGACCGTAAGAGAGGATGAGGTTTTTCATTTTCATGGGTTCAAATGGGTATTAGTTGATATATCCGAGGAGACTCTATCAGATTTTCATGCCTTAGTATGGGATGTATATAACGAACCATACTTTACATACATTGTGATTACTTCAGAATTGAAGCATACTTATTACAACATATAACAAAACCAAGAAAGGACTGTATAGGTATAGTGTATTTAGAAACTGGGAAATATAAACAACTGGTTCATAAATCATATACATTGTCTCCTATTAATTTCATCATATTTAGAGTCCCTTTTGGCATTACCTACTTAAAACCCTTCATCCTGACCTGGGGAAAAGAAAACATACAAAAGGGTGGGCTCAAATGATCAGTAAGGGGAAAAATGAAATATCAATCTTATCATATTCATAAGAACATAACATTTTGAAAATATTAACCTGCAAAAGAGATCATAATGTCATAACATGGAATAAATCATGGCAGTGAAATGTAATCCCAATAATCATAACATAAAACATGAAACATTGTGTCATACACACATAATAATAGATAATCATTTCTTAGTAGTCAAGAATCATTTCCAAGGCTTTTCTAGTGGACAAAGTCCATTTTTGAACCGAGATCACTCCTCATTTCAGTCCTGTATCACTGAACCGGATTAACCTGCCGTTCTATCCATGTCTATCTCATGAGATATAAATATTTAACCAATGAATTGGAGGGATATATAGGTCCCACCCATCTCATAATGATACTATTCTTATGTGTGCCACAAGATCATAAATCAAAATCATAGCATAACCCATGTAATAAAAATGAGATTCTTAAACATCATTCCATCATAACATAATCCATATAAGATTAAAGGACATCATAATAATAATTCCATCATAACATAATCAAATCAATGTAAAAATAAGGATATAAACATAACCCTATATTATTTTAAATGGAAAATAATTTTGATAAAACGCTTGAACTCCATTCTTGAGGAAAATATCCTTTCTACTTCAAAAACATTTTTCCTTTCTTAACATGTCATAAAATTATAAACTAAAAGAAGTTGATTAAAAATAAACATGAAAACATGTAAAGGAAGATTCATGGAAATAATGTTCTATGAAAACATAAAAATCCATTCATGCTGTATTAGTTAAAAACACATTTTTCTCGTACTTTTGCCGAAAATGTCAAAAAGTACCTCGTACTAAAAACAACAAAAGATACTTTTATATATTTTACTAAAAATCCACCAATAAGTAAAATTGGATTTAAAAAAATTTAGGAGGATAGAAATAATATTAAAAATTGAGGAAACATGGATGTGGATGATAAATATTCCCAAGTAAATTCTGAAGTATAAACAATCTTGGATAAAAATGAGATTGCGAGATTTTCCCTTACCTTAGGTCCGATATGATTTGTACATATCAAAACCTCCTGTATAATAATTTAAATAATTTCATTGACTTATTAAATAATCATATTCATTTTTATGATATCATATATGGTCATATTATTATCTTCGTTTTAGTAATATTTCATTACTACTTGTTATTCGGGTGTTTATTGCTTTATGTTCTTTTGCGTGTTTTGTCGAATAGATTCTCATTCCTCTTTTTAGGTTATAGATGCTTCATTTAAAGAATGGTATTACTATAATATATATCATATTTATTCATTAAATCAATTTATATAATCATTATTCAATGAATATCATGTAGAACGAGTCACATAACATCGTGGAGACGGTAGGCCGTACGTACGCACGAGCGATGATATTGTTCCCATGATCGTGGAATTGTATTGAAGTGAATGGTAGAATATATCAGAATTATTATCATGTCCTAATAACCACATATAGTTATTCTTTACACCATTATACCCATCCATGTAAGGTGGTGTTGGAAAAACAAATTACACCGCATCGTGGAGATGGTATTTCAGACGTAGACATGCGTGGGGATTTTGTTTTTTCGTAGGATGGATAGAGGGTGAAATAGGGTTGTTTCATATTTATAATAACATATCATTATATGAGTTATACTTATGTTATTACTTTATTATGAAACAAAAAAAGAAGAAGAAGTAGAAGAAGAAATGAATTTGAATGAATTGGTAAAGGATATTAACTTTTCTTTCACACGCATCTTCTAAACCTCCTATAAGGGCACTAAAGTTTGTCTTTGAAGAATACCAAAACCTCTATTATGTTTCTAGGGATGTTTAGAAGGGAAATGGGCAGGTTTTGGCCGAGATTTAAGGCTATAAATTTTGTAAAGAGGAGAGGGAGGAGGTTCCCTTTTACAAGGGAGGAGAGGGGCACCTTAGGAAAAACATAAAATATTATTTTATAATAAAGTGATATTCTATTTTTTGTAGCTCCAAATTGATTTATTTCTATGCTACGGTGTGTATGGGTCTAAATACTCTAAACCAATAGGTTTTAGACACGTTTAGGTTACTATTTTAACCTTATAATTTAGATTTAACTCTATGTTAAATAATTTAATTTTTACCATATCTTCTTGTTTTCTTACACTATATGGTTAATAAACTTAACCTAACAAGTCAAACTAACCCCAAGTGGTTCATTATTAATATATATAACCTATTCTAAGTCATTTTTTCGAACCTTATATTTTTATAAATAAAATAACAATTAATAATATAATATTTGTTTTAAAAACTATTTTATGTCATTTTTGACACTATTTGGTAATTGATTTTTTTTGAAAATCATAATAGCATTATTAGATCAAAAAAAGTTAGTTAAATCAATAATAACATGTCATATTAACCTAAAAAATTTGTGTAATTTATAAAAAGTCTCAAATTAAATTTATTTGGGTATTTATAACATCAATTATGTTAATATTTCATTAATAAGGTAATTACTGCATCATCATTGTGTCATGAATAAATTAAATTATTTAATATCTAAAAATTATAAATAAAATACAATAATGTTGGAAATCTCTTTATATTTATAATGAATATTTATAGTCGAATTTATATTATGGATAACCCTATATTAAAAATGTTTTAGTTATTAAACATTGATTTTAACTCTTTTAACTCTTCTTTAAATAAAATAATAATCAGTGTCCTAATCTAATACATGTGGACCTAATGGGTAATATTTTATTCCTAATTTTTTTTGTCGAATTAAACTTATCCAATAGAATTAGGACATGTATTATGGTAATAATAATATCATTTTTACCCTTAATTACCCTATTTACTTTTAACCGCGGTAAAAAAAGTAAAAAGTTACTATTAAAAAAAAATATTTTTATCATCTTGAACCACATTTTACACCTTGATATTAACTAAGCCTCTTGAATTTTAGAAATTTCTCTCACAGAAGCGGTAAAATTCTGTTTTATGTAAATTTTCAAATTCTTCTAGGAGTTGGGTAATAGACGGTGAAAAGTTCAATAAAATTTTTATATATCTAAAATTATTATAAAATTACTCCAATGAATTAAATTGAACTTATATAGGTATTATGTATCTATTTTGACCTAATATAAATTTAAATAAAAAATGATTATTTAAATAAAAATTTGGTTTTAACCAATAACTCAATGTTTTCACTATTCACCAAAAATTGAATATTTTCATAAAAATTCCAAAAATTCACCCTAGGATAATTTTGATATTCCAAATCCAAAAATTAAGTCCATTTTGAAAGATAAAATTTAAAAAATTTCAAAAAGTGGGTATTACTATTCATAACAGCTAGTTTATATAATATTTTAATAACATATCATTGTTTAGTGAAACTCAGTATTGCGTTCAACTCAAGCTATCGAGGAAGGTTGCTCATACGTGTAATGCAAGCCAAGACAGTGTTGTGTGTAGTGAAATATTTTTTTGGTGATGCATATAACATAAAAACAAAATATTTCTCATAAAATCTCGGGTGTTACATTCAACCCCCCTTAAAATGAATTTTTCCCTCAAAATTCATCACTTTGTAACAAATATAGGAGGATACCTCTCCCTCATCATATCCTCATGTTCCCATATATCTTCTTCTAATTGATGGTTCCTCCATAAAACTTTATCCAAGTGAGTGGTCTTATTTCGTAGAACTTTTTCTCTAAGAACCAGAATCTCCATCGACTGTTCTTCATACGAAAGATCTTGTTCCAGCAGTACAAATTCTGAGCTTAGTACATGTGAAGGATCATGTATGTAATTTTTCAGGAGAGATACATGTAACACATCATGAACTTTATAGAGATTCAGTGTAAGCGCCAATCGGTAAGCTACCTTCCCAAAACGATCCAGTATTTCAAAAGGACCAATATACCTAGTGCTGAACTTTTCATTCTTTCCAAATCTCATTACTCTCTTCCAAGTAGATATTTGTAAGAAAATTTATCACCCACTTCAAACTCTAGGTCTTTTCTTCAGTTGTAGGCATAACTTTTTTTTTCATCTCTGAGCTGCTCTAATGTGTTGTTGAATATATCGTACCTTTTCTACCATCTCATCAACAAGATCAGGTCCTAATAGATTTCGTTCCCCAACATCATCCTAGCAAGTTGGAGTTCAGCATTTCTTTCCATATAGAGAATCATAAGGAGCCATCTGAATACTAGAGTGAAATCTATTATTATAAGATAATTCCACCAAAGGTAGGTTTTGATCCCAACCACCTTTGAAATCCATAGAGAAAGCTCTCAACATGTATTCTAGAGTTTGAATTGTCCTCTCAGACTGACCGTCTGTCTGAGGATGATAAGCAGTTCAGAAACTCAACTTTGTATCCAGAGTATACTGAAGACTTGGCCAAAACTTCAAGGTAAACCTTGGATCCCGATCAGATATAATGGAAAGTTGTACTCCATGCAATCTTACCACTTCCTTTACATATATCTTGGAAAGACGATCAAGAGATAAATTCTCTCTAATATAAATGAAGTGTACCAACTTCGTAAGATGATCAACTATAACCCATATAGCATTATTGCCTTTGGATGTTTTAGGAAGTCCAGTGACAATGTCCATAGTGATGTTTTCCCATTTCCATTCTGGTATGGGTAATGGTTGTAACATCCCCTTAGACTTCTGTCTCTTAGCTTTAACTTTTTGACAAATTGAGCATCGAGAGACATATTCAGCAATATCTCTTTTCATGCCATCCCACCAGAAGTACTCCTTTAGGTCCCTATACATTTCCATGCTTCTAGGGTGAATAGAGAATGAAGAACTATGAGCTTCATCCAATATTTCCTTCTTTAATTCTGGGATGTGAAGAACACAAACCCGTTTCCTAAACCTTATTATTTCATCTCAATCAATGTGGAATTCAGGAACATTTCTCACCTTCTTTTGTAACTCTTCATCTTCTTTCTATGCCTCTTAAATCTTCGCATGTATAGATGGTTAAACATTCATTTGAGAAAGATAATATTTCTCCCCTTCCATTATAATTCCAAGATCCATCCTATGTAAATCCATAAATATTGGATCTTTTGATATCCTCATCATGGAAAATCTAGCATGGTCTTATCGACTTAATGCGTCTGCCACCTTGTTTGCTTTCCCAAGGTGATAATGAATTAAGCAGTCGTAATCCTTAATCAGCTCCAACCATCTTCGTTGGAGAATATTAAGCTCTTTTTGTGTCAAAATATACTTTAAAATTTTATTATTAGTATAAATATCACACCTTTCACCATAAAGATAATGCCTCCAAATCTTTAATGCAAATATTACCACAGCTAACTCCAAATAATGAGTTGGGTAATTTTGCTAATGGATTTTCAACTGTAGTGAGGCATAAGCTATCACTATATAATTTTGCATAAGAACACACCACAATCACTTCTAGGATGCATCATTGTAGCTCACAAACCATTCTCCACTACAAGGAAGTGTGAGCACATGTGAACTAGATAACCTTATTTTAAACTCCTTGAAATTCTCTTCACACTCCTCCATCCAAACAAACTTAACTCCTTTTCGAGTCAACCTGGTGAGTGGATTTGATAGTCATTAAAAATATTTCACGAAACGTTGATAATATCCAGTCAAACCATGAAAAAATCGGATCTCAGTTATTGGTGTTGGTCTTGACCATCATTCGATAAGATCTGTTTTTGCTGGATCCACATATATCCCCTCTTTTGAGATTAATTGACCAAAAAATGCAACTTTTTGAATCCAAAATTCACACTTGGTAAATTTGGCATAAAGCTTCTCCTTTCTTAGGGTCTTTAATAGAATTCTCCAGTGATCTTCATGTTCCTCCTTGATCTTTTAATAGACAATAATATTTTCTATAATGACTACCACAAACTAATCAAGATAGTCTCTAAAGAATCTATTCATTAGATCCATGAAGACAACATGGGTATTTTTAAGACCAAATGGAATAACTATAAATTCCTAGTGTTCATACCTTGTACGGAAAGCCGTCATTAATATATCCTCCCTTTTGACCCTTAATTGATAATACCCTGAATAAAGATCAATCTTGGAAAATTATTGAGCTCCGTGTAGTTGGTCAAATAATTCATCAATGAGTGGGAGAGGCTATTTGTTCTTGATAGTGATCTTGTTAAGATCTCAATAATCAATGCAGAGTCTCATTGATACATCTTTCTTCATAACAAACAGAATAGGTGCTCCCCAAGGTGTTGCACTATGGCGTATGAATCCCTTATCAAGATTATCTTGGAGTTGCGTCTTCAATTCCTGCAACTCAATTGGGGCCATTCCATAAGGTGTATTTGAAATGGGCATAGCACCCGGTATGAGTTCTATCGAAAACTCGACTTCACGATTTGGTGGTAGACCTGACAATTACTCTGGGAAGTCATCATAAAACTCCCGTACAATGGATGTATTCTTAATCTTGAGTTTCTCTCCAACCATTGGAGATAAATAACCTTCATTTATTGGAATCATGACCCGTAATATTGAAGAAATTTACACTAGAAGCTTATCTTTATCCTCGCATCGATAAATGATCGTTGATTGGTTAGGAAAAAGAAATGTGACATCCCTTATGTGGAAATATATATGAGCTCCATATAAAGAAATCCAATCCATGCCAAGGATCACATAAAATTCCACTATAGGAAGGATCACAAGATGTTCAGGAAGCACTTTCCCACAAACTTCCATCAGAGAAGAATTTTAAACTTTTGATGCGACCGTTGTGCCATTAGGGGTTGTCACAGCTGACTCAAAATATAATTGATGAGGTAATATGATGATACCCTTAGAAAATTCTTTAGAAATAAAAGAGTGGGTGGATCCAAAATCAAATAAAATATTTGCTACATTAGAGTGGATGTTAAGTGTACCTTTCAACACTTCGTTATCATACTCCACATCGCCAATAGAAATTTCATGGGAATTTCCATTGTCTTTGGCCTTAAGAGTTTTTTGACATCGATCATCATCAACAACCATTGGATTAGGGCATTTATTAGAATAATGCCCCATTTCCTTGCACTTGTAACATTGAAGTGTAAAAGGTGCACTTTGTGTAGCCTTTTCCTTGTTCGCATCACTAGACAACTTCTTCCCATCATTGCGGCATTCAAATGCCCGATGACCTTATTTTCCACATTTGAAACATTTACTTGTCCCTTTAAGACAACCCCCTCCATGTTTTTTTCCACACTTTGAGAATAAGGTAAAACTCATCTTATTTTTAGTGTGCTCTTTATATTTTCCTTGTAATTCCCTTTTCCTCTTCTTATCAAACCCATATGACTGATGGATTACTCCAATTTCCATCTTAATCTTGAGAGCACAATGAACAATTTCCTCATAGATATTGATGTCCCTTATGGATAATACACTTTGGAGACTTGGTTTTAAGACACTAAAGAATCGATCGTTCTTACTCTCAAGTTGGATAATAATCCCAGAAGTGTAACTTGCAAGTCTTGTAAAATTTGTTTCGTATGTACCAACAGATTCATCATCCTTTTGCTTCAGTTCAAGAAACTACTTCTCCATCTTTTTTCGAAGAATATGAGGGAAGTACTTATTGAAAAATAAGTTATCAAACTCATCCCATTCCATGGATTCAATTTCATCATGGGGCCTTGTGTTCTTGATAAGATTGCACCATTGATCAGCTTCACATTCCAAATGATATACTGCTAAGATGACATTATCATGTTCAGAACATTGTAGAACTGAAAATATCTTTTTAGTGGTACTAATTCTATTGTTCATCCACTAATGGATCAGTAAACCAACTGAATGAGGGTGGACGCTACCCCATGAAGGATTCAAAATAATTTTGCTCTTTTCTTTGCTCTTTTGGAAGTCCTTCATGATTCATAGCTTGAGATAGTTGTGTGAGAATGACTACAATATTTTTCATTCCAACTCACATAACATTCGGTTGCTCAGGGGGGAATCATTGAATCGCCCATCACATTCTGCATTAACACGGTTCCTTTGGGTTCCAGCCATTGACTTAAACCAAGAACAATAGTGTGAGAAACACTAATTAAATAGGAAAACAACATAATCAGTAATAAAATTTCACACTTTAGGTCTTATCATAGGTTACTCATGGCCATTTCTACAACACTAAGATTTTGTTCTATGCTTAGACATATCCTTAGAGTTCTTACTAGGGCTATAACATCCTAGTTTCCAAAGGATGAAAATAACATCCCTATGATACCAACTATAACGACCCATACTTTACATACATTGTTATTACATCATAATTTAAGAATACTTATTACAACATATAACAAAACCATGAAAGGACCGTATAGATATAGTGTCTCTAGAAACTGGGAAACATAAACAACTGTTCATAAAGAATCTACATTGTATCTTGTTTATTTCATCATATTTAGAGTCCCTTTTGGCATAACCTACTTAATACCCTTCTTCCTGACCTGGGGAAAAGAAAACATACAAAATGGTGAGCTCAAATTCTCACTAAGGGTAAACAAAGGAAATATAAATCTTATCATATTTATATGAACATAACATTTTGAAAATCATAACCTGCAAAAGAGATCATAATATCATAACATGGAAGAAATCATGATAGTGAAATGTAATCCCAATAATCATAACATAAAACATGAAACATTGTGTCATACACACATAATCATATAGAATCATTTCTTAGTAGTCAAGACTCATTTCCAAGACTATCCTAGCGGACAAAATCCGTTTCAGAACCGAGTTCACTCCTCGTTTCAGTCCTGTATCACTGAACCAGATTAACCTACCATTCTAGCCATGTCCATCTCATGAGATATAAATCATTACCCAAGGCATTTTAGGGAGATATAGTTCCCACCCATCTCATAATTATACCATTCTTATGTGTGCCACAAGATCATAAATCATACATCATAGCATAACCCATGTAATAAAAATGGGATTCTTAAACATCATGCCATCATAACATAATCTATATAAGATAAAAGAACATCATAAAAATAATTCCATCATAACATAATCAAATCAATGTAAAAATAGGGACAGAAACAGAATCCTATATTATCTTATATGGAAAATAATTTTAATAAAATGCTTGAACTCCATTCTTGAGGAAAATATGCTTTCTACTTCAATCTTTTTTCCTTTCTTAACATGTCATAAAATTTTAAACTAAAAGAAGTTGATTAAAAATAAAATTGAAAACATGTAAAGGAAGCTTCATGGAAATAATTTTCTATGAAATCATAAAAATCCATTCAAGCCGTATAAGTTAAAAAACATTTTTCTCATACATTGGACGGATAAGTCAAAAAGTACCTCGTACTAAAAACGACAAAAGATTACTTTGATATATTTTACTACAAATCCACCAATACATAAAATTGGATTTAAACAATTGAAGGACGATATAAATAATATTACATATTGTGGAAACATGGATGTGGATGATACATATTCCACAGTAAATTCTGAACTATAAACAATCTCAGATAAAAATAAGATTGCGAGATTTTCCCATACCTTAGGTCTGATATGATTCATACGTATCAGATCCTCCTGTATAATGATTTAAATAATGTCATTGACTTATTACAGAATCATATTCATTGTTATGATATCATATATGTTCATATTCTTATCTTCTTATTAGTAATATTTCATTAATACTTTTATTAGGGTATTCATTGCTTAATGTTCTTATGCGTGTTTTGTCGAATAGATTCTTATTCCTCTTTTTAGGTTATAGATACCTAATTTAAATAATCATATTAATTTAATATATATCATATTTATTCATTAAATTCATTTATATAATCATTATTCATTGATTATCATGTAGAACGAGTCACATCACATCGTGGAGACTGTAGGCCATACGTACGCACGAGCGATGATATCGTTCCCATGATCGTGGAATTGTATTGAAGTGAATGATAGAATATATCATAATTAGTTTCATGTCATAATAACAATATATAGTTATTCTTTACACCATTATACCTATCCATTTAAGGTCTTGTTGGAAAAATAGATTACACCACAGTGTGGAGATGGTATTCTGTATGTACGCACGCGCGGTGATTTTGTTTTTCGTAGGATGGATTGAAAGTGAAATAGGGTTGTTTCATATTTATAATAACATATCAGTATATGAGTGATACTGATGTTATTACATTATTATGTAACAAAAAAATAAGAAGAAGTAGAAGAAGAATTGAATTTGAATGAATTGGTAAAGGATATTACCTCTTCTTTGACGCGCCTCTTCTAAACCTCCTATAAGGGCACTAAAGTTGGGATTTGAAGAATACTAGAAACTATATTATGTTTCTAGTGATGTTGATAAGGAAAATGGGCAGGGTTTGGCCGATCTTGATGGCTCTAAATTGTATAAAGTGGAGAGGGAGGAGGTGCCTTTTTTTAAGGGAGGAGAGGGGAGCCTTAGGAAAAACATAAAATATTATTTTATAATAAAGCCATATTCGGTTTTTAATAGCTCCAAATTGATTTATTTTGAAGCTAAGGTGGGTATGGGTCGAAATCCTCTCATACAATAGGTTTTAGATATGTTAGGGTTACTATTGTAACCTTATCATTTAGATTTAACTTTTACCGTGTCTTCTTGTTTTCTTACACTATATGGTTAATAAACATACTCTAACAAGTCAAACGAACACCAAGTGGTTAATTATTAATATATATAACATTATATAAGTCATTTGGACGAACCTTAGATTTATAGGAATAAAATAAAAATTAATAATATAATATTTGTTTTAAAAACTATTTTATGTCAATTTTAATACTATTTTGTAATTCATTTTTGTGAAAATCATAACAGCATTATTAGTTAGAAAAAAGTTAATTAAATCAATAATAACATTTCATATTAACCTAAAACATTAGTTTCATTTATAAAATGTCTCAAATTTCATTTATTTGGGTATTTAAAACATCAATTATGTTAATATTTCATTAATAAGGTAATTACTGTATCATCATTGTGTCATAAATAAAATAAATTATTTAATGTCTAAATTTTTTAAATAAAATACCGTTATGTAGGAAATCCTTTTCTATTTCTAATGAATATTTATAGTTGAATTTATATTATGTATAACCCTATATTAAAAATGTTTTAGTTATTAAACATTGATTTTAACTATTTTAACTCTTCTTTAAATAAAATAATAATAAGTGTCCTAATCTAATCCAAGTGGACCTAAAGGGTAATATTTTATTCCTAAGGTTTTTTTGGTCAAATTAAACTTATACAATAAAATTAGGACATGTGTTAAGGTAATAATAATATCATTTTTACCCTTAATTACCATATTTACTTTTAACCATGGTAAAAAATGTAAAAAGTTACAATTCACCAAAAATTATTTTTATCTTATTGAACCACATTTTACTCCTTGATATTAACCTTTTCTCTGGTATTTTTGAAATTACAGTCACAGAAGCTTTAAAATTAAGTTTTATGTAAATTTTCAAATTCTCCTAGGAGGTGGGTAAAAGACGGTAAAAAGGTTAATAAAATTTTTATATATCTAAAATTATTATAAAATTACTATAATGAATTAAATTGAACTTATATATGTATTATGTATCTATTTTGATCTAAAATAAATTTAAATAAAAAAATGATTATTTAAATAAAATGTTGGTTTTAACCAATAACTTAGTGTTTTCACTATTCATCAAAAATTGAATGTTTTCAGAAAAATACCAAAAATTCACCATAGGCTAATTTCGCTATTCCGAATCCAAAACTGAAGTCCATTTTGAAAGATAAAATTAATAAAATTTCAAAATGTGGGTATTATAGTTCATATCGTCTAGTTTATATAACATTTTAATAACATATCATGGTTTAGTGAAACTTAGTATTGCGTACAACGCAAGCTATCGAGGAAGGTTGCTCCTGCGTGTAACGCAAGACAAGAATTTATTGTGTGTACTGAAAGATTCCTTTGGTGATGCATATAACATAAAAAAAATATTTTTCATAAAATCCTGGGTGTTACAATGTTCATCTGGGTGTAACCAAAATGTATCGATATTTACATCGTCGGTATTGGTAGCCATGTATGAAGAAGTATGTTGCTAAATTTCTTATGAGATGTTCCACCTGTTAATAGGTGAACATGAAGCATAAATGATGAGAAGGGATATTAAAAAATGTACCCATTCATGAATGTATTTGGAATGATGTCGTGATGGATTTCATGATGTGTTTACTACAGTCTCCAAGATGAAATGATGTTGTATGGGTTACAGTTGATAGACTCGTGACGGTTTCACATATCCTATTGATCAAGGAAACATTAAGAGTTTATGATATTGAATGGTTTTTAATATGATATATTGTACAGTTACATGGGGTTCTGCACTCCATCATTTCAGATAGGGACCCTTGGTTAATTTATCGTGTCTTGAAAGGAAAATAGAGAGATTTGGGTACAATGGTACTTCTAAGTACAACTTACCATCCCATGATAGATCCCCAATCCAAGATCACAATTAAAGATTTGGGGGAAATTAGAGAATGTGTCCATTATTTCAGTGGATCTTGGGAGAGATAAATAATCAAGGTGGAGGTTTCCTACAATAAAAGTTTTCTAGAAAAGATTCTGATGGAACCTTATGAGGATTTGTATGATAGGCCAAGCCGATCACCCATAAGTTTGCAGGAGGAAGGAGAGGTAGCCATGTTGGGACCTCAAAATGTACTAGTGACCATTGATTAGGTGTATTTTATTCAGAAGAGGATTTCTATTGCACAGTATCATAAGAAATATTATGTTGATCAATGAAGAATACCTCTAGAGTTTGTTGTTTTAGATCAGGTTTTCATACCAGACACACCGAGTTTGGGACTCCTAAGGATTTGGATGTAGGGGAAGTTTTAACCGAGATATGTCAGACTATTTCAGGTTTTGGAGAGAGTCAGGTTGGTTTCCTATCAGTTGCAATTATGCCAATGGTACCATGATATGAACAACATTTGTCTTATTCTCATATATGATGCTACTTTTCATACCCTTATCATTTTTTTCAACCAGAGGAGGTTTTGTTGGAGGTTGATGTATCCATCAAGGAGTACCTAATATGGATTGTGGATCACAGCATTAATGTTCTCAGTGGTCATTCTATTCCTCTGGTTTAGGTGTTATGGTAGCATGGGAGATTAAAGGATGAGACATGGGAGAGGGATGTCGATGTTTGATCTTAGTGGACACAGTTATTTGCAGATTTTCTTCACCAACCTTGGAAGGGAAATTTAGGGACATATTTTTTAAGGGGGAAAGGTTGTAAGAATCAAGATATTCATTTTATGTATGGACTTGATTTCAGGTTGTTTTTTAGAGAAAGGAAGAAATGAAATTCTTTATGTACATGACATGTACTTTTTTGTACACACAGTGAACCCAAGTACTGTGTACAGCTGCGTACGAGCTGTGTAATGGCCGAGTACAAGGCCATGTAGGTGACCTAGTGGAACTCTTAATGTGGGCACTAGTTAAGGATACTACATGGCATATACATTTAATTAACAGGCTGTGATGTTTTCTTATTATTTAATTAATCTGAGCGGGGTCACATCACATCCTTAGAAACATCTTCTTCTCCCCCCGATATCTATAAGAGTGCGACAGAAGGACCGATGAACTCCGAACCACTCCTCATTCTTGATCTGACCTTCGATTCAGATGTCATTAGGGGAATTGGAATCCCACTGGAGAGTTCTAAATTCCAATAGAGGCTTTCTTCCTGATTTCTCCCCTCTAGTTAGTTACTCAATGATGGTAGTTTTTAATCCCATTATAGATTTACATCATTCTAGGTCAATTAGCGGGATTTTGTTCAAGGATATTGATCGTACAATATCTAGGTATGTTTTTATACCATTTTTGGTTCTTCGTAGGATTGTATGTGCAAAAAGTTTTCTGTAACCATTTTTGGGGTTGTGATTGTTTTGAAATTTAACCTTGTTTAATTCCTTATATGGTTTGACCGATTGTGGAGTGGTTATTTATTAGGAATAAGATTATATACCTTGTTTATGAGACACCTCATTGGTGTATTTTCCATTGATTGAATATTTATGTCTATTTGGTCTAGAATGAATACTAGGAAAACCTTTTTTTCCCAGACTTTGTTAATTATGATTGAGTATATTGATTATATTTAATTCATGTGGTATGGCTTGTGAATTATTACCCATGTAGTAGTTATAGATTACACGTGATGCTTTGATAAGATATTCATTCTACTTTTTTAAAGGACTATGATACCATTGGACCAGGAAAATTGTAGTGGCCTTCATGTTTATTTACATAGGTTTGTGAGATCCTTGGTGTTGATATTGACCCAGGGTTATGGATTGTGAGAGCTACCCATGTGCTATTTTTTTATTTATTTATGCAATGCTGACCTAGGTGTATTGAATGTGATAGTTTCTTAGGTGGTCATTGGTAAATGATTAGTGATATGTTAGACCAAAAGTGTTAGACAATGAGATATTCATAGAGGGTGTTTATTTAATGAATTAGTGCTATGTTAACATAAAGGGGCCAGAACAAATGAGTAATCCCATAGGGTTATTTACTTCTTAATAATTCATAGTTAAATGCTTCATTTCTACATATTATTGGCTATATATATTTACTAATAGTTAGGCACATATGTTTTTTGGTTGCCTACTAGTATTTGTATCACACCTTGTTTGGGTAATGTTTTTGGAACCAGAATGTTGATGTTGTTATAGTTATATATAAGGGAATGTTCCCTATTTTATCATGTACTTGATTTATTTTGGAGAGGGATATCATGGGACAAAGCTGAGGCCTGCGATGCAGCTGGAGTTTACTTATTTCTTTTGGACATTGGTCTCTATATTGATTTCCATAATTGTCACTTGTTTGGAAGATTTCCAAGATAGATGGGGCATACATCATATATTTATATAGATTGTGTCCATTTATGGATTCACTTTTAGTCTTCTACTGTTTACCTTTGTTGGTATTACTATTTGGATATTGGTTACTATTTGATTCTGATGTGCATACTCTACCAATGAGGGCATGGTTTCCCCAATATCACACCATAGAAATCACTACTAATCAGAAGCCTATGTCATTTGGGGAAATATATTGGAGTTGATGTTAACATCCATGTTCAAGGAACCTTAAGGTGGCACCCAGATCTAGGACATTACAATTAATTTTCTAGTCAATGAAGAAAAATACATATATTTTATTTAAAAACTCATATTCATTTAAAGAATTTATAAGGTTCATTTTTTTTTATATTTTTCTTAAATGTTTATATGAAAAAATTATATATCTATTTATCATATTTAGATATTTTCATACATTTTTATATTAAATATTGATATACAAATTTTTTAATATTTTGAACATTTTCTCTTTGAAAACCTACATTCTCATCACCTATGGAGGATTAATTTTAAATTTATTTTTTTATCTTCAGTGAATTTAATTTGAAAAAAAAGATTACATAATTGGAATCATAATTATTTATATTATCTTATAAGTTAAACTTAAATTTAGACTATAATTAATATTAAAAAAAAAATATTTAACATGGTTAACGGAATAAGGGTTTTACCAAGGATTAAAAATTCAATTTGGGTTAAAAAAGATACAAAACATATCCAATATCCCTTCGATGGACATAATTATACTTAATAATTTTTATGGACTCTAATGGAATATTAGGGAGAATTTTTTCAATTGAAAAATATTGGTAAACCTCTTTCTTTTCAAAAATCTTAAGTGTGCCACCCACCTCACATTTAATGTATAAAATAATCCTCTACTAGTAATAAATTAATTATATTTTTTTCTTTGATTCCACTCCAAAATGACTTCCTTAATTACCTTCTGTCATATTTTAATCCTTATTTTGGATATAAATGCAACCTATGATACCTTTTGGTCAAAACAAAAATACATTTTCTGATGAATATGTAACGTCTCTAATCAAGAATTTAATTTTATTTCATCATACATTGACTTAAATTACATTTAATCCATGATTATATCTTAAACCTCCTAAATCATTCTCCTCTTCCTTTAAATGTGTTAGGAAATATCATTTATGTGTATGGTGGACCACCACCTAGCGAACTGATGTTATTCATTTTCCATTACCACTTATCAAATATGGATATATTGAAATATTTATTGATTATAGATTATATCAATGATATTATTATTATTTAGTCTTTATATCCCATGTTCCTTATAACATTTTATTCTGTTCGAATACAAAATCATCGTTCATGTGAACTTTCGATACCCACCCCACTAAGAGACATGATTTTTTAATACTTTACATGGAAGGTAAAAAAGATGGGAATTTATAAAAATCAATGATATTTATGACATAAAAATTACTCTAAAATGTTACTATTTTCTATATAATGACTTCATTTTCATTGGGGATATGAAATCAAAATTCATGCACATATATATCATACTTTGTTCATTAATGGTGTATTTATTTTTATATCTGAATCATTCTTGGGTCACTTTAAATACATTAATTCTAAATGTATATGATATTTAAATAATTCATAAAACTATATAGATTATGTATCCATGATCATACATTGAGAACCACAAATAACATACCAATCCATATATGAGAAATGAATGAGTTATTACTTGATATGTTACCATAAAATGGTATTATTAATAATTTAGTAATAAAATATCATTTTTAAATCATAAATGCTATTATATATATATATATGGTTCTATAATATATATATATATAAAACAAAAAAATTTATCTTTATGTTTCTAACATTTATAAAGGATATCCGGATTTATGGTACGAATTTCTAGTCCCACATTTATTTCATGGAGAAATATAAAATTAACCACTTTTATTTTCTTTCGGTGAATATAATTACAATTCGACATTTTATATCATGAAAATAAATATTTTATTTTAATTGAATGGTTCATTTAATTTTATAATTTATTGGGGTTATGGTTGAGAACATACCAAAGGGGTAAGGGATTTCGGTCTCTCTTTTATATCTGAGAGACATATGAAAATCCCCAATTTGTTTTTTTGGCGTATATACTGCCCCATTAACATGTTATAGCCTTAAAATAATTATTATAATGATATTTACAGTTTGATTTTTATATATTCCATATTTATTATTATGATTATGTGGCTACTAAAGTGGTATGGTATTTATATTATCTCATTTATATTTGGGAGACATATGGAAATTCACTCCATAAGTCTTTGGTGTGGGGTATATACTTCCCCTTTGACATATGTTGTCATTAATATCTTTATGTTCATTAAATTTAATATTTCATTTGATAATGTTATTTATTAGGACATACGATTCAATTATTACTAAATTTGTAAGGGATTCCATCTCAAATATTTACTTTTGTAAGACACATGCCATATTCACCACATATTTTTTTAGGGGTTTTATATAATTTCATTGAATGTATTTAAAAATTTTTAGTAATATTTTCTCAGGATTTAAATATTCATTTATGATCAATATACTTGTAAATTCATGATCCCTCACCTCAGGATTCAGTACTAAAATATGTTGTTTATTTTTTTATAATGGATTACTGAAAAATACAATGTACATTATACATTAAATTACTATTTTCGGTCTAGTTTTTTTAGGATTATACAAACAAGGCATTAAAACATAGTTTAACAATAATAATTAAAAAATAAGTAATTAGATTCATCTGCACTAGTACCATAACTATTCCTTGAATATCTAAGGAATCCTATGAGAAACATTTTAAAAACATGGGATGAGCATATAAATATCATTAATAGAATGAACAAAATAATAATGCTTTAAAACATGAGTTAGAAGGTAGGACATAGTGATACAAAAAGTCATGGAACATATGTAACCATAAAATAAAAATATGGGATCATAAAACACTAGGATTCATTGTAATGAGGAAAAAACAAAATACATGACTTTTTCTGGATTCAATACTCATTGCATGTAGTGGAGGACATGTCAATGTTAACCACCAAGACTATTGGACATGATAGCACGAGTTAGGTCTAACTGCTAAGACCGTTTCACATAACAATTTATGAGATTAATATTTACCCATGAATTATATCAGTATCTAGGCACACCCATCTTAAAATTCTCATATATATATTTTCCACATAAGGATTCATAGATAATCAATCATACATAAATATAAGGGTTACCCAGGTAATGAGTTGGGTATCATATTCATGTCATAAATTATATCAAATTAGTGAATCATAATATTTTACATGCAGAAAAGTAATTAATTCATGAATGGACATTCATAATGTATAATAGTCATATATCATTACAAGTTATGTAAATTTTATGTGATAACATGAAAATGATTCATTTGAGAAACATTAGAATTAAAACAGTTTAGTGCTCTATAAGGAAAATATCAAATATTGCTTAAAAATTAAAGGTAATAAATATTATATAAAACCACATGTGAACCGAGATGGTTCTCATAATAAAAAGAGTTGTTTTATAAAAAATTTTGTGGCTTAAAACATACTTTAGTGTTCACATTAAATTGGATAAAAGTTAGGGATGTTCACTTAAACAAGATTCCAAATGAAAATTTATTGAAGAGGGAAACCCTTAAAAACATGTATATAACAGAAAGAGAATTATTAATATAACATAGTACATGAATTTTGAGAATTTATATAGAATTTATAGTATTTTCATAAAAATAATAGATAACATAATTTGGCTAAAAAGGAATTTAGAGAAACCAGAATGAATAATAGTGGTTCGAGTAGAATCCCTTAACTTAAGTCTGATGGTTAACATCACGTGATCTTAATATCCTGTATAACAAAATTAAATTCATTAATAAATATTTATAGATATTATTCTACATTTACATGGTTTTTTTATAACATTATTTATTTCATTCATGACCTATATAATGGTTTAAGAGGATTGATTTCATTATTCAGGACTGTCTGTTTACTTGGTTTTTATGATTGGTTTACTAAAATTCATATAAGTATAAACATGTAGGATGAGAAAATATTTCTATAAAGGAAATAATAATGTTATTAGTGAACATCAAAAAGATTTCATGGTTACAAAATTCATTTTCTTATTTTGAGTGACGATAAATCATTATATAAAATCAATGTAATCCATTTTGTTTAATTGGATGTTTTTGATCACATCAAACAGATTTTGATTTATAAATTTACATCTTGTGTAAAAAATATTCCAGAACCATAAATTAGACATAATACATATATTATAGTCTATTTCATCAATCAAAATGGTTTCATGACCATAATTGAAGATGGTAATAGAAATTAAAAACCCATCGTCCTTAAATGTGATAAATTAACACATCTCGGATGGTGTTTTCATTTCAAATTTAAAAGAAGGAAAAAAGAGGGAGTATAATGAATTATTAAATTATCATAAAAAATAAAGTCCATGTTATCTACAAGAGTTATCATAAAATTTGGATAAAATGTGGTGAGAAATGAAAGAGAAAAAAAGGAACTTGAAATAAAATAAAATATAAGAGAAGAGGGATTTATCTCATGAATATGTCATCCTTAATAACCTCTTAGGGGAGTGAATTAGAACTTTTGAAGACATCATGGGCTTATAGACGTGGGAGAGTGTTTTAGGGAGACATTTTATCAGAATTTGGGGAAGTAACATGACTTGAGATATGTTAGGAGAATAGGTTGTGTAGGGTAATTTTTATATTGGTGGAGAGGAGGGTTTTCACAATATTGAATTCATTTGTTATTTATGTTCTTCAAGTTAATAAAAAGGGTATATTATTTAAAAAATATTATATTCATGTAGCATAGATCCAATGGCCATTTAGATCATCCATTACTCCAGAATGTTGTAGAAATTCAGTTTTTAACATTTATCTTAATTTATAATGTTTTATTATTCATAAACAAATCCATGTATTTCAGAAAAATACAAAAAAAAAAATCATACAGAAAATTATTTTATTTCAATTGTTACAAAATGATCTCATTTTTATAAAAACAAATTTCTAATAAAGAAATTTTTAAATATTAAAAAAATCACAATTTATTCGAAATACAAAAAATTTAAAACTATAACAAATTTTATAACAGCTTAAAAAATTAATCAATGTGTCCTAAAATTGTATTATAACTGTAAGACAATATAATAATAAATTAGGATTATATTTTTTGAAAATAAATTTTAATTATGAAATGAAATAAATAATAAAATTGAAATTAAATAATTATGACATTAAAAATAACAACACATATACTATGATCATATTTATACTCATTGATGCCTAATTTTTTTTATAAATTCATGGGTGAGGTAAATAATCATTAGGATAGATTATTATTCATAATTCTACCTTGATATTTATAATGGTACACTACTATTCTTGAGGGTAAGTTACTATTCACCAAAAAAATATGTTTATCCTATCATACTCAAAACATATTACATATATCAACTGTGTATGTCAGATTTTTGAAATTCAAATCACAAAAGGGTAAAAATTAAGTTTAAGTGGTAGGATATGAAGGTCACATAGTATTTTGTTTTTTATTTATGAACATAGTTTTTCCTTTTAAAAACATAGAATGTCACATTCACCACCTCCCCTAAATGAATTATTCCCTTCCAATTCATTAATTGTACTTATAATTATGAATTTATAAATGAATAATTATGAAAAACTATATGATTATGTATACATAATTAACTATAAGTTCAATGTCTTGTATTATCTCTAATATTTATCTAAAAAATGGCTACATCTAATCTCCAATGTTGTCTAGACTATTCCTTTAATTCCAACTATAAAGCATTGAACCCTAACATTCAAATTGATTACTAAAACAAGCTTTGTTTATTATAAAGGATTACAAAATAATACATATTATATTATACATCTGAGGAACATTTTCTATTTAGGTTCTGGTGGTTAGACAAACCACCCATTAAATCATATTTTACAAAAAATAATTACAAAATAACTAATTGGATTCAGTATTCACTAGAAAAATAATAGTCCTTTGAATATCTAAGGAATCCAATGATTTTTTTTATAAACATGTGATGAGAATAAAAATATCATTAATTAAATAAACATAAGAATAATGCTTTAGCACATCGGTTTGAAGACATAATATATTGATAAAAAGGCATTGAACATAAGGAATCATAACATATAATCATGGAGTCATAGTAATTTGGATGAAACATAAAACATGGATTTATCATGAGTCAAGGATAATATCACCTAGTGGAAAACACATCAAGGGTAACCCAAAAGATAGTTTCACATTGTAGCCAAAGTAAAGGCTTACTTCAATGTCTATTTCACATAACGTCTCATGAGACAAACATTACCCAATGCATTGGATAACTTCTTGGGTCCACCAATATTAACATGTTCATGAATATGTTATCCACATAATAGATCATACATAATTAATAATACATAAACATTAATATAAAATGAGTGGATTTATAAAAATAATGGAGGATTAAATTATTTTTATAGTTCCCTTGAAATTGAGTAAACATTCAGGTAGTTCCCTTAAATGAGTTTTCATATCAGGAAGTATTGAGGAGGGAAACTATAAGGACCCAACCTTAAACCCTACTTAATCTTGAATTAAATGAATAATTCACATTGAGGATCTTTTCAGGTTTAGAGTTTTAGAGAATTAGGACATAATATTTACATCTCAAAATATTACAAAGTAGACACATCTACTCAGTTTCCATTTAAAAAAAAAAATAAAAACTCTTAAAAAGAAACATGTCTAGTTCCATGTTTTTAGATAGCATGTCTTTACTTGATCCCATCCTTGATCCTATTCATATTTAAGTCCTATGGGAAACATTTCAAAAAATTGGGATGAGCATAAAAAGCTCAGTAAGATATACACAAAAAGGGAAAAATATTATTTTTTCAAAACAATAAGTAAATCATGATTACTTTATCATAAGTAATACTTTTCACCTTGTATGAAGTAGTAAATACTCTTCACTAAATAAAAGATCATTTCTTACCTTTTTGTAACCAAAATGAATACATAAAACCCATGTAAAGAACACATAACATATAAAGGTAACTTGGGACATAAACATACTTAAATGGAATAACCATACGGTCGACTTCCACACATACATAATGGAATATCCATACGGCCGACTTCCATACCCAATGCAATGAAGGTTATAATGTAACCACCCGTCCTGGTATTCAAGGCACCACCTGTCATATGGTTTATCACTTAACCACCCGTCAAATATCCAAGTACCATTATAAAATTATAACACATAAAACCAATATAAAGAAATGATAACATTTCCACATTTCAATCACAATATATCATTTAAATATATTTACATAAAATAATCCTTTATCAAAACCATTTTTAATACCAAAATACATAAAAGAGTACATGGTATTTATTTTATTTTAAAAACATTATGACTTGTTGAGGAAGCCAAAGATCAAATAATACTCGCGGCGGTGGAGAAGTCATTGTTGCCGCATACGTAAGACAAAAACATTCCTTTTGTCGTTTAGTAAAATGCTTTGTATAAAAAGATTTTTTTTGAATAAAAGTAAAAGGCGAAGGGGTTTATATACCGTATAAAAGAAATTTGTGTATAAAGAAAAATATATCTCATATAAAGGAGATTGAAATGAAGTCGCTTACAAAGACGGTATCCCTTGATTAAGGATAAATCAATTACATAATTATGTGTGATAGAAGAATAAACCAAATATAAGTGGATATTACGTGTAAAATAATCAGAGGTCATTCACACATATTCATAGGACGACACATTCAAGAAGTACAAGTTTAACCCAAAGAATTGAAATTGGGTAATGAAGTTCCCTTACCGATATCGGTAACTTTCGAAACGTACACCCCATGAAAGAAGGGTCATACAATGAATATGTAAATACCCATAAATTAAATTATATTACACAAATAATACAATCATGGGTAGTACATACACCACACAAAAAGAAATAGTGGCACATTTAGTATGAATCTCACGGGAACAAAAAGTGAGATAAAAACTCCTTACCTCGTTGTGATCAATCGAGTCGTATGAAAAAAAGATAATAAACACCAAATTAATCACATAATACCATGAATATAATCATGATAATATATATGAAATGGCATTACACAATACACCACATGTAATAAATAAGTGGCGAACAATGGAAATATCACAGAATTGAAAGTGAGATAAAAAATCCCTTACGAAATTTCAGCAGCCCAACGACGCCACTTAAAACTTCCAAAAATGGATTGATGAGATAAAACAGGGTATCTCATCATATGAAAATAAAAATAATGTATGATGGAAATAGATATCATACCCCAAAATAAGAAAAAGTAAATGAAAAATACTTGACATGAAAATAGAACTTCGAAAAAAAGAGAAGGGTGAAAGAATCCTTTACAAAAATTCGGCAGCCTAACAGCGCCACTTAAACATTCTTAAATGAATTGATGAGAGAAAGAGAGGTTATCTCAGTATATTAAAATAAATAGTACAGTATTAGTAATATAAAAGAACATCCTCTAACATAAGAACATGGAGCATAAAGGGATGACATAAAAGAGAGTACTTGAAAAGAAAGAGAGAGGTAGGATCCCTTACCTCAAGTCTGACTTGTCTTGTTCGTTTCTTTATATTCCTGAATAATAAACATTGGTCAATTTATAATTTATTAATGACCTCTTTTAAATATTATTATTCAGTTCATATCACATATTATAATGTTATAATATTTGGTTAATAATGTGAGTTCATATCAGACGTTTTTTTCGATGTTTGGTACATGAGTCAAAAATGAAATTGTTTGAAAATGATTGTCCATGTAGTTATAAGTAAATAATCTCCAGAATAATATTAATGATTTAAATATCATATATATACATTACATATTCATTTTATACTACTCCATAACATTTGGAGATAAAAATAAATGAAATGCACCGTTCATGGAGACGGTAGGCCGTACATATGCATGAATGCCACTTTCATTTCTTTGTCATATTAATGGAATTAAAAATAATTTATAGATATATATATTATAATTCTAGTATAATATATATGTTATATAGGTCACATATGTTCATTAATTTCATTCTTTATACATTCCATGTATTGCATGAACGAGTCACATCACTTGAGGGGGCGGTAGTCCACACTTCCTCGTATGAAATTTTCGCATTTGAACAACATGAAAAGTATAAAGGAATGTTTTAAATATAAAATTCAGAAGAATATAGAAAAAATAAATACCATATATATCATATATAAAATATAGTGACATCATAATGGCCACCATGAAAGTTGTTAAGAGATGATTGAACAATCATCGTTTCGTGAGGCAGCAATTCTCCATCCACAGAAACAGTATGTTGTTTAACCATTAGACGAAGGTGTGTGTAAGTGTAGCTCTAATACTTCTCATAAAAACATCCTGGTATATTTAAGATACTGGTGTTGTTACAAAATAAAGGAATAAAAAGAGTTTAGAGGGTTGGAGAAGCAAAATTAAACAAAAGAACAAAAGGGAAGACATTACCATTAAATCGGGTAACTCTTTTTGATTTGAGATCAAAGGATTCCTTGGAAAGGATTATTCCCAATGGTGAGGATTCAATGATGAAGATAGGGATTTGGAGATATGAAATGGGAAGGGGTTGGCCGAGAAAAAGGCTTTAGAGGTGTGGGTAAGGTGGTAGAGGTGGGGCCTTTTATAAGAGGAGAGGAGGGGCACTCTTGGAAAGTAATAAAAGGTTACATTATTATAAAATGATTTTCGGATTTTAAAGGTCTCAAAATTATATATTTCTAGGATAAGGTGATAAGATTTATAAATCCACCCATCCAATAGGTTTTTGACATGTTTAGGTCTTAGATTTTACATTATCGTTTCATTTTATTTAAATCGTTAAATAATGAGGTAATCACCGCATCATCATGGCGTCATAAATAATTTAATTTATTTAATGTATAAAAATTATAAAAACTATAATGATGTAGTAAATATTTTTATCTTTTTAATGAATATTTATAGTAAAAAATATGACTTGTATAACCCCATTTAAAAATTGTTTTAGTAAAATAACTCATGTTTGTGACATTTTTATTTTAATTTTAAATAAAAAGTTATTTATGTCATTTTCCTACCAAAGTGGCTCCATGGGGTCTCCAAGTTGACCCATGGATTATATTGGTCGGCCATGACACATACAATGAGGGTATGACATGTGTCTAGGTCATTTCATATTATTAAAACATTATTTTTACCATAAATTACACTAATTACCTTTAATCGCGATTAATAAAACTTACAAGTTACTATTCACGAAAAATTATTTTAATCTCATTGAACCACATTTTACTTCCTAATGAAAACCATGTATGTCGGATTTTTGAAAATAAAATCACATAAGTGGTAAAGGTTCATTTGAATAAAAAATCAGTTTCTTTAACTACCACTTAGTGGTTTCACTATTCATCAAAAATTGAAGTTTTTCAGAAAAATACCAAAAATTCGCCCTAAGAAATATTTTATATTCTGAATTCAAAAATGATTTCTATTTTAAAAAATTAAAAACATATAATTTGCATTAATGAATTTAATAATTAATTCCCGCTGTCAAAACAAATTGTATATTTTTAAGAAACAATATCCATTAAAAGATTGAAACTAGTTTAAGTCCAATTTCAAAGTGAAATTAATTCCAATGACCACCATTGGATTAAATGGTAAAAATATATTCTAAATACACTTTAATATCAATTAAAAATATAATCTATTCATATAAATAAATCAGATTAAAAGGAGGTTTTGAATTAAAATGCAACATTTTCAATAAAAATGATCATTGTCATAAAAATAACAAAAATTTACACAAAGTAAATTTTGATGTCCGGATTCTAAAGAAGGATTTTATTTTGTCAACTACAACATATAATATTGTAAAAAGTATATTTAAAAATGGTTCTCCATCAAAAGGTGGTTAATCGAGCTTTTAAAGAATATTAGAAGATTTATGCTTAAAATTTGATTCATTTGCATTTTAAGCCTCTAACATTTATTGGATAAAAGTAAAAATATTTGACAAACATTTATAATCATTCTGTAGTTAGTTCCATTATTTCCTGCCATTACAATGGCTAGGCATTAACTACCATTTAAAATAATATCATTTTATTATTAGAGTGTAACGTAAGATTTCAAAGAAACTCGTTGTTGCGTATTGGGTACGCCATCGAGCATAGCATTCCCTTTAAAGTAATATTAATATTTTATTCACAAATATGGATAAATATGAAAATTTCATATTCTTTATTTACCTGGGGTGTTACAGAAACACTTAAAACCATGTATATCCCAGAAAATTGTTGATGAAAGGAACAAAATACATGAATTTGGACATGTAAATATTATTTAGAATATGTAAATAAAAATAAAAGACCACATCATTTTTCTAAAAATGAATATATATAAAATCGATGGAATATTGGAGGTTCATGTATATTCCCTTACCTAATGTTTGATGGGGTCCTTAATGTGATCTTGATGTACTGGATAATAAAACTAATTTCATTAATTAATATTTTCACAACATCTTATACATTAAATTTATTTATTATAACCTAATTTATTTCAGTCAGGCCCTTTTTGAGGGGATAAGAGGTTCAATTTCATTATTTGGTAGCACTTGTTTCCTTAGATTTTATGATTGGATTACATATATACATGTAAAGATAAACATGAATAATGATTATGTTTATCAATAATTGAAGTTATATGTTATTACTGAACATAAATAAGATTAAATTTTTATAATATTTATTTGGTTATTTGGAGTGAAGAGGATTCATTAAGTAAAACATTAATGATAACTGTTTGGGTTAATTGGTGGTTTTTTGATCACATCAAATTCATTTTGATTTATAAATTAATATGATGTGAAAAAAGATTCAGGAAACTTAAATTAGAAATTACATATATATTATAGTCTGTTTAAACCATCAAAATGGTTTCATGACTTGAATTGACAATTGTTATAAAAATTGAAAACTCGTCATCCTTGAATGTGATAAATTAACACATCTTAGTTGGGGTTTTCAGTTCTAGTATAAATTGAGGATAAATGAGATATTATGATGAATTATTCAATTATCATAAATAGAATTTTATTAAATTTATGGTACTAGATTTGTCATAACATTTGGATGAAATTAGGTGAGGAATGAAAAAGATGAAAAGGAACATGAAATAAAAAAAAGAAAAGAAAATATGAATTTACCTCAAGAATATGTCTTCCTTGAGAACCACTTTAGGGGAAATCATTTAGACTTATAAAGAGACCACATGCTATTTAACTTGGGATATCAGCATATAAAGATATTTTAGAATAATTTAGAGAATGCATAACTCTGGATAGGTGTGAGGAGAATAGGTGGTGAGTAGTGTGTTTTATAGAGGAGTGGAGGGTTTTATCAACATTTATTTAATTATTTTATAATTTTAATCTTTAAAAGAAAAGGGTCTGATTATTGTGACAAAAAACATTTATAAGTGCATTTTGGTTCATCTTAATGGCCATTTACAAAATCCATGACTCAAGAATGATGCCAAAATTCAGGTTTTACCATTTATCTTAATTTATCGTATTTTAATATTAATAAAAAATTATGTATGTTAGAAAAACCCCAAAAATCCACTCCAAACATTTATTGACGCATAGAATCCAAAAAATTAACTAATTTTTATGGAATTAATTTTATAAATATAAGAATTATAATTTTTAAATAATATCACAATTTATTCGTAAAACAAAAATTTTAAAACTATTACTTTTTTATAACACCTTATAATATTAATCAAGATCTCTCGATATTATATTATAACCATAAGAAAATTAAATTATTATTTATGATTATATTTTATGAAAATAAATTTTAATTTAGGTTATTAAATCACTCATTAAAATTTAATTAAAAAATTTTTACATAAAAAGAACTGCATCACTTATACAATTGTAATTTTATTACTTATAAGATGCCTAAATTTAATTTATAAATTAATGGGTGAGGTTAATATTCATTGTGAGTATTTACTATTTATAAGGGTACATTACTATTCATTAGGGAAAATTAATATTAATAAGGCTATATTTTTATACACCAAATATTATGTTTGACCGATCGAACACCAAACATCTTACTGATCGCAATTGTGTAAGTCAATTATTTGAAATTCAAATAACAGGAGTTGAAAAATTATGTTTAAATTCTAGGAAATAAATTTCACATAGTATTTAGAAGTTCATTTAAGAAAATATTTTTCACTTTTAAAAATATAGAATGTTACACAACCGTGGGGTTTATAGTTTAAAATTTGTTAATAATGGTTTTGATTTTTCACTCAATTTTACTTCTTTGAGACATATTTTATTTTATACACCTATCTTATTTGTTGAGGTGTATACTCGTACCCTTTTAAATGTAATATAATTTTTTTTATTATTCTCAAGATAATATAATTTTCAGTTATACTTATTATTTCATGGGTCTTATGGTTTAACCATACCATAGTTGTAAGCATATTAGGTTATAGTATCTTTATTTTTTTGGAATTGCATTGGATTTTGTTTTCAATAATTAAATATTGTGATATTTATCTAAAGAAACTCATGTACTTTTTTATATTCTATTTATATTTATATAATACATTTTTAATTTCCTTTTCCATTCTTTTTGTAATCAAAAGTTCAAAATAACGTATTTATTAAGAATCGTCTTTTCGCTCAATTTTTTTTTCATCCAAAACATTATGATGAATAATTTTTATGAAATATTTTACTCTTCAATAGGTTATACAACCATAAAATGATTATGATATATGATTCTTTTCATGATTTACACTATGTTGTTATGAAATCAAAAAGGCCTTATTCATTTATTAATTTCTTAAAATACCACATTTTAATGGCTGAGTAGAACCCTAACATGACCTGTAGTCCTAGAGGAAGAAGTCTTATACGTAACCTAAAAGCCCAGTGAAAACATGCCTCATACATGAAATTAGAAGGACCAATACATGACTACAATTTTCACACATACACATGATTTATTTATTATTTGTGGGAACAATATCTCCCTATAATTAATAGGGTAATCATTTATGTCTCGTGAGATAGATAGGATGAGAATGGGGAGAGATCCCGATTCAGTTTTGGACTATCTCCTCGATAATATTCTTAATATTGGACCTTAACTACTATGATAGTTTGTGGAGTGAAACCATTCCACTATGATAGACTTTGTAGAAATCCTTTAAGAGTATGAGAATTATTTTATATGTTTTGGGTATGCCAGAAATCTATGTCATGTGCTGATTTTATAATCCCATGGATCCTGATCATTGATTTCCACATAATTCATCTCTTATAAACAACAAATATTTGTTCCAAGTCTAAGGATAATTATCTTTGATATTCATGGAATGGTTTTAAAATTTTAATCTCATGTTCATATACACATGTTCTCATGTCATGATTATGTGATAATTGAAATATAACTTTTTTATAATTATTGATCATCTGACCTCACCCATTCATAGGTTTCCTTCACCATGTAATAAATATTGGTTTAATGTAGGGTATATTTTTGAACAGTATTAACGGGGAAGATAATTATGGGAGATGTTGATGATCATTCAAAAAATTATAATACTTTTTACCTAGTATCCAAATACACTAAACTATTATGGTTCTAAAAATGTTTTTGGGTAATGCATTGAATGTTCAAAAAAAGTATTTAATATCTATGTATGAAAATAAATGGTTTATAAATATGGAATTAGAGGATATGTTCAGTTAATCATTTGAAACTATTATGAGAATAATTTATTGAGATAACTATGTACATGTTTAGGGATAAATATAAGGTTGAGTCAATGTATATGAAAATTTCATTCAATTATTGTAAAGGATCTTTAGATTGGTTTCCAACACAGAGTTACCTAGTGGCAATAACTCTAATTTTTTTAATTTATCTAGACATAGACATTACATAGTACTTGATAGAAAGTCTGTCTGTAAGTCTTTTTTGACACTCTCAGGGGATATCCTTGGGAAATTGAAAACCACAATTAGAACCATTAGGAAGGAATTAAATTGATTATGGATATAAATGTACAATAATAAACCAATAGAGTCATATATTAAGAGGAATTACTCATGATTTATACATACTATAATTTATTTTTATGGATTCTATGGGTTTCCACTATGATTAGTGTTTCTTACACAATTCGTTTTGGTTTTTTTCATTGGATGGAACCAAAAGTTGCCATGTTAATTCAATATGAAATAGAAAATTATGTGATTGTCCTCTAAAGAAACTGGATACTATATGATCTCTAATGGAAAATTTCATTGTTATTCCCAATAAAATTTCAGAATCTATGAATCATACTAAAATTATATATGAAAAAAATTAGGGATCAAAAATCTATTCCGTCCTTCATGTGGACAATTACACCTACATTTAGTGGATCCACTAACCCACTAGTTGTTGAGGGGTGTATTAAGCCCATTAAGAGGTTATTTTCAATTATTCATTGTTCACATAAAGAAAAATTCATTTTGGTAGTCTATCATTTATGAGGAGAATCGCTCCAGTGGAAGAGACTCACAGAGAATTCTAGGGAACCAAATGAAATTGAATTCCTCGATTGGGATTAGTTTACGAAAACATTTTTCATCATGTAATTTCCATATATTATTCTTAAAAACATGTAGAAGGAGTTCCATAAGGTAATGAAAAAGGGTAATGATTTTATTGGTCCCTATAAGGTAAATTTTAAAAAACATGCATTTTATTCAAATAATATTGTCATACAACCTAAAATTATGGATGATCAATTATTTAATGGATTAAAAAAAGTCTCTTAAGGGCATTATCCCTTGTAGATAATAGTTGAAATGAATAGATTATTTGGTTCCCAATATGGGTGTGAAAGGTGTGTAGGGTTATGTTTCCATATCATGATTTTGATAATAAGAGAAAAATGGAATTCAAAGGATAATATAAATCCTATTTAGTGATGAATATGGTATTTCTATTATGCCCATTGTGTGGGAATAAACAGAGAGAAAATTAACTTAAGGGGATTAGTTAATTATTTATGTGTGGAAGGGTGTGTCATTGGTAAATTTAATGCTAAATTGATTGGAAGAAGTTAGATGATAATGAATAAGGAGATATATATCCATTGAATACACTAACAACACTCTTCTGTTTCAAGTTATAGTAATATGAGGATTATGTGAATCAATTTCCTTATCCTAGAGCTAATTGGGGTGATAAACCCCAAAACTACTAAATAAAAATAAATAATGTAATACTTATACAATCAAAATGGATATAGTGAATCTTGATTATTATGGAACATTAGTATACCATCCTTAGTTGGGAAATATAGGTTTTACTTAGACTGAACGATCACTATGAAAGTGTTATAATTAATCCTTTTGTGAAATAACATGGGATAATGAGCATTGAAAATATCAATCTATAAGGATTTTGGAGTAGTTAAATAACATTTTATAATCGTCCAGTGTAAGTATGAACCAAATATTCAACGGGAAATGTTTTTGTATAGTACAATTTACAATTCAAGTAAGATAGTGTGAATTATTTTTTTTGTAAACATATATGTATCCATGTAATATTATCTGAAGAGTCTTGATTACCATCACTGGTTTAGGATTTTATGTTTGATTAAAGGTTTAAAATCATTGGATCCTATTTTTATGTTTTAAATGATATGATTTTATGAAGATTAAGGATTTTTACAGATAAATTCATGGAAATAAGATTCTTTTTTTGTATATGCTTTAATTAAAAATCTATTTGAGGATAATTTCTTATACACATTCTAGACATATGATTATTGTTATTGGTAGCTTTTAGGGATAAAATTAACTTTTATTTTGATATAATTATGGGTTTTGGTCAACCACATTATAAATTAAACACACTTAATTTATATCAGAGAATATTTCTATCTAGATAAATATGATAGAATACACCTTACTAAGGTGGGATTGTTACATGAAATACAAGATTCAATTGTATCAAATTTAGATCCTATGTTTACTTTGATATTTTGGTGAATTTCTCAGTAATACCATTTTGTGTATTTTTTTAAGTAGTGTGTGACATACTTAGACTGATGGGAAATAAGAAAAAATACCTTAGACGATATTATAAAATCTTTTACTGGGGATTTCAATGCTGGTATGGAAGGAAACCTTCATGTAGTTGGGCTTTCATACAATAAAAGCTTTCACTCCAGCATTTATATATCTCCTTATGATGCCTTTTGTTGAAATAATTTTATATATCTTTTGAGATGGAGTAAAGATGGAGAATTAATGTTATTGTGACATGTGATAGGTAATGAAATAGAGGATAAGGTTAGATCTACTTATAAACACATCTAAAAAGATCATAGTAAGAAGAAAAATTATTATTACAGTCAACATCAGAATATAGAATATAAAGATGGTGACCTGTTTTTTCTATGAAATTATACACTGATGAAGCTAAATATATTTTTAAATATGGTAAAAATTAGAACTATGTTTATAGGTCCCATAGAAATTCTTTATTGCATCACGATGATAGCCTATAGTTTTTCTATTAGACCAAACCTCTCTCAAGTCCACAATGTAATCTATGTATCTCTCTTGATGATGTAAATTTTTTACCATTCACATGTACAGAACCAACATTCCATACCACTAGGAAAGGATAATTATTTCTAGAATGATATAGTGAATTATTTGGATCATACTTTTAATTTTCATTGAAATAATACCACATACATTGTTAATGTTAATTCTTTGAAACAACTAGTTTGAGTAATATATATGGGAACTGGAGGATATATTGAGGGACTTGAATCATAATTTCACTATATAATAGTGATAAATTTTAGGATATTAATTCATTTTATGGGTGGGGGGGGGTACAATGTAACAAACCATATTTTTTGGAATAAAATTTACACATTAATTTAATCCTTTGAATAATTTTTTTACACATAACCCCAAGATTATATTGCATTACATGGGATTAAAAATGTTATCAAACCAAGATAAATTATTATTATTATTTAAATTAGAATTTTATAACCTATTCATTAAATATAAATATAGAAATATTAATAAAAACACTTTAAATATTAATTCTAATCGTTTTATTTAAATAAAACATATTGATAAAAAGAACTTAATTTTCAGATAAGTCCTTTCATGTAACCTGAATGAACTGAAGGACTTAATGATTTATTCATTTTTGATAATAAACATTTTAATGGTTGAAGGGGAACACTTAAATGAACCGTACACTTTTTTGAATTACATGACCTGAAGGTATTTGAGGAATTAATCCAAGACTATGACTTATTAGAACCGCCACTCCCCTACATCTTCATCATGATCAAATCTCCAAATTTTCATGGATGTTAGTAAAGATATCATGGGTAGATATAAATTGGCCTTGAACCAATGAAATCCTCCATACCCTTTCATTATTCCAAATATTATAGCTGTGATCGAGTGAATGTGTATGCTCTGAATCCTCCCTTTGATCATGTTCCCTGTCGAATCTACTTACTTTTCATCTTCACATCATGTGGCCTGAAGGCGTTGAGGTGGCCATAAGGCATCGTGGTGGCCTAAAGCCCATTAATTGGCCTGAAATCCTTAATTACCCAAAGGACTGGGTTTCTTGATGGCCTTAAAGGACTCGAGGACCAAACCAGTCATTCAAAGGTGAATAGTTCTGATTACTAAAGTACCGATCATTACCTGCTATAGTTACTACTACAATTAATTTTATGTACTACTATATTAATCTAAAATATTAATTCACCAATATTTTATCCTAGGTCTCATGGATGTACTTGTAGAGTCCCCACCAACCACGATAAGTCTCACGTGTTACTGTCCTTACATGTTTTGAACTTTTTTTAACAAAAAATAATTTTATTTATTTCTAAGAACAATAATGAAATAAATTACAGTATATTTTATAAAACTTATTTGACAAAATAAAAATCATTTTATAAATCATAATGTCCAAATTATCATTCTGTGAATTTTTAGAATTTTTCTGAAAAGGATAAATTTTCACCAAATAGTTTAAACACTTGTATTTATTGAAAATTTCCACTACATTTAATGAAATTATATGGTTTTTTTAATTTAAAAATGTAAATAAATGAAAATTTAACTAAATAATATATCTATTAATACAATTTAGTTCATTTTAAACTTTTCTATAATAAATTTTTGAAATATTTTTAAAATTTTGAATACATTCTCTTAGAAACCAGGTTTTCTCGTCACATATGTGTGATAAATATTAAATTTAAATTTCCCAAATATGTGAATTTAATTAATTAAAAATTATTAAATATAAATAATTAAAATTTTATATATTATATTATATGAACAAATTAATTTTTATCTTAATGAAAAGTAAAACTCAAAAAAATTATTTATCACGTTTAAAGTAAAAATGGGTTTACCTAGAGAATAAACATTCTTATCAGGGTTAAAAATAATCCAAAACATTTCCACCACCCATTTAATAAATTATTTAAACGTTATCTCTACTATTTTACTAAATTGTATATTTTTTACCCTTATGGAATTTGAGAAACATAGATACAGATTTTTTATTTCAAAAATTATAAGTGCGCCACTATCCTTAGTTATAAATGGTCACCCCTATCCTCTAATCTTAAAAAATTAAGAATAACTTGGTTTGGTAATTAACATAATAAAATAAAATCCTTAATATCCACCCCTCATCTTAGAAGCCTGATTATGTTTTGAAGGCTACCGTATGAATCCTTTTTTTTTCAAACCAAACGAAGTTGTCTAAAGAATAGTTATTGCCAACGAGCCCGTACCCGAGTGGTAAGGTCTCCTGCTGGGCATCCAAGAGACCCAAGTTCAAAACCAGGTGGAGGCGAATTTCCGAGGTACTATAGTAGTCACTGTAGCAGTCACTGTAGCATTTATTGTAGAAGTTACTGTTTGGTACTATAGCAGTTGGAACTATTCACCCGATTTGGGCATTCGGGCCACCGGTTTGGGCCTACGGGTCTCTAGGGCCTTCGGGTCATCAAATTCCATTAGGAAACAGGACCTTCGGGTCACATAGACCATAGAGTATCCCAGTTCACATAGAATAGGTCCTAGAATAGGATCAGAGAAATAGAAGTAGCAGCCACCAGATGCAGAGCTAACCGGATTAGAAGAATGAGAGGGTATGGAAGCCACCATCGGGACCAGGCACCGTAAAGCTTCGTACGGGGCAATGCTAGACAATCAGCAATGCAAGATGTGGAGCTAGGTGATCAATGATGCAGGAAGCTGGGGAGGGGAAGCTCAAGTGGGCTGGGCCTACGGGTCATGTATTCGACATGATATGCCTCTGGGCCTTCAGGTCATGTATTGTGGGTTTGTCGGGCCTTGGGCCTTGGGCCTATGGGTCATGTACGAGTTCCCCTTAAACCCATAAAAGGTGGATTATCCATAATAAAATAAAAATAAGGCCTTCGATCCATTCGGGCTAAAGAATAGTTAATGTCCCAACTCATGTGTTTAATTCTACATTCCCCTCCACCAGTATGAATCATTATTAAACAAAGATTATTTAATAATAAAAAATATTACTTAGAAATATATTTTATTGCATTTATTTAATAACACAAATAATTCTCCTCTGCAATCAAATGGGTTATGATACCATCATTTTTTGTATATGGTAGACTAACACCTCATGAAACATTATATTTTTCCAATAACCACCTCCCATTTGTGTATATAATGATTTATTTATTATTTATAAATTATATATATTGTAGTATTATGATACTTGAATCATGATATCACATTTAATTCTATATATTAAATTCTATGGGAATACGATAACAAGGTTCGTGTGTACACCTCACTACCGCCACACAAAGAATTGCAATTAATTCACTCTTTAGATGAAAGGTAATAAATTATTTTTTATAAACATTTATAATATATAATAAATAAAAATGATTCATTAAATATAATATATTATTATACTTTATTTCTTTCTTTCTATCATGAAAATGGAAACAAAATTCCTACGTACATACGATATACAGTCACCACGAACATTATATTTTGTTTTTAATCTCTCACTACAATGGATCATTATAAATACATGCATACTGAATTTATATAATTTTTAAATATTTTATAATATTATTAATATTATTTAATAAATATAAATTTATAATGAATAGAAATAAAAAATCAATACATATACAAAAAACACAATGTACTTTCCCAAAATGTGACATAACCCATGAATTGTTAACATATGGGAAAAAACATTCATAATCTAAATCATATAGGGTAGGATATATATAGATATATATATATATGTAGGTATATATTGAATTTTTTTAATAAAAATAAATTTATCATATTTTTTGTTTTAACATGTACGAAGGAAGTTGAGGCTTATTATATTATATTTCTGGTCTCTCATTTATTTTTTAAGGACATTGAAAATTACACACTCGTTTCATTTATGTGGTGTATATTCATAACCTTTGACATGTTATAACATTAATATATTTACATAAATAATATTTAATATTTAATTTTATGGTATTATTTATTAGGGATGACAATTCTGATGTTGCCAATTGGGTAAGGCTATTATGCTATATCTCTTATTTCTATGAGGCATATGGAAATTCATCAATAGTACCATTGGTAATTTGTATATAGACTCCCTTTGACATATTAAATAATGATTCAGATTATATTAATTATATATAATGTTTCATTTGATGGTTTGTGTTTTTTATTATGATTCTAACATTATGAATGTATTAATAAATTTGTAGTCTCTCTTTCATTTGTAGGAGAATCTTAAATGTTGACTTCTAATTTATTTTTTGTGGTGTATATGCTACCTCATTTAAATGTTATATCATGAAAATAATTTATTAAATACATTATAATTTTCCATTTATTTAATTGTTTATTATGTCTTATGATTCAATATATTACTAAAGTGGTATGGTATTTTTTTCTAACATTTTAACATCAGTGATATTCATTCCGTATTGACCAAATATTACTTTTTTGTGGTCTATAAATTTCATTTCAATGGGTTTCAATTCTCTCGTCCTAGAGTTTTTAGTATTTTAATATAAATTTTAATATCTCTCTTCAATGGATTTTACAATTCAAATGTTTTAAATGATGTAAGGTATTTTTTCTCAATTTTTCTTCTTTGTGAAATATGTTATGTTACGCACTGATATTATTTAATGACTTTTATTTATAGCCCATATGAAATTTACATCATGATTTAATATATTAAAATGACATTCTATGATTAACTTAATATCATTCTTTTATTCAGCTTATGAATCAATGGTTCAAATATGTTGAGGGTTGAATGTTACAATCTCATCATTTATCTGCATTTATCATGATAATGAAACCCATAATGAAATTTTATGATCTCTATATCAAGAAACACATTCCTTTTGAAACCCTCGAGTTATTTATGGATAATAATTTTTTGGAGATGGTTCTTTAGAAAAAAATTACTTTTACTTTATGATAAACTTGTATTCATTTTTTTAATAACAGTAAACCACTTATAACATCGTTATTGTTCTGCTGGGTGACATACTATGTGATAATGTCCTTATAGAAGTTTTCAACTTAAAAGGTCATAACAGTTCTATAATATGATGAGAACACATAATTTCAATAATAGTATTCCTAAATATATGTTATATAGAAAAATGATATAATTTAAGGGACACATTTGATATAGTCTATCAGGGGTGGATAATAATTGGACATTTAGTCACCTTGTCATTGTGTACTACCTTGGTAATATCCAGTATGATATTACAAGAACAGGAACCGCCAGTAGAAAATTAACATTTATATGTGTCATTGGATGTTCCTATATATGGATGTGTGTATTGGTATATAGAATTTAATATTATTATTAATTATTATTATGAGTCACAAACTTATATGTATTTGAGGAAAACTGTGACGACATATGTTCAAGAGAAGGTAGGATATGTTTGGTGTGTACAAGAATAATACTGAATTAATGAATAATGTGAGAAAGGATTTATCCCTTTTGATCTTTAATAGAAGACAGTATCTAAGGGAAATTTATTTAAATCATATATCCTAAATAAATCCATGACCATGGTGACCTATAGGAATTTTCTAATTCCAAAAATTCAATGAAATAGATATTGAGTGTATAGGTTGATAGAACTAGATTAAAACCGTATTGATTTGATATATTTTGATAAATGGATTATATTACACGTTAAGAATCTTCATGAGGTGACATGTCATTTTGGCATTAACTTTTTCATATATGGGTTCCTTGGCCTTTTTTAGATGCTAACGTTAGAATTTGGGCTACACCATCAAATACCACTAAGAAAGAGGCCTAGAGTGTCACACACTAAGTGTACCTAGAAAAACATTTAAACAATATATAATTATTTATTATTTAATATATTGAAGAAATATCATTCCCATACTTTCATTAATAATTATTTATGTATTATTGATCAAATATAAATAATTATTTTTGGATTAAAAAATAAAATATTTATTTATTTATTGGTGAATAATGAATTTATATTTATTTAGTACATAAATAAACATTATTCATGGGTCAATAAATATTGTGGAGGAATGGAGGACCGAGTTTATTGGTCTAGTGAGAAATGTTAATGTTGAATATTTTTTAAATAAATAATATTTATTTATAATTACCTAGCTAATGACATGTTGAGAAATAATAATTTTGTTATTATAATTTGAAATGGGGATTTGTTATGATTAAATAAAATAATCTAGGCCCCCTGTATAATTATTTAATGTTAGAACTAAAAATATTAACACCTGATTGCATTATTTTATCATTAGCATATTCGGATGAGCACAACAATCTTGGACAATCCCCTCACGCATGGAGAACTCCCTTCTCAAAAATTGCTCCCTGGAATGGTGAGAAGTACTCCTACATCGGATCAAGGAGAACTCTTTTGAATGGATTATCAAGGTGATTTTAGGATGACAACATAAGCACAAGGATAATCTATACTAGAACATGGATACTTCTTCGTTGATGTCTGCATATTCATAGACCATGTGAGGATCACCGAAAGAGGAAATATAAAATTGGTTTCTATAAAGCAAGGATGATTCACCATTGATCAGTCACCAGACTCATCAACGAAGAAATATTTCTATATGGGAAATTATTTATCAAATTATATTAATTATAAAAAATATGTGTCGATCTTCTATCTCATGGTTCTGACACAATTCATTATTGTTTATTTATTTTACTTAATTCAGTTGATCACATCATTCATCATTGCATAAATCTCAGAAAGATAATCAATTATGGAAAATTAAAATTTGGTCATCTCTCAACAGATGCTTCTACTGAACCTAAAATCATGAACTAGTATTAGGTCCGGAACAATATAGTTTATAATAATATATAAAACATTGGTTATTTATGCATTTATATTTTAGTTTATAAATTCCATTTTAATCATTATTTTAATCTGAATTTCAAGATCTATTTCTCTTTCCTTAATTTCTGGTATATCTAATGGAAGATTTTAATTATATCATTGAAATAAAATCATTGAACACATCTGGAGGCTCTAAGGATTTTAACCAGCTAACACAAGAGTATAGGCTATGTAATCCGCATTACATATCATGTACTCATAGCCAATTCATCATGAGTTAATTAAGAAATTACTCAATCCATGTGAATTGATGACTATTAGTACCACAAGAAGAAAAATAAGTTTCTTCCCATTATTATAAAAATTTATTTGAATAAAATTATATCTTTATGATTTACAAGAAATTGTGTCTGCACTATTGAAGTGTTTTTGTGATAATCAAAGGTACATTTTTATTTCAAAAAATATTGTCTATCATTTGAGATCAAAATAAATTGACATAATGTATTACTTCAATAAAGATAAATGTGATGGTGGAGATGTCATAATACAATACATATATAAAAAATAATAAATTATAAAATTTGGAAATAATGTTTAACCAATAGAAATATATGTGGAATAGTGGTTGGAACATCATGTTCATCCTCCTTGAAAAGATTCTAAAATATCATAAGGATATCCCACACTATGAAATGAATTATGTTGAAATTTGGAGTTATAAAATTCCACCTTAATAAAAGGTCAGAAAAAAAATACTATTATAATAAATTTATGTCCGTGTTTATCAAAAAATAGGGGAGAAAAAAATAAATATTGGGAGGTAAAATTGAGATGTAATATTTTTTAATAAAATTTTAGAAAATATAAGTGAGGAAAAATATATTATAAAATTTTAAAAATATTATTTGCTTCATGATATGTAATCCTTTATAAAATATTACTTTTTCATGGAATATGGTGTGATTACATTCGATATGATAAATGATGTGTTTTTTAAAAAGTTTCAAAAAATCTAGTTATACAAATATTTATTGAGGAAAAATTATGAGTTGTAAATGATTCTAATGAATTTTTTCAAAAAATGAAAATGATATAATTGTATACAATTTGTTATATATTTTTATCAATTTTTTTAAAAAAATTATTTAAATTATATTTTAGTGGGTTATGGGAAGAAGATGGGATTTTGTGAGGAATAAGCGATTTTGGGAAGAAACACATTTAAATTAGTTTCATGAAAAAGAATTTACTAAGAAGTTATTGGAGAATGGAAAATTCAAAAGTATGTAAATTTAAAAAAATTCAATAAATTAGTCAAAAAAACATTCTAAAAATGTCTATATAATGCTATTTTGGTTATTCAAATATTCCAACATCATGATAAAGATCATGATACAAGATGTTTTTCCTTAAAGATAATAAAATTTCATCTATAGATATTTTCTAAAAAAAATTACAAGATGTACAAAAGTTAAAATTTCATGAAAAATAAATAAAATAATATATGATTATATAAGTATAATAGTATTTATGAGGGAAAAAATTTTCATTAGAAGAACATTATCTTGAAAAAAAATTAAATTTCCTGAAGACAAATTACATGTAGAATAGGGAAAAAATTTCCAATATTTGTATGAGGGAATTAGATGTGTAATGGATGTAGTGTCATATCTGTGATTTGAAATGTACTTTTTTATGAAATTTATATAGAATCAACAGATGTAAAAAATCTATATAACTATAAAAACTTACATGAAAAATTTTAGGGATGAATTCTCGACCATGTTTAGATTACAAGATTGATATATTATCAATGAACTAATATCAAGAGAAAAAATATTTCCATAATTTCTTTTTATGAGTTTGGGTGTCATTCTAAAATGATAAAAAAATAAAAAGGTTTATTCTATGAAATTATAATTCATATTTTCAGTTTTTTTTTTGTAAAAATTCAAACGGAGAAATAAAAAATGAGGAATCCATGAAGTGAAATATATAAATAAAGTCTATCAGAATAAAATATTATAGAAGGTGAAAAAATATATTCAATCATTATCATTAGGTCAATTGACATGGAAAAATGAAGAAGTATTTCCTAACATATAGTCTTTTTAGGTTTTATGATAATATATTTGTTAAATACTACATAAAATATGATTTCTAAAGAGGTTTTGATGGGTTCTATTGATGGAAGCCAAATAGAAAAACATTAGTTTATAAGGTTGTTAATTAGAATGAATTTTCATATTAACTGATGTAAAATTATTGAGTTAAGTTAATGTAATTAGATGTAGAAATATTGATAAGTTGGATAGATTTCTCATTATAAGAATATTTGTTAAAGAAATTATGAGGGCAATTTATCATAAATAATTGGTAAAACATAAATTTTTTATTGAGTTTTTAATCAAACCAATGTATGAATAAAAAAATGGAGAAGATTAGATTTTATAAATTAATAAATGAAATTAAAATTATTATAGGAAAATATTTTTTCTGAAGAATATTTTATAGAGACATTATATAACTCTGAAAATCCTTCTAGTTTGATGATATTTTGATGATATTTTCATGTTGTTTGTAATCACTAAAAATTCGATAAATTATTAGAATATTAATAATAAATGAAGTAAACAAATAGGGATTAATATTAGAAATTATGGATAATTCAATGAAACATATTTAATTCTATATATTTATTCTGACGGATCATCAAAATTTCAAATGATTAAGAGATTCATAATTCATATTTTAGCGGGTGGGAAAGACAAATTTGATTCACAAATTTTATAATTTATTTGAAAATATATAATGGATTGAAAAATTACAAGGTACGTGTTATTATACACTTTTAAAAAATTATAAAACATGATTTCTTTTTAAATGTGAGTTTCCAAAAGGTGATATTTTTGTGTTGATCTAGAGTTATTAATATAGTTTTCATCTTGAGAATCAGAAAAACAATCATTTCAAAATTCCTAGATATTACAGAATTGATAGAGTTGTGGGGGAATTTTTTAATGGGAAGATTTTTTTATATGGATAGAATAAAGGTTATGAAAAGTTTTTCTTTTTTACGGGCATTGACAAGACTATTCAGAAATATAAAATGGTACACAAGACATAAATTTACATTTAGAGAAAAATAGACAATGAAACTGGACCAACTTCACTAGGAGTTTATGTTTTAAAATTTAAAACTATTTCTTTTCTCATGATTTATATTTAAAACATTTTAAAAATAATGAGTTCTTTATAATAATACATATTAGATTATATTATGTATCTAATGTGAGTTATCATAATTTTTTATTCACTTACTAATAATAGTATATTTCCATGGACCCGTGGGAGTGGATATAGAAAGGAGGTAGGTTATTACACTTATCTATAACATTATAAATCTTTATTTTCTTATTTAATTTATCACATTTTTCTAAATTATGAGATTGTTATGATATTTTCTAGTAAAATATTACTACTATGTTATAGGGGTAAAATTTCATAACATTTGAAATTTTTAAAATTCTATAAATAATTCAACCTCCCCTTATTGGTTCAATGATACTAATGAACATCAATTTTATTTATCATTTCAACTATTTATACTACCGCATGATGTGATTTTTCATCAAATATAATAAATATTACATTAATTAACTTAAAAATTATATATTGAAGTTGTTTATAGTCATATATAATTAATTCATCTAGTGTTATTTTCATTTATGTTGATAATTATGTGATGTGATCATCTATAAAGGTGAATGAAATATGATTTATTCACTGATGTTTTCAAAATATAAATGTAAAATCAATGATATATATATATCAAAATGAAATGGAAAATATTATTTTCAAATGGTTATCTAATGTATTGGAAAAAGTTCCCATGTGAAAATGCCTTCTTGTATATAATATTTATAGTGAACACATGTATAGAGATTCATTTCCTTAATAAAAACAAATCCAACCCCCTTTTTTGAGTATCATTTATGCATTTGTAAAATTTAATACTTGTAATAGAATTTATATTTCTAATTTTTATCTAAAGGCTAAAAAGAATTTTGGGTTACATATTTTGGCTTAAAAATATGGATTGTATTCTGTAAAAAACTCATAGAGATACGTTGGAAGAGTTTTAAGGATTATCTAAAAGTAGTTTCTAAATTTTATTCATTAGGTACTAAATATGTTGTAATATAAGATTAATCAAATTATATATTTAAAATTTTTTTATGGATGATATCCAAAAAAAATTTGGGATGTGGTTTATCAATTTAATATATAGAAAAATATATATTTAAATAGAAAATGTATATGAGGATTTTGTGGAAGTGGGTGACTAATGGAGATATGAATTTAAAGTATTGTACATTTTTATATGTATCTAGCTATATCATAAGGATTCATATGGTTTTATCATAATTAATTATTTAAAATATCATGGAATAACCTTATCCACCTATATATTTATATTGCAGAAAATAGTGTGCAATATATCTTAAAAGAATCGTACAGTGGGATTCATGATAACACTATACACTTTATTAGAATATTAATGATACTTTCATTGAAAAATGTGGTTCATTGAATTTTTTTATCATAGCTGTTAATATTTCAAATCATTAAATTCATGTGTGGAATAATAATGAATTCATGACATAAATATATTTAATGGATGTAAAATTAAAAAAGAATTTTTTATTTTATTAGTGAATTTTATAAAAACGATAAAAATTTTAGGTACTATATTAGGAGTGTAATACAATTTACATGTCATAGGTGATGATTTTTTATTCCTATATACATTTCAATAATCATGTGAGATCTATTTAACATCAATCATTTATATGAGAGAATCATTAATATCATTGAGATAATATGATCCATGCCTAAGAATCATTAGATTCATATCATCCATTGTATATATATTAGAGGAGAGTATATGATTTCATCTTATTATTGGTATTTGACAACAACAATAAATGAATAGAGGGTAGTAGAAAATTATGGTATATAATATGAAATATTTTTTCATTTAAATTTATGCATGATTTCAGTTTCATTCAGGATTGATCTTGGTATTTAAGGATTCATATTATTTCTAATATATAGAACATGTGTTGGTTGATCCCATGAAACATCTTAATAATATAAATCATCATCATGAATAATTCATTATACTTATATAAAAAAATTATTGAAACATTATAATGAGTCATTATTAATGTGGTCAAAATCTATTTTCCAAAATCTCAACTTCTAGTCCATTGTAAAAAAAATTCCTTCTCAAATCCTTTTGTATCTATTTTTTAATAAATCATACTTATATCGAAAAATTATTTTGTACCTTAATATTAATCATGAAATCAAAAACTTATAACAATATAATGAAAATTTTATATCTCATCTTCATTATGAATGTTCATGGAAAATAAAATCCTTTTTATAATCATAATTTATTAGATTTTCATGGTCATATGAAATATTACCAAATTTCATTAACCCATATCATGATCAAATAAATTTAAATGAATAATGATCACTATATACCTCACAAATTCCATATTATTTTTGAAGATCCCAATTCTTAATAGGTTATAGGGGGTCTATTAAATGACATAGGGATGCATTGAAATGAATATATGAATTACACTAACTGGGGGCATAAAGGAACACTTCCTATATATATTTATTTGATAAATTTATATAGAAACAGAAAAAACACATCACCTAATTATGTATGTTACTAATTCCCCACCTGATATTTCAATTAGATAGAAGTTCCATGAGTATTTGTACATGGGTTGATGAAATATCTACCATAACACTACTTATATTTTATTTCTGTTTTTCTCTCCTTAGGGACTTATAAAACTCTAATTAATCATTAATGGGATTCTATATTATTGTGTAACATATTTTACATATAGTACATTATCATTGTCTCTCAATGTCCCTTGATGGACCAAATGTCCTGTCGCACAAGGGCTAAATGATGGCCAAAAGGCCCCACGACCCAATTACCATTTATGACCCAAAGGCCCTATAGGACATACACTATATATTGTGGCTCTAAATCCCAATTGTATTGAATATTTCATCTACAACAATTCCAAAATAGTGATGAAATTATTACATTGGAAATTATCCCCAAAATTATTTGATCTTGGATCTCATGTGCAAGAAGATAGGTTGAATACCACTTTAGAACTACTACATTTACATGATCTATAAATATTAAACATATTATATACATTTTAATCATTTAAAAAAAATTCTATAAATGTAATTATCTATTACACTCTATTTGAAATTTTTTCAAATATCTATAGAATATAATTCATGCTATTAAAATATATCCAATTCCATGAGATGTCATAAAGAGATAAAATCCATTATAAGAAAATATTTTTCATTGTATTAAATATTGGGTATTTATCAAAATTCATGACAAACTAATCTTAGTTTATATCTCATTAATTCATTATTATCATTTTATTTTCTAAAAATAAAATTTTTCGAAAAAAATGATCCATTAAGGGGTTTTCACAATTTCTCAAAAATATTATGTTTTAAAAATAATTAAAATTAAAACATTAATGAAATTTCCATTTTCAAAATATTTTCTATAATGACATCATAACATTTATTTTTTTCATTTATCCTCATCATGGATATTATAATCCACTTTATATAAAAATCTATGGTAAAAAATGATCTCCAATGGCTTCCAATATCATCCAGTCTTACTAAAAATTATAAAAATTTCATCATGATCTTGATCATATTCTAAGAGAACATAAATCTCAATATAATTTATACGATCATGAAAATTTCTATTTTCCTCATATTAATATACTTTCTCAACAATCATGGGTTTTCCTCCTTTCATGTGAAGAGGATTAATTTTTTAGACAATGTGAACTTCCATGAGTCTGTCATGCATTGGAAGCACAATTTATCACACCAATATATTCTGATAATGTATTATATATTGTAATATCAAATGTTCCTTAAATTTAAAGACTGTGTTTGAAAGCATACAAGATACACAACGTCAATCTTAAATGAATAACTGAATACTACTATTACGTGGTATTTATATCCTATCCCTTAAATCAGATAAAAGAATAGTATTAGTAAAATTATTAAATATAATATTATAATACACAATAATTATTTATTAATTAATTATAGGAAAATTTAGCAATTATTACTAGTAATTTCATTTCATTCTTCAAATACACATTTTCGAAGAATGATTTTTATTGCTTTTGTGAGAGAATAAAATAATTAATTACTGGATCATTTAGGAGTATTATTTGATTAAATAATTTCTTTTTTAAATCATAATTAAGAAATTATACTACGATGAATTTGTTTGAATTTAATTTAATTTTTGATTTTCCAATGAATAATGATAAATAGTAATTTTTATTGAACAATTAATTTTTTCTCATGTAATTCAATTTTATATTATTTTTTATATTAATTTTAAAATTTAATTTCTTCATTTTAATTAAAAATAATCCAGTTATTATTTTTAAAATTTATATAATACTTTAATTTTTAATAAAAACATTTTATATTTATAATGGAATATTTCCAACATTATTTGTTCTATTATGTTTTTGACAATTTAGTTTTATATTAAATAACTAAAATTTTAAGTTTTTGAATTTTTAAAATTTGTTTTTATTTTTTGAATCATGAAGTATAAATATTGAAAAAATTAAAATTAATTTTTTTAAAACATGAATACTTACCTTAGTAAATTTTATTATCATGTTAAAGTATAAATCGAATAATTGAGTGTAAAAATAAAATGGTGTGGACCAAAAAATGACCTTAAAACATGCCATAATATTATTGATATCTTAATATTAATTAGTAATCATTCATGGAAAAAGAATAAGACTATCTATTGCCACATGGAATATATTATGACCTTGATAAAATTTTATTTGATGAAAAGAAAAAAATATCACATTATAATTTTTAATAAGAATAAAATATGAAATATATTGTTATCCAAATTATATTTTCAACTATAATAAGATTTTAAAAATATTTTGTTTCTCCATAATGGTAAATTTTTTATTGACTAAATAATTAAACTTAATTCTTTCATAACACTGATGCAGTAATTTTTTAATTGTAAGAAAATTAAAAAAAAAATACTAAAAATATAAAAAAATACAAAATATAAGACAATTAATATAATTAAATATTTTTCCGATAAATTTTACATATTAGGTATTCATTAAATTATATGGTTCGATGTCATCATATTCTATTTAGATTTTTAAAATTAAATATCATTATTTTTTCCAAAATAACATTAAGGATATTTAAAAATAAATTACATTTAATTTAATATTATAAAATTATTAAAAATATTAAAATCATCCAAATTTTTTGTATAAGGAATATAATATCAACCCTAATATAATAGTTTGATTTTTTGTATTTTATCTAGAAATTATTGGCCCTCAATTATTAAACATCAAAGTTATATTGCTAAAAGTTAAAGGCGTTAAATATTGAATAAAACTAAATGATATGGGTAATAATGTGGCCTAAACATATCTAAAAATTACTGTATAAGATTAATTTTTTTTTGATTTTCATATTCTATTCGAACTAATTATCTTTCAATCCATTTGAAAATGAAAATAATTTTATAATAATTAAATATTTTTATGAAGTCTAAAAGTTCCCCTCTTCTCTCCTATAATTGGTAAATGTTCATCCCAATACTTCACACATAACACACCATTTTTTGGCCAATACTTACTCAAATACCTTCCTATGTCCACTTACATCATTCCATAGTCATTATTTTATTCAATCACCAACCCTAGAAGGATTAATGTGTTAATAAGTGATAGTTTCACAAATAAAAATTATAATTTTTAATCAAATATTTCTATTTTATTTCTTCTTCCACATCCCCCAAATTTATATCAACTATTATAAAATAATAAATCCATTATACCATGAGTTATGAGATGTTATTATGTTAGTTTCATGATTAGTTTTAATTTTATCTTCCACCAATTGAGAAATGAATTCATCATTTGTGTGTACAAACTAATTACAACCTCGTAACCGAATCAAAATCATTTTCAATTGTAATATTTCAATACTATATGGAGTGATCTAATTATGTTTTATATAATATATTAATTTTATTTTTAAAATTATTAAATGGTAATATATCATTTATGTTCTTTCCTTAGCATGCACAGAGAAATGATAACATCATTCATTCGGAGGTATGGACAAACACCTCCACGATGTGATGTGATATGTTTTTCATCACTGCATCACATTAATAATGTATAGAATTATATTTAATTAAATAATATTTTATATATTATATTATTATCATTATTTAATTCTAAAATGATACATACATTCTTTCTAAAGTGATCATTGAAAAATATATACATTACTCATGAATACCTTTCACATACCATCTCCATGATTGTATCATAGTTCGTATTTCCTAACAATATATAATGTTTTTATATAAAATTACTATTGATGTATGAAATTAATAAATATATCATAAATATTATTCTGGTTATCATTTAATTATGACCACTTTGACAATAGCTGACTTACCAAATCCATTTTAGACAAAAATATCCAATATCATCAAAATACCAAGGATGAATTTAAAAAATTATATAATTGTTATAATATGTTTATAAGAGAAATAAAATAAATAATAAACTTTGAAAAGGTTCTAATTAATGAAAATAATTATCCCATGTTTAATATTTAGGATTATAAAGGGCATACATGGAATGTTAGATTCAATGAAAGGGACTCGTTAACAAAAAAGCCCCATTTAAAATTTTTAATGATTTAATTTCTAAATCATTCTATTTCAAGTCTATTTTCTTCTAAAATTAATTTTATATATGTAGATATATGGTCATATATGTTTTAAAAAATGTAACATCATAATTTATTTCAAATTTTTTCAGAAATGGATCATTTTATGATTTAATGTAAGTTTCATTATGTTAAAAATCATCTTTAAATGTTAATTTGTGAAAATGTAAAATATAATTTTTTTTGAACTTATATATAATGAGAATATTTTTCCACCACCATAATAATTTCGTTCAGTTCATCTTCCTTTTCATGATTAAATAGTTATTTTCAAATAAATGTTTTATTTTGTTTGTGCATTGTATTGTTTAAAAAATTGATTTTCTTCAAGGAAGGATTTGATAATGCAAGAAATATTTTATTATTATTATTTTATGGTAATTGGGAATCGTATATGATGAAGTTTGATTCCATTATAAATAAAAGTCAGGTATGTGTATGATAACCCTCCAATTCATTGGGTATGTTTATGTTTCAGGTTGACCGTGGTGGTTATTCCTAGTGGAACATTAATGGTCATATTTAAGTATAACTATAAAGGTTATATCACGGTAGTTGTGAGGATTACATAATATAGTTTTTTTGAGGGTTACATCTTAAGTATATATGATAATAATATTACTATCGAATTTAAATATATGTTTAATTATGCTTACTATGTTTATTTTCAAAAATATCATGTTTTTACGGGGCTAGTTACTGAGTTTATGTTTAATTGAAATTCTATGTTACTTATAAATGTCGAAATTTATAAATTTATGAAAAATTATTCATGATACTATTAATTTTTCAATGATACCAATATGATTATCATTTCCCATAATATTTTATTATATGTTTATTGGATTCTTCTGGTATAATTAGTGATTTCTTTGGTAATTTTTTATTTATTTTGATCCCAAATATTTTTTAAAAAATGAAAATTTATATAAGATTTAATTTACTGTTGGATTATTCAATTACTATTATGTCCCTTACATATAATTTTATTCTTATAACACAAATTAAAATGAAATCATATAATTTTATCAAATTTAATGGACAAGGATGATGTCAAGAATAGATTTGAGAATATATGTCTTGAAATGAAAATATGTTTTATTTTAAAAAAATGATTCATTTTAATGATAAATTGGAAACTAATTATAAGTTCCCAGATTTAATATATGGGTGTTCTATGAAAATATGTTACTTAATTCTCTAGAGCTATATACCTAAAATATCTTTTCGAAGACAAAGTGATCTCATATTTTAAAATAACTATAATATGTAGTGTTTATATTCTGGTCCATACATTTGGTCTCAAAGTAGTGTTTATAAAATAGTATAGATTAATAATTTTGGATAAAAATTAGTTATGTTTCTAGGTATATTATTTCAGTAAAATCATTGTTTTTTAATAGTTTCAAATTGAGGAAAATCATTTATAATTTGAATGAGGGTGATTTTAAACTATATATATATATATTTCATCCCAATGACTTTATTACATTAATTATGGTAACATCGTATCTTTATGATTTATAAATATTTTATATCATAATGATTAATTGAATATAGTGTTATCAACTATCAAGAACCTCCTTTATACATTGATATCATCAACTTTCATGGGTTATTTTTCATAAAATCCTAATTTCCTATTTTTCACATCATTAACAAAGCGGAAAATATCATCAATTATTTTTAAATAATTTTCAACAAAAAATAAACATAGAATCATATTTTAATTTATATATATATTCTATATAAGGAGACACTTATGCAACCTATATGTATTTTCATTTTATTAATAGTATTTTAGGACATACTTAGGGTATTTTAGAAGGACCCTTGAATGAAATTTTCAAAATAAACTTTGTCTTAATGATTTATAAAAATAATGATTTATTATATGTTTTGAAATTCTTGGTCAAAAAAATGTTATTTCAAAAATGCTTTCGCATTAACATCCACACATCACATATTTTACATGTTAAATTTAAACAAATGAAGCAATAAAAATTAAATAATCTTAAAAAGAAGTATTGTGATGCATGGAACTTATATCTACATGAACTAAATGAAAATTAAATTTGGTGGACAACATTATCATTTTAGGAACATATTTTATCTTGGAACAATTTTATTTAAATCCACTAGCTATGAAATATCAAATTTTTAGATATTAAAGGAATCAATAATTAATAATATGAGGTAATTAAGGGTTATATTTTTTTTGGGATGAAAAATGGAAGTTATGAAAAAACCATTGAGGTAAAAAAATTTCTCTCTGTTAATAAATTTATTTTTTAAAATTTTCATCTTATAATTTGGAAATCTACAATAATTATATTGTTAAGGAAGATTGCAAACCATAGACCATGTGGAAAGCCTTCATATTCATAAATTCAATGGGTTTTATCTGAAAACTATAGGGAGTTAAGGGTTAATATTATACCGCTGTATAATATGAAGTCTCAAATAGTATGGATTTTTTTACTTAAACTACATGATGGATTATTAACATGTTTATTTTTGGCACAAATGTATTATCTTATATAAAACAATGAGTTTGAGTTTTTTTATTAACTGATTAATGTTATTTTTATGGACGATCACTATAATTTTATGAATCATTAGCTGAATAATGTAAACAAAATTCTATAAGATTTATTTTGAGGAATAATGTTTTAATTTTCTTTTTGTTGCTTTTTTATTTATGGAAATGATTATAAAATATTTTAAATTAAATATTTTCAGAATATAATTTTTGGTATGAAAGTAATTGACTATATTATTATGTATGTATTTAATTTATCATGGATGACTATATAGATAACTCCTTTGGAATTTTGGATTACATTATTAGTCTATAATATTCTAAAGTATTTTATGGTTCAGTTTTTGAATGATTTATATTTATATTTTGGTATTAATTTTTAATTCAAAATATCAAAATTATTTTTTCATCATTTAAATGTTTATTAATTTTGGGGAATTATATTTTCATGTTATAACTATTTTGGTTTGGATTAATTTATAAAAACAGTAGAAATATATTTATATCCTTTTTTGGAAATATTGATCTATATATGGTAAATTATAATTCTTGATATTAAAATGATTTTTCCATATGGTTTATATTTTGGTATTAATTTTTAATTCTTGTTGCGCATAAATTTCACTGAAAGTCCATACAGTCCAAAGACCCACACTCACCGTTAAAATGGTGACGTTCCATTTAAAATTATTTCATAACCAACCACATGGACACCAATGTCCTCACCTAACCTCTGGTGACATTCCAAGACAAGCCATCACAAGGCTATTTAAAAATAATTAATGTGCACCAACATGAATGATGTCATAGCCCTAAGAAACCACACATTCTGTGTATATCAGTGATAAAAACCACTCATCATGCTAAAAAACATTATAAACATTAGTGAGGTGTTATAACCAAATTATATTAGTGTCTCCATGATGAGGTCAATATAGGGGACATGCTCTTCGTTTTCGAAAGAGCGTACTAACCAAAAAACAAGGTCACTAAAAAGATCAGTCGAACTACTATCGGACGACTCTGTTCAAAAATATCTACATCACCAAATGACAAAATTACAGATATCAATGCGACAATAACCCCCTTAGGATTTTCTCAGACATTGAACCAAAAGATCAGCCACATACCATCAGGTTATTTCAGAACACCTAAATGGATGCATGTGACGTTCCTCAAAACATGATCACAACATCAAATATTGGTCATAAATGTTGTAATTTAAACCTATCAGGGTTTCAAAACACTTGAGTCCCAAAATGTTATCCTGAGTAGTGGGATGAACATTCTTTAATGCCCAAAATATTCGAAGGATTCCACCTACCACAGGTTATCGACTTACAAAACATGAACTTCAACCTTCTCTCTTGGTCATGAAAATAGAAATAAAGATGTTTGAAATCCCCTTTTTTATTTAAGCTATTTTAATTAAATCAATTCACCTATTTAACATTTGAATGTATCTATGAAAACCCATATGTACTTTTTCACAACATGTCACTTGGTTTAAAATCAATGGCCCACAAGATAAACAGACATGCTATAACAGACATCATCTTTAAACATTTCTGTATGAACCCGAGGTTTTAGAACAGGTCAAAATGCCAACCCTGTTTGAATTTTTGGCTGGTTTCTTAGGAAACTAGAGAAATTGGGTGGTTTCTGGAAATTTCTAGACTACATGCTGTGTACTTTAAGTGCACGCTGTGTATGTCCACGTGTGTGACCGGCCATGTGCTTGCCTTGTACATGTCGTGTGATGGTTGTGTTGAAATTTCTTACTACACACCGTGTAGTTTTGTGACACTCCATGTACCTAGACCATGTGGCAGCTATACATGGCGTGTAGCCCTATTGGCCAGGGAGAATCGTTGAAACCATGTACATGTCGTGTTCCTCTCGGACACGCCGTATAGTCTAGCAGTGTATGAGGGATATACATGGTGTGTGGGTAAGTCAGTGAGGAAGGGAAGGGAAACCATGTACACGCCGCGTACCCATAGGTACACGCCCTGTGCTCTTGTCGGTAGGTTTTGAATGTAAGTCGGCAAAATTTCAGCCGTCATATGAACTGTAAAAAGATACATGCCATGTAGTCAAAAGTACAAGCCGTGTACTTTTTTTCGCTAAAACGGGTAGTAGACTTGTTTTTTAGGAAGAACTCAAGATTTTTTTCAGGTTGAGAGAGGAGAGCCGACCAAACCTTTTTTCTTCTCCTGATTGTCTGTCCGAACTCTATTTCAAACCCTGATTTATCCATCGGAACCCCCTCGGTACGTCCTCGATTCCTCTTCAGCCATTTTGTTTTATTTCTCTTCTAGAACGAGTTATAGGTGTTTTAGTGGTTTTGATTGTTTTGTATATATACTGCATTTTAGACCGAATTGGAGGATGTTATCGGAGGAGTAGCATCGTACAAGTCTCAGGTAGGTGGTGCATACCTTCTTTCGTTTTTTCGTAGACTTTTGGGGGTTGCAGCCTTCAGGCACGATGTCGTGTATTGAGAGAAACCCTGTTTAATTCTTTTTTAATTAATTATCTACATTGTGGGTTGCCTCTAGAAATTCCATGACCAAGTTGTGACTGAGTGAGGCTGGGATCGAGTCGTTGCTCATTTGGGGCATTTCGGCCGGGGGTGCCGAAATGGGTATAAATTTAACTGATTAGTCTAAACTATTGAGTTTAATTTGTTAAGCATGATTGATTGTGTTTAAGGCATTTAAGACCCTAGGTACTGGTATGGGACTGCACATGTGTAGTGCAATTTGACTTTTTAGTAATTTCCTGTTTAGGTAATGCTTTCGAGTATATATGTGCAATGCGTGATTTGCTTGTACTGAGATGTAGAGTTGTGTTGGGCGTGGCCCAGATATATTGTTGTGTGATGTTGATCACAGGTTTGGGCTTTTCCTGGGTTACTTGGGTGGTTTTTACCAATTGATTGGGAGTCATGGACGTTAGTTTGATTCAGTTGGACTGTTAGGTTGGGCATGGCCTGGGTTACTTGGATGGTGATGCCATCAGATTTGATCGACAGGTTCACAGGGACACAAGGTGTCAGTGTTGATGTGGCTTGGGAACTTATTGAGGTGATTACCACTCACCGGTTACTTTTGAGTAGTGTTCACACAGATAGACTCCGTTATGAGGTGATACGTCCACTCGCTGGGTAAATGCCCTCGTTAGATGAAGTTAGTTGCAATTGGTTTGGGGGGTCTTCCATAGGAAGCCACGTGGGAGTTGAGGAGCTTTCAGGAGATGGCTTGGAGGCTGTTAGGTTGGGGTCATACGCTCACCATGATTTGAGGGTAGATATCATTGTAGCTCTGGTTATTTTATTATAGGGAAAATATCACTGTCTCTCTGTGTATTTATTTGAGGTTAGACATCGATGTTCCTTTGGTTACTAATTTGAGGACAGGTATCATTTCTCCTTCGGATTTTGTGCCATGCATAGGTTGAGCTTTCGAGTTGGGTTACGATTGTTGGGAATGCCTTCAGGACGTCAGTACTTGAGAAACATGGTGTCAGGTGGCACATGGTACTGGGTTATAGACCAGAGATTCCGGCATTGGCCGAAGCAGGTGACACTTCCTAGTGGCTGCTGAGCACCAATGAAGTTTGTGTTTACTTTTGGGCATTGTACTATTTACAGTTTTCTTATATAAGCATGTCTACCAAAACACTTATATTAGGTATTCACCATTGGGTGGTATCCTACTGAGACTCATCACACACCCTTCATAGTCCCTTCGGGATGCGTGTAGACTTTATGAAATTGCATGCAGGTAGAGGGTCAGCCTTAGGAGATCGACCTTATTACTGTTGGCATGGAGACTGGAATGGACCTTGAGGTTGTGCCTTATTGGAGTCATTTTTCTTAGTTCTTTATTGTATTAGAAAGCTTATTTTATTATGAAGCATATGTTGGTTATCCATTGGCACAATTTAATGTTGATATGTATGACTTTCTATGGATGCATGTTTGTTTGTTTACAGCCGAAGTTGCTTGTGATATTTAGCATATGGTTCTGTTTAATTTCCACTACTATTTTTCTATATTGATTTAGCTATTTATTTGATATTTGATATGCTTCCACTCTACGGGTCTGGTTTGGGTCTATTGAGTCATTAAATTTCTGCTGCCTATAGACGTTATACTTGGACCAGTACATTTATTTCCTCCATGAGGCTATAGCCTCCCCACTATACCTATTCATACCCTCGCTTCTAGTCAGCAGCCTTTGGCATTCAGGGGAGGTGTGCCTATGGTAGTAGCACTAGACCCATTCATCACTGTTCGGGTGGCTGGTCGGGTCCAGGTCATTACAAAGTGGAACCAGAGGAGTTATTAACAAGGATTTAGTCACAGTGTTTTGCTGGTTACTAATGATGTTGAGAATTCTCATTTATTTCTGTTGATTTTACTATTTGGGATATGGTAGACTAAAGATAGGTTGTTACTGGTACTAGGTTTCTAGCTTGTTCTTGGGTTCCTACAGACCCAGGTACGAGAGATGGGCCTAGTTTCCATGGGTGGTAATTGCTGTTGCTTTTTCTCATATTACAATTGTTATGATTTCCACCTCGGTGGCTCACTTGGTGTGTGATGTTTTTTATTGTGATATGTAACCCTTGACCTAGTGTGGTAATAGAGAATTGGACCTTTTCCTGGTATGGCGAGGCTCGTTTTCTTGGATTTTGATAGGCACATTTTAGGGAATTTCAATTTCATAATTGCAGGTACGCTTTGTGAATTGATAATTCCACGTGAATAAAAATCAATTCCCATTCTTTATATGCTTTGAAATTTAATTGGTGAAATTACTGATATAATTTCTAGTTTGTCAATGTGTATTCCATACTTTATATTTTTTAGAATTGCATGTGGCATGATATTTGGGTCTAACTCTTATGAGAGAAATCTGGTACTATCAGTTGAGGTGATTTTTATCACAAGGATTGGACAAATTGGTCTTCGGTTTAATGCAACGTTAGTTGTCAGGATGGGCATGGCCTGAGGAACTTTTGATACATGGATCTGATAAGGGTGGGTAGAGAGGCCATATGGCCGGGATTCTGTGGGAATGGGTTGCGGTGAGGGATATATTTGGGTGTCGGAAATGATCTGGGAGCACCGAGGAGGTGTAGGGGTGACAATGTATCACATGAGGACCATGGGTCCGAGAAATAGGTCGTTGGGCCTTGATTGTTTGCCTTTATTGATTTGATCTTTGTTTTGGGTTGAAAACATGTTTGGAAATTCCTAAGGTGCGAATCCCCTTGAGGAATTTTTCTAGGACCTTGAGACCTGGGTAGTCCAGGATGTTTAACAAGGATGGGTGTGTTGGGTGCCATCTTTGGGCTTCGTTCAATAGCTCGGGGATGAGCTACATTAAGTTGGGGAGTTTGTAAGAACCCGGGGTTTTAGAATGGGTCAAAATCTCAACCATGTTTGAATTTTATACTTGTTTCTGAGGAAACTAGAGAAATTGGGTAGTTTCTAGGATTTTCCAGACTACACGTCATGTACTTTAAGTGCATGCAAAGTATGTGTAGGTGAGTGACTGACCGTGTGCTCGCCGATTACATGCCATGTAACGGCCGTGTAGAAATTTCTTACTACACGACATGTAGTTTTGTTACATGCTGTGTACCCCGAATGTGTGGAGGCTATACATGGCGTGTAGGCCTATTGGATGGGGAGAATCTTTGAAACCAAGTACACGTTGTGTTCCCCTCAGACACGTCGTCTAGTCTAGCCGAGTATGAGGGATATAAATTGTGTGTGGGTAAGTTGTCAAGGAAGATAAGGGAAACCAAGTAAATGCCATGAACCCATAGGTACACGCCGGGTACTCATGTCGGCAGGTTCAGAAAGTAAGTCGGTGAAATTTCGGCCGTCATAAGAACAGTAAAATGATACACGCTGTGTAGTCAAAACTACACACCCTGTACTTTCTTTTTTCTAAAACAGGCAGTAGTATCGTTTTTGAGGAAAAAATCTAGTTTTTCGTCAGGTTGAGCAGGGAGAGCCGGCCGTACCTTTTTTCTTCTCCTGATATTCTGTCCAAACTTTATTTTGAACACCAATTTTTCCATCGGAACCCCCTCAATATGGTCTCGATTCCTCTTCATCCATTTTGTTTGATTTATTTTCTAGAACATGTTATAGGGGTTTTAGCGGTTTGGATTATTTTTTAGATCTACCACATTTTAGACCTAATTGGAGGCTATTATTGGAGGAGTAGCATCGTACGAGTCTCAGGTAGGTGGTGTATACCTTGTTTAGAGTTTTTATATACTTTTGGGGGTTGTGGCCTTCAGGCGCGATGTCGAGTATTGAAAGAAACCATGTTTAATTGTTTTTAATTAATTATCTGCATTGTGGGATGCCTCTAGGTATTTCCTGATCTAGTTGTGACTGAGCGAGGCTGGGTTCGAGGTTGTTTTTCATTTGGGGCATTTCGGCCAGGGGTGCTGAAATGGGTATAAATTTAACTGCTTAGTCTTAATAGTTGAGTTTAATTTGTTAATCATGATTGATTGTGTTTAATCCATTCAAGACCTAAGGTGATGGTATGGGACTGCACATGTGTAGTGCAATTTGACAGTTTAGTAATTTCCTATTTAAGTAATGCTTTCTAGTATATATGTGAAATGTGTGATTTTCTTGTGATGAGCTGTTGAGATGTGTTGGGTGTGGCCCGAATATATTTTTGAGTGATATTGATCACAGGTTGGGGATTTTCCTGGGTTACATGGGTGGTTTTTACCCTGAGATTGGGCATCATGGATGTCAGTTTGAGGTAGTTGGATTGTCAGGTTGGGCATGGCCCAGGTTACTTGTATGGCGATGCCATCAGATTTGAGCGACAGGTTTGTAGGGACATAAGGTGTCAGAGTTGATGTGGCTTGGGAACTTATTGAGGTGATTACCGCTCACCGGGTACTTTTGAGTAGTGTTCAAATAGATTGTCTCCATGATGAGGTGGTACGACCACTCGTTGGGTAGAGGCCCCTGTTATATGCGGTTAGGTACTATTAGTTTGGGGGTGCTTTCCATAGGAAGCCAACTGGGAGGTGATGAGCCTTCAGGAGATGTCTTTGAGGCTTTCAGGTTGGGGGCAGAGGCTCACCGTGATTTGAGGGCAGATATCATTGTGCCTCTAGTTATTTTATTTGAGGGCATATATCACTATCCCTCCTGGTATTTATTTGATGGAAGACATCGTTGTCCCTCCGGTTATTGATTTTAGGAACGGTATCGCTAGTCCTCTGGATGTTGTGCCATGGGCAGGTTGAGCTTTCGACCTGGGATACAATTGTTGGGTATGCCTTCGGGATGTCGGTACTTGAGATACACGGAGTCAGGTTGCACATGGTGCTGGGTTACAGAGCAGAGATTCCTGCATTGGCCAAAGCAGATGACACTTCTTGGTGGCTGATGAACACCAGTGCTGTTTGTGTTTACTTTTGGGCATTGTACTATTTACTATTTTCTTATATACGCATGTATGCCAAAACACTTATATTAGGTACGCACCATTGGGTGGTATCCTACTGAGTCTCATCTCACACCCTACATGGGCCCTTTGGGATGCCCATAGACTTTATGAAATTGCATGCTGGTAGAGGGTCAGCCTCAAGAGATCGACCTTAGTGTTTTTTGCATGGATACTGGCATGGAGCTTGAGGTCGTGCCTTGCTGGAGTCATTTTTCTTAGTTTGTTTTTGTATTAGCATGCATACTTTATTATGTAGAATCTTTTGGTTAACCATTGGCACCATTCTATGTTGATATGTATGAATTTCTATGGATGCATGTTTGTTTGTTTACAGCCGTAGTTTCTTGTGATATTCAGCATGTTCTTCTGTTTAATTTCCACTGCCATTGTTCTATATTGCTTTCGCTGTTTATTTGATATTTTATATACTTACGCTCTATAGGTCTAGTTTGAGTCTACTGAGTCATTAAATTTCTGCTGCCTATTCAGACCCTCGCTGCTAGTCGGCAGCCTTTGGCGTTCAGGGGGAGGTGCGCCTAAGGTAGTAGAACCCGACCCGTTCAACACTGTTTGGGTGGTTGGTCGGGTCTGAGTCATTACAATTTAACATATAGTGTTATGAAAATATAAACTGGCAATTTATCATCCAAATTACATTTTAATATATAGTCAACCATCGAGGTTCCCATTTATTCTAATGATAGTTTGTCAAGAAGAAACCCAGAATAGTTTAATTTAATAAAAACTCAACAGTTTTACATTTAAAACCATTTCAAACATACTATGGTTATATATGGTTCAAAAACATTGGTGGACATATACCAATCGATAAGTCACTTATAAATCTTATTACTAACATTTGGATCCCATTTATCACAATCAACATTCATTTAACATTTTATATTTATCAACCCTATCACACATCCACATATCATTAATATGTTATTATAAGAAGTAGCACAACATCATGACATAACACTGAAGCATGAAAAAACAACAAAACATGCTAATAACATAGGAAGTATAGCATATAATCACTCAAATATGTTAAATCTATCACTAAAACATGCTATCTGTAGAGGCATGCTAAATCAGATCAAAACACATCATTTTACCGAAAGCAAACTATCTAAATTAGTAGGCATCCTTCTGATGCATCTATATGGCAAGTTTTATGCATGGAATGGGAATCTCTAAGTGCCTTGGATAATGCATGTATGCAACTTCCATGCCATATCAGGATAAATAAAATTCACAGAATTCTCAAAATCAATAAGAATTGGAAAATATATGAGTCACTCAAGGTGAAATCATATCAACTGTAACCTGGAACAGAACAAACATCAATTCCCATCCCTGGCCACATGATCATTTCTTGTATGTGGGTTGATCAGTCCCAGGAACAACTATTGACCGACGCACCAAAAAATTCCTAGTATTCTATATACTGACCATGAAATGGTAAGACAAAGTAAAAGAATCCTTTGATACCACATTATAATGACTTGACCCAGCTCTACCCTAAACTGGTGGTCGGATCGATCGCCACATGACCTCAAGTGCATCCCCCCATTTTCAAGAGGCTGCCTACTAGCAGTAAGGGTTTATGGATAGTCTATGGGGAGACTATACCCTCATATCAGAGATTAGTAATAGACAATAACAATAAATAGTAGATGTAGTCTAAAATATGATAATGCATCGAAAGGCAGATTTTATAAATCATGAATAATACAAAATGGACAATGCTAATTTTATACAATGGAAGCATGTTATAATGGTACAACTATGTAAGAGATAACAAATAAATCATGATTTACATATCAATAAATATATAATTAAACAATTACTCAAAGCCTCAGTAGTGATATCCTCAAGAAACTTGAGCATCTTCTCGATCCTCTACTCCTTACTCCAAGTAATCCAACAGTAACAAGAAATGAACCGGGCCCAATGAACAAGTATGATCTACTCAGTTACCCCAGTGCATTGGTATCTCATGTAGTGTGTGAGATACAAATCTCAGTAGGTCGATACCACTGGTTACTTGCACAATCTAGAAAATGATATATAAATAAAAATTGTGTAGGTATAAAGATATAACAACTAAACTAAATAAATAAACTACAACCCGACTAGGTTCCTAAGGGACACCTGATGGAGATACCTTCTTCAACTCTTAGATGGATATTGGAGTATGAACAAGAACCATATATATAATTCATAAATAATCTATATAGCCCATTATTTGATATTTTTTATTTAATTACTTAAATACACCGATTCCCTTAGACACCTGTATCACAACACATATCTCGGTCATTCCGGAGTCTGAACCATTTATCATATTCAATTATCAAATCATCAAATCACATCGGATTTCATTAAACATTTAATTAAATTAATGTATTCCCAATAGAAACCATAGTCCAATGTCAATTAATGGGTGTAGAATGTCATGCCTACCAGCCTTGTGAGTATTTGGATCAATAGTCGATGTCTCACAACCCAGGGTATTTGGAGCATTAGTCCATGTCCAATAAAAAAAGATGCATCCATGATAGGTGTAGAACGCCATGTCAAGATCCCAATGAGTATTTGGAGAATCATTCCCTATCTCACATCCCATTTATAATACATAAATACATATATATATATATATATCACATGTAGAACATCATGTCTACCACCTAATCTCACAAGTGGAGAATTCCATGTATAACACCCAAAATACCATTCATTATTTAATTCCTAAATTAACATATCAAGTCTGTTAATTAATTCAATAACTAATTAACAACATCAATTACCTGTTATTTAATTCCCAAATCAGTTAACTCTTTAAAATATCAACATTCAATAATTAATTAACAAATTAATTATTCTAGTTCCAAAAATAATAACTTGATTATTATGTAAACAGTTAATTTTACCAACCTCTCATTCATTTACATTGGTAATTAATTTAAAATTAATTATCCCTATCCCTCATTAAAAAATTACAAATATACCAAACCTAATTAATTCTCTCGATTAATTATCTTATACATTCTCCAGTCATAACAATCATTTAATTAATCTATAAATTTGATGAATGCATTCCAAATAATTAATTCAAAAATTAAATAATTTAATCTCATCACATTAAACAATTCAAGAATTGATTAACCATTCTAAAAATTAACTTTTAAAAATTAATCTACCCATTAATAATTCTCAAATTACTATTCATCTTTTGATAATTATCATGTGAATTAATTATCCCAAATTCACAATTTCCAAAGGTCAATCAAAGCCACTATTTCAAAATACACATCTCAATAATTAATCCATCACATAATTATCAACACTTATTAATTAATTCACAAATAATTAATCACATTAAATCCATTCGAGACCTATTATGGGTATACCCTCTAATTATCCACACTATAGGTGGAGGGGTTTTATTAAAAAAATGAGACATTATAATTTAACAAAACATTTAATGAAAATAAAAATTCAATATATAATTACAATAAAATTTATCAAAAGAATTAAATAAACAACTGTTGTATTTTATTTATTTAATGCATGGTTGAGAATCCTACTTCAATGAATCTGGCCAAGCCAAAGCATCATTACTCAAATGTGATCCACCCACGTACACACACCTCAACAAAAATGCAAGTGTATCTATAAAATATCATCGCCCCAAACAACCATTAACTAGATCCCATAAATAGCACAGAAGAGACCAACACACACCCAAAATATTAACTACAACACAAACACACCATAAGAGTCCAAATCATGAGGTGTAAAAACAAATAATGGGTTTAATACCTTACCAAAATATGGATGTGATGTACTGATACTAATCTGAAATGCTTCTCCAATGGTGGTGGTAGTTCAATAACAGACAAACATGTCAAGAGGATCCCATTACACAACCATAGAACCAAAGAAACATGGAAACCTAAGTAATACTGAGATTAATGGTTACAGCCAAGTAAACAGGGCGGGGGAGGACCCAAACAGTTGATGCAAATCACGAAACATATGTCTATAGGCTCACTGTGACGAGGCGGACAAGACTCATTAATACACAAGAAGGATTCGAGTGTGCGAAGAGGAGCCAGCAGGGGGATAGTGCACCTCATAGGTGGGGTGGAGGCTTAGTGCATCTCAGTACTCCTATAGCGTGCCTCCTCCTACATTATCTATCAATCAACTAGTTAACACCCTATTAAACTAATATAAATAATATTATGATAATAACACTTATTATTCTCATTTTATATAATGTTTCTTCATTAATTATCCATTAAATAAATGTTTCAAAATAAATTCTGAAAACCCCCATTAATCATCCAATCTAAATCTTGTAACATTTTTTTAATTAAATATAAAAAATAATTATAATAAAATTATTATTATTAATTATATCTTTTTATTAAATTAAATAAAAACACATTTTAAAAATTGTATAACCACGCAGCTGACCCAAACAGTTTGAATAACTGTACACATCCCGATATCTACATTTGAAAATGGTTTAATTAAATTAAACCCAACTCCAAATTTATTCCTCATTTTATAATACAATGTAATATTACCCTTCTTTGATAACTACCAAATCCACATTAACACATCATTTAATTAAATTCATAAACAAAATTTAAATATATAAATTCCACACTTCATGTAATTTAATTAAATTCTTGAAACAAAATTTAATTTAATTAAAAACTCTTACTCATCGTTATTTAATTAATTCTCTCTACACAAATCCATTAAATAAAACCTCTGCTTTACAATAAATCTATAAATTCCTATTGAACTTGAATTTAATTAAATGAATCCCCAAAAAATCATTTAATTAAATTCACATAATCCTCAAATTAAATAAATGAAACTTCCATAATAGTAACAATTATTATTTTTATCATCTATAAAACTATTCTCTAATAATACCCAAAAATCCCGATTAAAAATAATCTAATTAAATTATTTTTCACTATATTTAATAAATGGAAACCACTGTTTCATTGAAATTAGTTAAATCGCCCTTTTACTTGGATATAATTATAAAACACCAAAATCCAATATTATTAACCCTTAGATTAATTATAATAACAACCATATTTAATAAATATTTTTATACTAAAAAAATCTATAATAATAGTAATCTCATTGTTATCATTAATCAACCTTAGATAAAACCTAACACCTATTTTAAATGAAAACACTTTTTTATTAAATCTCAAACTCCATATTTAACTAAATGCATCTTCATTAAATTTAAAACTCCTTATTTAAAAAAAATTCATTGAGATACCCAAAGGTGTCATTAATTTCACATAATTATTACACCTCATTAATCATCCAGTTGAAATATTTTAACATCAAAATAATTTATGTTACCATAGGAATAATAACTTTATTATTATTAACACATTCATATATTTTAAAAAAATATTCTATTTAATATTATTTTATTCAAATAATTAAAATATTAGACTGGGTAAGCTGCACTATTTGGACTACAACCATGTGCAGCCCATGGGGATCTATTGAAGTGGACATTTATGGTTCTGGTTCTCCCAAGACTTATCAGAAAACCCATTAAAATTATCGAGTATTCACAGAAGTCCAAAAAAAACACCATTATGTGTTCAAACACTCCAAAAAATGTTCCAGAGCTCGGTTAAAAAATAGACCCAATTATAATGGAAAAAATGAAGACCTTCGTATTTAGACCCAGTTCAAAAAATCGAGACTTAACATATAGGTCCCACCCATATTATAATGAAATCATTTTTACATGTGCCAGAAAACATAAATCAATCACCATAACATAACAAAAAAATAATATGTGTTTCTTAAATTTAAATCCATCAGAACTTATTCCATATGAAAGATCATTCCACCATTAACATAGCGAAATCATAGTAATAACAGGAATAGAAAAATAACCCTATTTAAGATCACCATCTTAGATGGAAAATAATTTTCATAAAACACTTGAACTTAGTTCTTGGAAAAAATATCCCTTCTTCTTCAAAATCATTTTATTTTCTCCAAATGATGCAAAATATAAATAGAAAAGGATATAATTGAAAATAAAAATGAAATTATGTAGTGGAAGATTTTTGGAAATAAGGCATTGTGAAACTTTATAAATCCATTCATGCCATATATCTTAAAAAACATTCTCCTTGTACTCTTTTAGATAAAGTAAAAAAGTATCTCATATGGTAATAAAACATGGATTAAATACATACCATGTATTACAAAGTTAAAAATGGGTAAAAATAACTTTAAACCGGAATTTAATAATATTAAACCTTTGATAATAATAATTTTTTGGATACATAGCCATTGATGCTAAATATATCCTCATATAATCAATCTCGAATAAAAATGAGATTTAAAAAGTATCCCTTACATTGTACTTTTTGTTAGTCGATGGTGTGTCCACCTACTATATAATGATTAAATCCTATTATTAAATTATACCCAGACTGTATCCATATTTATGATATCATATATGATCCTATGTGATCCTATTGTATCATTTCGTCAATAGTATTTAAATATTACCATTATTTCAGGTTTTAACTACTTCATTTTATCATTCCTGTTTTGACAAGTAAGACATGTTTTTTATGAATAATATTTATTTAATATTGAAATATATGTTCATAATATTTATTTTCACTCATCATAATAATTTTATAATCATTCTTGATTTGTTAAAGTAGAGAAAAAATCTCACAGAGTTGTAGAGATGGTAGGCCGTATGTTTGCATGAGCGACAATGTCATTCCCTTGCCGGTTAAATGGTTTGTAATTAGATGGTATATTAATTATAAAAAATTATTATCATGTTATATTGATGATTTAAATCCATTATACTCATCATTATGCACATCCAAATAAAGTATTTTTTAATAACAAATTACACCACAGTGTGGAGACGGTAAGGTGTACATACACAGACATTGTGATATTGTTAATCATTGGATGAATAAAACGAGGTATAAGGTTATCTTATTTTTATAATAAAATCTATGCAGGTAGATTATACTGGAGTTATTGGTTTATTTTGGAATTAAAGTATAACGAGGAAGTAGAAAAAGAAATGAAATCGAATTGATTTGGTAAAACAATTACCTCTTCTTCATTGGACTTCCTTTGGATCACTTCTTAGGGACACAAGAAATGGACTTTTTAGAAAACAAGGACCTCTAGAAGTTAACTAATAATTTTGATATTAGAATTTGGCTGATCTTAGTCAATATAGAATGCTCAAGGAGGTGTAATTATATGATGGAAATATTCCTTTTTATAATATAGGAGATCAGCACTTTAGGAAACCATCAAAATATTAATTTTTTATAAATCCAATTTCAAATAAAAACTATCAAAAACAACTTTACATCATATATAAGATGATGTTTTTTTGAATACCAATCATCCAATAATTTTTAGGAATGTTTTAAATATTTTTTTATCTTTATCATTTTTGTTTAACCCTTTTTTACCTTTTCCAATCATATAGTGATATCAGGTTATTTACAAATTGTGGGTTTATGTAATTACAATATCATGTCAAAAAACCATAATAATTTAACTTATGACATACATGGACTTTTATTAACTATTTTTTTTAATATTTAATTTTAGTAAATTAATATCATTTAAGAAAACATTTTATGTTTTAGGTTCTGAATTATGTCAATTTTGGACATTTTTCATACATTATTTTTTTACAAATTCATAACTACATGATCGATTCAAGAAAAAGGAATTAAATCAAATAATATATTTCAATATCATCCTTATAATTATTTTATGTCCACAAAATAATCAAATAACATTTTTTTATCATTTTTAATATCTTTAATTTGAGTCCTTTATTAATGAAGCCATCCCTGCATCATCATTGTGTCATTATTAAATTAATTATTTTAATGTCTAAAAATTAAAAATAAAATATAATATTACAGTAAATCATTTTATATTTATAATTACTATTTATAGTCTAAGATATCAGTTATATAACACCACCTTAATATTCGTTTAGTAAAAATACTTCTTTATGTGATATTTCTCTTTATATTAAATTAATTCTTATAAAATTTCATTTTCACATCCATGTGGCACCATGGGGTCCCAAAATCGGCCCAAGGATTCCCCTGGTAAGGAATATCTAATTAAATATGATTTGGACACTTGTAAGGGTATTTTAATATTACAATAATATTTTTTCTACCCTTATTTACTAGATTTACATTTTAACCATGGTAAATAAAATAATTACCGAAGTTACTATTTAAAATGTCTGAAAATAAAAGGTACATATTGATAAAACATGGAACCACTTGTTGTAAATATGTAATCAATTTTTCAAAATTCATAACACATAATTTGAAATAATTAATTTATATTAAATCACGTTGTTAGAAAAAATGGAGTTTTGATTAAAAGTTATAACATTGCAAAACACTGAAATGTATTTACAACGAATTAAAAGTAAAATTAATTAAAATGAATTAAATTATATTAAAATATAAATATATATTCTATTTATATTTTAAATCTATTACATAATATAGATTAACCATATAAATTATTTCGATGAAAAATGTGTTTGTCAATTAAATTTTTTCAAATTTATACTATTCATCAAAATATGAATGTTATCAAGAAAATTAGAAAAAATTCATCTGAAGTATATTTTTATATCAAACATATAGAGAAGAAGTTTAATAATTTCAAAGTGAATTTATTTACATGTTAATAACTTTATTTAAGGTGGGTGCGCCATAAAAAGTCGGATAAACCGCATTTCTTGAAAAACACATCTTTTATCTGAAAAATTGAATTTGATCGAATATCATGTTCTAGAAAATACATAATATATATTTTTTTATAAAATTAAAAATGTTTTTAGTACTATTTATAATGTATAATTTATATCCCATTAAATTATAATATTTTAATAACATATCATTGTTTAGTGAAACTCGATATCGTGTAGAATTCAATCTACTGAAGAATGTATCTCTTGCATTAAACATATGACAAGAATAATGTGGTGTATTCTATAAGATAATATTTTGTTCCATATAGGGAATTATAATATTGATGTAGCATACAAAAAAAGACATCAAAAAAATTAAAAAATTAATCTATATCATAAAATCTCGAGGTGTCGCATCTACCCACCTTAAAATGAATTTCGCCCTCGAAATTCACTGGGGTTATAAATGGTTTACTACTTAAACATTTCTTTCATTGAAACCTGCATCATAAAATGTAGTTCTAAAACATAATTTAATAATATAATGTTTGAAAAATAATGGTTACCCAAATTAACTCATCATCGGGTTTCCACATAGGAGAACATTGGTGAGAAGTGAAAAGATAGATATAGAAGTGAAATCTAACCATCACATTCTGATGGATTGTGAGAGAGATAGAGGTTTTGAGAATTTTAACTATCATAAATCCATAAATATGTGATGATTTATGGGGCTATCTAATTCATTGGAGAAGAAGGTACTAGGATAATATTTTTTTTTTCAATATCCTTGTCCTAAAGTTGATGAATATTTTCCAGGGAAGAAATACATACTTGATTTATTACAATATCATTATTGATCATTCCATTAAAAATTTCCACTTCATCTTTTATTTAATGAAATTATGTTGAATTTTTCATTATTCAAGCATTAGAAGATCATGCGATAGGATGACAGGTCCTACCATCTATCTCAACAAAATAATTAAAATAGGTTATCAAATATGCATAAGTCCACCTATAGTGAGAAAATAAATTATTCTAACAAAAATCAACCAGAATAAAACTTATAATATCCATAAATAGATAAAATTACAATCATTCCAAAAACTGAAAATATAAAGCTTTAGTAAGAGGTGAACTATATCAACATAACATTTTCCTTTGATATCTCATTAGGTAATTCTTTGTTGCCACATTACAAAAAATGTGAATACCTTATTCATGTATTCTCTTAAAAAATTATAATGACATAATCATCATATAAAATTAGTGAACACCTATATTCTATAAAAATTATCTCTTTCCACACACCCAAAATACCCCAAATTCTATATACTGAAACCATGATATCATAGTGTCCTTATATCAGTTATAAACACATTAATAATATCAAACATCTCAATATCTCCTTATCTATTCATTATGCATATACCATGTGCCATCCAAAAAAAAATTTATAACTTTTTTTGGTTATGGTTTACATAAAATTATTGAAAACCACAATATACCAATACATAGATATTCCAATATTTCATAATTCAGAAAATGAGATTCAAAACACTATCTCATTACAAAAACACGTAACCATTCCACCACTTCACTGTCATACTCAACATCACCTATAGTGATCCCATGTTACTATTTTCCATTTACTATAAGAGGTTTTTAATGTCAACCATCATTAACCCCTACATTTTGGAATTAGTTAGAATAATTCCAAATACACTTTCAGTTGTAGCATATAAGGGATGCTGATGCATTCTCTATAGTATTTTCTTTATTCACATCATTAGAAAAAAACATTTCCCCACACTTCAGTCCTCAACTGAATGATGACCATCTTTTCCACACTTGAATCAATTTATACTCCTTTTAAGACAATCTCCACAATGAATCTTTCCTCCCTTTGAGTATAAGGAAAAATCATCTTCTTCTGACCATTGTTTATAAATTTTCCCTTGAACTCCATCTTTCATTTCTTGATAAAACCATGAGATAGATATGTAACACATACATCTAGTTTGACCTTGATTGCACAACACACAATTTCTTCATAGCTACAGATGTATCTTATAGCTAATACCCATTTATGACTTGGTTTTAAGCCACTAAAGAATCAATCAACATTACATTTAGGTCAAATTATAAAGCCATAATCATACTTTTCATGTCTTTTAAAATTAGCCTCATATGTACCAAAAGATTCATCATCCTTTTTATTATGTTCAATGATGTCACGACCCGTCCTTGGGGCCCATGCTGTGACTACCCCAAGCCCGCCTTCCATAGTCCAGGGGGTGGCAACTAGCACCAAAGGCGTAAATCCCGATAACTGGGAAGGTGTTGCCTTTATAAAAGTAAAAAAAACACCACAGAGTACAAGCGGAAGTAAAACACTAAGTACAAAGAGAAGTGCTGAAAGGTAAATGGGCCAGAATACAAACCCAAATGAAAGTACAGCTACAACTGAACAAAGTACAATAGAAAAAGACAACAGCTGGAAGAACAGAAGCGGCTCCTGGGTCGTCCTCCTCGGATACTACCTGAAGGGTAGGTACAGATAGCCTCCACAACGCTCTCGCCCGACAACCTCCTCCAAGTGTCATCTCGCCATGAATTCCACCTCCGGATACTGACTCGTCGTGTAGTCAACCTCCGGGTACCGTCCAGTCCTCGAACACTTGGCCTCCGTCAGCACTGTCCGTCATCTAAAACCAACACAACGAGGTGCGGGCATAGCCCGTGCATGGGTGAGTATAACGATACTCAGTAGGGACCCCGAGACCCTCAAGGTCTCTCTAAAACCAACAAGGATAACCACAAAGAAGATCTCAACAGATAACCTCTACTTAGGTATATGCCCATACATATACCTAAGTTATCAAGTAACCCATCTCAATGATGAGGAAACAAAAAGATTTATGAAATCAACGGATAACCACTACCCAGGTATACACCCATACATATACATAAGTTATCAAGTGACCCATCCCAATCAAGAGGTTACACAAAGGTCATAGACTCAGCTCAAACCAGGATTTTCATTATCGAAACCATAAATGATGAAGAGCCTCGTCTATGGAGTGTACAGTGGTCCTGTCACGACTCCGAGGTACTGCTCACTAACCTAAGACTGCTGAGGTACTCCTCCTGTCGAGTATCGCGGGTCAGCCACCCAAACACAGTAGTGCTTCCCGCCAGGGTATGCCACCCAAAAAAAGAAGTGTACACCCCCTAATAGCATGTAGAGGTACTCTTCGGACGAGTACCGCAGGTCTTCACTGTCACACAGTAGTGATCCGTCCGCCATAGGTCTTCACCCAAACAAAGTAGTGCTCCGTCCACTGGGCTAGTCGACTCACTCCAAGTCGAGTCGGTCAAGCAGTCGTCAGGTCTCAGCCGGCTACACGGTCTCCGTACTCTATACGCTCGTCTCCGGGAGGGTCCGCTCCACGACCGACAGATAGATACTCCAAGTATCTCAAAGTCCAACGAAGAAGTATCTCAAAGGACCGCCTCGTCATAGGGGTCTCAAAGCAATAGACGGCGCATCAATCGGACGCCCGGTCTGTGAGTTATTAGCCTTTTCATCCCAGGGGCCCGGTTGGTTTCATTTGCGAACCAATCCGGTTGTATCTCAACTGTCCCCCGCACTCTCATAGGGTATACTCATTGGGACCATTTCTCAACGTGATCACCAACGCCGCTGACGGTTCGTCAAACGGACGTCCGGTCTGAAAGATATCAGCTTTTCTGTTCCAGGGGCCCGGTTGGATTTCGGGTGAAATCCAACCCGGCCACTATCCAACTGCATCCAAAACTCAAGCTAAGTAAGCCAAAAGTTCAGTCTCATCAACAGGAAAACAACGAGACAGACGGCGCGTCAATCGGACGCCCGATCTGTGAGTTATTGGATTTTTCGTTCCAGGGGCCCGGTTGGTTTCGTGAGCGAACCAACCCAACCGCACTCCGATGGTATCCAAACCTCAAGAGGAGTAGGAAAAAAGTTCCGTCTCATCAAAAGGAATCCAACAAAGTCGACGGAACGTCAATCGGACGTTCGGAGCTCAATTTACGAGCGTTTCTGCTCCGAGGGCCCGATTGGTTTCGTGTACGAACCAAAACGACCAAACCCAAAGTATTCCAAAACCTTGATTGAGATATAATGAAATGAATGTCTTGATCCAAGTGTCGCATCGCAACTGACGGTGCGTCGATCGGAGGTCCGTAGCCCAAGATATGGACATTTGATCGAAAGTGATCCGAAACGGGGGGTCTGGGCCCGGACCGACCCGGCCCAACCCCCCCCCCCCCGGGTTGGCCCGAACCGGGTCAAACCGACCCAGGTCAGGGTCTGGGTCCGACCTGGATGGCGCGACCCGGCCCGGATGGGGTGGCCCGGCCCGACCTGGGCGCGACCCGGCCCAGCCGGTTGGTCGGCTCGGCCGGTTACGGCCGAGTGGATGGGAGCGGGGCGCTGCCCCCGCGTGAAGAACCGCAGCCCCGCGTGGGGCCGCCCGTGCTAGCGGACGCGGCAGCCAGCCGCATCCCACCGCCCCCCTCCGGTCCCGCGCGGTTGTGGGACCGTGCTCTGCCGCCGCGACTTCAACCGCGGTGGCTTCTTCCGGCGGCGCACCGGGAGCCGCTGCCACCCGCCGCCGGCGCCGCCATGCCGGCGAGGCGCGCCGGCAGGCTATTCCGCGGACTACCGGACGGGTTCCGGTGGTCGGAAATTCATTTCGTCTTCGCCAATGGCCCTCTTGAGACCCTTCCTTCACTGCGAGGATCCCACAACGCCCGTGTGGCTTCGTTTGTCGTTTTACGGCACGACGCGACGACGCCGTGGCTTGTTCAACTTCATCGGCGTGGTGCGATGGCGTTGCACTTCTTATCCCTTCCTCATAATTTCCGCGCGGTGCAATGGAACTGCGCCGCCTTTCACGTGCCGCAACAAATTCAAACAACAAGGGGGGAGGAGGGTCGGCCGTGTTCGTGTGGTCCGACCTCCTCCCGTTATAATGATAGAAAGCGACCATCTAATAGAAGTCGACGTACGACAAAGAAATAATTCACGGACAAAAACAATAATCCTCAACATCAATCCGCATGAACTAACGATCCGCAGATCAACCTGGAATTGGTTGGTCCGCGTTCGTCGTTCTTTTCTCAAAAGATAAGAGAAAACCAAATAAAAATTCCCCTACTTGGATATTTGACGTCGCAAGTCGGGTGTCGCGGAGAACGGCGTCGCGGGGTCGGACGTAGATTCCGTGGACGTCGGGGTGCGTTCGAGGAGGAAATGGTGTCTCCTCACTTGTTTCTATGATAATGAAGGAATGTACGTTGTCGTCGGCGTTGATCACCACGGTCGGCGACTTCTCCCTTGTCGCGGAGGAAGATGAAGACGGAAGAATCCGGGTCGCCGAGTCTTCTAAGTCGAAGGGTCAATGTTCTCCATCGGAGAAGAACCGTTATTCACGTTCTTCAACGTGGAAGATGAAGTTCTTCAAAGTATAGAACTCCCCCTCTCACAATTCTCCACAAAAAAAACCAAACTGAAATAAAATAAGGCTTTGCCTTATTTTATTTACTTTTGCAAACATTTTCAAAAACTCAAAATTCAAAACACATAACTCACTTAATTAAGTTATTGTGTTGGATTTGAATTAAAGTGGGGAGGGGGAAAGTCACCCTAATCAATGGTGAGTTTTTAAGGGTTACACACTTATGAGGGAGTTTTAAGAACTTGAAGGGGTGGGGCTCGTTTGGGACCCACCTCACAAATATCCTAACAAGAGAAGTTAGGATTTAGTGGATCCCCCCCAACTCCCTCTCATGGAAGATAAACCACTTAGAAGAGAGAAATAATGTTGTGACACAAATTTATTTCACTTAACACTTAAACCTCTTAGTAAAGAAATAAAATAAAATTATAAAACAATTATTTTTATTCCTCACATTTTTAACAACCCCTCCCGAGTAAACGCACCTTCAGAAAAGGTGCTCCTAAGCAATTACCGACGCTGTGGTTTTATTGGTGCCCTCAGATTTCAATTCCGAGCACCGGTTCAAAAGTTAGGAAAACCCACTCGTTCGTTCACTGAACGTACCCGAGCTAAACTTTAGAAATTGATTCCGGGCACACTGGGCTTCAGAATCAGGCATCGTTAGAAACTACATTCTTGAAAAAATCCCAAAGAAATTTTAGAAAAAATTTCCCTTGAATTTTACGGGTCTTTACATTACTCCCACCTTAGGGATTTACATCATCGTAAATCTTAAACACAAAATAGGGATACAAAAGCGGTACTGAGCACGCATATGAGCCTCCCGCTCTCATGTGCTCACCTGGAGGTTCCCGTACTGCCAGTGAAAGCGCACCCGAGGAATATACCGTTCTCGTAGGATCCACCCTTGTCGATCCTCGATCCCCACTGGAACCTCCGTGAAAGTCACCCCATCGCCATCGTCCAGCTCCCCATGGTCGATGATATACGAAGGGTCGAGCACGTATCTCCTCAGTTGAGATACGTGGAAAACGTCATGCACCTGGTGCAACTGAGGTGGATGGGTCAAGTGATAAACCACCTCGCCTACCCAGCTGAGGACCTAGAAAGGTCCATTGAAACTCGGAGATAACTTGCCGCCTTGACCACATCTCTGTAAACCTCGTCGAGGTGAGACCCGTATAAGGACGTGATCGTCATCCTCGAACTCCAGAGGTCTCCAATTCCTGTTAGAACTGGAACTCAAAACGACTGCTGCCACGAGGGTAAGGTTGACCAACTCAAGGGTGATCGATCGCACCTTCCTGTGCATGAGTTACCCTGTGCTTCCTGGGGTTTCCTTTTTTTCCAACCAAGGAAAACCCATTCCGATTTTGTAGTTAAACCACAACCTTTTTTCCTAATACCATCCATTTGTGTATGAACTATGATTGCCCAGTCTATACTCAAACCAACATCGTAAGACCTCAACGCTGCCACCAAGAGATTTCAACCGAAACTCTCGCCTCGAGGGTCTTACCACACTGTCAGTGTAAGTGTGATTATCGAGTCTCCTCCCAAGGTATCTACCGACGTGATGGTCAAGTCCACGGCTTCCGGAAACTCTAGGTCTGGAACAAGATTTTCTAAAGCAAGGAATGATTCATATCGACGTCTGTTACTACTGCAGCTAGTATTGGACACAGACTGTCCCTTGAATCATTTTTAGATCCATTAGGTCACACTCCTTGACTGCATGCAACCACACTCTTCCTCCGCCCTCCAGATCCCTGAGCCTGACAGGGATAACTAAGGCGGTTGGTTGTAGCATGTTAAAATGTACACCACCTCATACTGCTCTCCTAGCTCTGCCTCCACGTCTGCTGCTTCGCAGACTCATCTCTCCTTTAAGTTTCCTCTTCTTGAAACACTTAACACGCTCGAGTCTCTAAGACTGGCACCGATTTCCTGTTTCTTACTGCACTGTGCAGTCTTCATCCGCTCCTGGATGATCTTCACCTTCTTTGCCTATGATCTGAAGAGATGCTAAAATTTCTCCTTTGCCGAAAAGAGAAACTCGGTCTCATCCCCTGGATGAACCACACCCATTGCCTAATACAGTCAATCCTGGCATGAATGATGTATTCATGCCATGGATGACGTTGTAAGGCCTCGACGTAACTACCAAGAGATCCAACTGTCACTCTCTCCTCCAAGGGTCAAGTCAAACTGTCGGCATCAGTGCGAGGTCACTGGGTCTCCTCCAGTAGAAATCTCGAAAGTGAGGGTCAAGTCAACAGTCATAACCGGGACCACTCAGTATCAACAAAACAAAAGGATAGGTAAGAAGACAAAGATAAGTGTCTTTTTTATTATTATTGCAGCTCATAGTACAAAGACACGAATAAAACAACAATATGGAACTAGAAGTACAAGGGACGTATCCACTAGTTCCGCTCCTGTCCACCTGCTCCCGGAGCTCTACTGCCTTCTCCACTACTCGGCTGTAGCTCAAGCACTCGTCGCTGCTTCTGCCTCGGTGGCTCCTCCAATGCTTGCGGATCGACAGTGCGGGGGGTCGGACAGTCACGTGCCAGGTGACCCTTCCTGCCGCATTCATAACACTTCCTGCTCCTCGTACGGCTGGCTCTGACCCCACCCTGGGTGCCCCGCACCACCGGTCCTAAAACCCAAGATCGCCCAAATGCTGGTCTGGTCCTCATGGACCTCTGCATCATCTGTCTACTGCCCACAGATGACTCAACTACTGATCGAAAAAAACGCGGCAAAGGCAGAAGCTCCTGAACACGCTCGGGGTGTAGAGCTACTGGCACAAATTCCACCCTAAAGAAGGTCTCGAATTCTTCCCATGTGAAGGTCATCCCGTCGCAAAACTGGAACAAGTGGATCCACCACCTGCCTGCTGCTGCCTGAAGAAGGCTGGCAGCAAAGATCACCATGAAGTCTACAGACGTCCCCACTAGCCTGAAGACTCTCACCACTGCCTCCAACCAATCCTCAGCTGCCTGCGGGTCCGTCTCTCCCCGGAACCTGGGTGGCCTCTGGCGCTGGAACTCGTGCAGCGCGCTCAAGTGGCGTGCATCGCCTACTACTGGGGCTGGTGGAATCAGTGGCCCAACGTTTGGTAGTACTGCTGGTGCCTCCGCTGGTGCCTCAACTGTAAGAGGGCCCTGTACCGAAGCCTCGTCGCTCGACAGGCTGTCAGTACGCACATCCCTCTGGGCTTTAGCTGGTCGTCCGTGAAAAGGCATCCTGAAAGAAACATCGTGACATGGTCAAACGATTATACCTGGTGAGCTGACCTGGTTTGAGCTGATATTTAAAAACTTCTGTAAACACACACGCAATCAGTGTTTTCGTGCACAAAGTCGAAAATCAGTTTTCAGGGTCCTAGTGAATGGATACGTCGGCCGCCCGCACCAACACTGGACTCCCTGAACTAAAAACCACACTCGGTACTTTTAACACTATTGCTTCACAGAAATCAAATATCAGAGTTATAAGTTCTGCGGTAGAACCGACTCCTCTGATACCAATTTTTCACGACCCGTCCTTGGGGCACATGCTGTGACTACCCCAAGCCCACCTTCCATAGGCCAGGGGCTGGTGACTAGCACCAAAGGCGTAAATCCCGATAACTGGGAAGGTGTTGCCTTTATAAAAGTAAACAAAACACCATAGAGTACAAGCGGAAGTACAACACTAAGTACAAAGAGAAGTGATGAAAGGTAAATGGGCCAGAATACAAAACCAAATGAAAGTACAGCTACAACTGAACAAAGTACAATGGAAAAAGACAACAGCTGGAAGAATGGAAGCGGCTCCTGGGTCATCCTCCTCGGATCCTACCTAAAGGGTAGGTACAGATAGCCACCACAACTCTCTCGCCCGACAACCTCCTCCGAGTGTCGTCTCGTCGTGAAGTCTACCTCCGGATACTGACTCGTCATGTAGTCCTCCTCCGGGTTCCGTCATGTCCTCGAACACTCGACCTCCATCAGCACTGTCCATCGTCTGCAACCAACACAACGAGGTGTGGGCATAGCCCATGCAGGGGTGAGTATAACGATAATCAGTAGGGACCCCGAGACCCTCAAGGTATCTCTAAAACCAACAAGGATAATCACAAAGAAGATCTCAACAGATAACCTCCACTTAGGTATATGCCCATACATATACCTAAGTTATCAAGTAACCCATCTCAAGGATGAGGAAACAAAAAGATTTATGAAATCAACGGATAACCACTACCTAGGTATACGCCCATACATATACCTAAGTTATCAAGTGACCCATCTCAATCAAGAGGTAACACAAAGGTCATAGACTCAGCTCAAACCAGGATTTTCATTATCAAAACCGTAACTACTGAGGAGCCCCATCTCTAGAGTGTACAGTGGTCCTGTCACGACTCCGAGGTACTGCTCACTAACCTAAGACTGCTAAGGTACTCCTCCTGTCGAGTACCGTGGGTCAGCCACCCAAACAAAGTAGTGCTTCCCGCCGGGGTATGCCACCCAAATACAGAAGTGCACACCCCCTAATAGCCTGCAGAGGTACTCTCCGGACGAGTACCGCGGGTCTGCACTGTCACACATTAGTGCTTCGTCCACCATGGGTCTGCACCAAAAAAAAGTAGTGCTCCGTCCACTGGGCTAGTCGACTCACTCCAAGTCGAGTCGGTCAAGCAGTCGTCAGGTCTCAGCCGGCTACACGGTCTCCATACTCCATACGTTCGTCTCTAGGAAGGTGCACTCCATGAGCGACAGATCGATACTCCAAGTATCTCAAAGTCCAATGAAGAAGTATCTCAAAGGACTGCCTCGTCATAGGGGTCTCAAAGCAACAGACGACGCGTCAATCAGACGCCCGGTCTGTGAGTTATTAGCCTTTTCGTCCCAGGGGCCCGGTTGGTTTCGTGTGCGAACCAATCCGTCCGTATCTCAATTGTACCCCGAACTCTCATAGGGTATACTCATAGGGACCGTTTCTCAACGTGATCACTAACTCCGCTAACGGTTCGTCAAACGAACGTCCGGTCTGAAAGATATCAGCTTTTCCGTTCTAGGGGCCCGGTTGGATTTCAGGTGCAATCCAACCCGGCTACTATCCAACTGCATCCAAAACTCAATCGAAGTAATCCAAAAGTTCAGTCTCATCAAGAGGAAAACAATGAGACAGACGGCACGTCAATCGGACTCCTGGTCTGTGAGTTATTGGTTTTTTCGTTCCAGGGGCCCGGTTGGTTTCGTGAGCGAACCAACCCGACCACACTACGACGGCATCCAAACCTCGAGTGGAGTAATCCAAAAGTTCCGTCTCATCAATAGGAATCCAACAAAGTCAACGGCACGTCAATCGGACGTCTGAAGCTCATGTTACGAGCGTTTCTGCTATGAGGGTCCGGTTAGTTTCGTGTACGAACCAGCCCAGCTGAACCCAAAGTATTCAAAAGCTTGAGTGCAATATACTGAAACGACCGTCTCTATCCAAGGGTCGCATCTCACTTGACGGTGTGTCGATCGGAGGTCCGTAGCCCAAGATATAGATATTTGACTGAAAGTGATCCGAAACGGGGGGTCTGGGCCCATACCGACCCGGCCCAACCCCCCCCGGGTCGGCCCGAACCAGGTCGACCCGACCCGGGTCCGGGACCAACCCGGATGGCGCGACCCGGCCCGTCCGGTGGGTCGGCTCGACCGGTTACGGTCGAGCGGAGTGGAGTGGGGCGCTGCCCCCGCGTGAAGAACCGCGGCCCCGCATGGGGCCGCCCATGCCAGCGGACGCGACAGCCGGCCGCGTCCCGCCGCCCCCCTCTGGTCCCGCGCGGTCGCGGGACCGCACTCTGCCGCCGCGGCTTCATCCGCGGTGGATTCTTCCGGCGGCGCGCCGGGCGCCGCCGCCACCCGCCGCCGGTGCTGCCGTGCCGGCGGGGTGCGCCGACGGGCTGTTCCGCGGACCACCGGACGGGTTCCGATGGTCAGAAATTCGTGCCGTCTTCGCCAATGGCCCTCCCGGGACCCGTCCTTCACTGCGAGGATCCCAAAACGCTCGTGCGGCTTCGTTTGTCATTTTCCGGCGCGGCGCGACGGCGCCGTGGCTTGTTCAACTTCATCGGCGCGGCGCGACGACGCTGCGCTTCTTAGCCCTTCCTCATAATTTCCGTACGGTGCAACGACACCGCGCCGCCTTTCACGTGCCGCAAAAAATTCAAACAAAAAGGGGGGAGGTGGGTCGGACGTGTTCGTGCGGTCCGACCTCCTCCCGTTATAATGATAGCAAGAGGCCATCTAATAGAAGTCAACTTACAACAAAGAAATAATTCACGGACAAAAACAATAATCCTCAACATCAATCCGCATGAACGAACGATCCACAGATCAACCTGGAATTGGTTGGTCTGCGCTCGTCGTTATTTTCTCAAAAGATAAGAGAACACCAAATAAAAATTCCCCTACTTGGATATTTGACGTCGCATGTCGGGTGTCGCGGAGAACAGAGTCGTGGGGTCGGACGTAGATTCTGTGGATGTCGGGGTGCGTCCGAGGAGGAAACACCGTCTCCTCACTTGTTGCTATGATAAAGAAGGAAGGTATGTTGTCGTTGGCGTTGATCACCACGGTCCGAGACTTCTCCCTTGTCGTGGAGGAAGATGAAGACGGAAGAATCCGGGTCGCCGAGTCTTCTAAGTCGAAGGGTCGATGTTCTTCATCGGAGAAGAACCGTTTTTCACGTTCTCCAACGTGGAAGATGAAGTTATTCAAAGTATAGAACTCTCCCTCTAACAATTATCCACTGCAAAAACCAAACTGAATAAAATAAGGCTTTGACTTATATTATTTACTTATGGAAACATTTTCAAAAACTCAAAATTCAAAACACATAACTCACTTAATTAAGTTAATGTGTTGGCTTTGAATTAAAGTAGGGAGAGGGAAAGTAACCCTAATCAATGGTGAGTTTTTAAGGGTTACACACTTATGAGGGAGTTTTAAGAATTTGAAGGGGTGGGGCTCGTGTGGGCCCCACCTCAAAAATATCCTAACAAGAGAAGTTAGGATTTAGTGGATCCCACCCCAACTCCCTCTCGTGGAAGTTAAACCACTTAGAAGAGAGAAATAAAGTTGTGACACAACTTTATTTCACTTAATACTTAAACCTCTTAGTAAAGAAATTAAATAAAATTGTAAAACAATTATTTTTATTCCTCACATTTTTAACAACTCCTCCTGAGTAAACGCACCTTCAGAAAAGGTGCTCCTAAGAAATTACCGGCGCTGCAGTTTTATCGGTGCCCTCAGATTTCAATTCCGAGCACCGGTTCAGAAGTTAGGAAAACCCGCTCGTTCGTTCACTGAACGTACCCGAGCTAAACTTCAGTAATTGATTCCGGTCACACCGGGCCTCAGAATCAGGCGCCGTCAGAAACTGCATTCTTGAAAAAATCCAAAGAAAATTTAGAAAAAATTTCCATTAAATTTTACGGGTCTTTACAAATGAACTCCTTTTCCATATTTTTTTTGAAGAATACAAGGGATTTAATTATTGAAAAATAAGTTCTTGAACACATCCCATTCCATGGATTTAAAATAATCTTGATGCCTTTTATTCTAAATTAGATTTTTCCACTGGTCTACTTCAACATATAATTGATAAACATCTAAATGAATTTTTCATGTTTTTAAGACAGAAGGATTGAAAATATCATTTCAATGGTACTAATCCATTATTCAGAAACAGGGGGATCAGAAGACCAACTAAATGAAGGTGGGTGCTGTCTCTTGAAGGACTCAATAGAACGTTGTTCCCCTATTTGCTCATTTGTATGTCCATAATGCTTTATAGATTTTTTTATATAGAAATAAGATTTTTAATTCCATATCCTATAACATTTGGTTGTTTGGGAGGACAATCATTGCACTGCCCAGGGTATTTATCATTAACATGGTTCCTTTGGGTTCCTTCCATCGTGTAAAACCCAAAACGAAGTGTGAATAACAAAAAAAGACATAGAAAATAACATAATCAAGGGGGAGTAACTTCAATATCTAACACATTAGTTTTAATCCTAGGTTATTCATTATCATGATATTAATACTATAACTATAAGATATAGTTATACTTAACCTTAGATAAATCCCAAGACATACCATAAAAATATCTATAGAGATCTCATGAATGTTTTTGCATCCTAGTTTCCAATGGCTGACGAAACCTTCACTATAATACAAACTATAACAACCATAGATCTATATTCATGGAAATTAGATTTCCATTGTGGAATATGTAATTCCATACACAAAATATATCGCCAAACATCATATTAGTTTAGTTTTTTTGGAAACTCCGAACCTAATCTTATAAACTGGTGAAAGATATTCAACATCACCAATAATGAACATACACTTTTTCCCTACCTAAAAACATTGTTTATATCCTTGGGAAAATAAAACATAAAAGGGTGATCAGAAAAACTCAGTAAGGGTAAATATGGAGAAAATAAAACAAACAATAAAAATTTGAACGTAAATACATGAACATAATGATTAAACATCAAAATCATGAGTCATTTAGTAAATCATGGCATTACATAAGTCGTATATCATAAAGGAAAATTTAACATGATATAATTTCATTGGAATAATTAATTTAATTGTTTAAAACTAATAATCACATAATATTATTTTCATAGTAGCTATGACATTGCTTCCAAGACCGTCACAGTGGAAAATTTCCATTACTGAACCAGATTTACTTGTCATTCCTGCCACGTATTATTAAACATGATTTATTTTTCGTTCTAGTCATTTATATCTCAGGATTTATAAATCATTACCTAATGAATTGGTAGAGTTATATGTCCCACCCATCTCATGTTGGAATCATTCTTCCATGTGACATAAAATATAAATCACTAATCATAGCATAAAACATGAAATAACATGGGTTTCATAAATATCATTCCATCATACATAATCTATATAGATGATCATTCATCATTAATAAAATAAAATCATATTAGTAATATGGATACAATCACAACCCGATTGAATGGAATCATCTTATATGGAAAATAAGTTCGATAAAACACTTGAACATAGTTTTTGAGAGAGAGATCGTTTATTCTTCAATAATGTTTCTTTTTTTTAAAATTCCATACAATTATAAAATAAGATTATTTAGTTGAAAATATACATGAAATGGTATAGATGAATCTATGTGGAAATTATTCATTATGAAATGATAACAATCCCTTCATCCCGTATAAGTTAAAAAAACATTCTCCTCATACTTTTATCAAAAAACTCAAAAAGTATCTCATATGGTAAACATAAGAAATATTCCATCCATTCCTTGAATTAAAAAGTCAAAAATAGGTAAAATGACTCTAATAATACATATAATAATAGTAAATATTTTATAAAAACATTTTTATGTAACATGGACATGGATGATAAATATATCCCCTTATAAACAATTATTGATAAAAATGAGATTGAAAAATTATCCCATACGTTGTACTTTTAGTTAGTTGGGGGTGTGGTCACCGAATATATAATGGTTAAATAAGGTTATTAAATTACTACAGGACCATATTAATATTTATTATATCATATATGATCTTATGTGATACTATTGTATCATTTAGTTAACAGGATTTTAATATTACCATTATTTCAGGTGTTACCTCTTTCATTTTCCCATTCTTGTTTTGTCATGTATGTCTTGATTGTTCAAAATAGGATGTACTTAATTCATGAAATTATGTTTATATTCTCTATTTCCAATCATCATTCAAATTTTATAATAATTCTTATATTGTAAATGTGGAGAATTAATCTCACCGCATCGTAGAGACGGTATGCCATACATACACACGAGCGATAATATCATTTTCTTACTGGTTAAATGGAATTTAATTGAATGGTATGTTACTTATAAATAGTTATTATTTTCTTATTTTCATTATTTAAATCTATTATATACAACACAATACCCATCCTAATAATGTATTTTTTTAATAACAAATTACACCACAACTGGTGACGATAATCCATAAGTTCGCACGCCAGGTGATATTGTTATTCATAGGATGGATAAAAAAGGAATAAGGTTGTACAATATTTATAAAAAAATATCATAATATAAAATGTACCATAGTTTTTACTTTATTATGGAATCAACATATAAAGAGGAGTTATAAGAAGAAGAAAAATTGAATTGAGTTGGGAAATCAATTACCTCTTCATCATTGGACTTTCTTTGGATAACTTCTTAGGGACACTATGTATGGTTTTTTATTAAATAGAGGACCTACAATAGTTAAATAAGAATTTTTTTAAGATAATTGGTTAGATTTTGGTCAATATATAAGTCTCATGGATGTGTGAAAAAATTTGGGAGGAGATGCCTTTGTATATGAGAGGAGAGGGGCACATTAGGAAACTCTCAATGTTTTAAATTATTTTAAATTCTATTTTGATTAAAAATGGTCCAAAATTAATTTAATTAAATTATAAGATAATGTTTTTTGAATTACCATCATAAAATTATTTTTAGGAATGTTTTGAATAATATTTGATCCTTATCATTTTGGATTAACCCTTATTTTACACTTTTTAATCTAAAAGTGATATCATGTTATTTACATATTGTGGGTTAAAGTAATTACCATATCATTAAAATGACAGAAAAAGTCATTTTTGACATATTTTGACTTTTATTAACCATTTTACAACATCATATATTTTTAGTAATTTAATATCATTTAATAAACTATTTTTTATTGTAAGTGATGAATTATGTCCTTTTTGGGAACATATCATACAAGATTTTTTTACAATTTCATAAAAAACTATTCCCTATGAAACAAAGACTTTAAATGAAATATAATATATCAATATCCTCTAGAATTTTTGTGTATAAAATAAAAATTACCATATTTCATTTATTTTATAATTTATAATATCATTTATTTGAATCATTTATTAATGAAGCAATCACTTAATCATAATTTTGTCAATAATAATTTTATTAATTTAATGTCTAAAATTTATAATTAAAATTTCATTACATAGGAAATCTATTTATATTTCTAATTATTATTTATATTCTAAGATATCATTTATATAAGCCCACCATAATTGTTTTTATTAAAAGATACATGTTTATGTTATAATTCTCTTTAGATTAAATTAATTCTTATAAAAACTCATTTTCATATCCAAGTGGCTCCATGGGGTCCCAGTATAGACACATGGTTGCCCATGTCCAGACATATCTCATCAAATAAGATTAATACTTCTGTTTTCATAGTTTCATATTACTAAAATATTACTTTTTTTCTTTATTTACATGATTTACCCTTTTACAATTGTAAATAAAATAATTACTGAAGTTGTTATTCATAATTTTCCAAAAATAAAATGTAAAAATTAACATAAATTGGACCCACATATTTTAAATATAGAATCCATTTTTCAAAATTATAAACCTATAATTTTCTGTGATTAATTTAAAATTAATCATGTTTTTGGATAAAAAATTAGGTTTCTAGTTTAAAAGATAAAACATTGAAAAATATTCAAATGTTTTTACATAAGAATTAAAAGTAAAATTAATGAAACTAACATACATTTTATTAAAATATAAAAATATAATATATTTATACTTTAAAAAGATTAAATAATATATTTTAATCATATAAATTATTTTGATGATATAAGTGGTTTTCATTTAAAATTTAGCGTATTTTTACTATTTATCAAAATATGAATGTTATCCGAAAAATATCCAAAACACATCCAAAGTTAAATTTTAAATCATTTTCCCAGTTATGATGTTTATTTTGTACAATTTTACATATAAACATGCCAGACACTATATTCAAACTATGTGCTCCATCAAAAGGCAGAAAAACAACATTTTTTTGAAAAATGATTTTTTTATCAAAAATTATAAATTTTTTCTTATATAAAGTTCTAGAAAATAAATAACATGAATTTGAATGTTATAAATTTAAAAATGTGGTTAATACTATTCATAATGGAAATTTTTTATCCAATTCAATAATTATATTTTAATAATATATCCTTGTTTTGTGAAACTCGATGTTACTTACAACACAACATGTCAAGGAAGGTTCCTCTTGAATGTATCTTAAGCTAAAAATAATGTTTCATATACTAAAATCAAATATAGTTTTGGGTATAGAGAAAGCTAATATTGGTGTACTGTACAACACAAGACATCAATGAAATTAAAAAGAATCTATCTCATAAAATCTCAGGATGTCGCAATTTATGGTCGATCCCATCCATATATAATAATTTTTCTCAATTTTGGGGAAAATATATGATTTTTCATCATGTTAAGATTTATTTAATTCATAAATTCATAAATTTATTAATTCTTTAATTCTTTTTAAAGATGATATTTTAAACATCTAATTCTTTAGTATTCCTATGACTATCAATAAGTAAATATAATTTTTTCTTCCATGTTATTAAGTTTGATATCGATTTATTTTACAAATATAATATATAAATGGGAATTTATAAAAATGAGACCTAATAAACCATTCAATAATCTAATCTTGTTTATTTGGTTCAAGATTATTTACACCCATAGTAGTTTCATATCAATTATAAGTCCACAATATTTTTTGGGCCCTTTTTTTATTATTTAGGATGATGTACATGGATCATTAGAAACATATATTAATGTTATTAAATTAAAAATATTTGGTTTATGACCACAACCTATATAAATAAGTTAATATTCAGGTTAAAAAATTATAGGCCTTTAATATAATTATTCCCAATGAAAATTAAAAAATTCATTTTCAAAATAATTATTTTTACACAAGTGAAAAGGAAATAAATTATGAAAGCATTACCAAGGATTCAAAATGTATATTTTTAGAATAAATCTGAGAAATAATACAATACAAAATGATTCCAAATATAAAAGAAAAGATATATTTTTTTAATGATTTTGGATGGAATTAGGTGTGATATTTTTCAATTTTAATATCATCAACCAATATTGACTTCCTTCCTTAGAGTGATCATGGAATTGTTCAATCCATTTTTGGGATTCAATTTATATAATTTTTTGTAGCTCGATATTTACATAAATTTGGATGTTCCCTCTTGTCCTAATATGATATGATCAAGTGTTTATTTTTTGGATGCGTTATCAGGGTTTCCAGAACTGATTAATGAGGTTCATCCGAATCACTTTAAAATATATAAGCATGACGATGATGTTTTATTAGTTGTGGGTCTGGTTGCACTCCAACAAATATCAAATCTATGAAAATAATCTATTATTGGTCAAGTGATTTACTCAAGATGAGAAAATCCTTGGCACAATGGTGACATTGAAAATCATCTCACCCACTTTTGGATTAATATCACCTTGAATCTTATCCTAATCACAATATGGAATTTCCCCATTATCTTATGATATGGCAAGGATCATACAATGGCAAGAAATTTGGGAAACCCACAGATCAAACCTAGTAACCTTTGAAACATAGATTTGGATATCAATTTCAATCCCATGACTTAAAAGAAATTAAATTATTATGTATGGATTCTCATACATGATTTGAATTAGTTATATTGGAATCCAAAAATTATTAATGATTTGGATCCTTGTATTGGTAAAACACTTATAATGGATCAATGCCCTATTAAATATGATATTGGTTATTTTTAATTCATTTTTTTGATATTAATTCATCATCCGAGAGCCTAGATAACATCACTTTACATGTAAATGATAATAAAAATGATATCAAAGTTGATTTCGAGCGTATTCCACCCTTAGGGAATCTATGAAGTATTGTATTGCATACTATGTAAAATTTAAGGTATCTTTCATGGAGTTATATGGAGGATCCAAAAGGTAAGGATTTTAAGGAAGTGTTTAAAATTCACAAGAAAAAATTTAATGTTCTTGAAATTTTGGGTTAATACAAATCTAAAATGGAAACCCTTCCTGCTACTCTTCCCCTTACAGTGTATTGATTAACAAATAATTGGAATGATATCACTATTGAGGAGGAACATCCTATCTCTCCTACCTCCCAAAACATATATGGATCTGAGGAGAATCCTATCACACCCTCAAATGACCTCTCGTTACCACTGGAAAATTATTTGGATATCAATGAATAGGATTTTAAGATACAAGGTGATATTGATGACCAATTTATTTCATCTAATATTTTAATCAATATTAGGGAAATGGTGATTTATGTTCGAAATGATTCACATGTTTTTGTGTATGTTGATATAGTTAATTTAATGAAGCATATAGATTCCCAAATGTTCATAAAATTCTCATTGCATAATATTACACGTAGTTAGAAAGAGGTTGATACTGCCCTAGTTAAGGAAGGTGATCCGGTAACTCAGAGTAAGGGTGGAATGCCTCCAAAATCATTAACAGTGAATGATTATTACAAATGTAATGGTGAGGATAACATAGAATCCATGGCTATTGATATACCTTATGCGTCTAGGGGGGTGTTTTTCGTATCTATTTTTTAATAAATTCTAGTGGTACCTACACATGGAGGCGACGATATGAATATAAGAGAATTAAGATCTTTGGATAAAATTGAAATAATCAAAATTGTAATGTGTAAATAAGAGGACAATGATACCAACAAAAATAAATTGATTAAAGATAAAGGGAAGGATAAAAAAGAGTCGAAACAGAATGAACTGCCATAATCATGTGTAAAGTCTCTTAAAAAGAATAAATTATAAAATAATTCTAAGGGATTGGGGTCACCCTAATGTCAAAAATAATATTAATCATTAGATGGGAAACATAAAAATTATGTTAGGGTAAATTTTTGGTATTTTTCTGAAAGGTTCTAGTTTTTAATGAATAGAGAAAACTATTGTATTATAGTTTAAAACTACTTTTTCATCTAATTTATTTATAAGTTTAAATTTGATTTAAACTAGTTTAAATGTATAAATGGATAATATTTTAATCAAATAATTCAATTTAATTCATTAGAACCAATTTCACGTTGAAAATGGACCTAAAAACATATCAAACTCTTGATCATTTTTACCTAAAAATTATGCATTGTTGTCCAAACAATGGGATTAAATTTAAATTAATTTATGTCACTTTTCTGATTTCAATTTGGAAATATTAATTCAATATTATTATTGAACATAATTAATAATTTACAATAAGTTAAACTTAATTTTAAACAATATTTTTCAATGTAATTCAAATTAATTACATCAATTAGGGGTAGATTAAGAACAATAAGGGACTAAACCAATACCAAAAGGCCTAAAAAATGATAAAATTGTCTAAAAGAAATTTTCGGGCCATATATGAACCATATAAACAATTATCATTAATTTGGGCCATTATTTATCCACATTAAATAATGAAAATGGGTTGGGATCATTTAATTTAAAATATTACAAGAGTGCCACTCCACCTCCATTTTAAAAGGTGAAATTTCCTCACACTTCATCACACCTCTCACGCCACTTATGTTCAGACAAACCCTACCAAAATGGCTCACCAAAATCCCTAAATTCCTATATAAAGCCTCTATTTGGAAAAACTCTTTCTAATGGATCCCTTTGGTACAATCCAAAAAAAAATTCCCGATTATGAGTTAACACTCACCCTCTAAGATCTTTATTTTATTTTCTTTCTCCACACCCAAAAATCAGCAGATTCCATTATTTTACGATAGAAATAGTATCCTCAATATACTATTATAATGGTATACTATGTATTTTACATTTACTTACACACAATTCAATCTAATGGGTAAAAACAAAATATTTATGTGTTTGGTAGACTACCACCTCATTAAACGATGATTGTTCATTTTTTCTTTATCACCTATCATGGTGGATATTATGACAGACACATTTTCTATTATATAAATATAATTAATTTTATAATTAATTAAATATTTTTCAGTTCATATCATTATATTTTTATGTTCTGGTTAATTTTATAATTTCATTTGAGAAAATGCGGATTACGCCCCCCTCAAAGCGATGAGATTTGTTCATACACTACATGAAATGTAGTAAGGATGGGTTTAGTAAATATATTTTATATAAGTGAAATAATAATGATACACTAATAATTATATATATATATACATATATTACTTTACAATCTTTCATTCAACACGATAATTAAATAGAAATAGCGTTTGTGTGTAAGTACAACTTACCGTCTTCATGAATGGTGTATTCCATTTCATACATTGGTATTATAAGGATTATTATAATGAAATTTTACTGAATATACATGATATTTATATCCTATTATAGATTTTTGAAATCATCATATAAGAATAAAAACCAAATATATGACTAATTGAGACACATATAATGAACGAAACAGATATTACCCGTAGTGAAACCTTCAATAAAAATTATTAACAAGAAGGTAATATAAAGTCATAATAAAACATTATATGATACTAGATTTATGAATATGGTTCAATGAAATATTTATAGTATATTTATATTTGTTATAAAAGGGATTTTTATGAGTACTAAAAGTGTCAATAAATAAGGTAATGATATTTTACCTCACTTTTTATTTATGTAAGATTCATGTTATATTCTCCACTCTTTACTTTTCTATGGTGTATGTACGTCCCATGATTTAATTAAATTATTAATTTATATAAATTTATTGGTATTTACATACCCTTTTATGATCATTATTTCATGGGGATTATGTTTCAAATGTACCCAAATTAATAATAATATTTTTGTCTCAATTTTTCATCTTTGGGAATCAAGTTTTATTGCACACCTAAAATATTTTTCATTGTGAATATACTTCCATTTTACATGATATAACATTAATATAATTTTTTACATGATGTTTAATGATTAATATAATATCCTTCTCATATATGAATATTAAAATCCCATGTAAGGAAGTTGTAGGAGTCTATTGAAACAATATCATCACTTTTTGAGATTGTTAATGATTTTTAATCTTTGATGAAATCTTAAAATCCATATCCCATGAATATTAATGAGTCCCCTTCACCACTTTTGGTTTAATATATCCTCATTAATTAGTAAAATTTTCCAATATCTTGTTCACAAGGTATTTTTTTGGAAATATTTGACTGCCTCTCTCTTTTGATAGAAATATATTATATTCAAAAACAAGGTTTTCAAAAAGTTTCTCAATTTTTTTTACAAAATATATTTCAATCCAAATTTCAGGAAAACCATATTTTAAATATTTAAAAGTTTTTAAATTATTCTATTTTTCACTTTCAAATAAATTTTCATATAAAATTGATTTCAAAAAAAATTATAATATAAAAAGTGTTTTCAATATAGCAAGGTTATTTTCCCCAAGAAATATTTTTTAAAATATATTACACAATTATTTCACATATAAGAAAACCTCATCAGGTGTTATACATGCATTTCTAGAGAAATCATTCAATGTTTCTTTTTATATTCTTTCATGTAATTTATTATGTATTTAGGGCATGATATTTATTAAACCTATTTCTCTTTCATGGGTTATATTATTTTGAAACCTTCTTCTTTTCATTGGATATTATTATGATGAAATGATTTTAAAACCTATATATTTTTCCATAGGTTATGAAATGATTAAATCATTATGAGACCCATTTAATTCAATGGGTTATGAAAATATTGTTTATGATTATGTGGAACATTTATGTATTATTTTATTAAAAGATGGGTGGGACCTATATCTTCCTCCAATGAAGTCTGTGAAGATTTATATCTCATCACAATTAAATGCGTGGAATGAAAAATTAACCTGGATCAATATTACATCGATGTAAGATGAAATGATCTCAGTTTATTATTACATGAAAAGAATGGGGAGTGAACATAGTTCTGTAATTTATAGATAGAATGGGGTCTGAAACCTATTCTGTAAAGAACATTGTCCACTATGATAGTCATGGAAGTGATTCATTGGGTACTATGGAAATCAAATTATATACTTATGTGTTTTCCACACTTCCATGTTTAATTCCTATGTTATGATTTCATGTATTATGTTCTTTATTTAATTATAATTAATGTCTTTTGAACTACCAATATTATTTCAAGGATTCTTGTATTTGATATTTGATATAAAGGGTTTGATCTTATATTTTCATGATCATGTTCTCACACCCATATACTCATGATTATGCTTACATATCTTCCTTGTTTACTCTTACGGAGCATCTGAGGTCACCCCTAGTTTATGTTTCATTTTACCAAGGTTATGAAGATATGTATTATTATTATTGATCTGTTTGAAAAGATTGATAGTCTTGAGGAACCTAGTGTGAGTTGATGTACCACATTTATGCACCAATGTTTAAGATTCTATGTTTCCAAATCCACTTTACTATTATTTTCATTTTTCATCTATTAGGTTAATTTGTTAACTATTCTGAAAATTTTAATTAATGGTAATGTTGGAAAATTGAGGGTCACAACAATTGGTATAAGATAAACATTTTTGTCAAATATTGGAATCTAGGATGATAAAACATTATTGTGATCCCTCGGAATATTTCTAAAAACATGTTTAGGGATATCTCTAATGACTATTATTGGGATGAGTTAACATTTAAAAAAATGACCACGAATTTTGGTAAATTATATAGTGAGTGGTTTCCTAGAAATACTCCTTGTTTGGATACTACAAGTGGATTTGGATCTAGTACATATGTAAATAATATTAACAACTATGACAGGATGTTTCTGGATTGACTCAGGGTAATCTGGTACACAATAGTGGTCCTTGTTTCACACTTGGTTTGACACTCTCAAGGGATATGTTTTTTACGTTCCCAAATAAGTAACCAACCATTATGAAGTATTTGAAAAGAGTATTAATATTAATAACATAGGGAAATCATAAAGTTTCATAGATTAAGGATTTTTTTTATGATTTAGACATCCTATATGTGATTCTTTTCATGAAAATGTGTTTTTATGTTATGATACGTAATTCTCACACAATTATTCTTGTTTTATTCATTGTAAGGAACTGGAAGGAACATTATTGACATTGAATGTGAAGGATAAAATTCTTATGAAAAGCCATGTGGTAATAGAACTATAGTGAAAGATGTTGTGATCATTCAGAATCATTTTTCATGTAATGTGATAGAAAATGTAACCTTAACCCACTATTGGACTCACCAAAGATGATATAGAAGTAGTTCCCTATGAAATATGGTAATATAAACCATGTAAGAAAGATGAATTGGTTTCCTTTATGTCAAGAATGTGAAACAAATCACATGAGTGAATGCATTAGAATTAGTACACTGTGTTTTACCTATAGAAAATAAGGATACAAAAAAAGTTACTTGGATGAAAAATGAAGAGCTCTGTTGAATACATGGATAAAAATATTGGAAACCCTAAGGCATCATTTAAGGTTAAGTGTTTTATATGTGGAATAAATATTCATTATGCAATTTAATGTTCAATGATGAAATTGTAAAAACCTGTGATTTTATGAGAATTATTATTTTTAATTTCATTAATGTCTTGTGTTGTACGCTACACCAAAAGGAGCCTTCACTACACGTTTCACTGACTTGGCTTGCGTTACATGCAGTCGCAACCTTCCTCGATAGCGTGTGTAGTATGCAATGCCGGGTTTCACTAAACACTGATATATTGTTATAAAATTATTATGGACTAGATTTTATGAATAATATTAACTAAATTTTGAATTTTATAACATTATTATTCAACTTACACATTTTCTAGAACATGGTATGAGAACAAAATAATTTTTTTGGGTAAAATAATTATTGTTAAAAAAATACAGCTTTTCCGCCTTTTTATGGAACACACACTTTAAATCTAGTTTTTGACATGTTTATAAGTTAAATTTGATAAAATAATTTTTTTTTGGAATCAGGATATAAAAATTTACTCTGGACAAATTATTCATATTATTCTGATAACTTTCATATTTTAATGAATAGTAAAAACACGCTATATTTTAATTTAAAAAAACATTTTTCATCGCAATAATTTATATTGATAAATTATAATATTGAATAGTTTTAAAGTATAAATAGAATATATTTTTACCATTTAATATAATTTATGTCATTACCATTAATTTTACATTGAATTCATATGTAAAAACATTTCAATCTTAGGCAATATCTTAACTTTTAAAACCCGTTTTCTTAACAACGAGATAAATTTTAATTTAATTACTGAAACTTATTTTTTTTGAATTTTAAAAATGGATCCCATATTTGGATTCAATGGGTCCAAATTATTTTAATAGGTTACCTTTATTTTTTTTGATATTATGAATTGTAACTACTGTAATTTTTATTTACTTCAGTTAAAGATAAATCAGGTAATTAAGGGTAAACCTAAGATTATAAAATTACCCTAACACATGCCTAAATTCTATTGGATGACTACAAGTCGACCCATATCACCTATGTGACTAATTAAATTCATTTTATAGACTTTTGACCATGAAAATAATTTAATTATTATTAAAACCAAGGAATGTGATAACATGCCACTCTCTTAAATCTTATAAGTATAATAATTTTAATATAGTGATAAACGTCACGAAATATCAAACATGAATAGTCTCAAAAAATCTAATAAAATTTTCTACATCATTTGGATTTATTTATAATTTTTATGGATTAAATAATTATCATTAAAGGTGACACAATATTGATGCTGAAATTATTTTATTGATTGAAATATCAAATAAATGGTTTTAAAAATATTAAAATAAATATTATACGAACTATTTAATGTGATCCAATAATTTTATAGATAAATATGACATGCTATGAATCTATTAATGCTTTTAGTTTGAACATATCTTCTTTGATGATTTTATTTAAATTCAAATAAATGAATAGTTTCAAAATTGACACTATTGATATTTTATAAAAATAACATAATATAAAATTGTTTAAAAATCACAAAAACATTTAAAAATTATAAATTAAAATTTATGTGATCTAAAATATCAAAAATTATCCAATTATGGAAAATTAACATCACATATGTAATTATTTACAACAATTTAAAACATAGAATCTTATTACCACAAATTAAATTAAATAGATTAAATAATGATAAATCATGTTGATAATGTTTGAAATAAATTCCCAAAACGTATAAATTTTATTGGTTGATGATATTACAACTATATATAATCTAATATTCGTATTTGAGTCATTTTTTAAGTATTTATGTGGGGTTTGAATTTATTATAAATTAATATTTCTTATGTTTCCAAAGATGCCCCTCTCCTCCCTTATAAAAGGACACATCCTCCCTCTTCTCTTTACACAATTTTGAGCCTTCAAGATCAGCCAAACCCTGAACATTTCCATTATCAACTTACCTATAATCATTATAGAGGTTCTTGTCTCCTCAAAATACCAACTATAGTTCCATAAGTGGAAGCTTAAATGAGGTCCGTCAAAGAAGAGATAATATCTTCTACCGATTATTTTGAGTTTCTTTCTTCTTAAACTTCTTCTTCTTTAGTTGTTTCATTATAAAGTAACAACATAAGCATCACTCATATACTGATATGTTATTATAAATATGAAACAACCCCATTTCACCTTCTACCCATGCTATGGAAAATGAAATCACCGCGCATGCGCACGTACGGAATACCGTATCCACGTCGTGGTGTAATCTCGTTTTCCACCACCACCTTACGTGGATGGGTATAATGGTGTAAATAATAGCTGTATATAGTTATTATAACATTATATTGATTCTGATATATTATATCATCTACTCCAATTCAATTCAATAATTATGGGAACGATATCATCGCTTGCGCGTACGTACGGATTACCGTCTCCAAGACGCGATGAGATTCATTCTCCATGTTAACCATTCAAGAATGATTATAAAGTATATAAAATGAATAATAATGAAATATATTACATGATAAAGCTACTGGATATATATATATATATATATATATATATTTCATCTACTTACTTCCATTCAAGTCAATAAGGAAAGGAAAACAGTGTTCATGCGTACGTACGACCTATCGTCTCCATGGACGGTGTATTTCATTTCATTCATCTATCTTTTATATATATATATACATATTTAATATACATGATATATAAATCATGATTTTAATTTTTTAAGTAATTAAATCATGATATAAGTAATAATAATATCAAGAACAAAAGGTCCATACACGTACGATAAATAAAATGATTTTATTCAAAACACTTCTTTAACATGGAATTTACAAAAGAACGGGTAATATAAAGTCATAAGTAAACCATATATGATATCATAACAATGAATATGATTCTATACTAAGTAAATGACATTATTTAAGTCATTATAAAGGAGGTTCAGATATGTACAAAGCATATCAGACCAAAGGTAAGGGATAATTTTGCAATCTCATTTTAATCTGAGAATTCTTGTACGTAAGTATTTACTGGGGCTATATTTTACATACATGTCCATATAAATGTTTTCATAATGTTTTTAATTTTATTACATGTATTTTTAAAGTCATTTTTACCCCTATTTACTTTTACATTATATTATGGAAGGAATCTTTATTTTGTTTACCATATGCGGTACTTTTTGACTTTTCCGTTAAAAGTAGGAGGAGAATGCTTTTTTTAACTTATACAACATGAATGGATTTTTACGGTTTTATAACGCCTTATTTTCATGAAGCTTAATCTAAAAGATTTCATTACTATATTAAACAAAATCCTTTTATTTTAAAATTGAATGGCATTTTGTGAAAATAAAATTATTTTGAAGAAGAAAAGATATATTCCTCAAGAATCCATTTCAAGTGTTTTATCAATAACATTTTCCACCTAAGATGGTATTATTTCATATGTGTACGTTTCAATTATAATGTCTCTATGATTTAAATGGTCTCACTTTTCTTATGATGAAAGGATATCCATTTGTTTTATATAGATTATGTTATGATGGGATGATGTTTATGAAACCCATTTTATTCTTTGGGTTATCATGAATGATTTATGTTTATTTTGTGGCAAAAGTAAGAATGATTTCATTATGAGATGGGTGTGACCTATATCTACATACAATGCAATGGGTAATGATTTATATCTCAGGAGATAGACATGGATAGAATACTAAGTTAATCTAGTTCAGTGATACAGGACTAGAATGAGGAGTGAACTCGATTTATAATGGGACTTTGTCTACTAAGATGGTCTTGGAAGAAATGTATTGGCTACTATGGAAATAATATCTTGTGCATAATGGTTTTCCACAATTACATATTTTAATCCCATGCTATTTTATCATGATTTATGTTCCATTATTATCCATGCCTTACGTACTTCCAAGATTTCTGTCTCTGCTCAATATTTTGATGTTTAGATTAAATGTTCTAGTTTTTGCATTCAAATGTTTTTGGATTGTTTTATGTTCTCTATATTTACCCTTACTGAGCATTTGAGATCACCCTTTTTATGTTTTCTTTTCCCCTGGATATAAATAAAGGATTAAGGTAAGAAAAAAAAGGAGAAGATCATTATGGTAGATACTGAAGATCTTTCACCATGGTTAGAAGAATATGTTCCATGTTTCCAAAGACACAAAACTATTACGTTTCTTTGGTGTAACATCCCAAGTAAATGAAGAATAAGTCATATTTCATATTTATTAATATTTTTGAAATAAATATTAATTATACTTTAGAGGGGTTTCTATGTTCGATAGCGTACTCGATACGCAACAACGAGTTTCTTTGGAATCTTACGTTGCACACTAATAATATAATATTATTATTTTAAATGGTAGTTAACTCCTAGCTGTTGTATTGGAAGAAATGAATGAAACTAACTACAATATGATTATACATATTTGTTAAATGTATTTACATTTATCCAATTAATGTTAGAGGCTTAAAAAGTGAATGAATCTAGTTTTAAGCATAATTTACATTAAAAGGCCGATTTATCGCTTTTTAATGGCGAACCCTCTTTAAATATAGTTTTTGTAACTTAAATATATTATAATTGACCAAATAAAATCCTTCTTTATAATGGGGACATCAAATTTTACTTTGGGTATTTTTTTGGTATTTTTCCGATAAAGTTCATTTTTTTAATGAATAGTGAAAAATATTGTATTTTAATTCAAAAGTGCCTTTTAGTATAATCTATTTATATGGTTAGATTATATTTTTAATTATTTTTAAAGTGAAATTGAAATATATTTTTACCATTTAATCCAATTTTGGTCATTATAATTAATTTCACTTCGAAATTGGATCAAATCAAGTGTCGATCTTTTGATAGTTATTGTTTCTTAAAAAAACTCTATTTGTTTTAACAACGGGAATTAATTTTTAAATTAATTACTACCACTTCTATGTTTTGAATTTGGAAAAATAGACATCAATTTTTAATTCGGAATATCAAATAATGCTTAGGCTGAATTTTTGGTATTTTTCTGAAAAACATCAATTTTTGATGAATAGTGACACCACTTAGTGGTAGTGAAAAAAACTGACTTTTTCATTTAAATGAAAATTTACCACTTCTGTGAATTGAATTTCAAAAATGCGACATACATGGTTGTTATCAAGAAGTAAAATTTGGTTCATTAGGATGAAAATAATTTTTGGTGAATAGTAACTTTTGACTTTTATTTACCGCGGTTAAAGGTAAATAGGGTAATTGAAGGATAAAATAATATTATAGTAATTCAAAATTACCTTAACACTTGTCAAAACCTTATTGGTTGAGTCATTTATGACCATGGGAATATTGGGGTCGATTTTGGGACCCCATTGAGCCACATGGGAGTGATAATGACAATTTAGATTAATTTACATAAAGTAAAGGAAAATATGACAAAAGCAAATATCATTTAGTAAATTAATTTTTAGAAGGGGTTATATAAATTATATTTTTGCCTATAAATATTCATTAGAAATATAATAATATTTCCTACATTTTAGTATTTTTATTAATTTTTATACATCAAAAAAATTAAATTATTCATGACACAATAATGATGCAGCATTTACCTCCTTAATAAATAATTTCAATAAATAAAATTTTAATGATTAAAATATTATCCAAAACATGTTCAGATCTTATTAGATGATTTTATTTCTACCATGAGTCATCTTATCTTTGACTATAATTATTTTTTGACTTTTAGAAACTGATATCATTATATAATAAAATAATGTTTTGACACTTTCCTAAAGAGCCCCTCCTCTCCCTTATAAAAGGAGACCACTTCTACCCAATTTCACACACCTCTCAAGCCATTTGGCTCATCCGAACTCTGCCCAATTATTCTCCCTACATCCTTATCCTCCTCTTAGAATCCTTACCTTAGTCAGAAGGAACTTCAAGAAGTCCTTTTGGTTCAATCCAAAGGAAGTTACCCAAATTAAAGGTAATTGTTTCTCTTAAATTGCTTTATTTTATTTTACTTCTCCAACCCCTAAACTCTTTTTTATTCCATTAAATTGTAACAAAAATAGTATCCTAAATATACTAGTATGTTTTTATGAGAAGTATTTGGACTACACATACACACACCACCATATAATGGGTGAAGAACATAATGTTTCTGTGGATAGAAAACTAATGCCTCGCGAAACGATAATTGTTCGATTATCTCCTACTACCTCTCATGGTGGCCATTATGATGGAACTATGTTTATATATGATATATATTATGTTTATAAATTCCTTATGCTTCTGTAATTCCCATTTATAGCATGCCTTTATGGTTTCCATTGTTGGAAAATACGATAATCTCATTTGAGGAAGTGTGGACTACCGACCCTCAAAGTGATTTGATTCATTAATGCCTTATGTGGGATGTATAAAGGAAGTAGTTAATGATATTATATATTATATTATAATGGAATTAAATATACCTATTTATCATTATGTTTTATTTACATTAAAATAATAAATAGAAATGAAAGTAGCGTTCATGCGTACGTACGACTTACCGTCTCCATGAACGGTGCATTTTATTTCTTACCTCTAAATGTTATGCAATGTTATAAAAACATGTATATACTGGATATATATGATATATATGATATCCAAATCATGAATATCATTCTAGATATAATGAACCTTTGACCACATGGACAACTTGTAAATATAAGGTGTTCGATTTCACTCAAGTACCAAATATCGACAAAATGAACGTTATTGACTTAAATGATTGCATAATGTTTATAAAATGGTAATAAGTGATATAAAAGTAATAATAAACTTGAAATAGGATCTTAAGAAAGCATAATTTAACATTTGTTTATTATTCAGTAGATTAAAGAATGACCGAGTCATGTTAGACGCGAGGTAAGGAAATTCGTCTCAATCTCCTTTCATTGAGGAATTTTTAGTTTTATACACAACTTTATTTTATATGATGTATAAACCCCTTTGAAGTTTCATTTTATTCAAAGGGAATCTTTTTATACGAAGCGTTTTACTAAATGAAAAAATGGAATGTTTTTTTAACGTAAACGCAGACAACAACCTTTACGCCACCTCGAGTATTATTTGATCTTTGGCTTCCTTAACAAGCCGTAATGTTTTTAAAATGAAAAATAAATAAAAAATACCCTTTTTATGTATTTTGGTATATAAAATGATTTTTAAAATGGATTTATTATTTCAATATCTTGAAATGATATTTTTTTATTGTAATGTGGGAATGGTATCTTTTATTTATGCTTATGTTAGGAGTTATGATCAAGTTATAGTTCTTGGGAATTATTTACGTATACGAGTGGTTCCGTGATAAACCTGGGGTGGGTGAGCCCGAGATAGCTCTCCAATTCATTGGGTAACGTGATGGAGGTAAATGTGAATGTTTATCCTAAGAGATTTAGGGAATACACTGTGATGGGTATTCAAAAGTAACTCCCAATGTAGCTGTGATAGCTACAATTTAAGTATGATATGGATACCACAAGTTAACTTTATGATTAATGATTTCTATGTGTCTTTCATAAATCTTAGGTTTTCATGTGGAAAGTAAAATATTTCATGTTTTGTATGTATTTATGAAAAAATGTTTTCATTATTTGTTTTATAACTGTTACTGATCTTTTTATGCTCATCCCAAGTTTTGAAATGTTTTCACAGGACTTAAAGATGAATAAGGTCAAGGATGAGTTCAAGGAAAAGTCATGCTATCTAAAACATGGAAGTATACATGACTCTTTTTTTCAATAGTTTTTATTTTATGAAAAAATGGAAACTATGTGGATATGTCTACCTTGTAATCTTTTGAGATGTAATAGTTATGTCCTAATTCCCTAAAACTCTAAACCTGGAAATATTCTCAATGTGAATTATTAATTTTATTCAATATTATGTAATGTTTAAGACCGGGTCCTTATAGTTGGTATCATAGGTCGATTTAGATAACTTTAGGAGTTAGGGTATTGTTAAATTATTATCCATAAAGTAATTTATGATAATATTGAAATCATATAGCATTTACATATTACCATGTTGCTTCACCTAAGATATTTCTATGTTAAGAATGGGTTTTCATCGAGAAATAGGGTAGCTATGCTGGGAAGACATACAGAGGGAAATGGCCTTTCAAAATCAGTATCCGAAGATGGTCAGAATCAGAATTGAATAGTTTGTTGCAGTGATGGATCAGTTGACTCTGGTGATAAATGGTGGTTGTGTTTATTGATGATATTTTGGTTTATTCTAAACATAAATAGGAGCATGAAATTCATTTAAGGGTTGTCTTTAAAACCTTAAAAGAAAAGAATGTATTTGGGAAATTCAGCACGTGTGAGTTTTGGTTACAAAAAATTTCTTTCCTTGGTCACATTGTTTAAAAAAATGGCATAACTGTTGATCCTGCTAAAACGAAAGTTGTTGAAAAATGGCCAAGACCCACAAATATAACTGAGATCCGTAGTTTTCTTGGTTGGGCAGGTTATTATTGGAGGTTTGCTGAAATTTTTTCACGGTTATCTAGTCCAATGACTAAATTAACTTGAAAGGGTGTTAAGTTCATTTGGACAAAAGAATGTGATGATTGTTTTCAGGAATTGAAAAGAATATTGGTGAAAGGTCCAATTTTGGCACTTCCTATAGAGACCCGAATCTTGACTTACATAGACATTACATTAATTTTGCGGAATACTTAGTACATAACAAAAACAGACACACAAGGACCATAATAGTTTAGTGTCTTTGGAAACCTGGAACGTAATATTCTAATCGTGGTGAAAGATCATCAACATCTCCCATAAAGATATTCCCATTTTTGTTTCCTTACCTAAAATATTTCTTTTAATCCTGGGTGAAAATAAAACATAAAAAGGGTGAGATCAAATGCTCAGTAAGTGTAATCATGGATAAAATAAAACATACCATATACATTTGAACTTAAAAACATGAACATAATGTTTAAACATCAAAATCTTGAGCAATGACTTAAAACATGGAAGTACATAAGGCATAGATCATAATGGAACATAAATCATGATCACATAGCATGGGAATAAAACATGTAATTGTGGCATCCATTAAGCACATGTAATGATTTCCATAGTAGCCAAGGCATTGCTGCCAAGACCATCTTAGTGGATAAAGTCCCATTCTGAATCGAGTTCACTCCTCATTTTAGTCCTGTAACACTGAACCAGATTAACTTACCATTCCAGCCATGTCTATCTCATGAGATATAAAATCATTACCCAATGCATTGGAGGGAGATATAGGTCCCACCCATCTCATAATGAAATCATTCTTTCGTGTGCCACAAAATCATAAATCATACATCATAGCATAACCCATGTAATAAAATGGGATTCTTAAACATCATGTCATCATAACATAACCCATAAACAATTGATATCATTTAATCATAAGAAAATTGAAACCATTTAAATCATAGAGACATTTTACTTGAAACATACACATATTAAATAATGTCATCTTAGATGGAAAATATTTTTGACAAAAAACTTGAAATGAATTCTTGAGGAAAATATCCTTTCTTCATTTAAATCATTTTCTTTTCACAAAATTGCATGAAATTTTAAAAGATAAGGGTTTTGATGAAAATAATCATGAAATATTGTAGAGGAATATTCTTTAAAATCAGGTGTTATGAAACCGTAAAAATCTGTTCAAGCCGTATAAGTTAAAAATAACATTCTCCTCGTACTTTTGTCGGAAAAGTCAAAAAGTACCTTATATGGTAACCAAAGGAAATATTCCATTCATACAATGTGGTAAAAATTAAATAAAGGGTAAAAATGAATTTAAACATTCATGGAATAATGGTAAACATTTTATGAAAACATTTTTAGCAAACATGGTCATGGATGATAAACGTAACCCCAGTAAATACTTACATATAAGCAATCTTGGATAAAAATGAGATTGAAAAATTATCCCTTATCTTAGGTCTGATATGCTTCGTATGTATCAGAACCTCCTATATAATGATTTAAATAATGTCATTGACTTATTACAGAATCATATTCATTGTTATGATGTCATATATGGTTCACTTATGACTTTATATTACCCGTTCTTTTGTAAATTCCATGTTAAAGAGCGTTTTGGGTAAAATCGTTTCATTTGTCGTCCGTGTTTTGACTTGTAATTATTCATATGATTACTTAGATCATGATTACTTAATTCCAGAATATAAAACATGATTTATATATAATATATATTCAGAATATAGACATATATAATAGATCGATAAATGTAAATAAATACACCGTTCATGGAGACGGCAGGCCGTACGTACGCATGAACGTTGTTTTCGTTTCCCCATTGAATTGAATGGAATTAATTGGATGACATTAATATATATACATAAATCCAGTATCATTATTATGTCATATATTTCATGATTACTTATTATATATACTTTATAATCATTTATGAATGGTTAATCATTGAGAATGAATCTCATCGCGTCGTGGAGACAGTATTCCGTACGTACACACGTGCGATGATATCGTTCCCATGATCGTGGAATTTTATTGGAGTGTATGTATACTATTAAAGAATCAATATCAATTTAAAATAATCATATATAGTTATTATTTACACCATTATACCCATCCAAGTAAGGTGGTGGTGGAAAATAGATTACACCACGACGTGGAGACGGTATTCTGTACGTACGCACGCGTGGTGATTTCATTTTCCATAGGATGGATAGATGGTGAAATAGGGTTGTTTCATACTTAAAATAACATATCATTATATGAGTGATACTTATGTTATTAATTCATAATGAAACAACTAAATAAGAATAAGTGGAAGAAGAAATAAAGATGAAAGAATCGGTAACGGGCATTACCTCTTCTTTGAAGCGCCTCTTTGAGACCTCCTTTAGGGAACTAAAATAGGTCTTTAAAGAAGACCAGGACCTCTAGGATGTTTATAGGGAAGTGGAAAAGAGAATTTGGCATGGGTTGGCCGAGCTTGAAGGCTCAAAGTGGTGTGAGGAAGAGAGGGAGGAGGTTCCCTTTTATAAGGGAGGAGAGGGGAACCTTTGGAATAACTAAAAATATTATTTTTTTATAAAGTCAAATTCGGTTTTTAAAATCTCCAAATTGATATATTTAGAATCTAAGGTGGGTATGGGTAGAAATACTATCATCCAATAGAATTTAGACAAGTTTAGGAATCAATTTTAACCTTATCATTTAGATTTAACTTTAAGTTAGATAATTTAACTTTTACCGTGTCTTCTTGTTTTCTTACAATATAAGGTTAATAAACTTACTATATGAAGCCAAACGAACCCCAAGTTGTTTATTATTAATATATATAACCTTATATAAGTCATTTGGCCGAACCTTATATTTTTAGGAATAAAATAACAATTAATAATATAATATTTGTTTTAAAAACTATTTTATGTCAATTTTGATACTATTTGGTAATTGATTTTTGTAAAACTCATAAAAGAAATATTAGTTCGAACAAAGTGAATCCAATAAATACTAACATGTCATACTAACATATAAAATTATTTTAATTCATAAAAAGTCTCAAATTACATTTATTTGGGTATTTATAACATCAATTATGTCAATATTTGATTAATAAAATAATTACTGCATCATCATTGTGTCATAAATAAATTAAATTATTTAATGTCTAAAAATTTTAAATTATATATCATTATGTAGGAAATATTTTTAGCTTTCTAATTAATATTTATAGTCTAATTTATCTTATGTATAACCCTATATTAAAAATGATTTACTTATTAAACTTTGATTTTAACTATTTTAACCCTTCTTTAAATAAATTAATAATAAATGTGCTAATCTAATCCAAGTGAGCATAAATGGTCATATTTTATTCCTAAGGTTTTTTTGGTCGAATTACACTTATCCAATAGAATTAGGACATGTGTTAGGATAATAATAATATCATTTTTACCTTTAATCACCCTATTTACTTTTAACCGTGGTAAAAAAAGTAAAAAGTTACTATTCACCAAAAATTATTTTCATCTCATTGAATCAAATTTTACTTACTGACATCAAACATGTCTCTCAGAGTTTTGAAATTCCCCTCACAGAAGTGGTAAAATTATGTTTTATGAAAAATTCATTTTTTTAACTACCACGTAGTGGTTTCACTATTCATTAAAAAATGAAAGTTTCCAGAAAAATACCAAAAATTAGGCCTAAGCTATATTTGATATTATGAACTCAAAAATGATGTCAATTTTACCAAATTCAAAACATATCAGTTGCATTAATTAATTAAAAAATTAATTCCCGTCGTCAAAACAAATAGCGTGTTCTTAAGAGATAATAACTATCAAAAGATTGATACTTGTTTATGTCTGGTTTAAATGTGAAATTACATCCAATGACCAACATTGTATTAAATTGTAATAATATATTCTAAATATACTTTAAAACCACTAAAATTAATAATTTATCACTATTAATTATTTCGATTAAAAAGGTTGTTTTTAATTAAAAATTAGTAATTTTCACTATTCATCAGAAAATGAAAGTTATCCGAAAAGTACCAAAATTTCACCCTAAGCTAATTTCGATATTCCAAATCCAAAAATTAAGTCCATTTTAAAATATAAATTTTATAAAATTTCAAAAAGTGGGTATTACTATTCATAACGGCTAGTTCATAATAATATTATACTAATATCTCATTTAGTGAAACTCGGTATTGTGTACTACACACGCTATCGAGGAAGGTTGCGATTGCGAGTAATGAAATGAAAATCAAGGATGTGTGTTGTGCAAACTCCTTTTGGTGTAGCATACAACACAAGACATTAATGAAATTAAAAATAATATTTTTCATAAAATCTCGGGGTGTTATATTCTACCCCCCTTAAAATGAATTTCGCCCTCGAAATTCATCGGGGTTATAAATGGTTTATGACTTGAAAGTTTCTTTAATAGAAACCCACATCGTAAAAAGGAATACCAAAACTTGGATTTAAAAAATAAAGTATGAAACGTAACGGTTACCCAAATTAACTCATCACTTGGTTTCCAAGTAGGAGAACATAGGTGAAAATATGGATATGGAAGAAAAATATAACCATCAAGTTATGATGGAGAGTGGTAGAGAACGTGGCTATGAAAAATCCAACAATCACAATGCCATAAATTTGTGAATATCTATGGTACCATCTGATCCATCGGATATAAGAGCACTAGGACAACATTTTTGGTTTTCAAGATCATTTCCCTAAAGTTGATGAAATTGGAATTAGAAGAAATACTTTCGTGATTTTGGTATAGTCTCACCATTGATCGTTCTTTGGAAAATTTCACTTCATCTCTTAAATAAATGAAGTTGAATTTTTCATTCGTGATGTGTTAGCAGATCATGTGATAGAATTATGGGTCATTCCATCTGTCTCAAATAAAAGGTTAGAAAAGTTATCAAAAAAATACATAAGTCCATCTATAGTGAGATTAATCATATATGGTTCCTAAAATAGAATTATACTTCATATATCATACTTCTTAATATAATAAAACTAGTTTCTACTAAACAGGGACTTCCTGTAGGCCAGTGGTAGGCGATAAAGGCCAGTCTCACTTCGGTTCTGGGTTCGATTCCCACAGCCTTGTCTGACGCGATGGGCTGCCGCCCGTCCTGTAGGTTGTCCTTTTTCTAAAACTACATTACTATAACATCCCATAAATTATATCGAAAAAAACTTCTATCCTTAAACAATACTAACTTATGTCCAACATATTCCATTCCAATATTTAGGCTTATCCCTAATACTGCAGTCCACTCTCATATTATAGTGAAAACGATTACCAGAGATTTCATATAATAAGCATGTCAATTCCATCGTTGATCCCCATATATCATAAGATATGTCTTGTTGGTCGCATTCCAAACATTTGAAGGCCTTAATCATGTATTCTCTTGAAAAATTAATACCCATTGAATCTTAGTGAAAACATGGATGCTGTCAAAAGTTATCTCTTTCCACATACCAAAATCCAAAAATTCTATATACTCAAACCATTATATAACCTTCTCCTTATATCAGTCATGAGCTCATGAATACTATCAAACATTTAATTTTCTCCTTATCCCTTTATTATGCGCATATCATCTACTTTCCAAAAATATCTGAATAACCTTTCATGGTTAATGGTACCATTAATCATACACTTTCAAAACTTAAGGAAAGACAACAGTGTAACAATCCTTAGATCTCTATTTATTCTATAGTACCATGAGATTACTTATACAACATTACACTTGATAAACATGTAGTCATTCCACTACCTTCTTAAACCATTGACAGAGCTTCAACAATTCTTTCATCTCACATATCATTTGTAGTCTCTTCATCATCATCAATATAAATACTACCCATATGACCTTTATGATTCTCTTCATGAGACTTTCCCTTAGGGAATTGGTTTGCATAATGCCCGTACATTCCACATTTAAAAAATTTAACTATTGTTGATGTCATAGCAATACCATTATCCTCATCCATGGTGTTAACTGGACCTTTTCCTTTGCACTTACTGGCTTTGTGCCCTTCTTTTCCACACCCAAAGCATCTTCCAGTTCCCTTGAAACAATCTCCCCGATGCATTTTCCCACATGATTTACATGAGGGAAATTGAACATTCTTTCCTCTATGATCATCATGAAACACTATCTTTATCTTATTATCTGAGTCGGGAAACATACCAAATTTGAGATTATTGATCATATTATGAGATTTCTGATTAGGCATAATAACGACGTTTGGAATTCCAAAATCCCATTTCATTTGGTTTCTCATGAAGAATATCATTCCATTGTCCGTCATATCCTCCATTATCATGAATCTTCCTATTTCCAGCCATTTTCTAAAACCCAAAAAGAATAGTGTGAGAGGCAAAAATCATGCTAGGGAAAACAACATTGTAAAGGGGAAGCACCCTCAATATCTAAAATTTTAGGTTAAATTCTATGATCGTTACCGTAGTTCTAGGACTATATCCTATACGTATACTTATCCTTAGGTACATCCCTAGACATACCTTAGAAATATCTCTACGGATCTCACTAACGTTTTCGCACCCTAGTTTCCAAAGGTTGACTAAACCTTTCCTCTGATATCAACTGTAGAGACCCGAAGCATGACGTACATAGACATTACATTACTTTTGCGGAATACTTAGTACATAATAAAAACAGACACACAAGGACCGTAATAGTTTAGTGTCTTTGGAAACATGGAACGCAATCTTCTAATCATGGCGAAAGATCTTCAACATCTCCCATAAATATCTTCCCATTTTTGTTTCCTTACCTAAAATCTTTCTTTTAATCCTGGGGGAAAAGAAAACATAAAAAGGGTGAGCCCAAATGCTCAGTAAAGATAAGCATGGATAAAATAAAACATACCATATACATTTGAACTTAAAAACATGAACGTAATGTTTAAACATAAAAATCTTGAGCAACGACTTAAAACATGGAAGTACATAAGGCATAGATCATAACGGAACATAAATCATGATAACATAGCATGGGAATAAAAGATGTAATTGTGGAATCCATTAAGCACATGTAATTATTTCCATAGTAGCCAAGGCATTGCTGCCAAGACCATCTTAGTGGACAAAGTCCCATTCTGAATCGAGTTCACTCCTCGTTTCATTCCGGTAACACTGAACCAAATTAAATTACCGTTCTAGCCATGTCTATATCATGAGATATAAAATCTTTTCCCAATGCATTGGAGGGAGATATAGGTCCCAACCATCTCATAATGAAATCATTCTTTCGTGTGCCATAAAATCATAAATCATACATCATAGCATAACCCATGTAATAAAATGGGATTCTTAAATATCATGCCATCATAACATAACCCATAAACAATTGATATCATTTCATCATAAGAAAATCGAAACCATTTAAATCATAGATACATTTTACTTGAAACATACACATATGAAATAATGTCATCTTAGATGGAAAATAGTTTTGACAAAACACTTGAAATGAATTCTTGATGAAAATATCCTTTCTTCTTTAAAATCATTTTCTTTTCACAAAATTACATGAAATTTTAAAAGATAAGGGTTTTGTTGAAAATAATCATGCAATCTTATAGAGTAAGCTTCATGAAAATCAGGTGTTATGAAACCGTAAAAATATGTTCATGCCGTATAACTTAAAAATAACATTCTCCTCGTACTTTTGTCGGAAAAGTCAAAAACTACCTTATATGGTAACCAAATGAAAGATTCCATTCATACAATGTGGTAAAAAGTCAATAAAGGGTAAACATGACTTTAAACATTCATGGAAGAATGGTAAACATTTTATGAAAACATTTTTAGAAAACATGGGCATGGATGATAAACGTAACCCCAGTACATACTTACGTATAAGCAATCTCGGATAAAAATGAGATTGAAAATTTATCCCTTACCTTAGGTCCGATATGGTTCATAAGTATCCGAACCTCCTGTATAATGATTTAAATAACGTCATTGACTTATTAAAGAATTATATTCATTGTTATGATATCATATATGGTTCACTTATGACTTTATATTACCCGTTCTTTTGTAAATTCCATGTTAAAGAGCGTTTTGGGTAAAATCGTTTCATTTGTCGTCCGTGTTTTGACTTGTAATTATTCATATGATTAATTAGATCATGATTACTTAATTCCAGAATATAAAACATGATTTATATATAATATATATTCATAATATACATATATATAATAGATCTATAAATGGAAATAAATACACCGTTCATGGAGACGGTAGGTCGTACGTACGCATGAACAATGTTTTCATTTCCTCATTGAATTGAATGGAATTAATTGGATGACATAAATATATATACATAAATCCAGTATCATTATTATGTCATATAGTTCATGATTACTTATTATATATACTTTATAATCATTTATGAATGGTTAATCATTGAGAATGAATCTCATCACGTCGTGGAGACGGTATTCCGTACGTACGCACGTGCGATGATATCGTTCCCATGATCGTAGAATTTTATTAGAGTGTATGTATACTATTACAGAATCAATATCACTTTACAATAATCATATATAGTTATTATTTACACCATTATACCCATCCAAGTAAAGTGGTGGTGGAAAATAAATTACACCACGGCGTGGAGACGGTATTCCGTACGTACGCACGCGTGGTGATTTCGTTTTCCGTAGGATGGATAGATGGTGAAATAGGGTTGTTTCATACTTATAATAACATATTAGTATATGAGTGATACTGATGTTATTACTTCATAATGAAACAACTAAAGAAGAAGAAGTGGAAGAAAAAATAAAGAAGAAAGAATCGGTAATGGGCATTACCTCTTCTTTGAAGCGCCTCTTTGAGACCTCCTTTTAGGGAACTAAAATTAGTCTTTTAAGAATACCAGGACCTCTAGGATGTTTCTAGGGAAGTGGAGAAGAGAATATGACAGGTTTTGTCCAATCTTGAAGGCTCCAAGTGGTGTGAGGAAGAGAGGGAGGAGGTTCCCTTTTATAAGGGAGGAGAGGGGCACCTTTGGAATAACTAAGAATATTATTTTATTATAAAGTCAAATTCGGTTTTTAATAGCTCCAAATTGATATATTTCGAAGCTAAGGTGGGGATGGGTCGAAATCATCTCATACAATAGAATTTAGACAAGGTTAGGTATCAATTTTAACCTTATCATTTAGATTTAACTTTAAGTTAGATAATTTAACTTTTACCGTGTCTTCTTGTTTTCTAACACTATAAGGTTAATAAACTTACTATATCAAGCCAAACGAACCCCAAAGTTGTTTATTATTAATATATATAACCTTATCTAAGTCATTTGTCCGAACCTTAGATTTTTAAGAATAAAATAACTATTAATAATATAATATTTGTTTTAAAAACTATTTTATGTCAATTTTGATACTATTTGGTATTTATTTTTGTGAAAATCATAATAGAAATTTTAGTTCGAAGAAAGTGAATGAAATCAATACTAACATGTCATATTAACATATAAAAATATTGGAATTCATAAAAAGTCTCAAATTACATTTATTTGGGTATTTATAACATCAATTATGTCAATATTTCATTAATAAAATAATTACTGCATCATCATTGTGTCATCAATAAATTAAATTATTTAATGTTTAAAAATTACAAATTAAATATAATTATGTAGGAAATCTTTTTATATTTCTAATGAATATTTATAGTCGAATTTATCTTATTTATAACCCTATATTAAAAATAATTTACTTATTAAACTTTGATTTTAACTATTTTAACCCTTCTTTAAATAAATTAATAATAAATGTCCTAATCTAATCCAAGTGGGCCTAAATGGTCATATATTATTCCTAAGGTTGTTTTTGGTCGAATTACATTTATAAAATAGAATTAGGACATGTTTTAGGGTAATAATAATATCATTTTTACCCTTAATTATCCTATTTACTTTTAACCGTGGTAAAAAAAAGTAAAAAGTTACTATTCACCAAAAATTATTTTCATCTCATTGAACCAAATTTTACTTACCGACATCAACCGTGTCTCTCCGATTTTTGAAATTACCCTCACAGAAGTGGTAAAATTAAGTTTTATGAAAAATTCATTTTTTTTAACTACCACTTAGTGGTTTCACTATTCATCAAAAAAATGAAAGTTTCCAGAAAAATACCAAAAATTAGGCCTAAGCTATATTTGATATTATGAACTCAAAAATGATGTCTATTTTACCAAATTCAAAACATATTAGTTGAATTAATTAATTTAAAAATTAATTCCCGTCGTCAAAACAAATAGCGTGTTCTTAAGAGATAATAACTATCAAAAGATTGACACTTGTTTATGTCTGGTTTAAATGTGAAATTACATCCAATGACCAAAATTGTATTAAATTGTAAAAATATATTCTAAATATACTTTAAAACCACTAAAATTAATAATTTATCACTATTAATTATTTTGATTAAAAAGGTTGTTTTTAATTAAAAATTAGTAATTTTCACTATTCATCAGAAAATGAAAGTTATCCGAAAAGTACCAAAATTTCACCCTAAGCTAATTTCGATATTCCGAATCCAAAAATGAATTCCATTTTAAAAGATAAAATTTATAAAATTTCAAAAAGTGGGTATTACTATTCATAATGGCTAGTTCATAATAATATTATAATAATATCTCGTTTAGTGAAACTCGGTATTGCGTACTACACACGCTATCGAGGAAGGTTGTGATTACGTGTAATGCAAGGAAAGTCAAGGATGTGTGTTGGGAAATCTCCTTTTGGTGTAGCGTACAACACAAGACATTAATGAAATTAAAAAGAATATTTTTCATAAAATCTCGGGGGTGTTACACTTCCTTCCAGAAATGGTGAGTTTGTTATCTACATCGATGCTTCATTGAAAGGACTGCGTTGTGTCCTAATGAAAAAATGATATGGTAATTGATTATGCTTCATGTCAGTTGAAACCACATGAGTTAAATTACCATACACATGATTTGAAATTAGTTGCTGTTGTGTTTGCTTTAAAAATTTGGAGGCATAATTTCTATGGAGTGAAGTGTGAAATATATACTCATCACAAAAGTTTTAAGTATATATTCACTCAGAAAGAATTAAACATGAGACAAAGGAGATGGTTGGAATTAATCAACGATTATGATTACACGATCCTTTACCATCCAGGAAAATCAAATAAAGTCGCTAATGCTTTGAGTCGAAAAAGTTGTACTTCATTAACTATGTTACATTTGGAAAGAGATTCTTTGGTTTTTGATTTGATGAACTTTGGCATAGAAGTTTTTATTGTAGGAAATTATTCTGTTTTGTATCAGGTGTTATTGAGATCATATCTATCAGACAAAATAAAGAAAGCGCCGAAAGAAGACAGTGAGTTATAGAAAAAGGTAGAGTTGTTTCAGAAGGGTAAGTTTCCTAAATTTAACATTGATAATGATTGTGTTTTGAGATTTGGAAAGAGATTATGTGCACCTTTTGATTCACAGTTGAAGAATGAATTGTTATGTGAAGCTCATAGTTCTCCATTTTCAGTTCTTCCTGACAGTACTAATATGTATAGAGATCTTCGGGAGTATTACTGGTGGGATGGAATGAAAAGAGATATTGCTGATTTTACTGTGAAGTTTTTGACTTGTCAACAGGTTAAAGAAGAGAGACAGTTACCAAAAAGAATGCTTCAGCCTTTACTAGTGCTAGAGTGGAAATGGGAAAAAATATCCTTGGACATCGTTGTGGAATTACCAAAGACATCTCGAGGTAATAATGCAATCTGAGTTATTGTTGATCGATTGATTAAATTTGATCATTTCCTTCCTATTGGAGATATATTGTCTCTAGATCAACTTGCTCGGTTTTATATTAAAGAGATAGTCAGGTAGCATGGTATTCCCCTCCCCATTGTATCTGATCGTGATCCTAGGTTTACTTCTAACTTTTTGAAAGGCCTTCAAAAGTTGTTGGGTACTAAATTAAATTTTAGTACAGCTTTTCATCCAAAATCATATGGGCAGTCAGAACGAAAAATACATACCTTGGAGGATATGTTACGTTCTTCCTCAATGGATTGCCAGGGAATTTGGGACCAACAACTTTCTTTGGTTAAATTTTCATATAATAACAGTTTTCATTCCAGAATACAGATGGCTCCATTTGAGGCATTATATGGAAATCATTGTCGAACTCCAGCATTCATAGATGAAGTAGGTAAAAGGAAGCTGATGGGACCAGAATTGGTAGAAGAGATGACATAGAAAGTTCAGTTGATTCAGAAGCACAAGAGAATATCTCAGAGCAGATAGAAGAGTTATGAAGATAACTGGGGGAATGATCATTGTTTTGAGTTAGATGATCATGTCTTTCTCAAAGTTTCTCCATGGAAAAGTGTGATGCGTTTTGGTAAGAAGGTAAAGTTGAGTCCGAGGTTCATTGGACCTTATGAAATTCTGGAAAAAGTTGGATCAGTTGTGTACAGAGTGGCTTTACCGCCATGTTTATCCCAGGTGCACAATGTTTTTCATGTTTCGATGTTGAGAATGTATATGCCAGATCCATCTCATGTATTGAGCCCAGAGGTAGTTCAGTTGAAAGAGAATGTCTCCTATGAAGATCAACCAATCCAGATTCTTGACCTCAGAGAGCAAGTGTTATGGAATAAGGTAATTCATCAGGTAATGGTTTTGTGGAAAAATCATATGGTTGAAGAGGCAACGTGGGAATCTAAAAATGCTATGAGGGATAATTACCCCCACTTATTTTGATAAGTGAATAAAAATTTTGAGGATGCAATTTCAAAAAGGGGGAAGGATGTAACATCCCATGTAAATGAATAATAAGACATATTTTATATTTATTAATATTTGTGTATTAAATATTAATTTTACATTAAAGGGGTTGCTATGTTTGATAGCGTACCCAATACACAACAACAGGTTTCTTTGGAATCTTACGATGCACACTAATAATATAATATATTTATTTTAAATGGTAGTTAACTCCTAGCTGTTTTATTGGCGGGAATGAATGACACTAACTACAATATGATTATACATATTTGTTAAATGTATTTACATTTATCCAATAAATGATAGAGGCTTAAAATGTGAATGAATCTTATTTTAAGCATAATTTACATTAAAAGGCCGATTTATCTCCTTTTAATGGCGAACCCTCTTTAAATATAGTTTTGGACACTTTAATACATTATAATTGACCAAATAAAATCCTTATTTAGAATTGGGACATCAAATTTGACTTTGGGTATTTTTTTGGTATTTTTTTGATAACGTTCATTTTTTAATGAATAGTGAAAAATATTGTATTTTAATTCAAAACTGCAAGTTAATATAATTTATTTATATGGTTAGATTATATTTTTATTTGGTTTTAAAGTGAAATTGAAATCTATTTTTACCATTTAATCCAATTTTGGTCATTATAATTAATTTCACTTCGAAATTGGACTTAATCAAATGTTGATCTTTTGAAACTTATTGTTTCTTAAAAACACGCTATTTGTTTTAACAACGGGAATTATTTTTTAAATTAATTACTGCCAGTTCTATTTTTTGAATTTGGAAAAATAGACATCAATTTTGAATTCATAATATCAAATAATTCTTAGGCTGAATTTTTGGTATTTTTCTGAAAAACTTCAATTTTTGATGAATAGTAACACCACTTAGTGGTAGTTAAAAAAGCTGACATTTTCTTTTAAATGAAATTTTACCACTTCTGTGAATTTAATTTCAAAAATCCAACATATATGGTTGTTATGAATAAGTAAAATGTGGTTCATTAAGATGAAAATAATTTTTGGTTAATAGTATCTTTTGACTTTTATTTACTGCTGTTAAAGGTAAATAGGGTAATTTAAGGTTAAAAGAATATTATAATAATTCAAATTTACCTTAAAACTTTTCCAAAACTTATTGGATAAGTCATTTACGACCATGGGAATCTTTGGGTTGATTTTGGGACCCCATTGAGCCACATGGGAATGATACTGACAATTTAGATTAATTAAATTAATGTAAAGGAAAATACAAAAAAAGAAAATATTGTTTAGTAAATTTATTTTTAGAAGGGGTTATATAAATTATCATTTTGCCTATAAATTTTCATTGGAAATCTAAAAATATTTCTTACATGATAGTAATTTTTTTATAATTTTTAGACAGCGAATAAATTATATTATTCATGACACAATAATGATGCTGTATTTACCTCATTAATAAATAATTTAAATAAATAAAATTATAATGATTTAAATATTATCCAAAACATGTCCAATTTGGATTGGATGATTTTATTTCTACCATGAGTCATCTTATCTTCGACTATAATGATTTTCGGACATTTAGAAACCGAATATCATTATATAATAAAATAATGTTTTCACACTTTCCTAAAGAGCCCCTCCTCTCCCTTATAAAAGGAGACCACTTCTACCCAATTCCACACACCTATCAAGCCATTTGTCTCGTCAAAACTCTAAATAATTAAGCTCAATACATCCCTATCCTCCTCTTAGATGCCTTACCTTAGGTATAAGGCACTTCAAGAAGTCCTTTTGGTTCAAACCAAAGGAAGATACCCAAGTTAAAGGTAACCATTTCTCTTAAATTGTTTTCATTTATTTTACTTCTCCAACCTCTAAACTCTTTTTTATTCCTTTCTTTTGTAACAAAAACAGTATAATAAATATACTAGGATGTTTTTATGAGAATTATCTGGACTAAAAATACACACACCTTCATCTAATGCGTGAGGAACATAATGTTTCTGTGGATGGAAAACTAACACCCCATGAAACGATGATTGTTCGATTATCTCCTACCACCACTCATGGTGTCCATTATGATGGAAATGTATTTATATATGATATATATTATGTTTATGATTTCCTTGTTCTTCTGTACTTCCCATTTATAGCACGCCTTTATGGTTTCCATAGTGGGCAAATACGATAATCTTATTTGAGGAAGTGCGGACTACCGCCCCCTCAAAGTGATTTGATTCGTTAATGCCTTATGTGGGATGTATAAAGGAAGAGTTAAAGATATTATATACGATATAATACTGGAATTATAATATAACTATGTATCATTATGTTTTATTTCCATTAAAATAAGAAATAGAAATTAAAGTAGCGTTTATGCGTACGTACGGCTTACCGTCTCCATGAACGGTGCATTTCATTTCTTACCTTTAAATGAAATGTACTATTATAAAAACATTTATATACTGGATATATATGATATATATGATATCCAAATCATGAATATCATTCTGTATATAATGAAACTTTCACCACATGGACAACTTGTAAATATAAGGTGTTCAATTTTACTCAAGTACCAAATATCGACAAAATGAACGTTATTGAATTAAATGATTGAATAATGTTTATAACATGGTAATAAGTGATATAAATGCAATAATAAACTTGAAAAAGGTTCTTTAGCAAGTAGAAATTATTTTTAGTTTATTATTCAGGAGAATAAATAAGGATCGAGTCAAGTTGGATGTGAGGTAAGAGACTTCGTCTCAATCTCCTTTCAATGAGGCATTTTTAGTTTTATACACAACTTTATTTTATACGGTGTATAAACCCATTTTACTTTTAATTTTATTCAAAGGGAATATTTTTATACGATGCATTTTATTAAACAACAAAATGGAATGTTTTTTTAACGTAAGCGGTGACAACGACCTTTCTACCGCCGTGAGTATTATTTGATCTTTGGCTTCCTTAACAAGTTTGTAATGTTTTTAAAAGAAAAAATAAATAACAAATACCCTTTTTATGTATTTTGGTATTGAAAATGATTTTGAAAATGGATTTATTATTTCAATATCTTGAAATGATATTTTTTTTATTGTAATGTGGGAATGTTATCTTTTCTTTATTCTTATGTTATGTGTTATGATCAGGTTATGGTTCTTGGGCATTATTTACATATACGGGTGGTTCTGTGATAAACATAGGGTGGGTGAGCCCAATATAGCTCTCCAATGAATTGGGTAATGCGACAAAGGTAAACATGAATGTTTATCCTAAGATATTTAGGGAACATACTGTGATTTGTATTCCAATGTAACTCCCTATGTTGCTGTGATAGATACATTGTAAGTATGATATGGATGCAACAAGTTAACATTACGATTAATGATTTCTATGTGTCTTTCATAAATCTTATGATTTCATGAGGTATGTAAAATAGTTCATGTTTTGTAAGTAATTATGAACAAATGTTTTCATTATTTGTTTTATAACCCTTACTGAGCTTTTTATGCTCATCCCATGTTTTGAAATGTTTTCACAGGACTTAAAGATGAATATGGTCAAGGATGAGATCAAGGAAAAGTCATACAGTCTAAAACATGGAACTAGACCTGAATCTTTTTTTTCAAGAGTATTTATTTTATGAAAAAATGGAAACTATGTGGATATGTCTACCTTGTAATCTTTTGAGATGTAATAGTTATGTCCAAATTCCCTAAAACTCTAAACCTGAAAAGATCCTAAATGTGAATTATTCATTTAATTCAATATTATGTAATGTTTAAGGCCGAGTCCTTATATTTGGTTTTTGTTTTTGTTATGTATTAAGTATTCCGAAAAAGTAATGCAATGTCTATGTACGTCATGATTTGGGTGTCTACAGTTGGTATCAGAGGAATGGTTTAGTCATCCTTTGGAAACTAGGATGTGAGAAATTTAGTGAGATCCCTAGAGATATTTCTATGGTATGTATATGAATGTCCCTAAGGTTAAGTATAAGTATAAGTTATAGTCCTATAATTATGGTAACAATATTAGAATAAAACCTAAGATGTTAGATATCAAAGGTACTCCCCCTTTATTACGTTGTTTTCCTAGCATTATTTCTACCTCTCACACTGTTCTTTTTGGGTTTTAGATGATGTCTAGAACCCAAAGGAACCATATTGATCAATGTAATGGAAAATTCAATGATTGTACTCCTGAGTAACCAAATGTGATGGATGATGGATTGAATAATCTTATTGCTATACTTACACTAGCTATGAATCATTATGGATTTCCAAATGACCAGAGAAGGGTAAAATATTCTATTGAGTCCCTCATGAGGCAACAATCACCGTCTTTCAATGGTTCTTATAATCAACCTATTGCTGAACAATGGATCAGTACCATTGAAAAGTTATTTTCCATACATTGCTATTCAGAACCTGAAAAATTCATTTTTGTTGATTACCATTTAGAAGGTGAAGTAGACTAGTGGTGGACTCTAATTAAGAATACAAGGCCCCAATATAAAATTGAATTCATGGAATGGGACGAGTTCAAGAACTTGTTTTTCAGTAATTACTTCCCCTGTATTCTTCGAACAATGATAGAAAAGGAGTTCCTTGAGCTTAAGTAGAAGGATGATGAATCTGTTGGTATATACGAAGTGAATTTTAGAAGACTTGCAAGGTATGCATCTGGCTTTATCATCCAACCTGAAAGTAAAGTTGATCGATTCTTCATTGGCTTAAAACCAAGTCATAAAAGGGAATTAGCTATAAGAGGCTTTCTTAGCTAGGAAGAAATTGTGCATTGTGTTATCAAGGTATAACTAGAAGTTGGTGTAACATATACATCTCATGGTTTTGACAAGAAACGAAAGATGGAGTTAAAGGAAAAACCTCAGAATAATGGTGAAAAGAAGGTGAATGTTTCTTTATTCTCAAAGTGTGGAAAGATGCATGGTGGAGATTGTCTGAAAGGTACAAGAAAATGTTTCAAGTGAGTAAAATAAGGTCATCAAGTAGTTGAGTGCCGATGTAATGGGAAAACGGTTTCTAATGAGGTGAATAGATAAAAGACTATATAGAATGCTCCACCAACACTTCAATGCTTCAAGTGAAAGGAAATGGGGAATTATGCTAATCAATGCCGTAATACAAGGGTTAATGATGATCGACGTGAGCAACCTATTAAGGAAAAGGACAAAGGGAAGTCACATGCGATCATTAGTGGCAATGTTTTGTATGACAATGATGTAGTGGAATGATTATGTGTTTATGTAATGGGATTCCAAAATAATGTTGTGGAATCTAATTTATAGTACTGTGGTATATTGGAAAAAATAAGTAATGGTTTATTATGGTTTTCAATAATTATATGGTTCTGGTAACCATGAAAAGTAATTAAAATATTTTATAAATTAGATGATATGCGCATAATGAACGGATAAGGAGAAAATAATATTAATGAGACCATGAGTGATATAAGGACAAAGTGATATCATGGTTTGAGTATATTGAAATTTTGGGATTTTGGTATGTGGAAAGAGTTACCCTTTGATAGCATTCATGTTTTCACTAGGGTTCTATCATAATTCAAGTTGCACGAAAATAAAATATTAAGGTATTCACATGTTTGGAATGTGATCAACAAGATATTACTTATGATATATGGGGGATAAATTATTGTATTCACATGCTTGGTTAATGACATTTATAATAATAATTTTCTTTTTTACTATGAGATTGGACAGATGCATTTTGGATAAGACTAAATACATGAATGGATTTTGTTGGACATAAGATAACATTGTTTAAGTCTAGAACTTTTTATGATATTATTTCTGTAATGTTATAATAGCGAAGTTTTCGAAAAAAAGACAACCTGCAGTACGAGAGACAACCCGTCACATCGGACAAGGTTGTGGGAATTAAACCCACAACCGATGTGTGACATGCCTTTATTTCCTACCACTGGCCTATAGAAAGTCCATGGTTAATAGAAACAAGTTTTATTTTATTAAGCGGTATGATAGATGAAGTATAAGTCCATTTTTGGAATCATATACAATTAACCTCACCATAGATGGACTTATGTATATTTGATAACTTTTTCTAACCTTTTTTTTGAGACATATGGAATGACCCATCATTCTATAACATGATCTAATAACACTTCACTAATGAAAAATTCAACTTCATTTCTTTAATAGATGAAGTGGAAATTGTTTAAGGCACAAACAACGGTGAGATTATACAGAAATAAAGTAAGTATTTCTTCTAATTTGAATTCTTCAACTTTAGGGAAGTGATCTTGAAAACCAAAAATGTTGTCCTAGTGCCCTTATATCCGATGAATCAGATGGTATCTTAGATCATCAAAAATTTATGTCATTGTGATTGTTGGATTTTTCATAGCCATGTTCTCTACCACTCTCCATTAGAACTTGATGGTTAGGTTTCTCTTCCATCTCCATATTTTCACCTATGTTCTCCTATGTGGAAACCCAATGATTAGTTAATTTGGGTAACCAATATGTTTCATACTTCACTTTTTAAAATTATGTTTTAGTATTCCTTTTTACGAAGTGGGTTTCTATGAAAGAAACTTTCAAGTAGTAAACCATTTATAACCTCGATGAATTTCGAGGGTGAAATTCATTTTAAGGGGGTAGAATGTAACTACCCAAGATTTTATGAGAATTATTATATTTAATTTCATTGATTTCTTGTGTTGTATGCTACACAAAAAGGAGTTTTCACTACATGCATCCCTGACTTGGCTTGTATTACACGCAATTGCAACCTTCCTCGATAGCGTGTGTAGTACGCAATTCTGAGTTTCACTAAACCACGATTTATTGTTATAATATTATTATGGACTAACCGTTATGAATAGTATTAAATAAATTTTGAATTTTATAACATTATTATTTATCATACTCATTTTCTAGAACATTTTATGATAACAAAATAAATATTTCGGGTAAAATAAGTATTTTTCAAAAAATGCAGTTTTGCCGCCTTTTGATGGCGCACCCACATTAAATCTAGTTTCAGACATGTTTATAAGTTCAATTTGACAAAATAAAATTCTTATTTGGAATTTGGATATAAAAATTTACATTGGATAAATTTTTCATATTATTCTGATAACTTTCATATTTTAATGAATAGTAAAAACACGCTATATTTTAATTAAAAACAACTTTTTTTATCGCAATAATTTATATGGTTAAATAATAATATTGAATGGTTTAAATTTATAAATAGAATATATTTTTACCATTTAATATAATTTAAGTCAGTACCATTAATTTTAAATTGAATTCTTAGGTAAAAACATTTCAATCTTTGGCAATATTTTAACTTTTAAAACCCGTATTCTTAAAAAACAGGATAAATTTTAATTTAATTACTGTGAATTCTGTGTTTTGAATTTTGAAAAATGGATTCCATATTTGGATTCATTAGTTCCAAATTATGCTAATAGGTTACTTTTATTTTTTTGATATTATGAATAGTAACTACGGTAATTTTTATCAACTTCAGTTAAAGATAAATCGGGTAATTAAGGGTAAACCTAAGATTATACAATTACCCTAACACATGCATAAATTATATTGAATCACAAAAATTCGACCCATATCACATAGGGGTTGTATGAGATTCATTTTATGGACTTTTGACAATGAAAATAATTTAATTATTATTAAAACCAAATAAAGTGACAACATGTCACTCTCTTAAATATTATAAGTATGATAATTTTAATATAGTGATACACTTCATGAAACTTCAAACATGAATACTCTCCAGAAATATAATAAAATTATCTACTTCATGTGGTTTTATTTAGAATTTTTTGGGATTAAATAATTATCATTAAAGGCGACACAATAGTGATGTTGAAATTATTTTATTGATTGAAATATAAAATAAGTGGTTTTAAAAATTTTAAAATTAATATTATATGAACTATTTAATGATATCCACTAATTTTATATATATAAATGAAATATTATGAATCTATTTATGCTTTTAGTTTGAACATTTCTTATGTGAAGATTTTATTTAAATTCAAATAAATGAATAGTGTCAAAATTGACACTATTGTTATTTTATAAAAATAACATAATATAAAATTGTATAAAAATACCAAAAATATTTAAAAATTATAAATTAAAATTTATATGGTCTAAAATGTCATAAATTATCCAATTATGGAAAATTCACAAAACATAAGTAATTATTTATAACAATTTAAAATTTAGAATCTTATTACCATAAATAAAATTAAATAGATTAAATATGGATAAATCAAGTTGATAATGTTTAAACTAAATTCCCAACACTTCTAAATTTTAATGGTGGATTAGATTACAACTCTATCTTATCTAAGATTTGTATTTGAGTCATTTTGGAAGTTTTTATGTGGGGTTTGAATTTATTATAAATTAATATTTCTTATGTTTCCAAAGGTGCCCCTCTCCTCCCTTATAAAAGGGAACCTACTCCCTCTTCTCTTTTCACAATTTTGAGCCTTCATGCTTGGCCAAACCCAGACGATTTCCCTTATCAACATCCCTATAATCATTATAGATGTTCTGGTCTCCTCAAAATACCAACTTTAGTGCCATAATTGGAAGCTTAAATGATGTGCGTCGAAGAAGAGTTAATCTCTTCTACCGATTCTTTCAAGTTTCTTTCTTCTTAAACTTCATATTCTTTTGTTGTTTCATTATAAATTAATAACTTCAGTATCACTTATATACTGATATGTTATTATAAATATGAAACAACCCCATTTCACCTTCTATCCATCCTACGAAAAACGAAATCACCGCGTGTGCGTACGTACGGAATACCGTCTCTACGCCGTGGTGTAACTTGTTTTTTCACCACCACCTTACTTGGATGGGTATAATGGTGTAAAGAATAACTATATATATTTATTATAACATCATACTAATTGTGAGATTATATATCATCTACTCCAATTCAATTCAATAATTATGGGAAAGATATCATCGCTCGTGCGTACGTACGGATTACCGTCTCCACGACGCAATGGGATTTATTCTCCATGTTAACCATTCAAGAATGATTATAAAGTATAAATAATTAATAATAATGAAATAAATGACATGATAAAGCTACTGGATTTTTGTATATATATATATGTATATATATTTCATCTACTTACTTCCATTCAAGTCAATAAGGAAAGGAAAACAGCGTTCATGCGTACGTACGGCCTACCGTCTCTATGAACGGTGTATTTCATTTCATTCATATATCTATTATATATATATTCATACCGAATATACATGATATATAAAGCATGATTTTAATTTTTTAAGTAAGTAAATCATTATATAAGTTATAATAATATCAATAACAACAAGTCCAAACATGTACGATAAATAAAACGATTTTAATCAAAACACTGCTTTAACATGGAATTTACAAAAGAACAGGTAATATAAAGTAATAAGTGAAAAATATATTAAATCATAACAATGAATATGAATCTGCAATAATTAAATTCCATTATTTAAATCATTATACAGGAGGTTCAGATATGTACTAAGTATATCGGACCTAAGGTAAGGGATAATTTTGCAATCTCATTTTTAACTAAGAATGCTTGTACGTAAGAATTTACTGGGGTTATATTTTTCATCCATGTCCATATAAATGTTTTCATAAAGTGTTTAGTAATATTACATTTATTTTTAAATTCATTTTTACCCCTGTTTACTTTTACTTTGTGTTATGGAAGGAATCTTTCTTTTGTTTACCAAACGCGGTACTTTTTGACTTTTCCATTAAAAGTAGGAGGAGAATGTTTTTTTAACTTATACAACATGAACAGATTTTTACAGTTTTATAATGACTTATTTTCATGAAGCTTAATCTACAAGATTTCATGAAAATTTTCAAAAATATCATTTTCTTTCAAAATTTCATGGAAATTTGTGAAAATAAAATGATTTTGAAGAAGAAAGGATATTTTCCTCACGAATTCATTTCAAGTGTTTTATCAATAACATTTTCCATATAAGATGACCTTATTTCATATTTTTATGTTTCAATTTTGATGTATCTATGATTTACATTGTTTCACTTTTCATATGATGAATGTATATCCATTTGTTTTATATGGATTATGTTATGATGGGATGATGTTAATGAAACCCATTTTATGCATTGGGTTATGATGAATTATTTATGTTTATTTTGTGGTACTAGTAAGAATGATTTCATTATGAGATTGTTGGGACCAATATATCCCTCCAATTAATTAGGTAAAGATTTATATCTCATGAGATATACATGGATAGAATGTTAAGTTAATCTAGTTCAGTGATACAGGACTGGAATGAGGAGTGAACTCGATTCAGAAAGGGACTTTGTCCACTAATATGGTCTTGGTAGTAATTCCTTGGCTACTATGGAAATCATATCATGTGCTTAATGGTTTTCCACAACTACATGTTTTATTCCCATACTATTTTATCATGACTGATGTTCCATTATGATATATTCCTTATGTACTTCCAAGATTTATGTCTTTGCTCAAGATTTTGATGTTTAGTTTTAATGTTCAAGTTTTTGGAATTCAAATTTTTATGGATTGTTTTATGTTCTCTATGTTTACCCTTACTGAGCATTTGAGCTAAACCTTTTTATGTTTTATTTTCCCCAGGATATAAAGAAAGGTTTTAGGTATGAAAACAAAAGGGTAAGATCTTTATGAAAGATGTTGAAGATCATTCACCATGATTAGAACATTGTGATCCAAGTTTCCAAAGACACTAAACTATTACGGTCCTTTGGTGTCTGTTTTTGTTATGTATTATGTATTTCTCAAAAGTAATGTAATTTCAATGTATGTCAAGATTTGGGTCTCTACATAAATCATATGATGGGAAACATTAATGTGGTATGGGTAATGGATATATTGTTGTTGATGATGATACTATAGATGAAATGTTAAAGGAATGAGGTATTAAATAATAGATGATGTACGAATCTTATAGATGATGGATGAAGTGGAATAATTGAAATTTTTATGAACTTGGATTAAAAAAATATGTTACAAATATGCGGAAATATACAAGGATTCTTTTCACTAAGGAATTATAAGTTTATATTGTATGATTGTACTAGAATGGAAAAGTGATTCAATAAAAAAGTTCTATTCTGAATAAGGGAAGACAACCCATAACATGTTTTTTTTGATAAGATAATATTTTATGCTATCAGGGATGGTGTTTACATAATCTTTTATTTATGGAATACATCTAGAATCCTTTGGAATAGGGAATCATACATATTTTCCAAAATTATTTAATATAATTTAGGTTTTTACCATGATTCAAAAGAATGCATGAAGAGGGTATTCAAATGTTCGGAATGTGATAATCAATAGCTACATTATCATATATAGGGGATCAATTTTAAGAAGATTTTGGGATATTATTTCTAATGATTATGATTTTACCCTTTCGAACGGGTTACAATGATAAACATTTATGTCAATATTATAATAAAAATTAAATGAAAAATAATTTATTATCTTACCACATGGCTATTCATGCATATTCAATAACATTTTATAATGTCATGTTTTTTGTAATAACTGATAACTAGTGGGATAAATATCATGGATCTCATGATCTGTTAGTTCTTCTAGAATGAATAGAACTCAAATTCATTTTTGGAGAAATAGGTGAATTGGATCAATTAAAAAAATGGTGAATTTGTCTACAAATCATGAATTTAATTTTTTTTAGGAAAATTATTCAAATTTAGGAGAATAATATATTAATAAAAATTTATCAGATTACCATTATTTCTGAGGGATCATAACATCCATAAGGGCATCATAGATTTATGGATTTTTTATTGTTAATTTTTTCATATCATTACTCTCTATCACCCTCCATCCAAACATGATGGTTATATTTCTCTTAAATACCCATGTTTTTACTTACTGAAAATTTTCTCCTATGTGTGAATCTATTTATGAGTTATTTTGGGTAACGATTATTGTTATATCATTATTTTTTAAAGTAAGTTTGAGTATTCTTTTTTACAATTTTGGATTCTATATATTGAACGCTAATTTATTAAACCATTGATAACCTAGACGAATATTGATGGGGAAATTCATTTTAAGGGGGCTATAATGTTACGACATCCAATTTTGTGAAATATTATTTTTGAAATAATTTAATCTTTTTGATATTTTTTATTACACACAACTCTGAATATAGTTATATTATATACATTGAAGCACTATGTTTGGCCTATGTTACACACAATACCACATTATTTATTTTATACATGAAATATAATGTTTAGATTCCTCTATATGAAATCATGATTTAATCTTATGGTTCATGAAATACAGACATTCCATAAAGTATTGCCTGAAACACATGATCTGGTGTTATAGAATAATAAGATATTACAGAAAAATATATATACTTTTCTTTAAACAATATTTTATGAATATAACTAACTAACATATGAAAATGAATTTTTTAGTTACAAATTCTATATAAATGAATTTATGAACCAATTGAATATAAAAGACTGCCTTTATTGAAAACTTTTATTATGCTCACAAATTAGTTCTTATCCGAATATGTTAAATTAAATAAAATTAGAATGTAATTATAATTTAATATATATATCATATTTATAATTAATTTTTATTATAATCATCCAATAAATTTTATAAACATTAGATAAGGATAAAACAAATTTAACACATAAAACCCAATATTTTTTATTAAGGTATACATAACTCCTTTCAATTGAGAACACATTTTAAGTAATATTTTTGGTAATTTAATAGAGATAATATTTCAAAATAAACTTCATATATGAAGATAATCATAGAATTTTTTTTCGGATAAATTTTTGGTATTTTTCTAAAAGGTTTCATTTTTAAATGAATAGTGATAAATATGGTACATTAGTTTAAAACTAGTTTTTCAACATTTTTATTTATAAGTATAAATTACATTTTAAATTTGATTGAATGTTTAATTGGATAATATTTTTTGAATTATACGAATTTAGTCCACTAGTACCAATTTCACAATTAAATTGGATATAAAAAACATAGCAAGCATATGATCATTTTTACAATGAAAAACTTTTTTCTCAAACCAACAATGGGATTAAATTTAAATTAATTTATACCAATTCTATGTAAGTAATTTTGAAAAATAGATTCTTTATTTTTATTATACATAGTTTTTAGTGTCTAATAAAATCAATATATATTTTTACCTAATTTATAACTAAAATTAATTAAAATTAATTACAATGATTAAGGTTAAATTAATCTTAATAAGGGATTAAAATATAAAATTAAGGCCAGAAAAAACTATAAAATTTCTAAAAATCAATTGGATGGATATATTTGTATCCTATACTCAAATTTATTGACTTTAGATTCTTATTGATCCACTAACAACAAAAAATGTGGGGTTCCTTTATTTTAAAATATTACAAGAGTGACACTCCTCATATATTATAAATGACATTCCCTCCTCCCATATCCATGAACCTATAAATCCAAATATTATTGGAAACAATATTTCCAAATATCTCCAAAAAATCTATCCATTTCCCCTTAAATCCTCCGTTGGGCCGATGTATTTCCATGAAATCGGTTTGGTAAAAACCAAAATAGAGTTACACGATTAACAGGTAACTGCCACCCTCAAACTAGTTTCATATATTTTTCCCTATAATCCATCAAATATTCTTATTCCATGTGTATATAACTACAACAGTATTCTCAATAAACTGAGATGTCAGTATACCAAGGATTTTACTTACACTTAAATAAACATTAATCTAATGGGTAACAAACATAATGTTTACATGTTTGGAGGACAACCGCCTCATTAAATGATGATTGTTCATTTTTTCCTTTACTACCTCTCGTGAGGGGAATTATAATATACAATCCCTTTATATATTATAAAAATAAAATTTTATCAGGTTCAAATGATTTTTTTTATATTTTTACTGCACAAATCATTATACTATCTATTTTTGGTTAATACGAAAAATTTGTTTGAGGAAGTGAGGACCACCACCACCTCAAAGTGATGTTATTTGTCCATACACTTTCTAAAATATATTAAGGAGAGGTTTAGTCATTATTTTTGAGATATATTATATAATAAATATACTATGGTAATTATATGAATTTATATATATATATATACAAATATAAATTTTACTTTATTTCCTTCAACAAAATAATTATATGGAAATATCGTTCATGTGTACATACGACTTACCTTCTCCATGAATAGTGTATTTGGTTTAATAATTCTATGTTATATATATTATTATATTAAATTTAAACTAACTATAATTGATATTTTTGTCATTTCTTAATTTTAGGAAATCATGATATAAGTATTTGGACCAAAGATATGACAAATTATGGCCCATATGATGAACAAAGTAGATATTACCCAATGTGAATCCTTAACATAAAATTATTTACTAGAAGGTAATATAATGTAATAATCAAACCAAATATGTTATTATATATAATTTTAGAGTTATATGATATATTTATAATAATGTAATATTTTTTATACTGTTGTTTTGTCGATGTACGAAGAAAGTTAATACATAAGGTAAAGAGAATTTATATCACTTTTTATTTCTCTAGGATACAAGATATGATCCTCGATCATTCCTTTTTTGTGGGGTATGTAATAACCATTATTTTATTCAAATATTATTATAATTATATTTATGTGTATTTACTTATCCATTTTATTATGATTATTTCAATTGGTTTATGTTTCAAAATTTACCAAATCTGTACAAATGTTTTGTACCAATTTTCCTTCTTTGAAACACATGACTTGTAATGAACATAAAATAATTATCAAGATATATATAATACCATTTTACATGTTATATCATTAATCACTTTATATTCATGATATTTAATGATTTATGTATTTTCATTATCTTAAATGAAGAGTGTGATCCCCTATCACAAAGTGGAAAGACTTTATTGAAACAACCTCATTGCTTTTCAATATTTTTAGTGATTATGAATATTTGATGAAATATTATGCTCGATAACTCGTCAATATAAATTAGTTTCCTTTTAATCTATTTTTTCAAGATGTCCTCATATTTTAGAAACATTTTATCACTCATTAGTTCCTAATTTTATTTTTTATGTTAAATAATATCATCTATCTCTTCGGTCACAAATATATTTTTTTTTCAAAAACCATGTTTCCAAAAAAATGTTTTCAAAAGATCATTGAATCACATTTTCATGGAAAAATGATTTTAAATATTTTAATTTTATAAATTATTCATTTATTTGTTTTCAAATATATTTTCAAATAAAACGGTATTCAAATTATCTTATGTTTTGAAAAGCATTTTAAATTTAGATTAGATTTTTTCCTCCTGTAATGATTTTTTGAATGATGGTGAAAAAATATTTTACATATAAGATCACAACCGTTGGTGTTACTCATTAATTTCTATCTAAATCATTCAATAATTCCATTCATATTATTTCATTGAATGGATTATGTTTTTATGTAATGATATTTATGAAACATGTTATCTTTCATTTGTTATATGCTTTTGAAACCCTCTTCTTTTCATTGGTTATACTTTTTATCAAAGGAATACAAAAGCTCTATATTTTCCCATAGGTTATGATATGATTAAAATATTATGAAAACCATTTTATTACATTGGTTAACATAATATTTTTTATTATTTGGGGGAACATGTAGTTATAATTTCATTTTGAAATGGGTGGAACTAATATCTTCATATAGTGCATTGAGTAATGATTTATATCTCATGAGATAAACGTTGATGGAAAATTAAATGTACTATATTCAGCATTACATATGAGAAATGGGAAATGAACTCAGTTTCGTATTACATGGCTAAAACAAGGAGTGAACTTGGTTTACTAATATAGGGCTAGAAAGGGTTGTGAACCAGGTTTAATAAAACAATTTTTCCAATAAAATGGCCTTAGAAGTGATGCCTTGTTTACTATATAAATCACACTATATGATTTGGTGTTTTCCACATTACCATTTTTTAATACTAATTTTTTCATTCATGCCATATGTTCTTTCTTTCTGATAATTCATTAATTTTGAATAGAAAAACATATGGACATGACTCATGTGTATGATCATTGATATGCATTGTACAATCTTATATTTTCCTGATAATCATCCCATACACTTATTCTCATGATTATTCATACATATCTAACTTATTTAGCCTTATGGAACATCTGATCTCACCCCATTAAATGTTTCAATTTCCCTATTTTACGAAGATATGTATTATGTTTGATGTTTCTAAAAAGGATTCATGTCATGATGAACCTATTAAAAGATGATGTAGATCATTTATATGTGAGTTTTTATGTTTCCATGTTACCAAAGTCATTAGATTAATATGTTCATTGGGCACCTATTTGTGTAATGTTTTATGTATTCCATAAATATTATATAATGTTAATGTATGAAAAGGTAGAGTTTCTATATGATCACTATAGTCCTCTATGAGGATGATGTTCGAGTAACTATCTTTTATGTTACCTTCATTGTTGTTCCATGTCCAAATGGGTTATCTAATAATTATGTTATGATTTACTGGTACATTATTCATAATGATGTTTTCAATGATATCAAATAATTATTTTTCCATTATCATATGCCTTATAGTCTCACCACTATATTTATATCACTTAAACCCAAAAAAGATAATATATTGACATTAGGGAATGCCAACCCATTGTTAATTCAAACCAAATTCTAAAATTCATTAAAAAAATCAATGCCATCATGCTCGGAAAATTTTAAAAGGGATAATTTAACTGTCAATCAATATGGGTTCATCCTTAGGATGAATATTCATAAATTACATTTAACCGCATTTGAGAATGTGAATCATATAAAGAGGAATAATAATGATGTATCTTTTTCTGTAAATATTAATATCTATAAATCTTTTGATACATTAAAATATAATTTCACTTTTGTTGTTCTTAGATAGTACGGTTTCTCCATGGTCTTCATTATGATGATAAATACAATCTTATGCACTATGAATCCTTAAATCCTTATTAATGGTTCCCCAAGAGGATTCTTTAAATTATCAAATAATATTATTATCCTTTCCCTTGATAAATATAGAAATAGTAGATGCATGGTCGAAATGGTTATTTAGGGTTTATTTAAATGAATCATGGCTGGAAGAGGTATTTTTACTCCATCACATACTTTCTATGCTGATTTTATTCTCATTATTGGGAAGGGATCCAAGAATAATTTAAATTTATTCATGTTTATTTTTTAACATTATGATGAGGTGTAAGGGTAATAAATAATTTGGTAGATATACTCAATTATGTTTTCTAAGGGCATTTTTATGGAAAATAATAAATTTATTTCTTGAAGTTGTGGATTCATGAGGAATGACTTTACCATTATTTATTTTAGAATTCCATTAATTTGGGAAGGTATATAATATCTCATCTTGAATATACATTTTCTAGTATGTTTATTCAAATGACTACGTCGAATGGGAAATCCACATCTCAAGCAGGAAGGGTGTGCATAGTCAATTCAGTGATCACGTCAAAGATTGAGTATACTTCTTCTTCATACAAATGGCCTCTTAGTCTTATCTATAAGCTAAAAGGCAGGATTGGGAACTACATTTTTCCTGGGTAAATTTATTAGTGAAATCTAATTATAGTATATTGGATTTATTGTTTCAAAATGAAGAATAGTGGAGTTATTGGAATTACAGATCTCACGATATTTTAGGATGTCCTCCTTTCTAAATTAACTTGGAATATCTTTTCCTTGAATGACCCCTCTATTGAGTTTATTTCTAGTATATTCAATTAAAATTTTATAAATAGATACTCCCATTATATGGTATCATTCACATGTCTATATGTTAGGAAATTAATAAATCCGCTAATAGTTAACTCAACGTGTATTATTTCTAAATAGTCCAACATCAACTACAAGACAACTAATTGGAATAACAAGCCCATCATAGAGAGCATGACTATCTCACCCAATAGGAAGCATCTATCCATTTATAATCTACTCAACAATAGTCACTTTCATGGAATGAATTTCCCTAGAGAATCTTCTTGTGAAATTCTACGATATTTATTTGTGGATAGAGACATTCTGGTATGGATAAACAATATAAGTGGATTCTTCAGTTATAGGGTTTTTTTTATAGTATGAATAATGATTTAATTTTAAATGTCATATCCTAGATTTCAACTTTCACGATTCCTTTCATATGGCCTTCAAATGAAATTATCATTACGAAAATATGAAAAAAAAATTACCCAACCATGATCAACTAATGGTTGTGGGAATCTCCATGGCTTCAACATGCCACCTCTATATAGGAGCGACCGAGTGAATCAATTTTGTTTGGATAAATTCTCTTACATATAATGTTTTTGGGGTAATAGAATTTTTTTATGGAATACAAGTGGGTATGAGTAGCACGATGGAGGAGAAGCTCTCTAATCTTACAACTGACAGTAGCCATAATAAGTAGGCACATAATATGTTGCTTGCTGTTGTCTCTCCAGTCGTCTCATTAACCTGTTATGCTAGGAAATCATTACACTTTGATAACCTTACACCCACTGTATAAAATGGGAGGATGGATACTCATATGAACATTTTTCTTCCATCCAATATACAAATAGGAAGGATGAATAAATATATGTCTAATCTTTGAACTATTAGATACAAAGGTGTGCCTGGTAGGATTTTAAGACCTATTGGATTATAATTCATTATATGGATCCTTCCGATCGTTAACTAGATTAAGGATAATGTGTATGGGTCTTCCTTCGACTCACCAAGTCCTTTGGTTTGTGGTGTTGTTTTTCTACCATACCATGTCTTTGTGAAAGGATTTTTCTACCATTAAATTGGTTGCGTGACTACATATAAGGATGAGTTATGGGATTTTATTTTTTCTATTATCCATGATCTCAAAATGTATTTGAATAAGTTATGTATTGATTCTGAATCACATAAGGTTGTTTATCCATTAAGGACATGTATAACAAATATTATCGGCTATTTTATCCTCAATGTATTGATTGTATTAATTTTATAGACCAAATTTGGTGGAGGGTTTCTCATTCCTATAGGGAATCCAACATCGTTGTGAATAATTATTCAAAGGAGGTGATTTTGGAGATGATCTCGATGGGGTCTTTTAGATCTCCTAACTTTAGTTCATCTCTAGTGGATGATGATATGGTGGGTGTATTACACTCCTGAGTTTGTAAGAACTTCTTTTAATTCTAGACTCTTTTAATTTACTTTCATAATAAAATTTATGAACTGGGTTGTCCTGTACATTTTTATTTATGAAACAATATGTCATTCATGTAGTGAACATTGACTAGTATAATCAATCCAAAAATTCATAATTTATTAATCAAAAAAATATTCAATTGTTTTAATTATATTAGGGTATAATATAAAAAATTAGAGCATTTATGTTTATAATAATAATATATGGGATAAACTTGTAGAAATGTCAATAAAAATCATTAATCATCTAACATATATATTAGATATATTTAAAAAAGTTGTCATTATTATTTATTTTCAGGAACATTGATTAATTCATTCTCAATATCAAAGATTTATGGTCTGATAATTAATTTTCCATGAAAATATTTAGTGAAATTGGAATAATTATATAGAAAATATCATTATATAACTAATGTATGTTGATTCATTTAATTAATAAATTTATTAATCAAATTTGATCTGAGATGAACGTAGTAATCATTCTATAGAATTAATTAATCTAGGATGGAAATATTTTTTCATACTATATTTGAATTTTTATACATATATTCTCATAGTAATAAACCCAATGAAAAAAAACTCAAATTTTTATTGAGTAATTTTTTATCACTTGTTTTGTTTCGTATACAATGATATTCAATGTCATCATCATAAAAAGTCTAAAATTTATAATTAATTTGATTATTACCATTGATGAAAATTATATTTCATTAAAATTTCTGAATAAATAATAACAAATAATTATATTTTTATACCACTTGATGTACATATATATTCTCTATATGTGCCTTTGATTAATTTCACACTAGCTTCTATGTTAATATATTTCACACATCCCATTTCATGGTTGATAAAACATTTCTCATCTTTAATCATTATAAGAATCATTGAAACATCCACAATAGATATACATAAAATTACCAAATTAATTCAATTAGAGTCATTCATAAACAATAATTTCTAACAATATCATGTTAAATAAATATGATATGTAAAATACCAATTAAAAATGAATAAAAAATGAAATAACTATAAAAAATTTAGAAAATAATTTGGTTATTTTTTTATGAGAAGTTATATTACATCATCATTATCAACACAATATAATTTCATAACCATACCTATGATTTAAAAAATCATCATACCATTATCATCCCTTATTTACTAATTAAAAAAATTATTATAAAATTTTCATCATACCATTAATTTTATACTGATAGCTATAAGTAAATTTTTGGGAACATATAATTTACAAAAATAGTACGACTTAATAAAATATATAAAATAGTAATGTATAACATGTTTTTTGTTTCATGGATGTATTTTTTCATCATATCGTCGTATATAGTGGTTCACTTTCCATTTATTTAGGATATTAATATGACCATTTTTCGTAGGATTTATTCCACTGGATTATATGATCCCTAACATGATCATTTATATGATTATTGTTAATTTTAATTTCCCCATTTAGATTATTTAATTCCCAATTTATTTTAAATCCCAAAGATAGGATATATAATTCTTTAAAAATATATCAATATAGAAACAATAAATATTATCTATATAAAAAACATACATACTATTATAAACCTATTAAAATATTTTTTAATATTAATAATATTTTTTTAAGAATACAATAATAATGATTTATGGGAATATATTTAAAAATTGAGAGTTAAAAATTAATTTGAAAAGACCACAACAATAATTAATAACAATTCCCCATTTACAGTAATGATCTAAAATAAATAGAAAATTTTGTTGATAAAATGAATATGGAAAAAGTCTTATTTAATTACCATATTATCCTATATTTATGGAATGATAAATAAAATTGTTAGTTATATATATTAATCCTTTTACATTATAATAATTCAATTACTAGTTTCATCTCCCATGGGTAATTTATAATGATGAGGATAATATTTCTGGAAATATATTCCATAGAAATCAACATCTATTTAGATTCTGAAATCTATCATTTATAATATTTTTTATTTATAACTCCATGAATGTTTATAATGTAATTATAAATATAAAATTACATAAATATCATAACTAAAACTAAATATATAACTATAGTGTTATAAAATTAATCGTGTAAAATTTGTGATGACCCTACTTCACAAGAACTCCTCTTTGGCTGAAAATGAGATTTTCCATGAAATATGAGGGTTTACTTAAATTTTTTTTGGCTTATTGAATAAGATAAATGTTTCAACATCATATAAATAAAATAAATAACCCTTTAAATGTGAACACTAAAACACCATAAAATTTAGAATTCATAAAAAAATGAAGAATAAATATATATTGTATAATAATATGAATTTCATTTTGTAAAATGGTACAAAACTATAAATTAATAGTGAATGAAAAATTGAAAATAAATGTACAATTTTATTCCTTAAATATTGTGTAATGTAAAAGACAACCACAATTAAGTATCATTTTTAATGTTCAATGCATTAAGGAAACTACCATAATCTCTATAAAATTATTTTTTTTCAGAAGAGTCATGGTTCAACATATAAAAATACTTAGTAGGTTCCACCAAAAAAATATCCTGAGTATTCTGAATAAATAATATTGATTTAATCCATGATTTTTTTAAAAAATTATCAATATCCAAGGAAAGTCTATCTATCCATTTCCATCTCATTCCACATAACCTAATAAATTTCCAAATCATGGAATACAATGAAATTATCTCTATAGAAATATAATTATAAAATATGAATAAATTATTTTCAGATTTATACCCACATATAACTCACTATAAATGAAATATGATATTTTAAAAAATGAAATAGACCTCCCTAGAATGTCTAATGGTTTAGTAATTTTTTACTCAAAAAAACAATATTGATAATGGTTTTCCAACCCATGGATAATCATTTCAGAATATATATTTTTTGGAATATATCCACACATGGGTATAATTCTAAAAATAGGTAACCATACTCAAATACCATTACACCTCATCCCTCATGTACTATAAATAATGGCTGGGATGTTTTGTACCCTTAAAGAACACTCTATTATTATTTATATACCCCTAGGGAACTCCCCACTATAATAGGAATCATCATCATTAAACTTCAAATTAAATAACCAAAAATCATCAACATTAACAGTCTCACTAATATCACCAACATCATCAACAACATCATCATCATCAATCATCGAAATTAGAATCAGTCCCCAAAAAATTGTTATTGTCACCCTCTACTGATATCCTTGTATATATAAATATATATTTGTGTGTGTGTGTTTGTTATTGTGGGTGTAAATATTTATAAACTATATGGGAATTCAACAATAAATAAAGTAGTCTTTCCCTGATCCTAGCATAGTCCAACCAAATATTAATATATATAATTTATTACCACGTGGAAAAAAATATTACCTTACCACCCACACCAATCATAATATAGGTATTAATGATGTATACTACATGTCTAACCATTTTTCATTTTAAATTAATTTAAAAGACCCACAAAACACTTTACTAAACATATCACATCATAAATACCTCTTTCAACATAGTCTCATTATCTACCATATACTTTATAATTTATTTTTTTAACTAATAAAATTTGAGTGTCTCACCGATGGTTTTAGAGATTCAAAATATAAGGAATCATGTTACACTTCCAATAATATTTTCTATACACAATCATGAAATGTCAATTATAATGGTTGGGCGTAAAACCAATTATAAGTTTTCACCCTTGACCCCATGGATATACTATACTACTCATTTGGAAAATACATTACCTCATGTATGAAAATAAATGTAAATATATCTCCCTAATGTTTAGAGTGATCCTTGTTCCCTTTAACAGGGCCCCATTAAATCAATTTCCTCATTATTGGTTGAATTATATTTATCATGGGTATATTACAATATGTGTAACTACTACCCAACAATTTGGTGATCCCCATTCAAAAAATAACATATTATGATTTATTTCCTATTATACAATACACATTACCTCAGTATTAAAACACACCCAAAAGATATTTCATAAAAAATAAAATCATTATAACTTTATTAAAATAAAAAATACAATAAATCATCATAAAAATATATCATAATTACCCAAATTTATATTCATAATTTCAATATAATAATTTTCTATTCTTTTGTTTAACTCACAACACCTCCTTATGTGTCATATTTCTTAATAAATGTGTAATTTTACATAAAAGTAATATTTTTAGTATGGAGTTATAATATATTACTTAAATTATCAAGAATCATGCACCCATTCAGAAGTTAACAAATCATTATAACATCATAGTGATCATATCCAAATAATTTCATGAGTACCCTAACTCAATTTCTAGGTTGATTATTCATCCTAAGCATTCATACCTTATTTATATTGTCTTATTCTTTATCCACATACCCAAATAAAAAATGATCTTATGAAAACAACAATTCCTCAAAAGATTATTATTTGAGTAAGAGGAAACTATTATAGAGATCGAAGGTGATGACACTAGATCCATTATTAGGGGTTGAAATGGTGAATGTATTTTGTCTTTTTATTTGATTAAAAAACACTTTTAAACTTTCTTAATTGAGTTGTATTACTCTCTAATATAATAATACTATTAGGTTTTGGCAGTAAAAACAAATTAAAACATTATATAATCATTTTCAAGGCTAACTAACTAAACAAGAAATACAAATTTCATTGAATTTACAAGAAAAACCCATAGCTATATTATTTACAAGGAATTTTATTTATTAAAAATTAGAAAAAAATGTTCTTAATATTTTTATTATGATGTCCCTGAACTTTTTAATATGGTACTAAATTTATATGATGTTAATAAAAAGTAAATACAATATAGAATATTTTCCTTTATCTATATTTCATAGTAAATTGATTTATTTGAGCGGGCCTCAACATTCATAAAATAATACAGTGGAATATATTTTGATTGACATAAATACACCATGAACATATTTAAAAAAAGTACACATTAAAATTAGAACACTTCCATATTTTAATAATAATTTAGAATAACAAATAAATGTTATCATCTTATAGAAAAAGATTATTTCATGTTTAAAAATAAAAAACAATCTTCTTTCATCACTCTACACATATTTTTTCTAGACACTTTTTGATAAATCTCTTAGATTATCTACGAAACCTCTCTCAGACATAATATATTAATTTATAGTTCATATTATGAAGTGTATAGTCTTCAAATAAATAATATAAAATTTATGCATCAACGATGTAATTTAAATATTTATAAAATAATCAAAATAATTGATTATAGAAATAAAACATAATTTCAAATCCACTATAGAAAATAATTCATTAAAAATTATCTATTTATTCTCTACATCAATATATTTAAATTTATAAATTAAATATATCCCCATAATATACATTCAAATACCATATTACATTACAACTTACCAAACATGCCACAACCCAAGAGGACTCTATTTTTGGATGCTGATAAGTTATATATTTCACCAAATACCATCTTCTAACCATCTAGGGGATAGTGGCTAGTACCAAGAATGAATAACATTCATTCGAATCCTTTTCCTAACTAAAACCTAAAAAATACCATTGATAGTTATAATAATATAAAAGGATGAAAAATAGACATCATAAAAAATGAAACATAACATGAAAGTGTCACATGAAAATCAATAGAACGAATTATAGAAAAATAAATATATAATAGTAGGGGATAATAAGATATCCAATCATTAAAAAATAAAAACAAACCATCGAAAATTGTAAAGGGTGAATCCACATTCAACTATCTACCAATAAATTTTCCACTTATAATAACCAAAACTCTACATCACTATGCTCTAGCACTTCTAGCACCATTTCCTCAAAATCCACCACAAAATTGTGTATTATCTACATAGAGACAACATGTGTGGGATTTAATCCCATGTAGGTTTGATAAAAAACATACCCAGTTGGGAAAACTTATAATAAAATTTGAAAGATGAATAGTGGGATTGATTAAAAATGAAAACATCTTATATAATATTTATATAATAATCCAGTAATTATTAGAGGTGAATCAAGGAATTGAAATGTCAATTCTATAGAGATCTTACATCATAGGGTTTCTAGATCACCAAAAACACACCATGATCCATAATCACCATAATAACTCAAATCCCTAAACAACCACATCATTTATATATCATTATGGTGCGATAACTATAACATTCTCTTGAGTTCGTGTTAGTCAAGAATGTATGAAACCCTATAGAGGACTTATACCACTTTTTTGGGAATGTGAATTTGTGTTGGGGTTCATCAAATCCACAAGTGTAAGACTCATTACATTTCAAAAAGATTCCTTAATACACCATTATGATTATATAGGATCCATTCCCAAGGGTGTATTGTTGGGGGGTTATTATCTACGCATCTTCTCAACCCATCCTTCACACACCTTATCATCAACTATATGATATTATGGAAATACTATTAAACTAAATTAATTTTTAATGATATTTAAAATACACAAATTATGAAACACCTTGATATTTTGTGATTTTTTGAATTAATTTACCTATTTTCATATTTCTCATTTCATTCAACACTAAAAATATTTTATTTTATATTAATGCAGTATTATTTGTTTGAGTTATATACAAAACCATGTTAATACACACAATACAGAATTTTCATACAATACACACAATACCAACTTGGCCTGTGCTGCTTTTAATATTGACTTGTCTTTCACTACACACACCACTGACTTGGTGTATGTTACATGTAACACTGAGTTTCTACGAAGAATAATTTTAATATATTTATAAATAATTAATGTGTAACCTCTATATGAAACATAGTTATATTAATAATAACAACTACATTTCTAATATTTTAATAATAGTTTTATATAAATAAAACATATTGATAACCAAACACATAATTATTCGTAATGTCTTTCTTATTTATAAAAATATTGTTTTATTGAATCAATCATTATTAATAACAAAATTAATATTATAAACATTCAGAAAAATAATATTATAAAATAAAATTCATTTTTTATGGCATCTTGACTTTTTAATACATAAATTTTCATTACATTTTACAAATAGAGGATCTTTAAAGTCTACTGTCTTTGAAATCAGGAACATTAAACATGAAAAACAACATTAAAAATAATTCTAATCCACTTGTAAGGATTCATCATAAGTTTATCCTAGATACAATTACTGCATCTCATAACCTATAGACATATATCAAAGGAAAGGGTGTGCAGAAGGCCCAGTAAGGGTAAATGAGGGATTTGGTTTCCTGGTTATATCAATAAGAAATTGAATAACAACATAAAGACATGAGAAATGGAATTATATGAACATAATTATGAAAATAACGTGTAACATGACTTGAATATGTGGCTTCATAAATTAATTTAGACATTCATGAACATATAACCATGGTCCATCCCCAAGGTGTCATAAAAATTACCAAGGTTATTCATCAAGGTATCACAAAACTTTTCATTTATAGAGATTTATTCTTTACCCAATGCATTGGAGCACTATCATGAAACATAATTAATATGTATTTAATTTCATCTCATCCACATAGATCAAAATAAAAAATTTCATAAATAACCCATAGCGAATAAATGAAATGGGTTTCATTTCAAAATTGTGACATTTTCAATGTTCTTAAAAATAAGATCATTATATCATTTATAACCCATGGAAATGGAGTGAGGGTCATATTTATGTCCATTAAAAAATAAAATATATACTTTTTATATTTTTATGAACACCCATATAAACGAAATATGATTGGGTATTCACATAAATAAACAAGATAATTTTTTTTAGAGAAGAAGATAGAAATTTTGAGACAAAATTTCTGTAGCATAACAACTATATAACATGGTTTTAGACAATATTAAAAATAGAGTGTACAAGGGTAACCCACTCATAAGTGATTCATATTAAAATATAAATACAAAATAACATGGAGATAATAACATGGTATGGATATGTGAATGACATACCACAGGAAATGGAAACTTGAAATGAAAGAGAAGAAGTGATTTCTTTTACGAGAAATTTGGTAGCCTAACGACGTCACATAAAAATTCAGAAAACAAATTGATGAGAGTGGAAAGGGTCTCTCTAAAATTAGACATTAAATGTATAGTAATGATAACATATATTAATATACCCTCAACATAAAGAGATGGATACTAGAATACACAACATAAAGGAATTCCTGACTTAAAAGAGGAGGGTGAAAGGATCCCTTACCTTGAAGAGTAACTTCTAAAGCATGATATTCGGGACCATGGGAGTCTTGAGGGAACCTTGGTAGGTAAGGAGACCATAACTTCGTTGAGGATGATTTTGGAATGAAATGAATGAGGTAAATGGCTTGGTATTTATAGGGAATGTGAGTGAGTAAATTATTAATTTCCAGGGGACACCTCATCGGTGGTATTTGAAAAACTATGAGCTTTCCCATGGTATTTTTCCTTGGAATTGGCCACTTAGGACACCTCATATCATATTTAACTATTAATAAGTTGACCTTAAATCTTATATCATTATTACATCATTAATGAATTCATTAAACACTCGAAACTCAAAAACTGCTTTTTTTACTATTCACTGAAAATTCTAATGTTTCAGAAAAAACGCAAAAATTCACCCTAACATAATATCGATGGTTTGAAATCAAAAATGAATTCCATTTCATGAAAATAATTTCATAAAAATTTTAATTTTAATTTTTAAATAAAATCATTATTTATTCCAAAAATAAAAATTTAAAACTATAACTCATTTTGTAACACCATAAAAAAGTAATCAAGGTCCCATAAAATTATCGTATAACCATAGGACAATAAAGTAAAAATTTATGATTAAATTTTCTGAAGATAAATTTCCAATTTAAATTATTAAATTTATTATAAAATTTATTATAAAATATTTATGGTATACCAAAATACCAAAACATAAACTATGATCATTTTTTCACTTTTACGATGTCTAAAATGTATTTATACATTTATGGGTGATGTTTCTATTTTTTTGGTCAAATTACTATTCCTTACTTTTCATTACTATTCATATTGGTATGTTACAATTCCTACATTAATATTCAATAAAAACCAAGATGATCTTATTAGACTCTAAATTTCCCACTGATCAGAAATTTAGAAGACTATTTTTTTGAAAATCATTTCACATTATTAATTATTTAATGAATATAAAAATATTTTAAAATACCCTTTTTACTATTCATCAATAATACACATCATATATTTATCTGGATATTTGAAATTCACAAAAATTTCCATAAGAAGAAATAACAATTTTTTATATATAAAAGGATTACAAAAAGAAGCTAAGGTATCATTACATAGCCCCAAATTACACCAGCATAGGACCTAAGTGTTAGGTGTTCTATGGTGATATAATATTGGGGTGGCTCGGACAACATTTCCTGAGTGGTGATTTCTATCAGCTTGAACTTCTCCCTTAGGAGATTCTGTTCAAGCTTCATATGTTAATGTTCGACTTGTGATTGTTCCAGAGCAAAGCCCAGTGATGCTACCTATTTCCCAAGCTCTGACCGATGGGCTTCATATGGGTCAAGTCTACTAGATGAGGCTATTCAATCTTATTTCTATATTAATTAACCAAGATAACCATATTTATAAAATAAAACATTAAGATTATAGTTTCCAATGGTCATATTGACCAACAGTTATAAAATAGTCGAAACACAACGGTAACATTTTATTTATACACACAAAATTTGGAAACAAATATAATTAAAAAGTTTGGGTCATTACATTTTCCCCCCATAAAAAATTTCATCCCCAAAATTTTATCTCATACCCTCTAGTGGGAAAAGTTGTAGGCACTTCTATCTCATGGACTCCTCCGGTTCCCACGTGACATCTTCACATTTGTGGTTCCTCCAAAACACCTTAACAAGGTGGGTAGTCTGCTTGCGTAGAACCTTGTCTCTATGATCCAAGATCTCCACCTACTAATCCTCATAAGAGAGGTCATGTTTTAGTTGTACCACCTCTGGATTTAGTACATGTGAAGGGTTGGGTATGTACTTCCTCAAGTGGGATACGTGGTAGACATCATGAACCTGGGCTATATTTGGAGGAAGTGAAAGCAGACAGGCCACTACTCCCTCACAATCAAGGATTTCATAAGGGACAATGTACCAAGGGCTGAGCTTCCATTTCTTCCCAAACCCCATGACTCTTTTCCAAGGTGAAATCCAATGAAATAATTTTTCACCAACATAAAACTCCAAGTCCCTTAAACGGTTGTCGACATAGCTCTTTTTCCGACTCTGATCAGCCATAATGTGTTGTTGGATGGGATGGACCATTTCTGTCATATCATGCACATGATCAGGCCCAAGAATCCTTCTCTCACCAGATTCATCACAAAAAGTAGTAGTTCTACATCGCATACCATATAGAGCTTCATAGGGTTCCATTTGAATGCACGAGTGGAAGATTTTTTTGTAAGAGAACTCATCTAAAGAGAGATGTTGATCCCATCCACCTTTAAATTACATTGAGAATGTTCTCAGAAAGTCCTCGAGTGTTTGAATAGTCATTTCAGATTGTCCATCAGTTTGGGGGTGATAGGCCTTACTGAAATTCAATTCTATTCTCAAATCATGTTGAATACTTCTCCAGAATTTTGATGTAAACCATGGATCATGATCAGATACGATAGAATGTGGAACTCAATGCTGCCTTACCACTTCCTTCACGTAAATCCTGGAATGTTTATCAAGAGTAAAAACTTCTTGAATAGAGATAAAATGGGCAGTCTTGGTGAGATGTTCCACAGTAATCCATATCACATTATTTCTTTATGAAGTTCTCAGGAGACCAATGAAAAAGTCCACAGTGATATTGTCCCAATTCTATGCTAGTATGGGTAGTGGTTGCAATATCCCTTTAGGAATTTGTCGCTCTTCCTTCACTTACTAACATACCAGGAACCTTGATGTGTAGTCAGCAATCTCCCTTTTAATATTATCCCACCAATAATGATCACGACGACCCCAATTAATTTTTTTGCTACCAGTATGTATAAGGAAAGTTGATCTACGAGCTTCATCCATCAGCTCCTTCTTTATTTATGGAATATATGGAACACATAGTCTTGTATGAAATTTCAATACACCTTCTTGATCAGTATTGAAATCAGGAAACTTCTCATCCTTCACAACATCAAACTACTTCTTTAACAAAGGATTTTCTTTCTGATCAGTCCTGATAATCTCTAGTAATGACGATTGAGAAATCATTTGGGTTAGGGTTGATGATGTACCTTTCCTTATAATTCCAATGTCTAGATTTAATAGGTGTAGAGACCCAAATCTTGACGTACATGGACATTACATTACTTTTACGGAATACTTAATACATAACGAAAACAGACACACAAGGACCGTAATAGTTTAGTGTCTTTGGACACTCGGAAAATAATCTTCTAATCGTGGTTAAAGATCTTCAATATCTCCCATAGAGATCTTCCCCTTTTGTTTTCTTACCTAAAACCTTTATTTAAATCATGGGGAAAAGAAAACATATAAAGTGTGAGCTCAAATGCTCAGTAAGGGTAAGCATAGAGAACATAAAACAATCCATAAACATTTGAATGCAAAAATTTGAACATAAAATATAAACATCAAAATCATGAGCAACGAAAAAAATCTTGGAAGTACACAAGGCATAGATCATAAAGGAACATTAATCATGATAAACTAGTATGGTAATAAAACATGTAATTGTGGCATCCATTAATCCCATGTTATGATTTCCATAGTAGCCAAGGAATTGCTTCTAATACCATCTTAGTGGACAAAGTCTCATACTGAATTGAGTTCACTCCTCATTCCAGTCCTGTAATACTGAACTGGATTAACTTACCATTCCCACCATGTCTATCACATGATATTTAAATCTTTACCCAATGAATTGGAGGGAGATATAGGTCCCACCCATCTCATAATAAAATCATTCTTACTTGTTCCACAAAATAAATATAAAACATTCATCATAACCCAAAAAAATAAAATGGGTTTCATAAAGATCGTCCAATCATCACATAATCCATATAAAACTAATGGATATTTCATCATAAGGAAAGTGAAGCCATGTAAATCATAGATACATTATACTTGAAACATACACATATGAAATAATGTCATCTTAGATGGAAAATGGATTTTTAAAACACTTGAAATGAATTCTTGAGGAAAATATCCTTTCTTCATCAAAATCATTTTCTTTTCACAAAATTCCATGCAATTTTAAAAGAGAAGTATTTTATTGAAAATAGTCATAAAATCTTGTAGAGTAAGCTTCAAGAAAATGAGGTGTTATGGAACCGTAAAAATCCGTTCATACCGTATATGTTTAAAATAACATTCTTCTCGTACTTTTGTTGGAATAGTCAAAAAGTGCCTCGTATGGTAAAAAAAAGATTCCTTCCTTACGATGTGGTAAAAGTAAAAAAAAGGTAACAATGACTTTAAACATACATGTAAGAAAAGTAAACATTTTATGAAAAAAATTTGATAACATATGGACATGGATAATGAACATAACCCCAGTAAATACTTACGAATAAACAATCTCGGATAAGAATGAGATTGGAATAATTATCCCTTACCTTATGTCTGATATGATTCGTATGTATCCGGAACTCTTGTATAATGATTTAAATAATGTCATTGAGTTATTACAGAATCATATTAATTGTTATTATATCATATATGGTTCACTTAGGTATTTATATTACCCGTTCATTTGTCAATTCCATGTTAAAGTAGCGTTTTGTGTAAAATCATTTCATTTATCGTACAGGTTTGGACTTGTTGTTCTTGATATTATTATTACTTATATCATGATTTACTTACTTCCAAAATGTAAAACATGATTTATATATCATATATATTCAGTATATATATATATAATAGATAGATAAATGAAATGAAACACACCGTTCATGGAGACGGTAGGCCGAACGTACGCATGAATGCTATTTTCCTTTCCTTATTAACTTGAATGGAAGTAAGTAGATGAAATATATATACATAAATCCAGTTTATTTATAATTTCATATATTTCTTTATTATTGCTTATATATACTTTATAATCATTCTTGAATGGTTAACATGGAGAATGAATCTCATCACGTCGTGGAGATGGTAGTCCGTACGTACGAACGAACGATGATATCATTCCCATAATTATTGAATTGAATTGGAGTGGATGATACAATATATCATAATCTGTATGATGTTATAATAACTACGTATAATTATTCTTTACCCCATTATACCCATCCAAGTAAGGTGGTGTTGGAAAAACAGATTACACCACGGCATGGAGACGGTATTCCGTACGTACGCACGCGCAGTGATTTCATTTTCCGTAGGATGGATAGAAGGTGAAATGGGGTTGTTTCATATTTCTAATAACATATCAGTATATTAGTGATACTGATGTCATTAATTTATAATGAAAAAACTAATGAAGATGAAGTTGAAGAAGAACGAAGCGTGAAAGTATCGGTAGAAGAGATTACCTCTTCTTCGACGCACCTCCTTTAAACTTCTTCTTAGAGAACTAGGGTAGGTCTTTTGAGAATACCAGAACCTATATGATATAACTAAAGAGGTATAGAAGAGGTATTTTCAGGGTTTTGCTGAGCTTTAAGGCTCAAAAGGGTGTGAAGAGAAGTGGGAAGGGGTTTTCTTTTTTATAAAGGAGGAGAGGGGCACCTTTGGAAATCTTTAAAATATTAATTTATAATAAATCTAACCCTGCTTAAAAACCTCAAAAAATGAATCATATTATAATATTAGATGATATAGGGTTCTAATACCATCATCCAATAAAATTTATACTTGTAGTGAATTTATTTTAAACATTATCAACGTGATTTATCCTTATTTAATCTATTAAATTTTATTTGTGGTAATAAGATTCTAAATTCTAAATTGTTATAAATAATTACTTATGTGCTCTAAATTATCCATAATTAGATAATTTCTGACATTTTAGACTATATAAATTTCAATTTATAATTTTTAAATATTTTTGTGATTTTTAAACAATTTAATAATATGTTATTTTTATAAAATGACAATAGTGTCAATTTTGACACTATTCATTTATTTGAATTTAAATAAAATCCACACAGAGGATATATTCAAAATAAAATTTTTAATAGGTTTCTAACAAGTCATTTTAATCTTTAAAATTAGTGGAGAACATTAAATAGTTCGTATAATACTTATTTTACTACTTGTAAACCCATTTATTTGATATTTCTCTGAATAAAATAATTACTACAACATTTTGGTATAATTATTAAATATACTTATATGTTGCATAAAAAATAAAACTAAAATACTAGGATGAATATAAATCTTATATATTTCTTAAGAATGCATTTAGTCGGATTTATCTTCTAAAACACCCAAATTATAAAATGTTATATTTATTAAATTATGAAGGTGACAACTTTGACATCATATAAAATAAAATATTATATGTGTCATAATCACTTTTATAAGACTCCAATGGGTCATATATTCAGTCATTGGATGATTATGGTGTATATATACACTACCAATTAGTTTTGGTCACGTTTTTGAGCCCCTTAAAATGTATTACTATTTCAATAAAAACAATATTATTTATTTTTTTACTAAATAAATAATTTATGCATCATTAATGTATAAGCTAATAAGGTAATTAAATAACTCTTAAAAATTACAAATAAATTACCATGATAAAGAAAAAAATTTTAGCTTTCAAATTAGTATTTATAACAAAATTTATATTCTGTATAACCTAATGTTAAAAATACTTTAATTATTAATGTTTGAGTGCGACATATTTCACTTCCCATTAAATAAAATAAACTAAAGGTCTTAATCATCTCCAAGTGGATTCTAATGGATTCCATTCCGACCTAAATATGACTTAGGACAAAATATAATCATAAAATTGTATTTAGACAAGTGTTAGGGTAATTTTATAATATTATATTTTCCCTTAATTACCCGATTTACCTTTTATTATGGTAAATAAAATTTACCGTAGTTACTATTCATAATGCCCAAAAATAAAAAGTAGTCTATTAATATAATTTGGACCCACTTATTTCAAATATGGAATCCATTTTTCCAAATTGAATACATAGAAGTTGCAGAAATTAAATTAAAATTAATCCCGCTGTCGAAAGAAATCGGGTTTCTGTTTAAAACATTGCAAAATATTGAATTGATTTAACCTACGAATTCAATGTAAAATCAATTCTAATGACATAATTTATATTAAATGGTAAAAATATATTTTATTTATACTTTAAAACCATTAAATATTATAATTTAACCACATAAATTATTACGTTGAAAAAAGTTGTTTTTAATTAAAATATAGCGTGTTTTTACTATTCATTAAAATATGAAAGTTATCATAATAATATGAAAAATTTATCCAAGGTAAAATTTTATATCATGATTCCAAATAATAATTTTATTTTGTAAAATTGAACTTATAAACATGTCAAAAACTAGATTTAATGTGGGTGCGCCATCAAAAGGTGACAAAACTGCATTTTTTTGGAAAATACTTTTTTTACCTGAATAATTTATTTTATTCTCATACCATGTTCTAGAAAATGATTAAAATGAATAATATTGTTATGAAATTCAAAATGTAGTTAATATTATTCATAACTGCTAGTTCGTGATAATATTATAACCATATATCGTTGTTTAGTGAAACCCAGTATTGCGTACAACACACGCTATCGAGGAAAGTCGCGATTGCGTGTAATGCAAGCCAGGTTATGGTTGTGTGTAGTGAAATCTCCCTTAGGTGTTGCATATAACATAATTCAAAACTTATTTCATTTATACATTAAACAAAATCTATACTTAATGTTGCGTATAATAATTTCTACAAAACGAACTTGAAATTGTGTGTAACACGAGCCATGAATAGTGTTGCGTATACAACAAGCTAATACGGTGTCGCGTATAGCACAAGATAATTTTGGTGTAGCGTACAACACAAGATATCAATGAAATTAAAAGAATATTCTTCATAAAATCTCGGGGTGTTACATTCTACCATCCTTAAAATGAATTTTTCCCTCGAAATTTGTCGGGGTTATAAATGGTTAACTACTTGAAAGTTTTTTTAATAGAAACCCAAATAGTAAAAAGGAATACCAAAACATAACATTAAAAACTAAATTATAAAAGGTAATGGTTACCCAAGTTAACTAATCACTGGGTTTCCACATAGGAGAACATAGATGAAAAATATGGATATGGAAGAGAAATCTAACCATCAAGTTCTGATGGAGAGTGGTAGAGAACATGGCTATGAAAAATCCAATAATCACAAAGACATAAATTTGTGATGATCTAAGGTACCATCAGATTCATCGGATATGAGAGTACTAGGACAATATTTTTGGTTTTCAAGATCATTTCCCTAATGTTGATGATTTTTTGTATAAGGATAAATACTTACTTGATTTCAGGGTAAAATCATCATTGGTCATTCCATGAACAATTTCCATTTCATCTATTATTTAAAGATATGAGGTTGAATTTGACATTCTTGAAGTATTATAAGATCACACAATATAATGATAGGTCATTCCATCTGTCTCTATCACAATAAAAGGTGAGTATAAGATATTAAATATATATAAGTCCATTTATGGTGAGGTTAATCGTATATGGTTCAAAAAATGGACTTATACTTCATATATCATACCACGTAATAAAATAAAACTAATTTATACCAACCGGGGACTTCCTGTAGGCCAGTGGTAGGAGATAAAGTCCTGTTACACTTCGGTTGTGGGTTTGATTTCCAAAACCTTGTCCGACGCGACGGGTTGTCGCCTGTCCTGCAAGTTGTCATTTTTTATATAACTATACTATCATAATATCAAAAAGCTTTATCCTTAAACAATACTATCTGATGTCCAACTTAATCCATTCCATCCTTTAGGCTTTTTGAAAATACTTCTGTCTAATCTTATAGTATAAAGTTAATGATTACTAAAAAGGTCATATAACAAGCACGTGAATAACATCATTTATCCCTCATATATCCCAAGATATATCTTTTTGATCGCATTCCAAACATGTGAATACCATAATCTTGTATTCTCAGTGAAAAATGAATACACATTGAACCTTACTGAAAACATGAATACTGTCAAATGTTAACTCTGTCCACATATCAAAATCTCAAAATTTCAATATACTCAAACCACGGTATCACTTTGTCCTTATATCAGTCATGAGCTCATGAATACTATCAAACATATTATTCGCATATTAGGTGTTGTCCAAAAATATCTGAATAACCTTTCATGGTTACTGCTACCATTCAACATATACTTTCAAATACTCTAGGAAAAACAATAGTGTAACAATCCTTAGATGTATATTTATTCCATAGTACCATGAGATTACTTATACAACATTACAATTGATAAACATGTAATCATTCCACTACCTTCTTAAACCATTGACCAATCATGAACAATTCTTTCATCTCACATATCATTTGTAGTATCTTCATCATCATCAACATAAATACTAACCATACGACCATGCCGATTCTCTTCATGAGAAATTCCCGTAGGGAATTGGTTTTCATAATGCCCATACATTCCACATTTAAAACATTTAATCATTGTTGATGTCGTATCAATACCATTATACTTGTCCATGGTGTTAACTGACCCTTTTTCTTTGCACTTACTGGATTTGTATACTTCCTTTCTACACCCAAAGCATCTACCAGTTCCCTCGAAACATTCTCCTTAATGCCTCTTCCAACATGATTTACATGAGGGAAATTGAACGTTCTTTCCTCTACGATCATCATGAAACTCCATCGTTATCTTATTAGATGAGTCAGGAAACTTACCAAATTTGAGATTATTGATCATATTATGAGATTTCTGATTTGGAATAATAACAATGTTTGGACATCCAAATCACATTTCATTTGGTTTCTCATAAATAATATCATTCCATTGCCCATCATATCCTCCATTATCGTGAATATTCCTGTTTCCATCCATTTTCTAAAACCCAAAAAGAATAGTGTGAGAGGCAAAAATCATAATCAAGGGGGAGTAACTTCAATATCCAACATCTAGGTTTAATTATAATATCATTACCGTAATTCTAGGACTATAACCTATACATATACTTAACCTTAGGGACATCCCTAGACATACCATAGAAATATCTCTAGGGATCTCACTAAAGTTTTCACATCCTAGTTTCCAAAGGTCAACTAAACATTTCCTCTGATACCAACTGTAGAGACCCAAAGCTTGACATAAATGGATATTACATTACTTTTTTGGAATACTTAATACATAACGAAAACATACACACAGGCACTGTAATAGTTTAGTGTCTTTGGAAACTCAGAATATAATCTTCTAATCATGGTTAAAGATCTTCAATATCTCCCATAACGATCTTCCCCTTCTGTTTTCGTACCTAAAACCTTTCATTAAATCCTGGGGAAAAGAAAACATACAAAGGGTGAGCTCAAATGCTCAGTAAGGGTAAGCATAGAGAACATAAAATAATCCATAAACATTTGAATGAAAAAACATGAACATAAAATCTAAACATCAAAATCATGAGCAATGACATAAATCTTGGAAGTACACAAGGCATAGATCATAAAGGAACATTAATCATGATAAACTAGTATATTAATAAAACATGTAATTGTGGCATACATTAAGCACATGTTATGATTTACATAGAAGAGAAGGCATTACTGCCAAGACCATCTTAGTGGACAAAGTCCCATTCTGAATCAAGTTCACTCCTCGTTCCAGTCCTGTAATACTGAACCAGATTAACTTACCGTTCCAGCCATGTCTATCTCATGAGATATAAATCTTTACCCAATTCATTGGAGGGAGATATAGGTCCCACCCATCTCATAATGAAATCATTCTTACTTGTGCAACAAAATAAACTTAAAACATTAATCATAACCCAAAAAAATAAAATGGGTTTCATAAACACCGTCCCATAATCACATAATCCATATAAAACAAATGGATATTTCATCATAAGAAAAGTGAAACCATGTAAATCATAGAGATATTATACTTTCAACATACACATATGAAATAATTTCATCTTAGATGGAAAATGATTTTTATAAAACACTTGAAATGAATTCTTGAGGAAAATATCCATTCTTCATCATAATCATTTTCTATTCACAAAATTCCATGCAATTTTAAAAGAAAAGTTTTTTGTTTAAAATAGTCATAAAATCATGTAGAGTAAGCTTCATGAAAATTAGGCATTATGAAACCATAAAAATCCGTTCACGCTGTATAAGTTAATAATAATATTCTTCTCGTACTTTTGTCTGAAAAGTCAAAAAGTACCTCGTATGGTAAAAAAAAGAAAGATTCCTTCCATACCATGTGGTAAAAGTAAAAAATGGGTAAGAATGACTTTAAACATACATCGAAGAAAAGTAAAAATTTTATGAAAACATTTTGAGAACATATGGACATGGATAATAAACATAACCCCACTAAATACTTACGAATAAACAATCTCGGATAAGAATGAGATTGGAATAATTATCCCTTACCTTATGTCCGATATGCTTCGTATGTATCTGAACCTCCTGTAAAAAGATTTAAATAATGTCATTGAGTTATTACAGGATTATATTAATTTTTATTATATCATATATGGTTAACTTAGGTATTTATATTACCCGTTCAATTGTCAATTCCATGTTAAAATAGCATTTTGGGTTAAATCATTTCATTTATCGTACGTGTTTGGACTTGTTATTATTGATATTATTATTACTTATATCATGATTTACTTAAATCCAAAATTTAAAACATGATTTATATATCATATATATTCAGTACATATATATATATATATAATAGACAGATAAATGAAATGAAACACACCGTTCATGGAGACGGTAGGCCGTACATACGCATGAACGCTGTTTTCCTTTCCTTATTGACTTGAATGGAAGTAAGTAGATGACATATATATATATACATAAATCTAGTAGCTTTATAATTTCATATATTTCACTATTATTTCTTATATATACTTTATAATCATTCTTGAATTGTTAACATGGAGAATGAATCTCATCGCGTCGTGGAGATGGTAGTCCGTACGTACGCCCGAGCGATGATATCAGTTCCATAATTATTGAATTGAATTCGAGTGGATGATAAAATATATCAGAATCAGTATTATGTTATAATAACAAGTTATAGTTATTATTTACACCATTATACCCACCCAAGTAATGTGGTGTTGGAAAAACAGATTACACCACGGCGTGGAGAACGTATTCCGCACGTACACACGCGCAGTGATTTTGTTTTCCATAGGATGGATAGAAGGTGAAATGGGTTTGTTTAATATTTATAATAACATATCTGTATATTAGTGATAATGATGTTATTACTTTATAATGAAACAACTAAAGTATAAGAAGTTGAAGCATAATGAATCTTGAAAGAATCGGTAGAAGAGATTACCTCTTCTTCGACGCACCTCCTTTAAACTTCTTCTTAGGGCACTAGGGTTGGTCTATTGAGAAAACCAAAACCTATATGATATAAATAGAGAGGTTTATAAGAGTAATTGGTAGGGTTTGGCCGAGCTTAATGGCTCAAAAGGGTGTGAAGAGAAGTGGGAAGGGGTTAACCTTTTATAAAGGAGGAGAGGGGCACCTTTGGAAATCTTAAAAATATTAATTTATAATAAATCTAACCCCACTTAAAACCCCAAAAAATGAATCATATTCGAATATTTAATGAGATAGGGTTGTAATATAATCATCCAATAAAATTTAGACAAGTATAGGATTTATTTTAAATATTATCAACTTGATTTATCCTTATTTAATCTATTAAATTTTATTTGTGGTAATAAGATGCTAAATTTAAAATTGTTATAAATAATTACATATGTGCTGTGAATTATCCCTAATTACATAATGTATGACATTTGAGACTATATAAATTTCAATTTATAATTTTTAAATATTTTTGTGATTTTTAATCAATTTAATAATATGTTATTTTTATAAAATAACAATAGTGTCAATTTCGACACTATTCATTTATTTGAATTTAAATAAAATCCACACAAAGGATATATTATAACTAAAATATTTAAAAGCTTCCTAAAATTTCATGGAAATCTAGAAAATTAGTGGAGCACATTTAAAAGTTCTTATAATATTTATTTTACTATTTTTAAAACCATTTATTTGACATTTCTCTTAATAAAATAATTACTACATCATTTTTGTATAATTATTAAATATACATATTTGTTGCATAAAAATTAAAAATAAAATACTAGGATGAATATAAATCTTATATATTTCATAAGAATACATTTAGTCGGAATTAGCTTCTAAAACACCAAAATTATAAAATGTTATATTTATTAAATTATGAAGGTGAAAACTTTGACACCATATAAAATAAAATAATATAAGTGTCATAATCACTTTTATAAGACACCAAAGGGTCATATATTCGGCCATTGGATGATTATAGTGTATATATACACAACCAATAGGTTTTTGTCAGGTTTGTGAGCCCGTTAATATGTATTACTATATCAATAAAAACAATATTATTGATTTTTTTACTAAATAAATAATTTATGCGTCATTAATGTATATGATAATAAGGTAATTAAATAACTCTTAAAAATTACAAATAAATTACCATGATAAAGAAAATTATTTTAGCTTTCAAATGAGTATTTATAACCGAATTTATATACTATATAACCTTATATTAAAAATACTTTAATTATTAATGTTTGAGTGAGACATATTTCACTTTCTTTCAAATAAAATAAACTAAAGGTCTTAATCACCTCCAAGTGGGTTCTAATGGATTCTATTTCGACCTAAATATAACTTAGGATGAAATATAATCATAAAATTGTATTAAGACAAGTGTTAGGGTAATTTTATAATATTATATTTACCCTTAATTACCCGATTTACCTTTTACTATGGTAAATAAAATGTACCGCAGTTACTATTCATAAAGCCAAAAAATAAAAAGTAGTCTATTAAGTTAATTTGGACCCACTGATTTCAAATATGGAATCCATTTTTCCAAATTCAATACACAGAAGTTGCAGAAATTAAATTAAAATTAATCCCGTTGTCGAAAGAAATTGGGTTTCTGTTTAAAACATTGCAAAAGATTGAATTGATTAATCTACGAAATCAATGTAAAATAAATGCTAATGACATAAATTATATTAAATGGTAAAAATATATTATATTTATACTTTAAAACCATTCAATATTATAATTTAACCACATAAACTATTATGATGAAAAAAGTTGTTTTTAATTAAAATATAGCGTGTTTTTACTATTCATTAAAATATGAAAGTTATCAGAATAATATGAAAATTTTATCCATGGTAAAATTTTATATCATGATTCCAAATAATAATTTTATTTTTGGAAATTGAACTTATAAACATGTCAAAAACTATATTTAATGTGGGTGTGCCATCAAAAGGTGGCAAAACTGCATTTTTTTTAAAATACTTATTTTACCCGAAAAAATTATTTTATTCTCATACCATGTTCTAGAAAATGCGTAAGATGAATAATAATGTTATAAAACTCAAAATGTATTTAATACTATTCATAATGGGTAGTTCGTGATAATATTATAACCATATATCGTTGTTTTGTAAACCTGGTATTGCGTACAACACAGGCTATCGTGGAAGGTTGCGATTGCGTGTAATGCAAGCCAGGTCAGGGTTAAATGTAGTGAAATATCCCTTTGGTGTTTAATATAACATAATTCAAAAATTATTTCATTTAAACACTAATCAAAATGTATACTTATGTTGCGTAGAATAATTTCTAAAAAATGAACTTGAAATTATGTGTAATATGAGCCAAGAATTGTGTTGCGTATACAACAAGCTAATACGGTGTCGCGTATAGCACAAGCTAATTTTGGTGTAGCGTACAACACAAGACATCAACTAAATTGAAAGAATATTCTTCATAAAATCTCGGGGTGTTACACTAGGTCATTGATTAAAGGATCTTTTGGAATCCTCATCATGGAAATAATAACTGGGTCTTTCCTTCATAATGCATCTGCAACTTTTTTTGCTCTTCCAGGATGATAATGAATTAAAAAATCATAGTCTTAAAGAATATCCAACCATCTACATTGTCTCATGTTCAATTCCTTTTGTGTAAAAATATAATTCAAACTTTTATGGTCTATATATATATCACATTTATCCCCATAAATATAGTGCATCCATATCTTCATAGAAAAAATGACCACAACCAGCTCCAAATCATGCATAGGATAATTTTTCTCATGAGTCTTCTATTATCAAGATGCATAAGAAACAACCTTGTCATTTTTCCAGAGGACGCACCCAAGACTTTTCAGAGATGCATCGCTAAAAATAATGAATCCTTATGCACTTGAGGGAAGAGTTAACACAAGTGTAGTAACCAATCACTTCGTTAGCTCTTGGAAACATTCCTCACACTCTATTGTCCAGATGAACTTGACCCCTTTTCAAGTTAACTTGGTTAATGGATTAGAAAGTCATGAAAAGTTTTCACAAACCTCCTATAATATCCTACTAATCCTAGGAAACAATGAATCTCAGTTATTGTTATAGGATGAGGCCACTCCTCTATAACTTTTGTCTTCACAGGGTCAACTGTGATTCCTTCATTGGTAACAATGTGCCCCAAGAAAGAAACTTTTTGTAACCAGAATTCACATTTACTGAACTTTCCAAAAAGTATCTCCATCCGTAGAGTTTGCAAAATAACCCTTAGATGATCCTCATGCTCTACACGACATTTGGAATATATCAAAATATCATCAATAAAAACTACCACAAATTTATCAAGGTAGCATTTAATGACTCTATTCATAAAATATATAAAAATTGTAGGTGCATTAGTCAGTCCCAAAGGCATAAAAAAAACTCATAATGCCCATATCTTAATCTGAAGGCAATTTTTTGAATATCTTTTTTCTTCACCCTCAATTGATGATAACCAGATCAATGATCAGTCTAAGAGAATAATTGAGCCCCACAGAGTTGGTCAAATAAGTCATCAATTCAAGGAAGTGGGTATTTTTTCCTTACTGTGATTCCATTCAGTTCTCTATAATCAATGCATAGCTGAATCGATCCATCCTTCTTCTTCACAAAGAGAAAATGTTATCCCCAAGAAGACATACTCGTCCGGATAAACATCTTCACCAAAAGATCTTGGATTTATTTCTTTAATTCCTCCAACTCCACATTTTCCATCCTATACAGGGACTCTGATATTGGATGAGATCCAGGTATGAGTTCAATGGAGAACTCTACCTATCTTTTTGGGGGAGGTCCTAAAAACTCTTCAAGAAATAAATCAATGTTTTCCAGGACAATGGGTACATTTTCTATCCTCAAAATCCCATTTCCTTTTTCTTCTTCACTGATCAATTCCATAAAGAAACATATTGGAGGTTTTTATAGACAATGGTCAGGTTGAGATATCTCTCCTAGGAAGATAACTGTAGGTTTTCAATTCAAGGCTACTGAGATTTCCTTACTTCTATATTTGATCATAGCATTATACTTTGAGAGCCATTCCATACCTAGTATAATGCCAAATTCCATCATGGGAATGACTACTAGATTTTTGATAATATTGTTCTCACAAAAGTAAATATTAGTGTTTCTAAATACTGATGATGCTTGGATAATCCCACTAAGAGTCTTGACTGATAACTCTAATTTTATCAAGTCGGGGGGGGGGGGGGGGTTGATTCTAAATTCTTTACAAACTTGGAGGAAATAAAGAAATGTGTAGAAATAGAATCAAAGAAAGTACATTATATCTTTGAGAGAACAACATGTGTACCTATTACCACATCATTTGGAACTTCAACATCAGCTGTCGTGATAGAAAAATCATGACCTTTCTCCCTTGGCCTTTGCTAAGGCTAATGGTGGTTCCCCTCCACTGCCCTCTGATTTAGAAATTGATTGGAAAAGTTCCCAAGTTGTCCCCACTTAATGAACTTGACCTCAAGTAGGGCCTACACCATCTTCTACTTGTTGTTAGTGTTTGGAAGTTGACGTTTCAACTCACTAAGAAAATTCCTTGCAATATGGCCATCTCTTCCACACTTGTAGCATTTCCTGCTCCCAAGCAAGTAGGTCCCAAAATGCTTATTCCGACATTTATTTCACGTGGGATGTTAAACTTTCTTGCCTCCTCTTCATGGATCAAAGGTCATCCCTAAGATGGGATTCATCGATCTCTTTTTTTCGCTTGATTTATGATACCACTGCATCTCACAAAACTCCAGTTTGACTTTCATCGCACTTCGCACAATCTCCCCATAGCTGTCATAATCTCAGATTTCTAGATTCTTCTAAAGATGAGGTCACAGTCCACCGAAAATTCTATCAACCATGAAATTTGTATCCATGACAAAGATATAGGTATATCATGAAAGTCGGGTGATGTTCATCTCATAGCTTCTGACAGAATCATTCTCCTTCTGCTTCAGCTCAAGAAAGTCATTCTCCATTCTTATTCTCATGGAACGAGGGAAATACTTTCTAAAAAAGATCCCTCTGAACTCTTCCCACTCCAAAGCATCAACATCCTCTCTTGTCCTTGTGTTTTTAATCAGTTCCCACGACTGATCAACATCCCCTTATAAGTGATAGACATCCAGGGTGACCTTCTCTTGATCTGAACAGTGGACCAGAGAAAAGATATTTTCGATGGAGCTGATCCTCTGCTCAGCAATCAATGGGTCAGTCGATCCACTAAAGGTTGGTGGTTGTTAATTCATAATGAAATCAATAGAATGTTGTTCCCTTCACTATGAGATCGGTCTCTCAGCTTGATTCAAGTTATTTCCCATAACTTGAGTCAGTTGGTTCATCATTTTCTTGAATGTTTCCATTCCAGATTCAATTGGAGGGTCGTCAGAACATGGTCCATTGTAGTCACCATTTTCACGATTCCTCCTATTTACTGCCATTTTATAAAAGAATAAAACCATCGTGAGAAACTTATTTAAATTACAAATCTTTAAACTATAAAGGATTTTATGTCTTAAAACATCATGATTAAACAATTAAATTTATCTATAATTCCTTCATAGTGATTTATAAAAAGCTTGTTATTAACCAAATATATCCCCCGAGAGTGTCATAACCAAGAGTGCAACAAGACCCATTTTCAAGCACCAGTTCCCGTTCCAGTCTAACTCAAAGTGGTGTTTTCAGGTTTTACCCCTATGTACATCTGTTCCAGAGTCACCTCTACATGCTCGTATTCAGACTGGGATGTATTTATTTGATAAACCACATAATCAATATTCACCAAAATAGCAAGAAGATTTCCTAAATTTAAACTTTTATATAATATTCTTCCTAAATATTTCATATCCTAATTTTTATAAATAGATAATCTATCCTTTGATACCAACTATGCCATCCCTCTATTTTATTACATATCTTTTCATTACATTTTACAAATAGAGGGTCTTTAAAGTATAGTGTCTTAGAAATCAGGAACATAAAACATGAGAAACAACATAAAACATTCTTTTAATACACTTTTAAAGCTTCATGATAACTTCATCCTAAGTTCAATTACTACATCTCAGAACATGGGGACATACATCAAAGGAAAGGGTGAGTAGAAGACCCAATAATGGTAAACAAGGGATTCAGATTACTTGTGATAAGAATAAGAAATTGAATAACAACATAAAGACATGAGCAATGGAAGTATAAGAATATCATAAGGAAAAGAACATGGACCATGACTTGAATTTGTGGACTCAACATTTAATTTAGATATTCAGGAACATATCACCAATTTCCATCCCAAAGGTGTTATAAAAATTACCAAGGATATTCACCAAGGTGTCATGAAACTTGTCATCTCTAGAGATTAAATAATTACCCAATGCAATGGAGCACTATCATGGTGCACACTTAATATGTATTTACTTTCATGTGATACACATATATCAAAATCAACCATTTCACAAATAACCCATAGGGAGTAAAATAAATGGGTTTCATTTCAAAATCGCGACGTTTTAAAAGTTCATAAATATAAGATCATTATATCATTTATATCCCATGGAAAGGGAGTGAGGGCTATAAGTATTTCCATTCCAAAATAAAATATATACTTTTTAAATATTTATGAACACCCAAAGAAATGAAATAGGTCTGGGTATTCACATAAATAAACAAGATAATTTCTAGATAGAAAGAGATTGAAATTTTGAGACGAAATTTCTGCAGCATAGCAGCTATATAACATGGTTTTAGAAAATAATAAAAAGAGAGGGTACAAGGGTAACCCACTTATAAATAAATCATATTAAAATATAAATAAAATATAAATAAAATATAACATGGAGATAATAATATGGTATGGATATTTGAATGACATACCACAAGAAAATGAAACTTGGAAGGAAAGAGAAGATGTGATTTCATTTACGAGAAATTCGACAGCCTAACGGCGTCACTTAAAAATTCAGAAAACCAATTTATGAGAGTGGAAAGAGTCTCTAAAAAATTATACATGAAATGGAAAGTAATGAGAACAAATAAGAACATACCGTCATCATAAATAGATGGAAACTAGAAGACACAACATTAAGGAATTCACGACTTAAAAGAGGAGGGTGAAAGGATCCCTTACCTTGAAGAGTAACTTTTAAATCATGATGTTCTGGACCATTGGAGGCTAGAGGGAACATTGGGAGGACTCCATGAGAGGTAAGGAGAACATAAAATAGTTTAGGACTATTTTGGAATGATATTAAAGAAGGAAATGGCTTGGTATTTATATGGAAATAGAGTGAATAAATAATTAATTTTCATGGGACACCTCATCAGTTGTATCTGCAAAACCATGGGCCTTCCCATGGTATTTTCCCATGATATTGGCCACTTGGGACACCTCATAGGAAATCTAACTTTTCATAAGTCGACCAGAAATCATACATCATTATTACAACATTAATGCTGTCATTAAACACCCAAAACCCAAAAGTGCATTTTTACTATTCCCTGAAAATTCAACTATTTCGGAAAAAACCCAAAAACTCACCCTAACCTAATATTGATGCCCTAAAATCAAAAATGGAGTCCATTTAATGAAAATAATTTTATAAATTTTTTTAACTTTATTTTAAAATAAAATCATTATTTATTCCAAAAATACAACTTTAAAACTACAACTCATTTGGTAACACCTTTAAAAAGTAGTCTAGGTCCCATAAAATTATCGTATAACCACAAGACAATAAAGTAAAAATTTATGATTAAATTTTATGATGATAAATTTCTATTTTAAATTATAAAATTTAATTTAAAATTTTAAATAAAATATTGATGGCATACAAAAATACCAAAACATAAACTATGATCGTTTTTTTACTTTGAAGATGTCTAAAATGTATTTATACAATTATGGGTGAAGTTTCTATTTTTCTGGTCAAATTACTATTCATTACTTTTAATTAATATTAATATTGTTGTGTTACTATTCTTAGTTTACTATTCACTAAAAACCAAGTTGATCTTATTAGACTCTAAATTTCACACTGATCACAACTATAGTAGACCCGTTTTTGAAAATCATTTCACATTAATAATTATTTAATGAATACAAAAATATAATAAAATAACCTTGTCCTAAATTCATTAACAATACACATCGTATATTTATCCGTATATTTGAAACTCACAAACTTTTCAATAAGAAGAAATAACAATTTTTTTTATATAAAAGGATTACACAAAGCATCTAACGTCTCGTTACATAGCCCCATATTACACCAGCATAGGACCTAAGTGTCAGGTGTGTTATGGTGATAGAATCTTGCGGTGGCTCGGACAACATTACCTGAGTAGTGATTTGTATCAGCTTGAACTTCTCCCTTAGGGGATTCTGTTCAAGCTTCATAGGTTGAAGTTCAGCTTGGCCTTGGTCCAGAGCAAAGCCCAGTGATGCTACCTCCTTCCGAATCTACAACAGATGAGCTTCATATGGCTCGAGTCTAATAGATGTGTCCATTAAATCTTATTTATATATTAATTACCCAAGATAACCATATTTATAAAAATACAACGTTATTATTATAGTTCTGAATGGTCATATTAACCAAAAGTCATATAAAAGTGGAAACAAAACGGTCACATAATTATAACCACAAAATTAGGAAACAAATATAATTAAAATGTTTAGTTCATTACATTTTTTAATTCATAATGTCCAAATTATCATAGGATTGTGTTTTGGGATTTTGTTGAGAATCTTCATTTTTTCAATAAATAGTGAAAAATACCGCATTTTAGTTAATAACTGACTTTTTTATTAATTAATTAAGAGTATTAAATGATATTATAATTTTTGTAAATGTAAAATTATATAAATATTTCATCAATAAATACAATTTAATTCATTATAATAAATTTCACATTGAAATTGAATATTAAATCTTAATAATCTTTTGAACATTTTTCTACTTCAAACACGTATTATTTCATCCCATCTGCAGAATTAGAATTTATCTCAATTCTACTAATTTTGTGATTCGGATTTAATAAAAAAAATGAAAAATTCCTCATAGTATAATATTTATATTCTCATAATATATGTTAGTTTTATACCCAAAATAATTGTAAAAGTTAATAAAATTAATCACAGCGATTAAGCCAAAAGTAAGTTTAATTGGGGACTAAAAATTAAAACTAAGGGACCAAAGGATATAGAAACTTTTCCAAAACCCTTTTTTATCTATATTTCAGACATAAACCTTCAATTATTATGATTTTTAGTTTTTTATGACTTTCTTAACTAAGAACATGTGTTCACCTATCTTATTTCTAAAAATTTCAAGGGAATCATTTTCTTTCCCTATAAAAGGCCCCCACCGCTAGCTATTCAACACAACTCTAAACCTCTCATGTTCGGACAAGACATTCCCAGAACACTTCCTAGAAATCCTCCATTCCACCTAGAATCCTTCACTAGGGATGAAGGCAATCCAAGGAATCCATTTTGGAACAATCTAATTGAGTTTACCCGATTAAGAGGTAACTTCTCATCTATAGTTCTTTTTTTCATTACTTCTCCACCCCCTTCAACTCTATTTATTTTATGATTGTATAAAAAATAATTACCATCAATTTACTAGTATTTTTTTAGGTAAATGGTTATATACACACATATAATCACATATATCTAAATCGAAACAAACATATTGTATTGGTGTACAGAGAACTACTGCCACCCGTAATGATGATTGTTAATTTTTTCTATTACAACCCATTATGGTGCCACATATTTTGAAAAATAAATTTATATATGATATATATTAAACTTATTATGTATCTATACTTGTGTATGTTTAATTTAGATCATTCTATTATGCATTACATTATATGTAAATATGATAATTTCTTTTGAGGATGTTTGGACTACCGCCCCCTCAATGAGATATGATTCATTCATACACTATATGGATTGAAATAAAGATGGATTTATTTAATATATTTCATATATATTATATCATAAAAATACATTGATAATCATATATACATATACATATATGTTATTTTCATTCTCTCTTTCAACACTACAATAATAATGGAAACACCATTCATCCATACGTATGACTTACCATCTAAATAAACAATGTATTTCATTTCATACTCCAGTATTTTATAGATTATTATAAAACAAATATACTGAATATAATAGATATTTATTACATGGTAACAATTCTAGAATAATTATATAAGTATAATTTCCAACGATATAACAATCTAAGACACAGGTAAAGAACAAAGTGAATATTAGCCCAAGTGAAACCTTAACATAAGATCATTAACTACCAGGTAATATAAAGTCATAAAAAAAACATATATGGTATTATATATAATTATATTAATCTGTAAAATATTTATAACTAACATATATTCATTATATAATAATCATGTATGATTATGACGATAGTCATGACAAAAGGTAAAGAGATTTCATCTCACTTTTTATTTCCATGAGTTACATGAAATATTCAAAACACTTTACATTTATGTGGTGTCAGTACAAACAATGATTTTATTAAATTTATATTATTCTTAAATTTATGTTTAATAACATATCCATTCTATTATCATTATTTCATGGTGTTCTTATTTACCAAATTTACAAAATCAGTAAAATAGTTTTGTCTCAATTTTCTTTCTTTCATACTCATGATTTGTAATACACCTAAACACTTATTTTGAGTATTATATAATTAATGTTTACATGTTATATCACGAATATAAATATTTTCATGATATTTTAAACCACATATAATTTAATTTTCTTACATGGGGAGTACGATCCCATGTTACCAGTTTATAAGAGTTCATTGAGACAATCTAATCACTTTTTGAGATGGTTTATGTTTATGATTCCTTTGATGAATTATTATGAACCATATCTCAAGTAAACTCTTGAGTTTTCTTATTATATTTTTTTATGATATCCTCATGTCTAAGTAAAATTTCCCCCCTATTTGGTAGATAATATAATTTTCATGTAAAATCTGATCATCTCTCTCTTCTCTCCAGATTCCACTGTATTGAAAAAATCATGTCTTCAAAAATGTTTTTAAATTTATTTTCAAAAGATAATTGAAGATTATTTTCAAGTAAAAGTAATTTAATAACATATTATTTATTTCGAAGATTAATTTATATGTTTTGAAATTTATTTTCTAATAAAAATTATTTCACATGTTTCTATGTTATAAAAAGAATCTTTTAATGAGGTAAGAATATCTTCCACATGAAACGTTTTCTAAGGATGTTTCAAAATGATTCCCTATAAAAGATGACATAAATTGATGTTACTCATTCTTTTATGTTGTACTATCTAATGGTTCCATTCATTTTAAATCTATGAATGTGTTATTCATAATGTCATGGTGTTTATGAAATCTGTTTCTCTTGCACAGAGTGTATGATTTCGAAACCTACTTCTCTTCGTAAGATATTGTTTGATGAAATGATTTAGAAAAAAATATGTTATACATAGGTTATGATGTGATGACATTTTAATGATAATAATTTAATTTCATAGGTTACGATTTGATATTTATTAGGCGTCTATCTCTTTATGGGTTATAATATTATTGAAGTTTTATTATCATGTAGACCATTTATGAAAGATTTTATTTTTGTGAGGGGTTAGACCTATATATTACTAAAATTCATTTGTTAATGAAACGTTTTATATGATATCAAAGTCTACATAGGTTTTATACAAATCCCAAAAAATAAATTTTGCACGTGTTTTATCCCATTCCTAAAAGAAAGATAGTAAATGGTTTGTATCCAAAGCCCGTAAACAATAAGTAACCTAGGTTGAAACCCAAGACTAAAATAATCTGTGTTCACGGGCTAAAGCCAAAGCCTGAAAACAAGATGTACAAGGTTTGTAGCCTATTCCTAAAATAAAAATGATACATGGGTTGTTGCCTAAGCCAATAAATAAGAAGACACATGAGTTGTAGCCAAATCCTAAGAGTAATAGGGTACCCATGATGTAGCAGTATCCTAAAAACATTAAGGTGCTTAGGTTGTATCCCAAGACTAAAATTAAGAGAGAACATGGTATTTTATCCTAATACCATAGTAAATATATAAGTTATAACCCATGACTAACTTGTTATAATGGTCTTGGTAGGTATCCTTGATATAATTTTTTTTGTATGTCCCAAATCCTTATCCTTATTCCTTTGTTTTGATTTCATCAATTATGATCATTATTTCCTTATGATTCATAACATATGAACATCAACGATTTATTCCATGATTCATGTAAATGATCATTGATATTTAGGGTATGAAATTTTATTTTCTTGATCTTGTTCTCATTCTCTTATGCTCATAATAATTTTTTTATGTCTCCCTTATTTAACATTACTAATAATTTTAGATCACCCCTATTAATATTTTCTTTTCCCAGGTTATGTTGAAAGGTTTTATTTATATGTATTAATAGTGGAGATCTTTATGAGAGATGTTTAATATCTCTCACCACGATAGATGATTTTGATTCCATGATTCCAAATACACTACACTATTACAATATTTATGAAAATAATTTTGTAAGGTATGTAATATTCATCTAAAATGGTTTAATATCTGTGTATGATAATCCTGGGTCCCTATAATTTGTATGAAAGGAAATATTCAGTCATAAATTAGAAACTAGGAAGAGAAAACATTATAGAGATCCCATGGTATAGTTCTAAGGATATGTCTAGGGATATATGTAAGGACATGTATAATGATGAGTTAACATTTAGGGAAATTTACTAGAATTTTGGTAAGGGATAGAGTGAGTGGATTACCAGAAATACATTCATATTGAATTACTACAAATGGATATGGCTCTAGAATTGGTGTAACTATGGGTAACAACTCCCGAAATATGTTCTGAGCCTGACTCGGGGTAATTTGGTACATGACAACATGCTTTGCTTCACACCTAGTTTGTAAATCCCATGGGATATGCTTTGGAAAATCACTAACTCTTCATGAACCATAATTAAGGATATAGATATGATTTTTCTATGAATAAATGAGGATAAATCCTATTTTAAATAGGTAAAATACGTATGAGACTTCATTTAGACATCCATCATGTAAGGTTTCATGATAATGTGAATTTCTTATATGATATTTGTTTTCCACCCTGTTATTTCTAGTTTTATTCAATGGAAAGAAATAAAAGGATCATGGTAAATAAATAATGTTTCATATGGGGAATGAATGGGAAGTATATGAATATATTTCGCAAGGAGAAACATTATGACGATAATCCGGAATTTTCTAATCATATTCGTTATACAACTAATGATTGTGAGACTAAAAAGGAAATGTTAAAGGTATGTGTTGTTCTTCAAGTATTATTTACATTAAACATAGGAACAATGATTAGATTGAGGTTGAACAACCCTAATATAGGATTTAAATTTCATATTCTAGGAAATAGTTATTAAGGAAAATTTTTACAAATACTATATAATGGATTAATTATAATGTTGGATGAATAAAGTGTTTACCATTTGGAATAAAATGATTATGAATTCTATTAGTATTTTCATTATACGTTGTCATTAAGGATTATAAAGGACATGTTGAATGGTGATGAATAAATTGTAAATTGGTATTTTGATTTGGTGAAGGTAACAAATAATGTGATCAAGATGATGAGAAAATTGTGTATCACAGGATAAAGAGATGATTGATTTGGATACAGTAAATTAGATATCACTGATTAACTTAGATCTAGTCATTTATTGGTTAAAAAAGTTGTTTATGTCATCCTGATTGATGTTTACAAATTCATGGATTGAAGGAATATATCTTGTAGCCTTTGGAATAAGAAATCATGCATATTTTCCAAAATTATTTATGGAAATTATCGTTGTTGTCGCGTTTCAAGGGTATATATGATAAGGTTATTACATGTTTTGAATATGAATACCGAGTTGTAAATTGTGATAAATTAGAGATAAATATTAACCTAATTTCATTATATTGTTTCAAAATTATTTAATTTTAATCATTGTGAAGGATTATGTGGTTATCCATCTATGGAAAGTTTAACATAAAAATAAAATAAAGTAAATATGTTTAAAATGTTTCTTATATATATAAGAATTTATGAATATTAGATATCTTGTTCCAAATATATTGTATTTATGCCAACTAATGATATACGGGATGACTAATCATGGATCTAATGAACTATTAGTACGTCAGGGAATATTCAATTCTCATTCATTTTTTATGGTATGATATGAAGTAGAAATCTATTAAGGTATAAACAATGGTTGGTATTTTGTATAAGAAATGTAATAAGAGCAAGTAAGTAATTTTACTTTTTTCATAGGTTAATTATGAATTAATAAATGATAGAATAATGGTAATAATTTTTTGTCCAAACACCTTAATTTCTATTGAACTGATAGATTTTTAATTTATCACAAATTTATGACATTGAGGCCATTAATTTTTTTTATCATTCACATGATTATTATTGATAACCTCAATCACTCCCTATTAATATTTATGTTCTTCTTCCATGAGAAATCTTCATTACCAACTAATTTTCTCCTACGAGGAATCCTATTTATATGTTACTTTGGGTAATTATTATGGTTCCATCTTTTCCTTTTCAAGGATGTTTTAGTATTCTTTTTTATGACGTAGTTTTCTATGAATGAAACTTTCGAGTATTAAGGATTTGATAGGACAAATGAATTTAGTTGTCCAAAATCATTTTAAGAGGGATATAATATAACACCAATAGATTTTTTATATTATTTTTTTGAATCAATTAATCCTTTTTGATATTTTGAATTTCATGCAACACTTACGATAGTTTATTTTTTTACTAAAGCACTATGTTCTGATTACATATACACAACACTAAGTTAATCATGCATTACGTGAAATACCTAATTGGATTATGATACATTAAATACCAACTATTCTTGTGCTACAAGAAATATAGTCTTTTCTTGTGCTACACACAACAATGACTTGGCATACGTTACAAAAAACACTGTGTTTATAAGAAGATTAATATTTATTATATTATTAAATAATCTAAGTATAACCTATCAATTTAAAATATTGATATGGATATAAATAAATAATTATCAATAAAATTTGTAATTGTTTTATATACATAAAACATATTGAAAACGAAAGATTTAATTTTTGGTAAAGTCATTTTTATTTTTAAAAATACCATTCTCGCAAATAAAATGCTACTAAAACAAAATTATTTTTAGACACATTTATATATTTAATTTAATAAAATAAAAATAATTTTTTATTTATTAATTTCTAAAATAGTCCACGGTAAATATTTTGGTTTTTTCAAAGGAACGTCATTTTTTTAATAATAGTGAAAAATACCCCTTTTAGATAAGAATCACATTTTGGGGTTAATTATTTATTAATTTTAAATGATATTATACATTTTAATGGTAAAATTAGAAAATTATTACATATATTAATAAAATATAATTTTCTATAATCGATTTCAATTTGAAATTGTATATAATACCTTAACAAACTTTTAATCATTTTTCTACTTTAAAAAACTATTACTTCAACCAATCTGAGAGATTAGCTTTAATCTTAATTATTTTGATTTTATGAATTGAATTTTTAAAAAACTGACATAAAACATTATTTCAAGTATATCTTTTTACCCAAATTATTATTAAATGTGATTAAAATTATTCATATCGATTAGGGCCAAATTAAACATAATTAGGGATTAAACATTAAAATAAATATCCCAAATGATCTAGAATCTTTTCTAAAAGAAACTGGTTGTTCACACATGGGACATAAAACATACATTATTTAGTTTTCAATTTTTTATGACTCTTATTTGGTAATACAATGTGTACACCCAACTTGTTTCTAAAACTACACTCTGAGTCTTTTTTCTTCGCTATAAAAGGCTAGCACCTATTCCAATTCCTCACACCCCTCAAACCTACTATGTTTTTACACACCCTAAAAATCCATTTTGTTAAAATAATCACTTAATTATAGATTCATTCTCATTGGTAGAAGGAAATCCAACGAAGCCTTTTGCATAAACCAATAGTAGTTACTTGATTAAGAGGCAACATCTCTTCTCAAGTCATTTCTTTTATTTTCCTTCTCTACCACCTAAAAATATATTTATTCTATGATTATATAACATAACGAGTATCCTCCATATAATAGGATATTTTTATGTAAATATTTCAACCTAAAATTGGACACACCTCAATTTAATGTGTAACAATCATACGATTGCTGTGCACAGTGAACTACTACCTCACAAAGTGATGATTATTCATTTTTCAATTACTAGCTATCATGGTGGACATTTTGATGGAAAATATATTTATATATTTATATATATTGTATTTATAATATTTAAAACGACCTTATTCATTTAAAATTTTTATTCAGAACATACATTTATGATTTCCAGCCTATGTAAATATGACCATTTTGTTTAAAGATGTGTCGACTACTTCCCCCTCAAAGCAATTTGATTCGTTCATACTCTACATGGATTACATTAATGATGGTTTCAGTGAATATATATAATTTATATGATATATTAATGATACATTAATAATGATATATAAATATACAAATATTTCATTTTATTTAATTTCTTCAATACAACAATATAAATGGAAATAAGATTCATGCGTACCCACAACTTACAGTTTCCATGAATGGTGTATTACTTTTAATACTATATAATTATATAAATTATTATAATAAAAATATACTATATATAATAGATATTTATATCATGGTAAAAATTCCAGAATCATGATATAGGTATAAGGACCAACGATATAACAAATTAAGAAAAATGCCAAGAACAAATAGAATATTACCCAAACCGAATCATTAACATAGGATTGTTAACAATTTGGTAATATTAGGAAGTAGTCAAAGTGTATATGGTATTATATATAAAAATAATCTTCTTTAAAATATATATAATTAACATAAATTTATTATATAGGAATATATTATTTGTACGAAGAACATCTAGACACAATGTTTGGGGATAATATCACACTCTTTATTTTCATGAAATACATGCTATGTTCACCACTCATTACATTTGTGTGTTGTATGTACTTCCAATGATTTTCTTATATGTAACTTATAAATAAATTTATGGATATTAAAATATCTATTATATGATCCTTAATTATTGGTTGTTTTTGTTTCAAATGGTTCCAAATTAGTATAATTGTTTTCTCTCAATTTTCCTTCTTTGAGACTCATGGATTGTTATGCACCTTAACTCTTTTATCGAGGTGAATATATTTCAATTTTAATTGTTATATCATGAATATAATTATTTTCTTGAAATTATTTTCTTATATTAATTTGAATTTCTTACATGATTATTATGATCCCAATTCACCATGTTGTATGATTTTATTGAGACAATATCATTGCTTTTTGATATTTTTTGGTATGTTTCCTTTAGTAAAATCGTATGACCCATATCTCAAGAACACTCTTGATTATTTTACCCTCTATTTATTCATCATATCATAATATTATAGTTCCATTTATCCACTATTTGGTACTTAATATATTTTTTTTAGTAAATTTTGAATTTCTCTCTCTTCAGTCATAAATATATTGTATTAAGAAACCCTATTTTTGAAATTTTTTTCAATTTTTTTTAAAATGATCATTGAAGATCATTATAAAGGAAAATGAATTACCCAAGAGTTTTATTATTTTCAATGATTCCATTATATGTTTTAAATGTTTTTTTCTGATAAAAAATTTTAAATTGTATTAGGTTATATAAAACATCTTTCAATTCAGATAAGATATTTTCCACAGAAAAAGATCATTGAAGGTTATTTCAAATTTATTATAGATATAAGATGACATCTATTGATGTTAATCATTACCTTATATGAGATGATAAAAAATGTTCCATTCATACTGAATATATGAATGGTTTTTTCTAAATATCATGGTTTTCTAACCCAAGACTACATCATGTAAATTGGATCATATCCCAATCCTAACATGTTATAATAGTCATGGTAGGTATCCCAAAAATAAGATTTTTAGTACTTATATGTGTGACAAAAATCCCAAATCTTATTCCCCCATTAAAATTTCATGGCTTATGATATTTATTTCCTTATGATTCATGTCTTATTTACATCCTTACTTTATTATGTGATTCATGTATATGTTATTTGATATAGATGGTATGATATTGTATTTTAATGGTCATTTTCTCATTCCCTTATGATCGTAATTGTGCTTACATATCTCCCTTATTTACCCGTACTAAGAATATGCACTCACCCATTTTTATGTTTCATTACCCAGGTAATAAATATATGTTTATGGTTGAATTATTAAATGTGTATATATTTAAGGGATATATTGAAGATCATTCAGTTGGATATAATATTTTGTTTCTAGGATTCCTATGATACTAAACTATTACAGTCCTCAGGCATGTATTTTTGTAATATACAAAATATTCATCCAATATAATGTAATATCCATGTATATTAAGTTTAATTAAATATACATTATCATGTCTTAAAAGGGGAAAAAACTTGAAATCAATGATTCATATATCAGTTTTCATAATTGGGTAAGAAGTTACAAGAAATGATGAGAAAAACATAGTACATGACATGTAATTATTTATATATAACACTTCATTTTTAATAGATATTTCTGTTTTATAGTTGTTTTCTAGTCATATGGTGTCAGCATATATGATATGTGAGAATGGTGAAAATGATATGTGGAACTCATAAAATCCTTTGACATGAACTTCCACTAGATCTTTCGTATGTTCACCATTATATTTGATATGTTCATTGGCACACATAGAGGTTTGGATTACAAGGTTAAGAGACCATGTACTACAATACACCATATGTCATGTAGGATTTGATAACAAGATGTGTGAATTGTTCAAATTTATAGTGTGATATGTATTACCCTTTATAAATCATAGATTCAATCTATATATGATACATGCAATGGTTTTATGAATCATATGCCCTGTGAAATTTCACATTCCACATAAAAACATATCATCACATCAAAATGAAATTCATTGTGTTGTATCAAATGACTACACAATATTTAGTTTACTTTTCATCCCTAATAACCCTCTGTCTATATCAATATATTTCACTTCTAAACATTAAAATGTCATTTTAATTAACAACTAATTTAATGATAATTGACTCTGATTCACCAAAACGACACCACCAATCCTCGTTTGAGTGTGATTACAACTATATATTGTCATCGGCACACTTTAGTTGAATCACGATACCTATACATATAGTTAGGAATCTTTTTTCAGGTAATTATATTACTCCATCCATGATACTAGCCCCACAAAATATCCTCTTTTTATTAGAAAATGTTATACTATTAAATTGTTCATTCCATAAATTCTAGCATTTATCATCAACTCACCATCAAATGAGATGGTATTTGGGGAAGGTCCTTAAAGAGAAATAGAATAATATGAATGATAAATCAGTTTAGAAGGCAATGTTATTTCTTTAAAAAAACTTATTCAAAATGAATTAGTCAATTAATGCATAGGATCAAAAATTTATGACAACAACATTGGAAAATATATTTGTTTTGAAAATATTGATGGAATAATATATACATCCAAAACCAAGAAATAAATATCATGAATAATCTAGGAATTAAATAACAAAATTTCAAGTGATTTATATTAAAGTTTAGCACTGTAGATAAACCTTGATTGTAAGAAAATTAATTGATTATCAACCTAATGTGGCCACACTTTTCATGCAATCAAAATTTTAGGAATATATAAGGAACCTAAATATATAAATACTTACTAATAAATTAAAATTAAAATAATATTAATTTAATAACATACATAATTAAGCATCAAAAAATAATTAGAATACAAACCTCTTGGTGAAAATCAAAGAACCATCAAGAATCCAACTGAATTTTTGAACATTAATGATACATCCATTAAGTGTTATCCTATGAATCTTGAAGAAATTGATCAAATATCAAATATCATTATCAGTCAATATCAATGGTCAATACCAATTGATATAAACAAAAATAACATTTATAGAGGCATCTAAAGGGATTTTATAGGTTTCTAAATTCAAAAAAATCCATAAATGACCCAAACTTGGAATATTATCCCAATGAAATAAATTTGCACTTCACACTGGGAAACCCCATAATTAATAATAAAACTGTGGTGTTGGAATTTTTATTTAGATTTCATCTTTCGTTATATAAATTATCATCATTTCATGGACTGGAAATTATATATTTTATATATTCTTTATTTATTTAATAACTCCGTCAAAAAATAAACCCAGCAGGGAGTCCAATTATTCAAATATACTTGTAAACATTTTAATAGAATAAATTTTAAATATATGTCACTATAATAATGTCCTTTTACTAATATCAATACTTAATTACTATCAAATTCCAATTGGAAATTCCAGCACATTTAACCATGGTATTATCCCCAAATCTATCATCTAATATAGACATTAGATCATAATTTCATTCTCACCTAGGTAACTACCATCAACTCTAGCTAAAATATTGTTGTAGTAATTAACCATTTTTGAATATATATATATATATATATATATATATATAATTGAAAAAAATAAAATCTAAAAAAATAATATCATTTCACATTTATAATAATTGTGTGATTTAATTTGTTGATTGAAAACATAACCAAACCATAATTTAACACTATAAAAAAGAAATAAACTTTTATATGACCATCATCATCCTATTTATATAAAATTTCATATTCATTGGTAAATTGTTTAATTAAGAAAAGAAATATTATTACGGACCATGAATTTTAGAAAAGGTTATTATTACTTGAATTATTATTCTTCTTTAAGTACTAAATTATTTTACTTTAATAATTTCATGATATGATATTAAAAAATCTATCAAATGGGATTGTTTTCAAAATAAATTATAAAACTACACTCAAGAATCTAGGAATATATATGCATATTCATTAATAAATTAAATGAAAAAAATAATTTTAATTATTTTATTCTAATATAATTATAAAAAGAGTATTTCATTATACCCAAACACAACACATCCACCTTTAATAATTTAAATTAAGGAAATTAATAAATTCTAAAATTCATAGAATTTTGTTTTTGATTATCCAATTATAAGACTATAGAAGTGAAATTAGCATATAAAAATAGAATTATCAAATGATATTTTAATTTTATTTGAAAAATAATAATTCACATCACTCACTATAAAAACCTATATATCATATGGAAAATAATTAATTTCTTGTAGATTCAATAACAAAAATTACAAACCCCATGTTTCTTTAAGTTTTTTAGAAGTCACAAAATATATAAATATAATATTTCCCAAAAAATATAATAGTGAAACACAAAAAATAACACTTTTTTCCAACAAAATACAAAAATAAATTATTGACACTCCAACACAAATATATGTGTTACAATTGTAACACAAAAACTATGTACTCAGTACTTAAACTTTAAGAATATCCCATTGAATATATTTTTCAATTTCTGGTAAATATAAATTAATTTGGATTTATTTATATTATATACCTTATATTAAATGTATAATATATATATATATATATATATATTAACTCAATATATTGTATCCCCTTATCACAACAAAAATCTAAATAATGATATAAAAGGAAATGAAATGAATACATCAACCATGAGAGATGTAAGGTTAAATTCCCTTTATGATCCAAATTTTTTATTTTCATAATTAAATAGTTATATTGTAAACAAATATACTAGTTGAACCATTATAGGAATAAAAAAAATTCCAGATTTCATTTTCCACTATATATTTTATAAAATTGAAATTTAAATCAGTAATATTGTTCATGAGTTATTAATGTGGTTTTTTATTTGTTATTATCAGTATATCATTGAAGTAAAATAATAAAGTAAAATTCACCGGACTAAAAGTTTTTAAAATATATAACTTATATGATCAATATACTGCAACATTTAATTTATATCTTTTTATGACTGGAGAACTCAAATATGTAAGAAATATTTTCCGCAAAGCCTATTTTTTTGAAAAATATCATTTTCATCCCTGGTGGTGTTATGAGACAACACTTGTTTACTATGATTTTTATGTAATTAATATCCCCACTATTCATCACTTAAGATATATGATTCATTTTCCCTTTACTTATATTTATTAGAATTTTAAATATTTTAGAGGTTCTATATTTTTTTTTGAATTAACAGCTTCTCCTTAATCACTCAGGTGTATATTCTGTGCTCCACCCTCATAAAAATAGTAATAAAATAGATTCTGTCTTGTAATATCTACAATATCACAAAATTTATCATTATAATAATTATTACATAATTAATTTTATGAATATCCCATTAATATTAAATAAAGTATTCACTAATAAAATTATCTTAATCTCATGTATTTCATTTTTAAAATATATGGACATAAAAAAGAATGTTGAGTAATTAAAAGTAGTTTTCTTATGAAATATATCATATAAAGATAAGTCATAATTTTTGTGAAATTGAAACTAATATTTTATATGAATCACTACCCCATATCGTTTCCTCTGAAAATAAAAAGCATACAATATTCAACAAAAAATATCCATTTCATATCCACCATGATTATATTAATTTTTTAATCAATACATTTTTCTATGGTGTCTATAGTGATCTATATTTGTATTTAATTCCATGAAAATCCTAGAAACACTTATAATCCCAAATTAAATAATCAACCCCATAATTTGACTAAACCTTTTTACAAGAAAAATATAATTTTTATCAAATTCTTGTAATAAGTCATTATTTTTTTGTATAATTCTACATAAATAAATTATATGTGTAGAATTTTGTCAATGTTTAATGATAAATAAATGTAACAAAAATCTAGAGAAGGGTTACATGGTGATGCACTTTTAGATAATATATATTTGGGATGTGGTGTGTAATAGTGTGAAGGTACTTAATTCCTAAATTGATTCAAGTGTAAAATGTTGGAGAAAATTTGAAGTTATTTTTAATATGTAATTTGTTAAAAAATGAAAATATTATTCCATGAAATTAATTTCATATGGACAACATGATGATTGTATTAAGGTCATTCACATAGTATTACATTTCATCAAGTCATAAATGATTGTTGGACAAAATTAGGTGTTTTAAATTAATTAATGATCACACTGTGAAGCAGTTACTCATGAAATAAAGAATCCAATTGATATTACAATGCCTATATAACTAAATTTTCATGGTAAAACACTATTTTTAATTTCATTAAGGTAATCTGAGTATATTATAGAGGTTTAATCCAGATTAATTATAGACTATGTATATAGGTTCATTCCATGAATAACATGGAATGTTAGAGATTAACTGGTGAACATTGACCTATCATATATTGATAAACATAATCACACTATGATGGATGGGAATAGAGTTGTTCAAATAGATATGATGGATTGGATTTAACAATTGAATATTGTAGTCATATGGAAATCTAAACACTACCATTTAGAATTTAAATAATAATGATTTGAGAAAATTTAATCAAAATGATGGATTTTATTTACAGAATAAATAAGTTAGTTAGATATTTATTTACAAATATGAAAGTATATCTATTCTATGTTATAATATACTATTATTTGTAGAATGAAAAATATTGGGAGACACACAAACAAGGAGAATAATTCTTTTGAATAACATATAAAATTGCATATGATTTGATGAAAAATAACATATCCAAATTTTTGAAATGTGTCATTATTTAAATTCATTTAAAATCCACTTTGGAATAATACATATTAGTGTTTATATAATTGGGTAAATCTAGAAATTAATAACAAAGAATCATGAAAAAAACTCTTATTTTCCGTTTTGAAATCATTGTTAATATTATGGAATTCTACATATGTTTCATGTATATTCATATAAAAATCTTCACAATATTGGCTGTAAGATTTTAATATTTCATGTACCATTGTCTAGTAGACATATATTCTAAATTTTTTAACTTCATAATAGTGATATTCTCTAGGATCAATAATATAATCCCATCTTGGATATGTGCTCCATATATGTCATTTTATTATAAAACTATGTAAAATCTGTGTTCACACACTCTTTTTCCCTTTTATTTTTTTGAATAAGATAATATTACTGTTTTGTTTTTTATAATTAATAAAGGATCAATTTAAATGAAAAGAATAACATATGTTTTATCACCCTAATTAACCCCCTCCCCCCTATGGGGTTTCCACATGGACTATGGTAAAAGATATGTTATCGAAGTCATTGTATGATTCATTATTCTATTATGTGATTTATTATATAATTTGGAGATTTTTAAATAAAAATGGAGTTTCATTATCTTATAGATTAAACAATTATGTATGGATGAACTGGATGTGATCTTTTAATGGTATCATATATTGGAAGTATATTCTACTCTAGTATATAGTATACAAGTGAGGGTCTCCAATGGAATATCAATGATAAAAGCTATCTAAAAATAGTTCAATGATGATTAAAATTCTTATGAATCTTTATCCTCTATTTATTCAATTTATATATTTGTGAATGTTGTGGATTTTTCAATGTCTATATGTATTTTTGGAGACGCATGAAAATATCAATTAATATATCAAAAACATTTTGAGGGAGGAAAATCGACCAATATTAAAAATTGGTTTCATGAAATGAATTTCTATTTCAATGATATAACAGATGTATTAATTAAATATATTAGAAAAATTATTGGATAGATTCAATGGATTATTTAGAAAATTAATGATAATGATGTATTAAATAATATTATTAAAATATTATGAACAATTTAAAATACAAAAGTTAAATATTTTAATGTTTGAATTTTGGTGGTTTTATCGTGATTACATGTATGAAAATGTAGTTTCCTGTCAAATTATGGTAATGAATATAATATATTTAGAACATCCAAAAAATATAAATGTAATATCTTGTTAGTGATTTTATAGGTACATATTTAAACTTTTAATGGTTTTTTTCCTTTCGTTGACTGGGATGGGTAGGGAATGAATTGGGGGGATACCTATAATAGTGAACCCATAGTTTTTTTGGAAAGTAAACATTACCTGGAAATTTATGTAGGCTATAGGAGGGTTTCACATAGTGTGACTATACATCACTATGTGTAATGGCCAATGTGTGTATATAAATAATGATCACACTGTGAACGTTACATGGCATGACTATTCTTTACACATTTTGAGTTAATTAATGATTAGTTTTTAATTCACAGAGACACATTTTCTACAGTTTCAAAAATTAACTATTTCATGTCATGTAAATGGGTTACATGTTGTGAAATGCCATGAATTTTGTTTTGAAACAAGCAGCACGATTGATCTCTCCCTTTTGGTTCCTCTACAACTTTACTTCTATTGATTTAAAGCCTTCCACATGCGATCTTGGAGCTCTCTAATCCTTCAATATCCGTTCAATCAGTGTTCGATAATCATTTCTCTTATGGAGTGATTCATAAGTAAGTATTCTCTATTTTTATTCATCAAGATCTCATTATCATCCTTTAATATTTCAATATATAATACTAAAATTGAAGGATCTATTGTCTGTGATGCTGGATCTCATTTCTAGTTTGTGTTTCGAGGCATTCAGTTTATACATTCTTGTTACCTATTTTCATTTTGAGTGTTGAGTTTTGGAAAACAAATGTATGTGGTTTCATACCTTTTTTCAAACTATTTAACCTTGAAAAGATTCACTTTTATTATTTTTTTTAAATTCAATTTCTATTACATTGTTTCAATTAATTAAGTAAAAAAATTATTTAATTTCGATTTTTGGAATGTTTTTGGTATGAAAATTGGGAAACCCCCAACTATCCATTAATTAAAATGTTTTTATGGAAATAGGATGATTTAAATTATTTAATTGAAATTATAGGTTCTAGGGAAATTATTTTTAATTAATTGTTTAATTTAATTTTAGAGTGTGTTTTCAAATTGATAGAATTAGTTTTGAATCTATTTCAAACTTCAAAAAATGGATTAAAATGTTTTGATAGAATTCTAATGGCATTATGTTGATCGAAAGGAATATTTTTTAATACATATTTTTGTTCTATATGGAAAATTGTAATTTGAAATAAAATAATTGAAATTAATGGTATTTTATGCAGTCATAGAATATATTTCTGATCATTGATTATGGAAGAGAACATGCTAGCCTTAGGTAGATTGTGAGTAATTTAAATATACTCTATGATTATAAAATATTATAAAACATAAAAACAGTAGGTCTCATCAAGGATTTGATGATAATGAGTCACCTTTTCCTTATGTTAATGGTATGTATGTATATACCTATTGGCATGATCTCATAGAGAGTGCATAATCCTATATCCTGGAATATTCGTATGGATTTTGTAGATGACCATATTAAAATTTCTATGTATTTGAGATATAAAAGTATACCACTATTTTTAATCAACATTATAATCTATATGAATTTATATAAAATATTTTATATAATATAATATATTCAAGAAATTGTTTAAAAATATTCCATTAAGTTTAAAACCTTTTTGAAAATTATTTTCAATCATATGAACTATACATCATGATTTGTTTATGTACTCTTTATGATTATAATCATATTTATTTTTAAATTTAAAGAATTAATTTTGTTAATATATTATTGGAATCTAATATGGAATCCATGGTGATACCCTACTATGTTATTTATCTCATACCCCTCCTGTTTCATTAGGTGTTTGTCGATTATCTAATTTATGGTTTGATCAAGGGGAAATTAACTCTCATAGGTGGATCCATCTATTGAACCGTGAAATTTGTGAGTTGTTTCCTTGTGGAAATTATCTATTCCTCTCCATTTTGTTAAATGTTCTATAGTAATTTTGGTTTTAATTCCATGTTGGATTTCGGTACTTTACTCCCATTAGAGTTTCTTTTTTATGCCAATTAACTTTCTTTCCTTGCTTTCGTGTATTTTACGTAGAAAATTTGTTCTTACTTTAATGTTTTATGATTTAGGTTTCTTGTCACCGACCCATTGGGGTTGAGAATTACCTTCATTCTATGTCAGTACTAGAGTCATTATCGAGTTATTATGGTACCCTAGCTGGTTTGTGACAATGTGTTATCAAAGGTGGTTTTTTTAACTTCTTGTATTGAAAACTGCATGAATTGTGAAATATTTTAGTGAAATAAGAGGTATTTGTGATTGATTTCTGAGCTAGATCTCACTACAATGATCATTAAGTTAATAGGGGTGGATACAGAAAGTTGTATTATTGATCAGTTCTATCTTTTAACTGTTTTTATTTTGATAGTGTGAAATCTAAATTGTGTGTGTTATAATGATTAGAAGTATAGTCCCCTAAATGATATGTTTTAGTTTTATCTAATAACTTCCTTGATTTCAATTCTTGTTGTGTATCATCATGCCTCCATGAAGAAGTGCATATTGGATTTAGGAGGAAGATTCTTCTGAACCATGGTGATAGAATCCTTTAGGGGGCCAAATTCTTAATGAGGTGATTTTGTGCACTGTCCATGCACAAGGACATGCACAACCTCCAATTCCTATTAAGTATCCAATTGTAGAACCACATTGGGATGCTCTCAATGTTTGTTCACAATAGTTAATTTGTTATAATTCTCTATATTTCAAAAGATCATTTGACCCTCAACATTTGGAGGAATGTATGGGAATGATAGACCATATTTTGGAGTTCTTGGAGACACCAAATGTTATCAAGGTGAAGTGTGCCATATTCATGCTACACAGATCGATAAAGGGATGGTGAGATGCGATGGTGGTCTAAAATAAACATGAGTCTTTAATGTGGAAAGAGATAATGTTTCTTTTAACTGACCCATTATATCCAGATTAAATGTTTTGTCCATGGATATGGAGTTTTTCAATAATGAGCAGGCAAAAAGATCCATGACTAAGTATTAAAATTGGTTTGCTAAAAATATACAGTTTTAAAATGAGATTGTACATAATTACATTTAAAGGGCTTGATGTTTCTTGTATGGTATTAAATTTGATAACAATTATTTAGTTTTATTACTTAATATTCCCACTTGTGATGATGTTATAGAGAGTGAATTGATGGTTGAGATATATAGGGTGAGAATGTCAGGTTTGATAGGAGTTCCATTTTTCTTAGTGGCATCATGAGTTCCTTCATGTAAAGTGGAAGAACAATGATTCTAATGGAATTTCTCTATGGAAGGGTTAATCAATACCTCATAAGATGCCATGATGAATTAATTTTACTTATTTTATGTGTGTAAATTATGGACAGTTTTAGAGGGTTTTCAATGAGAATCCCAATAAATATGGATCCTGAAGATATCGAGGACACTTTCATAGATTCTTCAAAGAATTTTTTACACTTGATAGTCGAACAACATCATCATCACCTCTTAAAACCGTGGGGAAATTAGATTCATCATGTATAAAAGGGTTGCAAACTCATAAATCTAGAATGATTATACTTCAAGAAGTGGAGTTGTCTATAGAGGAAGTAGGTATAGGTCCCTAAACAATGAAAGGTACCATTACTATAGCTTCTTCATTAGTGACTGGTCTATTTGAAATAGGTGCATCTCATTCGTTTATTACAACTCTCATTGTTAATCTAATAAATCTTCTACTAGAGATTTTATCATTAGCAAAAGATATTACTACAACCCTTGGAAAAAGTGAGTGGACGGTGTATGTAGTACTAATTATATCTTATCTCAATTAGATGTTGGCATGGATTAATGTTTTTCCCTCAACATAAAATCTCTTCAAATCATTTTTAGAATGGATTTTCTCATGAATAGTAATTCACAGATTGATTATTATCTTCAATGGGTCTACCTTACTACACATAGTGGTGTGTATCTACTCTTTCAAGGATAATGGAAAAGGTAGGTACAGGTAGAGGTGGTCCATGGTTGGGAGCAATGTATTACGATTAGGATTTTGATGAAGGGATCAGTACTTCTGTTTTCTTTCATTTATGACAGTGACGATATGCAAGGTAGAAGGAACCTTTAGGACTACTTGGCTTCCATTGACTCACATGGACTTCCATGGTTGGTTGGTGGTGATTTTAATAGGATTTTGGAGAATTCCAAAAAAAAGAGAGGAATTGGTAGCACTAACATTGGTATGAAGTATTTTAGAAGCTATATTACTAGTAGGGGGCTGCTGGACTTGGGTTTCAAGGGATGAAAATACACTTGCTGTAATTACCGTAAGGGCGACAATCGTATTTGGAGTCTTCTTGACTGGTGTTTGACCAAATTTCATGGTTTAGACTCATTCTCGAAAACATCGGTTTCCCATTTGTCTCATGTTCTGTTGGATCATGCTTCGTTGCTAGTGGAAGTGAAAAGAGGTGAGGCGGATAATTTTCCTCTTGTGTACTCTTCAAACTGGCATCGGGTTGATGGCTTCTTACAAATGATGAGAACATCCTGGGAAAAGGTGGAGACCGAGAGGTCTTGGGTTGGCCTCTCAAGGTTTCTTAGTCACCTTAAAGTGGATGTAAAGGGATGGTTGCTGAATAATCCTCTTGGAGATGTGTCCATTGAATCGTTACAATCAGAGATGGACATAATTGAATATGATCTCCAGACCAACTAGGATGAGGGTAAGTTTTTGTTTCTATGTGATAAACGTAGTCTTCTGACGGTGGAGTTGTTGGAAATTGAGAGATACTTTAAACATAGATCCAGAATTCGCTGGATTATGGGGGGAGATCACAATAATGCTTATTTCCAGGATTGTTTTAAGGAAATGAAAAATATGAACATCTATTTTAGGCTGAAGGATGGTTCCTACACATCATATTTGAATGTGGCGGGGGATTTGACTTTGAATCATTTTGAAAAGCTTCTAGAAGGAGAGGTTTTTGATAATAACCATGGTTTATTAGGGGAGGAAGTATAGTTTTTGGGTGGATTTCCATGACTGTTAGTGGAGGAGGATAATGTGATCGTACTAACTAATCCTATTGAGGAGGATATTTGAAGAGTTATTCACAGCATGGCTTTTAAGAGTGCTCTAGGCCCGGATGGTTTCCCTAGATCTTTCTATGTGGCCACATGGGAGTTTGTGGGGAGACAAGTCATTGAGGCGATTCAATATTTTTCCCAGGGTGGATCTATTAACTGAAGTTCTTGTGCATCCAGGGTGGTCCTCATTCCAAAAGTGATGGACCCGACAAATCTTAATCAGTATAGACCTATATTCTTACGCAATGTTTCTTACAAAATTCTAGCTAGTTTGATTTATAATAGGTTGAATGAGGTTATCCCTCATATTGTGTCATAGGAACAACATGGGTTAGTGAAAGGAATAAGTATTCAAGGATCGATCAGAATTTCTAAGGAGCTAGTAGAGGATATTAAAAAAATGTTGTGGGTTCCAATGTTATCATCCAAGTGGATATGGATAAGTTGTATGATAAACTAGAATGGAGTTTTATTATTCGGTCCATGAGAAGTATGGGTTTTCATGAATGGGTCATTGATCTTTGCTTCAGATGTCATTCCTCGTCGTGGTTGTCAGTCTCTCTTATGGGGAAACAGTTTGGTTTCTTCAAAAGCTTAAGTGGTGTGAGGCAAGGACACCCTTTGTCTCCCTCTCTTTTCATTCTATCCCAGGATGCTTTATCTAGAAATCTACATAGAAGCATTAGTGTAAGAAGTATTTTACCGTAGAGACAGACTGGGGTAGGTTGTATTTCACACCTCATATTTTCGGATGATATACATAATTTCATTAATGGTAGGAGGAATTCACTTCATGAGTTCTTGAAGATCATGGTGGTGTATGGGGATTTAAGAGTCTGAAGAATTAATTCAAGAATGAGCAGTGTTTTCATATCCAACAAGTGTTATGCTCGAAGAAGCAGGAACATTCAATATACTCTTGGAATACTGAGGAAACAGTTTCCTATGATTTATCTTGGAGCCCCAATATCTTTTGGATAGGTTAAAAAGTCTTTCTTTGGGGATATTATGAACAGAATTCGGGGAGAATTGTGAACTGGAAGAGCATATTTTTGTCCTTTGGTGGTCGAACCACTTTAATCAACATCGTTTTGTCTTCCATTCCAATGCACTTTCTCTCAACCATAACTCCTCCAAATGGAACCATAGATAGAGTGGAGAAGATCATGAATTGTTCCTTATGGGATTCAAATTCCCTTAGAAGATGCCATTGGGACTCTTAAAACCATATGGCTAAACCAGTGGTGGAGGAGGGTATTGGTATAAGGAACATCAAAGAGGCCATGCAAGCCATTCAAGAACGATTAGCTTGTGATTTTCTCATGGGGGAATCATTATGGGCCACTCTGCTTAGAAATAATTATGGGCCACTCTTCTTAGAAATCGTTATGGAAGACATTGGTATGATTGGAAAAGTCATTGGTCAAGCTCTCGATGTTGTCTAGATGTATTTTCCAGCATTTAGAAACTCTCCAAGAGGCTACCCAATGGGTGTTTGAGAGAGGATCAATTAACTTATGGAGGGATAACTGGGTGGGAGAGAAACTTTTTTTCCAGGATGTTCTGGTCCTGATATGACTTTTAGGGAGGCAATCACTTATCCTGCAATGATGTAGGCTATTCCGAGTAAGGAATATATGGGGGTCTTTAATAGCATTTCTTTTTCAGAGAAGGTGGATATATGTTGTTTTAATAGATCTTCTTCTGGGTGCTATAATAGACATGATTTTAGAGAACTGTTGCACCCAATATTTGTCCAGAGTGAATGGGATCTGCGGTTACAATGTAAGGATATCCCTGCTAAGATGAATTTTTTGGTCTCGAGGTTGTGGAATCGGTCAATTTCAATGGATGAAAATATTCAATCCAAGTATATTTCACTGGCATCACGTTGTTTCGGCTGTAATGGTCCAAACAATGAGACTGTCTGGCATCTGTTCTGTATGAGCGATTGGGTTGTAGGCCTATGTTCTGCTTTTGATATGCAGATATCTTCTAGACGTGATTTAAATTCTATGCAGGACTTCATCTCTTTCTGTTTTATGGTGTCTGATCATAGAGAGATGAATAAGAAAATTTGCAGCATCACCTTCAGCGCCATATGCTGGATCATTTGGGAGTCACAGAATACAACCAGGTTGGACAAGCGACCTACACTCTATAGTATGTTGATAAAGGTGAAGGTACTCATTTACGAGTTGGATATTTTTTTGAAGGGTGTGCATAATTCCCAGGAGCAGAATAGGTTCCTTAGTAGACCAATTTCAAATAATACTTTTCCAGGTTAGTGGGTAAAATGGAATCCTACTGATAGTTGTAACAAGCTTAATGTTGATGGTTCTTTCATGAATGGATGCATGCGAGGGGGTGGTCTGCTCAGGGATTCAAATGGGTCAGTGTTCTTGGATTTCAGTGTGTTCTATGGTCTGGGTAATTCCTTATGAGCGGAGGTGAGGGCCTCTCTCATAGGAGTATCTCTTTGAAAAATGTTCAGATTTCAGGTTGGTATGGTTGAATCTATTTCCAAGATTTTGGTTTGGTCTATACACGGGAAAATCAATCCTCCATGGGATTTGATCTATCTCATTAGAAGATGTTCGAATGAAATCAATGAAGGAGGTAGGGTTTATCATATATGGAGAGAAGCTAATTTTTCTGCGGATGTTCTTGCTCGTGTAGGAAGAGAGGAGGAACCATTGGTGATTTACTCCACCGTTGGATCTCTTCCAGAGGAATTTAAGGATGTTGTCTAGGGGGATTCCCTTGGTCTTCATCATTTTTGACCCCCGTGATCTGTATATTTTTGCAGGTGTCCTATCATCCTTTAATAAAAAAATAATTTTCAATTGAAGGTTAATGGGAATCTAGTTTGAGTCATGCCGGTCCATCTTATCTAGAGATGGAGAAGGTAATATCAGTGTATGATTTTGATCTGGAGCATGAATCCTAGAGCAGTTTTCTCCCTCCACTTCCATTGAGTTTCCTAACATGATACCTTTTAATTTAAATTGTTTTACACTGATAAGATAGATTTAGTGTTCTATAAAAATAATACCTATTACCCAACATGTAGAAATTCCCTCTTACCTCATGGGACCTGGTGAACTGAAAGAGATGAAGCCCTAATTGGATGATCATCTTAATAAAAGATTTATACTAACTATTGTGTTAACATGGGTGGCTCCAGTTCTCTTCTCTAAGAAATATGATTGTTCAATTATCTTGTGTTTTGATTTCTTAAATCTCAGTCATGTTATGGTAAGGTGTAAATAATAATTTTCATGGATTGATGATCTATTGGATCAATTGAAAGTATAGAAGTGTTTCTCAAACATTAACCTCTATTCTGGTAACAGTCTGATAATAATAATTAAAATCTCATATTGAAAACCACCTTTTGAGGAAGGTACAACAATTATGTATACCTTATTATGCCCTTTTGTATTATAAATTCTCTTACAATTTTACGTGATTTGATAAATAAGATTATTCATGAGTATCTGGATACCATTGTGGTAGTCTTTGTGGATGACATACTTTTCTACTACAAGTCCTAGGAGGATCTTGTAATTAATCTAATATTGTTTTGATTCTACTGAGAAATGAACATACTTATTCCATGATTTCAATGTTTTATTTAGGGATTGGGGAAGGGAAATTCTTGTTACATGTTGTTCCAGATCAATTAATATTACTTGATCTTAAGAAGGTGAAGGTTGTTTTGACTCGGGAGTAACCAAAAAATATCTTTGATATTTGAAGATTCGTTTTATTTCAAAAAAATATCATTGGTTTTTTATTAAATTCCTAATATGGATTCTCTGATCACTACTCTAACTCATAATAGTGTGATGTTTTCATGGGATGATAGATTTTGAAATTATTTTATCGAGCTGAAATACCTTTTGACTAATGTGTTGGTGTTGACTCATATTGAGGCTGGGTATGGTTACATGTGTTTTTTTGTTATGCATCGGGTTTGTGCCTCAGCTATGTTTTTATATATTGAGAACATGTATATTCTTATGTCCCTCGATATCTTTGTCCACACGAGAATAAATACACTACCCAATACCTTGTACTAGTCATTTTATTTCATGTACTTATGATTTGAAAACATTACCTTATCAGAAAAATGATTACTTTGTATTTTAAAGAGAAGAGAGCTAGATATATCTTCCCTAAAAAATATATGAATCACCACATGAGGTGTTGGGTGGAATACCTACAATCTGTGGACATTGAAATCTCCTACACCCCTGGGAAAGGGAATTTCATTAAAGATGATTTGATCATGAATCTTATGACCCTTAGAGTGATATAATCTTTGGAAGAGTAGAATCTTATGTCTCTATTGGCACCATTTCATATTTGTGTCCATGAATCAGGAGTTAAGGTTTCCTTAGCTATAATTTATATATCTTCCACTCTTCTCGAGATGATTCTTCTATATCAATATCATGATTATAAATTTTAAATAATAAGATACTCTCTTTGTGGTGGGGAGAAATTTTTTTGCAGTGGTCATTCTCTAATGGGGTTCTTCTATGTTATAAGAATCGTTTTGTTCTTATATTATCATCAAGGAAGGCTATATGGGGGTAATGTCATCATTCCTAGTGGGATGTGCTCCCAGAAACCACTAATATGTTCTATGATATATAGTGGTTGTTCTAATGGCTAGGTATGAGATAGGAAATGTAGAGTTTGTTTCCCACTATTTTATTTTTCAATAGGTTTAGGCTGGGCACCCGAATCCTTTTGGTTTAGTTTAGAAACTTTGCGTCCCTACATGGAAGTATAATGAAATTTATATGGACATTGTGATTTAAATTTTTCATACCTAGAGAATATTGAATGTCAAATGGGGTTTGTATTATAGTCTCACCAAGTCGGTTCAATTCATACCAATTTGGGATAAATCCAATGTTGGGTAGTTTGGAAATCTCTATATTAATTTTATTGTTCGTTTTCATGGAGTTCAATCTTTTGTAGTCTCAAATATGAATCCTTGGTTTACTTCTCTCTTATGGAAATATATTCATGAGGCAATGTGATCTCAGGTACATTTGACATGGAAATCCATCTGTAGTTGGATTGACATATATAAAAATCAATACATATTCTAGTGGATATGCTCTATGCATATGTTTTCGACATTAGTAGGCCTTGTCATTATCATTTGGGGCTGGTTGAGATTGTTTATAATAATAGTTACCAATCCAAGATCATAATGGCTTTTTTGAGGCATTGAATCTCCGAACCTATAAATCTCCATTGCATTGGTTAGAGATTGGTGAATGTTCTTTGGTTGGATGATTTTTTGTGGGTAATAGGATACTAAAGATTCATTTAAGTTGTCAAATAATTCTAACTACTGAGAGAATATATATTCCTTATTCTAAAATTCATGATAGAACTTTGATGTTCTTGGTTAGTGAATATGAGTTCTTTAAATATTCACCATATCTGGGTCATCAATGGATTCATAAGTAATGAAAGATTGATCCCCATTTTGTGTGTCCTTTCATGGCTGTTGACCAGTTTGGGAATGATTAAAACCATCTAGAACTTCCACTGTGGCTAATTTTGATACCAAATATGTTCCTTGTATTTTAGTTGAGAATGTATCTCTTTGATCTATCTCACATTTTTAACTGGTGTGATCTTGAGGTTTAACCATATTTATCTTTGAATAATTATTTAGTTAGGATAGTTTATTCTGAGACCAATGTACTTTATGGGAGGATGATACCTCTTGTACATGATCTATTGAAGCATCGTTTCGATAATCATGATATGTGGGAGCATGAGGAACTATTGAGATATTAGTTGTGTCATCTATTTTCCATGGAATCTTATTCACATGCTTCTTATAGATTGAATGATTTTATGGTTGGGAGGATGCAACGAATATCATTACTGATAAGATAGGAACATCATCCAACATTTCATGGTTGTTTTCCTTTTGTTTGAATGGATATGGTTTAAAATGATTTGGGATGATACTAATAATGGTGAGGTATCATATTGTTTGGAATATTACCTTTAACCATTCATTTTTTTAGGCTGTGTGAGGGTTACAAACCATTTAACTAGCTAAAATGACATGTAAGGCTCACTGGGTTCATACCACTTCATGGACCACACCATGAAAGTTACACAAAGTAACTAGATCATTTCCATTATGAGTTAATTACTGATTTTGTTATTGTAAGTAATTATTTTTTCATTTTTAGAAATGAACTACTGCTCAAAATGTGAAGGGTGTGCATATTATGTAATACCCCAACAGAAATTTTGAAACATGCAGCACAACTGATCTCTTCCATTTGTATCCTCCCTAATTGACTTCTCTCAACCAAAATCCTTCCCAATTTGTTTATGGAGGTCTCCAACCCTTCGTGAAACTTTCATTAGGTGTTCGATCATCAATTCACTTGTAGTGTGATTTCAAGTTATGAATTTTACTGGCTTCATTAGCTAGAGCTCATTCTCCACCTTTTGTATTTCAATAGATCATCACAAAATTTATGGAACTATGATTCATGTATTTGGATCTTCTTTGTAGGTTTATTTTTTGGGTCTTTTGTGACGTCATTATATTTAGTACGTTTCATTGTGAGTGTTGTTTTTTTGGTAAAACGGTTGGTGGTTCCATCTAATTTGGCCAAATTTTTTATCCTATAATTTCATGAATAGTTTCCATTGATGACATAAATTTGATTTTCTGAACTTTCATTAATTTGATTTGTAAATCCCCATTGCTACGAATTTTGATTTTTGAAATAGTTTTTCCATGACGATTGTGAAAATCAAAAATTCCATAAAATTGGGATGTTTTATGGAAATTGGTTTATTTAAATTGTTTTGATAAATTTTATATTTAATAGAAAAAATTTTGATTAAATTTTTTGGTTGGGAAAAAATCCCTCAGTGTAACATTACATCATTTTTGGGTTGGATTTTTTTGTTGAGAAAAAGGTTTTTCCTGGTGAGTTGTCGAGTTACAAAGATATTTTAGCCAATCCTGGTTGATAATACACCATGACAAAGGAATTGAACATCATTAGGTTGTACAAAAAAGAATAAATATTAGGTGGAACTATTTTTCAATGTTTTCCAAATTTTTGGGATCAAAATTTGGAGTTTGGATTGAATTGAGATTTCATTGAAGATCACATTAAAATATGAAAAATCCTATAGTTTTGAAAATATGTAAATCATGAAGATAATTTCATAAAGGTTCAATGAGTACTGATGGTGACCTCTGTGGTAATGATGACCATCGTGAACAGTGAAGGATAGGAGCATTGTGAGTGTAACATCATGGGGGTGAAGAGTTTTGACGGACCACTCTCTGACTATAACGAGCATCACAAGTGGAGAATTACAAGGGATTTATTTTTTAATGGAGGGATTTTTTCTTAAAAAATCATTACCTTAAAGAAAATTATAGTAGATCTTTGTGAAGGAAGAATCATTGCGGTAGAAAAATAGGAGTTATGGGAAATTGGATCGTGGCACTGACATGGGGTGGACAACTCTAATGTAAGTGAAAAATTCATATAAATAGGCCACTATGCCATTAATAATAGTATAAATTCTAAACAAATCATAAGGCTATCATATGGAGAAGGATGTTAGCAAAGGAAGTGGTATTTGTGAATGTAATGGAATTCATGAAGGCAAATTGAGCTTTGCGAAACGAAGGAACATCACGAAGGCCAGATGACCTTTTCGAAAGAGAGGTTCTTTGAGAATTCTATGTGAGATTCACAAAAAGGAAAGATCTTCGCAATTTCCAGTTTGAGCTCTGTGAAATAGGGTGCTTCGTGAAAGAAGGTCTACATCGCGAAGGTGGTTTTGGGCTTCACAAAAGAAGGAGCATCACGAAGCAGTGTGATTTTTTAAGGTTGTTCAAAAAGGATTTCCCAATGTTCTTTATAAAGTTATATTAATTAGTAGATTAATTTTATACATCAATATATCTTATACATAGAGTATAGGATTCATAAATTAGTGATAATAAATGGACCTACCTGTCTATAAACTGGGAATGGATCCCTTCCCAAAGTAGTGGGTAAAGGAAGAGGAAAATAGAGATCCTTCCCAAAGGTAGTGACCCAGAGAAAGATACAAAGGTATTTCTCCTTGTAAATGAAGTGGGAACACCCTAAAATTATACACTTAGTGATCCTAGGACTAGAAGTTATCTATCCCAATCCTTTTGAATGGAAGTGAGCTTTAGTGGATTTGGTACATTGCCACATTTTTGTTGTATTCCCCTTGGACAAAGCCCTATGAGGGCAGACCAAGTTAAAATATTTGTGTCCATGTGTTTTCATTTGTAAATTACATTTGAAGAATCATAATAAGATATATAATAAAATAATAGATCAGAATAAACACACATGTGAAAAAAAGTGACAATTATAATAAAGAGTTCAAGATATAGTGGGTAAGGAAGAATTTAGAAAAGAATATCAATACCCTGATTCACCCCCCCAAAGTGTATCTACGACCCTTTTGGACCTAAAAATTGGTATTATATGGATAGGCTTATTTTATCATATTTTTTTGTTCTCACATTGTTCATTCAATTACTAATGTTAAATATTCAGTCTGATATTATCTTTGTGTTCTATGGGAAAGGGAAGAACATTAAAAAGAAGAATCAAAATTAAAGGGTTATTCCATAGAGTGGAAGTTCCTATGGATACAATGTGATTCAGTTGGAGGAATTATGTAGTTAATAGAGTAATGATTTTGAAAAATCATATAATGAAAATACATAATCATTCAATGATGATGAAGAAATGAGTGAAGAAACTGATATTAATGTGATACCAGAACTACACCAGATAATGAGATTGAAAGAAGATAGAAATTTGAAGTCATCCACCATACAAAGGAATTAAAGGAGGAAAATCTGAAGTTATATCAACATCTTAGCCATGAAATAATTATATGGGGTAATTTTTTAATGTGATATGTTTTATATTTTTTTTATGATAAATTTTCAAGATATTTCAGTATAATGAATGTGGGGAAGGAAAATGATCATGAAAATAGACCCCTAAATCAGGTAGTGTATAAAGAAATCATATATTTTAAGACATAATGATAGGTTGTAAAATAAGCTTATCACCTTAGGGGAATGACAGAAATCATTATGAAAGCTATATCAATCACCTCCTCTATCAAATTTATAATAATACTCAAATAATGAATGTGAAAAAACATGAAAGGAAATGAGAGGATCTAATCTAGTTCTGATTAAGAAGAATGTACATTCATGGAAGAAACCACGAGTTGTAAGATACAATGCGGATACTTATATAACTGACAAAAGAAAAATGAATGAACAGTTTATCCCCAATCCCGTATTCTTCACAAGTAGAGAAGTGAATGATTGGTAAATATTCCTCCAATGGGGGAATAAGAAAGATAATATGGTTTGTGAGAGGATTAGTGCTCGGAGAAATATTAATGAGAAATGGAATTCATGTGGAACCACAATGAAATAAATTTTTACTAGTGGGTATAATCCCCAAATTGTGAAGAAGGCCAAACCCACAGAACATAAATATCAGAATAAGACTCAAGAATGGGGATAAAGAATGTTTAGTCATATAGAAAGAATAGTTGAGTTTTTTTGGGTAGTTAGAACTAGCACATTAAGAGTAAAACGATTCACATGAAAGCAGCAATGGGTTTAACCAACATGATTGACCACAATCCTTATCTAGAGGATTCTACAGAATCCCATATCCCTATGTGTATAAATTATACTAATTGATGACCATGTGTTTCATGTTCAAGGTGAGATACCATCTAAGGGGATGTGTCATCAAAAGTGGAAAAGTGGTGATGTGATGTGATCCATAAATTCAATAGATTAAAAGTAGTTACAAGAGTATAAGAGTTAATCTCGAAGATTTTATTGAAATGAGAAAATGATTTGTGCGTGTCATAAATGTAGGGATGTAATTGAGTGAAATAGAATGTGATTCTATGATTAACATTACCTCATGTTTCCTACACTGTGTTTTGACAAACCATGCTGATGGGTTTTAAATATGTCCCAATGAAAATTCCAACATGAGAATAAATGATGCAGGAGAAGAAGAATGGTTTTGGGTCTAAATAGTGGGCCCAATAAATGGAATAAGTAAACATCATAGGGGTATTGATCCATCTCATAATCAAATTAAATATCACAATGGGATAAAAATGATGAAATTTTATGTTTTCTAACATCACAATGATAAATTTTGGGGAAGTATTAATTGTCATATATTTCTATATTATCTATTTTTCTCTATCAATATGGTATGAGTTGATTATTTTTAGTATATCAAGATGCTGTGAGAGGATATTTGCAGTGGATCAACAAGAGACTAGGAAATTATTTGAAATAAATTATGTGCCTATAGTATAGAATGATCTGGATCTTCAATAATACAAAGAGCAGTTTCATGATGATAGTAACAAAATGGTAATAAACTCCTAGGAATTTGAAGTGGAAAATAATTTTTCAGAAAGACAAAATTTATATTTTGTAGACATATGGTTTTATCATTCATGTAGATGAGAACTTAGTTTTTTGACCAAAATAGGCACTTTATGGGTTGAATCATAATCCAAGAGCATAGTATTAAATGATGGATCAGATTATAATAAAGCATAGTTTTTAATGTGTTAGAGTTGATTACAATCTATATGACAACAATGATAGTAATAAAAGGATGATCATGTTGTTGTATGTTTATGAAATAATCTTTTGTTGATTAGATAAAGTGTTGTGTAGCTAGTTTTTTTAATTCATGAATAGTGAGTTCTAAATTTCAATGATTTGTGAACTAATATATTTCCTTGTTTTATAGGTAACACAAGGAATGAATGGAACATTCATTTCTCAATCCAAATATGCTAAGGATTTTTTTAATATTGTTTTAAGTGGATAATTCCAAGGATATGATGACTCTGGTGGCTAACCGGATGAAACTTTCATGAGATGATGAAGGAAAAGTGGTCATTTTCATAGAATATAGGATGATTATTGTAACTATGTTGTACATAATAGAAACATGACTAGATATTGTTTTTTTCACATGTCAAATAGCACTGTATCAATGTTCTCCAAAGGAAAGGAATATTCTTGCAATAAAAATAATTCTTTGGTATATCAAGGGAACAGTGAATTTTAGTTGTCTGTACAATTTTAAATCTCAAAAAAGTTATTTTAATATATAGATGCAGATTTGGGCGGTTCAGAAGATGAAAGGAAATCCTCTACAAGATATGATTTCTATCCTGGAGGAATGTGTATTTCATGGCTAATCAAGAAAAAATAGTGAATTTCATTTACCGCCATAGAAGTAGAGTATATTATGACCACTCAAATTTGTGTGAAATTATTGTGGATGAAACAGAAGATTGATGATATTGGAGTTGATGTGATGTCTCTAATTAGAATCCACTATTAAAATTCAATTTCTAAAAATCTTAGAAAAAATCATGTTCATATCTCAATGAAAAATTACATTGAAATAAATTATCATTTCATCATGGATACGGTTGAGAAAGGTGTTGTGATGTTTGAGTATTAGCCTACAGAACCACAAGTTACTGGAATTTTGATAAATTCCTTACCCAATGAATCATTTCACAGGCATCGACTAGAAATGGGACATAAGTCGACTACCAGCACATGAATGATTGTGGACGTGGTTCCCCCTCCCCTAGAGGTATGATGTGTTTTTTTCCAAATTTATTGATTTTTGTTCCAAACTCTATTGCAATCCACAAATTAGTTACCTTTGGGTTCATTGACAGGGGGATGAGTGTCTCTTTATAGGAGATAAAGGAAGGGTGACCTTGTATTTGTCAAGGACACTGGGAGAAGCTAACATGTACATCAACGAGATAGGGGCTGTTAAATTTGACTATGTTATAATTGATCGATCAAAGAGTATATATCACACCAGCTGAGGGTCATGATGAAACTAGAATTTTGGTTTCAAAAATTGTTGTAAGGAATAAAGTGACTCATTGGTGGTTATTTCATATAACTCTTGTTTCTCATGTCGAGAATTTATCACGTGGTATTACATTATGTGTCAAGTAAATATTTCATCACTATGTCAATAAAAAGTGGATAATTGTGGTAAAGTATATAAGGAGATTCAATGTGGTATCAAATTATGAAACACTGGTCAACAATCCCAAAGGGGGATATTATTGAGAAAAATACCTCAAGGTAACATTGCAGCAGTTCTATGTTGGTTATGTTTTATGAAAACATGAGGTTTCATGGCGAGTTTTCAATTTCCAAATATATTATTCAAAATACATTTAGAAAATGGACCCTAAAAATGGAATTTATAATCAAGAGGTGGTACAAAAAACATATATAAGGTGGAACCTTTTTCCAATGTTTTACAAATTTTTGGTGTTCAAATTTTAGAGTTTGGTATAAATTAAGAAATATGGATTTCCTTGAAGATATAATCAATGTATGGAAAATGAATTAGTTTCACAAAGTTGTACATAATGAATATAATATATAAAAGGATCAAAGAATGTTGCCTATGATCTCTATGATTTTGAAGAGAATCATGAACATTGAATGAGAGGAGCATGGAGAGTGGCATATAATTGCGTGTGGATTTTTGAGAGACTGATCTGTGAATAATAAGGGAATTGTGGGTGGAGCATTGTGGTGGACTGATGAATTTTACATAAGGATCTATAGTTACATCAATCATTGAGAACCAGAAATTTTTTGGGGGGGCTTCATGAAAAAAGAAGCATTAGGTTCATAAAATAATAGCTTTACAAAATGGAATGATATGGCGCAAATGTGGGATGAAAGGTTTTGGAGACAGTTGTAAACACCTATAAATTGGCCTCTACCCCCATCATAAGAGTATATATACTCAAAGAAAAACATAAGGCTATCTAATTGTGAAAGATCTTTGCAAAGGTAGTGGTCTTTGCCAAAGTAAGGAAATTCACAATAGAAAATTGTTATTTGTGAAATGAAGAAATGTCATAAATGCTAGTTTATCATTGTGAATGATATATTATTTGAAAAGACTAAGAGAGATTCGAAAAAAAGAAAAAACATTGGAAAAGAAATTTTATGCTTTGTGAAATAGTGAGCTTTATGAAAGGAGGTGTACATCACGAAGTATGGTTTGATAATTATGAAAGAAGGATCTTAGATAATCAGTGATCTTTGAGAAGGATGTTCAAAAAGGATTTCCCACTATTCTATGGTAACATGATATTCATCCGTAGATGAAATTTGAACATCATTATAGAATTTATGTATAGTGGATGATACAATCATCAGTGATAATGAAAAAAACTATAGGTCTATAAACTGTATGTAGATCCCTTCCAAGCACATTTAGAAAAGGAAGAGGGAGACAATGATCTTTCCCATAGGAAATGATCCAAATGAAGAGACATATGGATTGACACTTGGGAATTATGTGACAAGACACTAAATATTATAAAGGTTGTGAGCCTATCCATAGATGTGATCTAGCCTAAAACATGTGATTGTAAGTGATATTTAGTTGGTTTGGTGGATCGACAGTCATCATTGTATGCTCCTTGGACATATCAAACTGAGAGTTAACCATATACAAATATTTGTGCCCATGTGATTTCATTACAACATTACATTCAACAAATCATTATAAGTTAAAGAACAAGAGAAGATATTGAAATAAATACAAAAGGAAAAAATTGTGACCATTATAATAAAGATGTAATGATATAGTGGGGTATGAAGAATTTAGAATTGAACATATATAACTTGATTCACACTCCCTCCTCTCAGGGTATCTAGGACCCATTTAAACCTATTTTTTTAATTTAATTGTTGTAATGAATTTATAATTTTATGGAATTGGTATTGAATTTATTTAAAACATGTGAAATTGGATTAGAATATTTTAGAAGAAAACTCATCGGTTTAATCTTTATGAGAATGTATGTTTTTGTTTAAAACATGATTTGGATTAAAAATTAATGTTGGGATTTTTCATCAGGGAATGTGATTTATTTTTATTTAAAGAAATCTAAAAATAAATAACCCACCACATATTGTGTAACAGAACATTAAAGACTTAGGTAGATAGTGAGTTATGTGGATATAATCTATGATTATGTACCATTGTAAAACGTTTATGCTGAAGGTCACATCCCTAATGGGATTATGATGGCACACCTTTAGATAGTGACAAAGGTACATCTGTATACATATATTTCTATGATCACTTAGATAGTGTAGAGTCCTATATCTTTGAACAGTCTTACATATTTGAATGTTGACCTTATTGATAGTTTTTTTTATATTTTAGACCTAAATGTGTACCAGTTTTTTCAAACTACAATATGTTACGTCTAAATTAATATAAATTATTTTATATAAAAAAAATACATAAGACATTTTTTATCAATATTCCATCTATTGTAAAAAATATTGATAATTTATTTTAAATCATAAAAACAATATACCATGATTTTATTGAATATGTTTTAAAATACCTATCCAATTTATTTAAAATCGAATGACATCCATTGGTAAATCTATTTTTTTGAATCTATTATCGAATCCTTGGACAGAACCTACTAGGAATTTTAGCTCACCACATATATGTACCATTAATTTATAATGGATTATCTCTTTCCAGGTTTGAGAAAGGGGAAATGATCTCTTAGATTTGGATCTAGTTGTCGAACAATAGACGTGGTGGTTTTTGTCCTTATGGACTTGGGTTGTTCTTACCAATTTTGGTACTTGGTTTATAGTACATTTGGATTTAATTCCTTATTGACATTTATTACATTAATCCTAGTGTAGTTTCTTTTGTATGCATATTGACTTAATTCCCTTGCTTCTTCTATGTCTTGTAGAATATTTGTTCCCACATTCATGCTTAATTATGCCAGGTTCTAGTTACCCTCCCGTGGGAATTGGGAATTACCTTGAGGTAATGTCAGGACACTCTCAATTATTGGGTAAAATGGGTACTTAGGATGGTTTCTCATAATAAACTGTACTCAATGTTGTTTATAAGAGGTAATTTTATAAGCATAAAAATGAAGATGGTATAATTTATTATTATTAAAAAAATTGAAATGAAATTTAAACGTGTCATTATCATAATTTAATGAATGATACATATTCCATGTTTTAGTGGAGAGAATGTTAGACACATCACATGTAGGTTTCCAGAGTGTATTGATAATGAAGGTGGTATGTATGAATTCTCACCATAAAAGGAAATCAAATTTCTTTTTGTAAGGAATTTCAATTATTGAAATTAATGTAGAGAAGATACTTCAAGGAAATTTATTTTCAGTAAAGAAGAAGAGGATACAAAAGAAGACCCACTATATTGGATTGGAAATTATTTTATCATATATTTTGGAGATTGAATGATGGATTCATTTTAAAATAAAAAAATCATTAACCAAACATTAATCAATTGGATTAATTTATCGATATTTAAGTGAAATTGCATTGGTATTTTGAATAGTTTGTTCTATAATGAAAGAAAAATATGAAATGTTGTGGTTTTTGATGGACTAATCAGTCTTTGTTGATAATAATTATGGTAAAATTGAAAATAATGTTCTGAATATTTTATAATTAATCAGGTGAAATATGAAGATCCTACAAATAAAACATTACAAATCAGATAATCGACTAAAATCATTTATGATCTTTTTTTTATCAAAGTGAATTTTAAGAGGAATTAACTTCTAAAATAAGATGTCATTTAATTGATCAGTAAATTTGAAACCAAAATTAAAATATCTCATTTAATGAAGATGGTTTTGTTATTGATTTTTGTAAAATTAATTTTTTAAGGAGATTTAAGAAAAAGGTACGTGAACATTTGATGAAATTTTGACTAATCAAGGGATAAATAGTAAGGTAAAGTCCATAATAGATTTTTTTTAAACAATAAATTCAAATTTCCAAAGACAAAGAAAATATTGATGTTGTTTATGTGAAAAAATTATCAAACAATAAGGACTTATCAATAATGTGGTCATTTTTTCCCAAACCTAAGGATTTGTTGATAGGAGATAGAAACTTAGTATTTTTTAAAATTAAATTTCATTTATTTAATTTTCATGCCACCCTCTATCTTATTATAGAGGAGAATTATGCTACATAAAATGAGAATATATTAGAATTTATCAAAAGGGATTCATAAAAAAACTATATATATATATATCAGAATAAATTATTTTTGTAGTTACTAGTTTAATTATTAAAGCATTCCACATAACATAGTTTGTTTGTCATGACTAGTCCCATTAAGGTCTTTACTATGACTCCCCAAGCCCACCTCCAACAAGACAAGAGCTAGAGACTTGAACAAATTAGGAATATCACTAACATGGACGCCCATATCCAAAGTACCTATAAACACACAAACTTCTTCATTACTATATAGTGTTGAAATGTATACACAACTAAACAATCATGAATACATCCATCATGATATGACAACTAGAGAATGAACTGAACTAAAAAAATGTAATAATGTCCAAATACATTCCCACAAAAAGTGTATAAAACACTATTCCAACCTGAATGTTAATTATTGGGTACTACATTAGAAATTTATTTGGAATATACCTAATTTTGTTTGGTCTCACAAAGCACTATATGTTCCTTTTCCATCTAGGTATCTATAAAATGGTTGATAATCTTTATAAGAAATGACATGTTTGGAAAAATACCATGAATGTGTGAATATAACAATACTCAGTAAGAAATCCTAAAAAATGAAAAACAATCACCTCTACAAAGGTATATGTCTACATCACATATAAAACGAATATCATGATAAACTCAAAAATTACACAATATCTAAAGGTATGTCACAACCATAGTATAGTATCCTCAGATTCTACCTAAATTAATACACAAATTAATTTTTTAGGAGAACACACTTACCTATTTAATAACACTGATGATATCATTCTAAAAGGTAATGCTCGTCAAGTATCATCATTTTAAGCACACAATTATAGTCTGAATAGAATACAACAAACTAATGAGGATAAATGAAAATCCCATGGGATGATACCAATAACTCAATATGGTGTATCACATTAAGTAGAGTATCAGTACTGGCTTACTGTTGGTCATGAAGAAACCATGAACTCTCCCTAGGATAGGAATATTATTTGAGGATCCTCCCTTGGGCCTCTTGAAGGGATTCCAATGACTCCATCTAAGAAGTCTGACTGAAGCTATTGTAATCCTTGGAGTATGAGATAATTGCATACCAAACCCCATGGAATGGATAAAGGGGGACATACCAAAATAGAAAAATTCCATGATATGGATTAAAAGGTCTCTAATCCATGTATAAAAATGTACATAGCTTGTAGTAGGAGTCACACCACAGGTTCAATGTCCTTGGGTTCTTCCCATGAAAATGACCCATGTCTCATTCCTCTATCCATATATAAGTACATGGGGTTCATGCTTCCCATGTAGTCTACCCATGTTTTAGTACATGGATTTATCCCATGTTCATGTTCTCATGTACCAGTACATGTCATATCATGTGTACTTGGTCTAGGCTATGTTTACGTTGGGGAGTAAACATCACTATCCAACATGTGTACTCCAAACCATTTTCATGTACACTCTAACGTATGCTCCGAGTCACCAGGTATGGGTCTCAAATTGTGTGGTTGGGTCACACACAATGCGATCCTTAAATAATACCTAAAATCATATCCACCTCAAACAGTTCCCCACATAGTGTGTAGATCCGTGTCACATTACAAGTAACATGGATTTTTCTAGAAATCAATATCTGGATCTGAACATCCTGAACTTAAGAGAAGAAAAATAATGTGTCTACATCATCTAATTAATTGATGTCTCCATCATCACATAACTATTACATTGTGTCAATCCATGATATTATATTTTGGTTCATTATAATAAGAAACTAGTGTGAAATAATCGATTGATCAAGATATGTGAAACCCCATGAAAAATGAAGAACATCCTTGGTGAATAAAGAACTGGTGGAAAAAATTACAAGAATATATAAAAGGAATAAACCTTTAACGATGTTCATTTCAATATTATTTGTTTCCATATAAACAAAAAATGAATAATATACAATTTAAATCTTGAATAAAGTCTCTAAACCCATGATTATACTATCCCATACCTCAATAAACATGATATGTGAATCATCATGTTAGTAAAATTACTTTTTGTTTTTCATAGAAATCAAGAATGGGGAAGAAAAAAATCAAATAACCATCATGAAATAATTTTCATTAATTTATTATGAATAACAATGCAGTGTTATAGTCATTGGTGAGATACTTCTATTATATAATGTTTCGATCCTTGATACTTTATCTGATAGTCATCCAACAATATATTTTAAGTCCAAGTTATTCAAGGCTCTATAAGGCTTTGTACGGTTATGTGGCTAACCCAAAATATTTTCCCTATGTATTTATTTAGGGAAATAAAATTAGGTCATGGAGTTGTTGTGTCAAAAAAATATATAAAATAATCTATTTAAATATTTTATTCATTTTAAATTTGTGAAGGTATTCCAACAAATGACTCGCAAAGGCTAAAGGTATGTCTCCCTTATTGTAAAAATCACATTATAAACACAATTGTTGCCATACAAATTGGATATGGGTATCCATTAGGATGTTTTTCCTCTATTTATGAAAAATATGTGTGCATGATATTGAATATATTTAACATTCACTACTAATTTATTTTTCACACACTAGGAACAAAAATTTGATGATGTCTGAGAAACTAGGCTAAAAAAAAGTATAAAAAAAATAATTGACGGAAAATATGAGTCATCAAATTCCCCTCACATTGGTCTATGTCCCCAAAAATAAAAAACAAGGGCCACTAAAAATGAGGTGGGTACTAAGAATGAATCTGAGCCTCCCTCTACCATGTGATCAATTAAGGATTCTCAAGCTACCACTAGGAAATCACTAAATTAATTACACGCCCTCATAGGATCCTCTCTTAGAGATACTTGATCCCTATGGACTACTAATCAAACATCACACCACTGTAGATTTCCAACTCACCAAATCTAATAATTCATGATGTGTATTGAAAAAACCTCTTTATATGTGACATGCTGAAGACATCATGCACTTAGTTTAACTGTTGAGTTAGAGATAAGGGATAAGTGACCTCGAAAAATCTATGCATAAATAGGAAAGGGATAGTGAACCACATATATAGGTTTCCAACCTAGCTAAATCTCCATAATCCACATCGATGTGAAACCCATATGAACACATGGCCTCCTTCCTCGAACACCAAAACACTTCATTTATTTTTAAACATAAGACTATTGATAGATCTTTATAGTCCTCATCCACTCAAGGATGATATAAACCTTCTATGTAGTTGTTCTCACCAACTCTATTCCCATGTGTGTTTTCTCTCATATGCCAATCCAGCAAAGTGGTGAAATTTTGGTCCACCCAGTAGAAAGCCTCAAATTGTGTCATTCCAATTTTGAAATAGTAGATTCTATTGTGCATTAACTCCACTAGTGGTAAATGATCTTACTAACTATGTCCAAAGAAAAACATGAAATCTCAAATCATGTCCTCCAAAACAGGAATGGTCCTCTTAGTCTTTCCATCATTTTAGAGGGGGGGGGGGGATTTTATAAAGCATAATTGAGTCACAAATTCATCATATAAACACTTCCACAATCAAGATGTGGAGAAAACATCACAATAAAAATAAATTGATGATATAACTCCCAGTAGTTTGACTACGTCATGTATTTTAAGGCATCTAAAGATCTCTACTAAAATCTTATCTCATATAGCAATGAAGTGGGATGACATGGGGTGTTTGTTTATAATCACCCGTATAAAATTGTGCCCCCTAGACATATGTTGTTATCACTTTATGAATTCCATAATTATACCATCATAATTACACTCTAGAACCACGAGGGGTTGAGTAAATCTAATTGGATCTAGGTTCTTAACCTTCACATACTAACAAGTAAGGAATAAAAAGAAAAACATTGTAACTCCCTTCTTTAACCCTGGAAACCAATGGTGACATGGGAGGTTATGGTACTTATTTTCTACACTAGGATGTCCGTCCAGAGGAGACATGTGATATTCTATCATAACCTCATCCTATAATGTCATTGGGACCATCATGTGTCCTCAAAAAAGAATTACATGTTCCCCAACATTAAAAAATCCATCATGAGCATGATTAGTGGATATGTGATTGTATAGTGTATCATATTTGGTATCACCTATATGTGCCTCCCTGACTCATTTCAATAGATGAGGGGTGAAAACCATCTACTACAAGTAAGAAAATCTATCTCCATCAACAATGGATAACTATAATGATGCCAACTGACCCTGATGCCTCATTCAAAAAATGTAAAAATTATCTCCTACTAAGAGCATCACAACTATGTTCCCCTTCCCATTAGTATATATAATTTTGAAGACCGGTTCCTGGGGAAACCCTAGACAATACCTCTATATCAAGCTGAGATCCTTCTTAGATATTTTATAATTGAGGCACTAGAGATTAGAATAAATGACAACCCACTTTCCTATCAACTGTTGTATCCAAATCATTTGGGTGAAGACTACTAGTACTAACACAATATCATTGGTCATGTATTTCTACTCATGTGGTATTTATTATAATTAATATATTTAAATCAGATATTTTCTCTTCCCCAATCCAAAACCAAGGCTACATCCTTATGGATTACACAACACTACGTACTCAACACACTCCACTAGTAGTATCAATAGGCGAGCACATATAAAATTCTTCCTCAGCCACGAAAAAAACTACTAAAACCTCTTAGTTAAAATGAAAGGCTCTCTCTTTCGAGTCAATCAAGTCATGGGAACTGATATTCTATATAAATGATGCATGAATCTCCGGTAATGGTGTTCCAACCCAATTCATCTCCGTATCTCCATCACACTATTGGGTAGCCCCCAAGAAAACACTACCTCGACTTTGGCTAGGTCCACTTCCAATCCATCTGATGAAATAACATGTACTAACAATTGGACAACCTAAATCCGAAATTGTATCTTCGAGGGGTTTTTTATAGATGTTTCTCTCATAGTACATCCAGATCTATCCTCATGTATCTCATGTTGTCCCCCTTAGACGTTGAGTACACAAGGCTATCACTGAGGATGACTTCCACAAAATAATATATAAAATGATGAAATACCCAATTCACGAGTCCCATGAACACAACTAGGGTGTTCTACATGAAAAAGGGCACCACCAAGTTCTCATATTGATTGTTGAGGCATAAACATTTTATCTTCAAAATTTCCTCATCTCATACTAGTAGTTGGTGATAGCCTAACCCATGGTCAACCTTCGATAACCATCAATACCCTCTCAACTTGTTAAAGAGATCATCATTCCATGGTAGTATATAATTTTTGTTCATGGTTAACTAGATCAAGGGTATGTAATCCACACACAACTTCATTCTCCCATATTCATTTTTCGAAAACAAAATCAGGGTTACGTTGGGTGAAAAACTAGGTCTAACAAATACATTCCTCTACAATTCCCTCTAATTAACCCTACTACAATGAAGCTATATGGGATCCATATAATATGCTAGAAAAGATATCAGTGTATCCCTAAGTGGAAGATCAATGAAGAAGAATATCTATCAATGAGGAGGTATACTCGAAAAATCATCAGGGAAAACTTCATTGAAATCATCCACCACTATAAGAAACTATGATGTCTTAAAATCCACTACACTATTGGTTAGGGTGGAAACTAATTTGTAATTGGCTGAAATATACAATGCATGATTCATCCAACATTTTTGGGGTTTCCTTTACATCAATAAAGGAAAACCTATATTCATCAATGTGGAGAGACCATATCCTTCCACAAAAATAGTCATTCTAGGAAAAAACTATGGATAACCCATCCATACTAAGAAATAAGTTGTAATGCCTAGAAATTTCTACATGGAGATTCCAATAAAAAAGCTCACATCCAAGAGTCATGTCACACGATTGGAATATGTGCATGATCAATGATTGTTATCCAATATGTGTCTCCAAGAGTATGGGTCGCAACAAGGGGTAAACATGAAACATAATGTTTTGTATAATGTTTGATGGAATAATGGAATGAATAAGACCTTTTTCCATCATAACTATAGCTAAGTTAGATAATACATATAACATACCATGAATCATTATACAAGTATCTATGTAATAATAATTCAGTGCATGTAGTTTTACATGCCCATATCTAACTGTTCCCTAGGCCTAGAGTGGACCTCCGGGGATGGTGGTGGTAACAATTAAAAGAATCTTCCACCACCTCCTGCTCTCACAACTCCTCTTCCACATATTCCAACTTATGAAAAAATATTTTCATGAGGTTTCCTATACTTTGGAAGTCCATCTACAATTTACCTATCAAATATAAGGTGGATTGGAAAATCTAGATGACGATTTACAATTCCACCATTATAGTAGCACCACATTTATCTTGAATGAAGGGACCCACCATATGGGCCATGAATAGTATAAACTATTTCTAATTACAACCTCATAGTAAATCTCAAACATTCAGGACACCGATGATGCCATCATGTCCCTATAGCCAAGGTCTTTTATCATGAATTTCCACTACTGACAACCACTGGGTTCATTAAATCATCCATAGAACTAACTACCAATGAACATCCCTCTTACACCTCAGCATATGTAGGAATATATATTCGGATAACACTGGCTCAGTTTTTTCTATGCACGTATCTCCTTAAAATTTGATCCATGAAGAATTGGTCATGAACCATATCCATTAAGTACCTATAGGGGTTAGTAAACCCTGATGAATACTCATCTCCTATCGTCCTGCCCTTCTGAAGTTGTATGAGTTCATGAATATGAAAATCCCTCATCATGGCTAGTGATAAATCTTCACTAAAAATCATTTGAGACTTTATCCATGAACGATTCACCTCATCATAATTTGGGGTTTCTAAACCCCGCCATCTTCATGTTGATCCCTGAATAAGGATCGCCGCTAGGACCACCATTTGATATATGGGTGTTCAAACTAGATGGAAAAATTGGTTTACCTCTCTAATGCGTTCCTTATCTTTCTGTGTGTAAGGATTTCATTGGAACCCATACTATATCTATTAGTGAACCTTGTGAATCATGCTCATCCAGATCCTCGGATCTTCTACTAAAATAGGTACCGTGTACTACTCTATGGGTGATGCTATTTCTAGAGAACCACCTGGGGGTGACACCATGGGAACTGGTCTCGGTACTAAAGACTCATCACATAGGGGATCTATTATATTATCATATTGATTCCTAGGTTGACAATGTTTTTGAGTAATTTTAAATATAAACAATATATTTCATAATCACTGATTATATTTATATAATTGAGTAAATTAGGATATGGAAAACACATCCCATTCATAGATAACACATATACCATTATTTTCCATTCATCCACAGTTCCCACGTTCTTAGTTGAAAAATATGTTATTAGAGTCCTTGGGTATTAATCCATTTAACATCACACCAACACTGGATTCTGAAGCCCGAAATCCAAACTCCAAATAGTTAATAATGTTTCCCCAAACCAATCTCAAAGACACTTAGTTATATGGTAGAAATGAATGCTTTGATCTACTTTTTCATGACCCATCCTAATGGGGTCCATGTTTTGTATCCCAAATACTTCCTCCAATAGGACAGGTGTTGGGGACCAGTATTGATTAGTCATATAAATATCATGGGAGGCCATATCCAAAGTACCTGTGTACACGTACACATCTCTGTGTCTATAATATCATTAAATGTAAAAAAAATTAACAACAATTCATGAATACATCTAAATCTCCCAAAAACTATATGAGATAATGTAAATAAAATTAAGGAATTCCAAATACAATCCCCCCAGAAATATTCTAAAACACAAGTCCAACCATAAAGGTATATACTACGGGTGACAATCACAAATACATAGGAACAAAGCTTGGTCTTTCTGGTATCACTAAGAACCATCTGGTCCTTGTCTGTCAAGGGCTCTATCAAACGGTCGATCATCTTCATAACAAATGAAATGTGTGGGATATCCTTTTCAGGATTGAATGTGAAATTTTTTTTAGGACCCCCAAAAATTATATACTATACATCAAGCCAAATACAATTATATATACATAGTTATATGTATAAATCACATATAAAAAATATCAAAATATACAAACTAAGACAATTATTTTAAATGTAATTCACAACCATAGTATACCACCCAAATATTTCATATCAATGATTATACAATGCACTAATCCGGGTAGAACATAGTACTACTTATGGAATCATTGATGATGTCTATATGAGAGGTAGTGCTCATTGATTCGTTCCATTATAAGTACATGCTGATTTTCTGAAGAGAATGAGATACACTAATGAGGATCACTACCAATGTCATGGGGTGATGCCAAAAAATTAATTTGAAATAACATTCTATGTAGAGGATCAAAAACCATGTTGTGTTGGTAAAAAAGATAGTAATAAATCAACATAGGGAATATAGATGAATAGTGGATCTCAATTCGAGCCTCAAGGATGGATTCCTACAACTATATCAAACTATTCCGATAAAATGGATCTTAGTCCATGTAATTTGAGATAATTCTACACCAACCCTTAGAGAATGTATAATGAAAATGAATCCAAATGAATCATTTCCTTGATATGGTGTAAAATAACTCAAACTAATGTTTAAAATGTTCATGACATGTAGTAGGGGTCACATGTCATGACCCATGGCCCTAGGTTCTTCTCATGTAAATTAACCATGTCTTTTTCTTGTGTCCATGTCGAAGTACATGGTGTGTATAATACCCAATAAAATCAACCTGTGTGCAAGAACATGTCTTCATTCTATGTGTATATTCACATGTACTAGTTCATGGCTTAGCCTATGTTCTTTTGATAATGAATGTCTTCGTGAGTGAGTACATGTTGTACTCCAGCCTGTGTAGTCCAACCTGTTTCTTTGTACACTCTAAGGTACATGTCGATTGACTGAGGAGGGGTTATATGTATTGGGATAGTTTCATATTTTTTTTGATCCATAAATCCTATGCAAACCCATATCCCCCACAATGGGGCCCCCATGTGACATGTAGATCTGGATTTCATGCCATGTAATGTGGATTATCCCATAAATCTATGTCTGCCATTATGCATCCTACATGATTCTCTAGCCTTCGATTTGGTGATCTCTATTATAAAAAAATGTATATTGATCATTATCAAGTAATTAAATCATTAAACCATCATGATATGTGCCTTAAATCAACATGGAAAATTGGATTGTTCATCTTTCTTCATTTTTCACCAAATAACACAAACGTGTGTATCTGTGGAATTTGATCAAATACCCTCTCCATCAGCGCACCACCATCAGTTCATTCCCATTCCTAATCATTGATTTTCGATCATTGCTCTAGGAAACAATCTCACAATGAACATTTGAATATGATGTGTTGAACCTCAGACCAAATGAATCATGTCATGGTGAATGAACAACTGGTGGAGAAAAAAATAAAAATAGATACGCAGAGTGAAATTAAATCATTGTTTGTGTCAATATAAATTTATTACCATTCTAATGAAAAAATAAGAATAAAAAATTTAAATCTTGAAAAAAATATCCCCAACCATGTTAAAACTAAACCTTCCCATAATGCACACTATATTTTAATCAATCGGTTAGATGATTGACTCATGTTCGTCATTAAAATCCAAAATGTTAGAGAAATAAAATCAAACAACTACCCCGAATCAATTTGGATCAATGGATATTAAATCTGAATATAGATTCATTGTTTTTGGAGAGATAATTTGATTCCATCATGCTAAAGTCATCGATCCTCGATCCAGTAGTCACCATCCAATGGAATTTCTCCCCATATTCTCCAAGGTTCCACAATTATTTGTATGGTTACGCATCTTACCCTGAAAAATTTACATATGTATGTATTTAAAGAATTATAATTAAGTCATTTTGTGGTTGTGTTAATGAAAAAAATAAAAACAAATTGTTTTATTCATTTTATGCCCATGATGGTTTTCCACAAACAATAATCACCAACTAATGTTTGGTCATGGATTGGGCAAACCTCATGTCATTAAATCAATGTCATACTCAAATTTCTTATTTGGGTTTCCATCAAAAAGTTATTACAATTTTTTTTTGTAAACGTATTATCACATTCAATTAAATATGTATAATATAATTCAATCTTTTATTCATGGCTCACTATCCACTGTAATTACACACCCTCTAACCACCCAGTCTCCAAAATAATCTATACAGTATCTTAAAATTATACAAGTAATATATGTGTCATTACATAGTTATAGGTTGATGAAGGGAATAAATGTTTGTGGAAGAAAAAAAATTGTGGATGAAAGAAAATCTTATTTAGTACCATTTATGGATAGGTTTGATCCCCTTGAAGAATATGAAGTTGAGTTAATATCATGGAATAAAATATAATTGATGAAACCAAAAAGTGTCCCCTCACATGATAATTTCATTGATGGATAGAATTAATATTTTAAAGGTATAAATGGTATAAATTTCATCAAAATAAACAAATAATAGTAGTAATAACATTTTAGATAGTGGGTGTTCATCACATAAGATTTGAAATATTAAATTTTTGATGAATGGTAAAGAAATTTATAATAGAAATGAGTTCTTTGAAATGTTGTAGCATTAATGATAAAAGAATGTGGAAATAATTTATTACTGGATATGTGATGAGAAAAAAATGTACATTATGTGGATAGTTTATGATATTATTTTTTAAATGCTATTATATTTTGGGACATAGTTTAATGGTAAAATCCATATAAAAGAGCTACTATAAAGAAGGAAAGTCTGAAAATTCTCTAATAAAGGTCTAGGGAATTTGTGATTACTTATATCAAGTTAATAGAAAGGATAATACATTTTTATTAGTATTGGAAAAATAGTATTTATTGTGAAATCTATTGGTTGGAAATATAAATTACAAACATATAGAGAACTTGAAAAATTTATATAAATTATTGGATAATCATTATTTTTTGTTAGATTATGAAATGATTTTCAATTTTTTCATATCCTCAATATATTAATATAGAATCTTGTTTTCCCAATTTCATTCAGATCAGTTTATATCACCAAATATTAAAATTTGTATTCAATGAGTCAATATATATTGGTGTGTAAAGATAATGTTGTGTTATATAGATAATCTTTATGGATTTATGAAATGGGATTACATGTGATGATTGGGAACATATGATTGTTAGTTATTTTGATTTATGAGTTGTTCTTCAAGAATAATGACTTGGGGAAATGAAGACAACTTTAATAAAACAATATGATATATAAGAGTTAAACATGGTCATGGAAAATTTGATAATTTCATTAATAAATTGGTGGAAAAAAATTATATAAAAATGTTACTATTGTTTTATTATTGATGTTAAAATATATAATGAATTTTGAATACCATGAAAAATATTATTTTTCCTGATGCTTTTAGTTTTTTTTATGTTTTAAATTTTCATATTGTGGAATTTTAAATGTTGATGTTTTTAATTGTTTGAATAAAATTTACATCCAAAGCCACCAATAAGTGTCAGCCCAAAGACATATAGATTCTAGGATCTACCATGTGGGATACATCCAATGAATGGACAACCATTGATAAATATGATAATAAATGTTCCATGAATTTAGGGAATGGGAGATAATAACACCCAAAATGTGAACTCATGGAGAGGAATAGATCACATATGGTTCCTAAATTGACCATTTATCTGTCTCATAGCCTAGTGAGGCCATGTTAGAATGGGGATTAGGTTATCGAACCCTAGTGCAGACATGGTAATAACATGGCACATAATAATTTTTTCAGAAGTGCATGATCATGGATGATTTTGTTGTAGGTTTCACAATGGAGGCACCCTAGTAAAACATAATATAAATATATGTATAAAATGATAAATCAATGTTATGTTTTATTTGAGTTGTTTGATTGACCAAGTGAGTTTTCCAGATCCATCAGGCTCCTCATAGAAACTTCTATATTCTATAATATACATTCTACTATTAATGATAATCAATTTTAGCTCATTATTTCCATGGAGATGAATTAATTTAAAAATGAGATTCACCAAAGGTAAAATATAATTTTAGTTATATGTTTTTCTTAGAAAAATCATGAATAATAGAAATATTGAGACATTTCCAAATGAAGATATCAACACAAAGATCTTATGATGTAGTATGCATGTATGAAATGAAACATACTATATTTTATCCTTAAGGTTATATATTTACCATGTGATGAATATTTGATCTATCAAATGAGAAGACAACATGTTCCTTACCCAAAATAGTTTTTCCAAACACTAATTTCATGAGGCCATTTTAATGTAATTGAATTTTTATATTGTATGGGATCATTAATACAATCGTAAAAACTTTAATTTGAGTAGAGGATATGGATAAATCTCTATAATTACTAAGTTTCCTTGGATGAGGTGGATTTTTTTCATCATGAGTCAGATATATTGTTTTCCAAAAAATGTAGTGTCCTTGAAACAATTATTATTTAAATAGAACATCACCCCATTAGCCTAGGTGGCTATATAGAGGGGATGATATCACATAATTCCAATTACATGAGGAAATAGATCTCATGTACACTTTCCCAAATATATAGTAGTGTTCCATGATATTACATCATTCATTAATAATACAACTGATGTAAAAAACATGGGGAATAAAAAAATTCACATAAAGCCTATAATATTATATAAAGGAAGAAATTATACTATGATGTATATTGTATTGTACTATCGAAACCACACATAACCCATGTAATATATTAAATTGGAAGAATATTATTATTACATAGCATGATGTGAATGGATATATAGTTTTATTATTGTTATTTTTTGTGAAATTTTTTATTATTTTAAAATATAGAACAACCCTACATTAATGCAATGACATGAATTAATAAAATAAGTGAGATATTCTAATATGTAAAAATAATTGTGGAGTAAAGAATTATTCATACCGAATTTCAAAAATATGAATAGTAAAAAATATATAAATTAATATATCACATGATATAAGATAAAACTTAAAAAATAACTAGAAAATAAAGTGTTAAATGTGTTTCCATTTGAATCAGAGAAGACATATTTCATTTTTTAGAGAGTTTGATAACTTCATAAATTAATTAAAAATATCAGTGTGATATTAGAAGATGAAAGGTTTATATAATTTGTGATCATCAAGGCCAAAAGTGATTCTAATAGATAGTTATATTCTTGTACATGAAATAAAATAAGGTCAATATGTACACTATATCAATTAAAATAACTATTTGAAAACCTGTCATAGAATATTGGTAAAACCATGGTAGAACTAGAGGGATTCTGGTGTAAATAACAAGAGTTTTTCAGAAGATAATTTAATTTAATGAAGTTATTATGAAGATAATTATTGGGATGTCATTATAAGTATCCCACCAAGTTATGGTCAAATATAATCATTATATATCAAGTAATATGATAGTATACTTTTCTAGAATTTAATATATAATATGTATATATATTCATTTTTTATTACTAGTAAGGATTCATTAGTTAGAAACATCCCAAATATTGGAAGGACATATCCATCCACATTGGGGGATAACCTTTTAAAAATATAACATGTTATAATTAATTTAATTTCATTCATTCATGTGTTGTGATTTTAGTTGTTAATAGATTTCATATATTCACACTAACAGGTGTAGAGTATCGAATTGAAAAATAGTAAAAATTTGAAGAAATGTAATTGGTAAAATATGTATACGAGTATTCCCACCAAATAATAAAACTTAACGATCTACAAGGTTATATACGATGTATCTAATAAAATGTTCCACATATTGTTTTCTCCAAATTATATTCTTAGATATTCTAATTATAAATATCTGAAATGGAAATATTAATTTGTGGAATTATCAAAATTGAATCATATAAAAAATAAATTTCAAATTTCTATCAGTGCCAATATGGGGGGTCTCTATAAAAACCATGAAGCACTAATAGAAGGGAGAGAAAATAAATATATAAAACAACTTGATGACTAAATTATGTACACCACCCACTGAATACTATTGATGTGGTAGACCATTAATTTTAAATATTAAATTTTTTTATAATGACATTTTTTATTATTCTAGTTCTGGAAATGATGTAAAATAGAATATTGAATCATCGGAGATTCTTATTCTTAATTAAAATTATATTTTAATAAATTTACTATAGATATTTGAAACTATATATTTTTATTAATCCTGGGATTATATGTTGAAAAATTACATCTTGAAAATGTAACTATGGAAATTCCTTGTAAAACTAAATTATTATACAAAGATTATGGAGAATTTATCTAATCAGAATATATATGGGTGTCTTGATGAAATTGGATGTCATTCCAATTGAAGGGGTTATTGTTTTTGATGAGATAATGTATATTCAAACAATATTTTATTCATCTAATGATTAATATAAAAATCCACAACAATTACAAAAGATATAAAAAACAATTGAAATTTCATCCTTAGAGAATTAGGTGAAGATGGTTTTCAATAAAATTGTGAAGAAAGTTATAAAAAATAAGAATGATAAAATGAAATATAAACAAAAAAAACGGTTCTTATTCTCTAAAAAAGGATTACATATCATGTAAATTTAGAAATTGGAAAAAGGAAAAAGTTTTAGTTGAAGAAATATAATTCAAAAAAAGGAAACAATCAGAAAAATTTAAAGAAATATATTAATTCTGTGTATGAAATCCAAAATTTATTTTTATAATTTCAAGAGATTTTTTTCAAAATAGATAATAATATGGTTGATGGAGATTAGTGTGAAAGGTCTATAATAATTAAGAATATATCTCAGAAATGCTGGACACGGTTTTCTAGAATTAAAAGAACTACTAAAGAAAAAATTGAAAGCATCAATGGGTTCATGGGTTAAAAATAATATTGTGAATAAATAGAATACATATATTGAGAAGTACTAGAATGTAATAAAATAATTCTTAATCATATCAATATAACAATTGAAATTTTCTATGAATATATAAGAAGAATATAAGAATTAATGTTCAATCCTTGTTAATGTGAAGAATCATATTCCACCAAAGACGGGAAATAGAGAAATGATGATGTTAATACTACTGTTAAATGATTAGTTATAGAATGTAAAATAAGGATCGTTAATAGAGGGACATCATGAATCTTGACCTGAATTTTAATTATTTTATAGGATTAGAAATAAATCACAATGATAGTAATCAAATGTAAAATCATTGAATAACTTCCTTATTATGTTTTATTTAATATCATTTTATCTAACATACATGTAATTAATGGAAAATTTTGATTTTGTCACTACAGTACATGAGGAATAGATTTTCCTTATGGTGTATACTTATTTCCTTCCAAAAATATTAATTGGTGTGTATCTATTAAGGGAGATACCCCTTTAGGAAAATATAAAATTATATAAAATTTAATTGATTTTTGGAATTCATGAAATATGTCACACAAAAAAATTTGTAGTATGAGGATAATTTTTTTTTTACATTTTTCAAGAATACAATAAATACACTTATGAAGAGTGAATGTTTATTATGAAAGAATTTAACAAAATGGGGTAACATTTCATTCACTATAAATTTATGATGTTTTATTCTAAATTGTAATGATTAATTTTTTCATGATAAATAGATTTTACAAAACTAATTAATATAAAATTGGGAAGTTATGCGAATGATATCTCTCAAATCGTAGTCAATGGAAATAATAGGAAACCTTGGTTGAATATCTCTTAATTTTTACACACTATAGCCCATGTAGACATGGAGCAATCCAATAAAAGGTATATTGATAAGTGTTCCATTTTCTATCATCCATATATCTAATAGAGGAAGAGAATCCTGAATTATAGTAAAGGAATAATAAAAGTGTTAATTACATCCACATACCCTTTCCAATTTATTTTCATTAAAGGGTATAATATTTGAGCACACATATTGGCATTAAAAATGTTAAGTGTTATTGAAAAAAATGGGGTATATTTTCAGGCCCATGCAATCCATTTTTTTTGTCAATGTGTCAATATATACATGTGAGTGATGATTAAGTAGTCATGCATGAAGAATTGATATGGATTCATGAAATTTCATGGGATATAATTATAAATAAATTATAATTATTTATTTATTATTATTAACATATTGTTATATAATGTATAATACATAGTACAATTATGACATAGTGTGTACAGTAAGATAATTAAGTGAAGTAGAATGTGGCCATGAAAAATTACCATATTTCATGATGAAATCATTGGAGATAAATCCATTCAAAAATATTAATGCTTTTCCAAGATTAATATTGAAATATGTTATTTATTGTAAATAACATCAAAATTATTTACTTTTATGATGTTTTAAGTATGTTAAAATTCTATTTTTTAATTAAAATATGGTATAATGTTTCTGTTAGATATCATTAATGTGTTCAAATAAAATTATCCTACCAAAGCCACCCAAGAGTGCCAGATCAACAACATAAAGGAGTCAGGCCCTACCACAATGGATCTAACCTGTGAATGAAAATCCTTGGATATAGAAGATAATTAATAGAACAATAATGTTCATTATATGAAATCATACTACCCACAAATAGCATATTGTGGTGTGTGTGACACAAGTAGAAATCACAGTTTGACTGTGCTGGTGTGGTGCAACATTGATAAATATTGTGTACAAGTTATTCAAGGTGAAAACACCTTTTTCAAACTTGGTAAATATGTAGTGATGAATCAGTTATAAAAAATAACTCCATCATAGAAGAGTTCGAGGTGATATGCCTAATTAATGAAAAGTATTCAACCATGTTAAAAAATATACGGACAAATCACCGACCATATTGTTTTTTTAATACGGTTTGATCATTCTAATGAGATGTATTCTTCCTTAATACTTGTTGAGGGAGCTTCTTTCCACTAAGATCAGCATGCCAAAACAATATATTAAAATTGACCTCATTATTTACATATAAAATAATAAATGGAATTTTGAGATTCATTAAATATAGAAAATAAAATATTTGTTTCTTATATTATGAAAAATATTGAAGAACTCATTGTTATAGCCACTACAAAATAAAGAGATCAACATAAATATCATATGAGTAACTATGAATGTGTGTGATCACACATGTTATTTTTTCTCATGACTATTAGATCTTTATTGGGAGTAAATTTCATCTTGTGTAAGTAGAGACATGATATTTTTTGGATTTAGAATTTAATATAATTGTAAAATGATCTTAGTGATTATATATTGTTAACAAAGATCATTTTTTAGATATTTGAAAAATCATTCATGCTACTTATTTAACAATGGAGACATAGTGAAGACCACTTGATAAATATCAAGTGTCCTTGGATAAAGAGGAAAAGATTCCACTTTAGGGTGAACAATATTTCACTTGGGAAATAGTTAATCTGTGAAACTCATGCTTTGTGAATATAATATCATCCAGTGATCCATTGTTTTCTATGTCAAGAAAATGAGATCATTCATTTCCAATTTCATAATGAAAAAAATTTCACCTACACATACTAAAAAAGTAAAATGGTGTTCCATGAGTTTATTTTCATCATAATGAGTATTATCCATGTAAATAATTTTTTTTGATGAAGAAATTACTTATTGGAATGAATTTACACTTATTTATATAAAAAGTATAATTTTACCCCATATAATATTATCAAAATGAATTCATGTAGAACCTTATTACTTTATTATGTTAAACAATAGTATTATTACATAACATTTAGTATTTCAGGATAATTTATTTATAGGGATTGAGTTGTGGGATGTTTTTTAGTATTTTAAAATATAGAATTTTCCTCCTTTCTTGCGATGATATGAATACCTAATGAATGAGTGAGAGTCTTGTGAGGATAAATAATTTTGATGAAGATGTGATTTATTCAATTATTTTACAGAAAAATAATTACACTAAAAATTCATCCAATAATAAATTTCAGGTATTAAGAAAAAATATTAAAAATAATAATTAACTAAATTATCATTCATTCATTTGAGAATATCATAGAAGTCATATTTAATTGAATCTTGAGAGTATGACCAGTAATTATTGTAAAATAAATATAATGAAAAATAAAAAAATGAAATGTGTTGGTTATTTATAGTAATAAAAATACAAACATGATTCTATTATTGCTTATTCTATATAAAAATTAATTAGAAATAGGAAAAATTTTGCATTGTATTAGTAAGAATAAGAATATAAATAAATATTTATAGATAGTTGGGAAGACTATCAAAGAACTGTTTCGATTCCAATACAAATACACAAAAAAAATTCAAGAGATAGCTCAGTTTGTGCGAATCAGTATAAGGTAAACATGTGAGATTCTAGTATAAATATCCAATCAATAAAATCCCCACTATAATCATTAGTGATCATGAATTATTTATTTTTTATCATTTATTTTTGGAAATAGACTATCTCGATAAATACTATAGTTCTATTGTAGATAATCTTAGTCCCATATCATCATGAACAAATCAAGTAAATAGTCATCCACGTCAATAGAGAAGCATAAAAAAATAATATTTGATGATATTCATTTTCATTATGTATTTAATGTTGTGTGATTGGGTATTTTGAAAAGGAATATACATTCACATTAAAAGGGATAATAGTTCAAATTTAAATTGGGGGTAAATGAAAAAAAAATCTTTAAAATTTGTGTGCACTAATTTCTCCCCCCTCCCATTAGTGTTAATGAACTATCTAGTAGGTTATAAAAAATGTGTATAGTCTGATTAGTTAGTATGTAACCTATATTGATAGATTTTTCATTCTATTTTTTTATATTTATAGTATGATAAGGTTTATTTTCCCATATGTTCAAAATTTTAAGTCTTGGAAAATATAAAAAGGTTTCAATGTATATTAGAAAATGAAACATGATGAACTATTAGAACTATGTGATTAGAAAATTTAATAGAGTACACATCATGTAGTGTAAAAAAATATCTCAAAAATCATCATATAAAACATTCAATTATCTTAGTGAGATATTCTCTAAAAAATGGGGTTACAAAATGAGAAAATAACATGGTAAAAAATATACGAAAAACATTGATCATAAATAATGGAAACACATTTCACCACTGGAAGGAATTATTTCAAGAATATATCTATAATAAAAATATTGTATTACATAGTTCAGTAGTATAATAGAGTCCAAATAAAACATAAATTGAATGAAACTATATTTTATATACAATTGAGCATTTAGAGTAACGTTTCTCATCTGATATAATTAATGAAATCTAGAAATGTATTTTGGTATTGTGGTTTATGGAATATTTATATGGTAAAAATAAAATATTAAGGCAAAAAAATGCTTCAATAAGAGGATAAATAAAATTATTGATAGTAGAGATGTAAAAGTTTGTAAAAATAAATCCAAATTAGATTCTGTATTATCAATTTATAAAAATTATTTTGAAAAATGTGGAGAATAAAATATTGTATTGGGGGAAGCTCTAAATGTTCACATTGATGATGATTCGAAGACTGAATCAATAATAGATCAATTGTAAAAGATGATTCATCTTACGATACATTAAACCATGAAAATTTCTCATGTTATCAAATCAATATAATTTTGGTTGACATTACTCTTACTCATACTCAATGGATGATGAGAATTTTCCATAATGCTATATTATTTGATGTTAATATTAATTTGTATGAGGATATGGTATATGATGAATCATGGGTGAAATATATGAATGAATAATTGGATAATATTGATAAAAATTAAACACATATTCTTGAATATATACCTCAAAATTAGCTTAGGGATTTATGAATATTTGACCTCAAACAAAAAAAGGGTTGGTTTTTAATTGATAGAGTAAGGTTTATTTCATTGTCATCAAGGATAATTTTACACCAATTAAAAGAATTAAATTTATAAGACTCGTTTATTATGGGTTTTACAAAAATTATTTAGATTATTTTAGAATTATGATATAATCTTTTTAATGAGGTTCTTAACGAATATTTATATATCAAAGAACTTATTGGATTTCTTATTTGAAATGTTGATACTAATGTGTGACGTATTAAAAAACATTGTATGGATTATAGAAAGAATGAACTTTTAAGAATAAATGGATATATACATCCTTGAGTAAAATTGAGTTCAGAAGAGGGATTTTAATATCCTATATGTGAAAACCCTAGAATATGAGCATTTTATATATTTGGTTGTATGATAATGATATTATATTTAGTATAAAAAAGATGAATTATATTAATATATTATCATATATAATGATATATTAGTTTTAATTCTCATTGATTGGAGTTGAAATAATTTATAAGTATGAATTTTTACTAATAACTATGGAATACAGTCATTTCATACAAAAAATACGTAAAGAATGTTTTCAATAAATTCAAAATATAGTAATTTACTACATTTTTAATGATGATTTTGGTTATTAAAAATATTATAAAAATGAGAATAGAAATAGTGTATAAAATACAATATATATTATAATCATTTGTATTTTACTCCATCATATATTGTTAGTATAAGTTATGTTCTATAATAACCCATACATGATAAATATTAATATTAAATATCTATAAATTAATTCACATTCAATCATTTTAAGGGGCTTTTGGTTTAGCGATTTAGATAATTGTGTCACAATTGATACATAAAAAATAAAAATATTGAAATGAAGGATAATCTAATATGTATCCATTACTCTGACAATATAAAACATTTAAAAAGAAACTTGTTTTATTTTCATAATAGAGCTTCTTAACATTCAACTTTTCATTTTTATTTTTAAATACATATCCTTAATCCCTATAAATTACATTTTAAAACCAAGGAGGATAAAAAAAATCTGTACTTGACATAAAAATAAACAAACCCACTATCCTTGAATTCTCATTACTATTTTTCATTTTCAAATAATATATTTTAGCTGTAAATAAACATTTAATTATTTGTAAATTCATCATTTCAACTAAAATATTTTAAGAAAAACTTTTCATAATAAAATATTAATGGGAAATTAATAATCAAAAACGGATTTTATTTCAATCATCAAATATTGATGAAATCTAAATAAAAAATTTATATATTACAACATCAAAAAATTAAAAATTATTTTCTTCAAATATAATTTCATTACCTTAACATTAAATGTCATTTAATTTTCATTAAAACAATAACAGTCATAAATAAATCACGTTGGTAGCATGATGATTAATTTTTATACCACTATCCCAAATAGATTAATATCCACGGTTACATATGGAATAAAATTTTCAATACAAATGGAATAACCATCATGGTTACCAATACAATAACATACATGTTCAACATCAAAAAAAATCTTACTTATTGACTTTGAGGGATTCCATGGACCCACCCATCTTTGGATTATAATAGAACCACCCACCATTACAAATAATGACCAATAACCATATCATAATCATAATACAAAAAAATAAATTATTTTCAACAATAATGATATAAAAATAATTTCTCACTCTTATAGAAAACCAATTACGGTATTTGAATATCTATTATATTTATAATAATATCTAAAGATACACAGAAAACACGAAATGGAGATTTTTCCATCTATTAAATAAAGATATCATATAAATAAATCTAAATATCAAATATGGTCTATCACATTGGAAAAAATATTTATCACTGTATATGGTTAAAGGGAACATTCCTTTTTTTCTAATTTTCAAAACATTCCATAACAAATACATCAAAAGATTTTTTTTCCAAAACTATTAAAAGAATAAAAAAATAAAAAAATTATTTATAATTAAAAAGTTTCTATATAAATACATACATATAATAATTTAATTATGATAGAAATAAAATAAAATGATTTAGAAAATAAATATTTAAAACATTTAAAATGGGGATTTAAATTTAATGTATATAATATCTGGCATCTCACTCATCATGTATGTTATTTTTTCTTCATGTATAATAGAGTTATGATAATTATTTATTTTATTAAGATCCTTTTATTGTTCAATATTCATTTTATTTTATTAAATAATTTGTTTAATTCAACTACATAATCAATTATGTTCTTAGTGGATGTTTTTATTATATTCATCTTGTGACTTAAGTTGGCTGAAATTGGTAAAACGAATCATTATTTCATCATTTATAGAATAATAATAATCACATAGTTACCATTTTTATATATCAATTATCATTTCATAAAGAACATTGAATGATGATTATGGAAAATAAACACAATTACCTACAATGAGATTGTAGGTCGTACATATGCATGAGTACTATTTCTATTTTTCAACGATCGTGATATAATGATAGGAAGTTTTATTTTATAATTATTTATTTATCATTATATCATAAATATAATACTATTAAAAAAATAATATATATATATATATATATATATAATCTATATTTTTTAGAGACGAAAAATTAATGGCATTTCTTCCTCGAGGTAGTAGTTCGCAACTACATATAAATGATGATATCATTTATCAGTAAATGGTATGTTAATAAATAAGAAGATATGATATCTTACCAAAATAATAAATATGACATAAATATCATATATATATATATATAAACCATATTAATATTTTACTATGATAAGTGGTGATTTAAAATCTATTATGTTGTTTCATGATGAGGTTGTTTATTTTAACCATGAATGATTGTTTGGTTTCTTATTTGATTGATTAGTGGGATAGATATATTTCATTCCACTAATATCATAACATATTAGTATTTGGTAGATACTGCTTTCATTATATCATCATGATTAAGGAATATTTTATTGCAGAACAATGATATTTTAAGAGATTAATATTGCTTTTAATAAAATATGTGACACGTAACACTGAACATAAACAAGACACTAAACATAATTCTTTAAATTTAATCTCTCTAGTACCTTGTAGAAAATAAAACCTTTAGTCAAAATGATCCATAATTTAGTATAACTTTATCAAATAACCATTATTTTCAAAGGTATTAATAGTACTAAATACTTTATAAAATTAATTGTTTCTATTTCTATGAAAAAAATAATCATTTAAACAAAAAATTAATTTTTTAGGATTTTTTTTTCAAAATGAGGTTTAAAAATGTTTTGTGAATATAATTTAAAATTAATTTATTCTAATTTTAAAAAATTTATATTTAAAAATAAAATAATTTAGGAAATCAGTATATCAAAATAATCATTGAGTAACTATTTGGTATATTTCTAAAAGGATTCATTTTTTGATGAATAACAAAATTTATGAATTTTAGTTGAATCTCAAATTTCTATTTAAATAATATATAATTTAATATAATATTATAAACTAAATTTAATGTATAATTATGAAAAATATATTTCTATTAATCCAATTAAATTCTTTGCAATCATTTTCCTTTTTAATTATTATATAAGAACATCAAATCTTATAAATATTTTCTCATTGATAACCGGCTTTCTCATCACTTCTATGGGATAAATTTAAAATGATATTTAAACATATAGATTAAAATATTTTTGAAGCTATATAAAATATTTTTAATAATTATTATATATATTATAAAATATGGTCAAACTTATTTTTTACCATAAATAATTGTAAAAAAATGTAAAAATTATTTATTTTGATTAAGGTTAAAATGAGTTAACCAGGGTTTAAAATTTGATGAAATGGGTCAAAATGACCAAAACAATTCATGGTAATATATTTTTTATCCATATTTAGTTCGTATCATTTAAAATTTTCTATATAACTCTATTATTATGACTTTTGTTTTGAAAAACAATGGTACCCCATTTTATTTTTAAAAACTACAAGTGTGCTCCAAATGTCGTTTGTAAAAGGCCACACCCTCTCACATCATATGAAAACCATAAAATAATTTTATTTATTACAATAGATACACAAATAAATTATAAAATTACATTATATCATCCCATAATCCAATTTTTTTCATTAATACATTCTATAAATGCATTTGGTATAATCATAATGATGTGGTCCTTCAAAAGGTAATATTCCAATCTATGTGTTTTTCATTTCATTATTCACCCACCTCGATAAAATTTTATTCATTTATGATTATGTAATTACCACATTATATCCCATATAAAAATATATTTTTATTATGTTAAGGTAATTACCATTGTACATTTCACTTTACCTAAAATGGTAAACTACATATTCACTCGTGTGTACGATTTAATACTACCTCATGAATCAATGGGTTGAGATTTCAATCAAAACCACTAATGATTTGGAATAATGATTGATATGATGAATATATATGATATTTCAAAAATAATCATATATCAATATTAATTATATCATATATACACATTTATACTTTCGATTCCTTGTATGAAATGATAAATTTTCTCATGTGTATTGTACTATACCACCTCATGATTTTTAGTGATTCTTTTTTCACAAATTCCTTACATTTAAGGTAATAATGATTATGTTAATAAATATATGTTTTATAAATGACATTATTATGTTTTTAATGACATATTTATCAATATAATTATATAATATATCATTTTAAATGATAAAATTTTCACACACATAAAGATGATAACATTATTCAAGTAAGTGTCGGTTGCCACCATCAAGAAGCTATGTGACTCTCTTTTAGTCACCACACCACGTGGATTATATATATATGTATTTAAAGAATTAATATTTTACTTAGGATGTTATTATAACTTTTTAATGATAATTTACTAAGTAACTCCCTTCCATAATGACTGTTGAAAAATTAAAAGGTTGCTAATGAGTACATATAGCCTATCATCTCTAGGATTGTAGCATACATTATTTCTCAAAATGATATTTCATGATTATTAATAAATTCATAATTTATTTATAAATATTATAATTATTTCAATATTATTATTCTTTAAATGATGAAACTATATAATATGCGCAATTACCCGAAAGGTCATGACAATGCTTGAATTAGAAAACAAAGAAATTAACAATGAAATAGTGATATATTATTAGAGAATGGGTAATAAGATATTATTCTAGGATAATATGTGTTATTTTAAAAATAATTTTTTTTTCATTAATGACATATAAATTATTTTAAAACAACTACAGATAATTTTAAATAATGTTCCACCAAAAGGATGTGGGAGGTAAAAGACTTCATCTAAATTTTCCATCATTAAGTGATATTGTAATGTTTTGAACGTATTTTATTTATATAGTGTACATAATATAAATTTTATAAGTTAAATAATTATAAATAAATAATTAATTTGATTTTATGTTTCAGTTCAAATTATTTTAACCGAGGAGATTTTATTTAAATGTTACCAAGTGGTAAATAATTTTACAACAAATTTTATTTTCATTGAGATATATTAAAACATCATTATCATTGATATTAAAAGATTATTTTTGTAATTAATAGTGATTATATTGTTTTTATTTCTAATAATTTCAATTAGAGTCACGTTTTATACAAATATTTGATTCATTGATTATTTCTCATTTTAAATTATGTTCATTTTAGGGGTTTATTTCACTATCTTATTTTTATAGGGATGAATAACTATTGAATTTCCAATGAAGGGAATTATTGGATCACTAAATAATAAAAACTCTAAAATTATTATACATTAGTTATTCATTAAAATAATATGTAATTCTATCATTTTAATACTATTTGGTACTTAAAATTGTTGAGTATTTGTTTATATAAAATTAGAATTAATTTATTCCTTCTATTAGAAATTATTTCACCCAAAACAATATTTTATAAAAAGATATTTTAATAATTTTTTAACCCTTTTTCAAATGAATTCTTAATGAAAATTTAACCCATTTTAAAATTTTATATATATCATTTAATGGGTTCTTAAGTTCATTTTCAAAACAAAGCATGATTGGATTTACCCAAAATATAAAAGGAATCATTGTTTAATCATACATAGAATGTACAAAATTTCATTCCATCATAACAACTCATTATTTTAAATATTTATTTAAAAATTTCAAATGTTATTTTTATTATAAATGAATTTTTAAAAAATAAATTGTGATATTTTATTTTTTAGAGGGTGGGTTTTATAATGAAAAAGAATATTTTCCGAAAGATGGTTTTTAATATGGTTTTTATGGTATTTATATTAATAAATAACTGGAAACATATAGTCATACTACAATGGGAATATTTTTTATTGTTAATTTTATAATACTTTCTATGGATGTTTTATAACTATTTTTATTAGGAAAAGTATATGGATTAACATTTTTGATTCATTCTTGTAGTCCTTACCTTTCTCTTAAATTATTCACCATCCTATGATCATTAGACATTATATTTCCCATAAATATAAATATTATTTATTGTGTCTATGATTAGTTATTAAATTATATTTCATTTATATATTTGGAGTTTTAGTTTGAATGTTATTTTATTTTTTAAGATATTTGGATAATATGTATTATTTCTTTAATATATATATTTAAAAAAGTTTTTGTTGTATTTCAACTGATAAATTTTAAATTAACATCAAGAATAATCGTTAGGATTGAGTTATAAAGGTGATTTATATAATTCAATGTAATAATTAATAATTTCCATTATTGACAATGCAGTTATTATTATACACGTTTTTTTTCAAGAGGATATTATCTCTGAATGTATTTAGTTATTAGTTTACTGATAAAATTTCATGTGTTTAAGTTATTTACATTGAGATATTGATAATAACATACCATGTCATGTTATTTAAATGGTATCATTTTTTATTCATTTTCCTTTACATATTTATTATTTCTATACATACCATGATAATAATTTTATTTAAATGGAATGTGTGTTCAGTTATTTACCATTTCATATTTTTTGTTCTGATTGATTCATGGTAGATTCTATTATACATAAAAATTGTTGAGTATTTGAGAGCCCTGTTATTTTTTCTCCTTTACCTTAGATTCCATGAAGTGTTATATTTTTTATTTGTAAAGATATAATTGAGGTTATAATGTTATTATTGGAAAAAGTTATGTTGTAATTTGTGTTTTCAAATTCAATATGGGAATTAGTGATGTATCTATTATACCAACACTAATAAACTATTTGGACCATCATGGTGGGATTCCTTATATATTATTCCAATTTAATAAAATAGAATCCAAATATGAGCTTCTATATTCACATTCACTACATTGATGGAGCAGGATTAAGAAATCAAAGGAAGACATTTTATTAAATTTTATACCTCTATTTTGGAAAAAATCATTTCCCTGACACATTAAAACCTCTATGTCTATTTTTTTTACCAAATATAAGAAATCTAAAAAATGGTCAGGAATGTTATGAATGGATTTTAGGTAGGTATTTTTGATGAAAAATTCCTATTTGTATGTGTAGAGAATAGGATAGTGGTGTCAATTTTGTAATAAGTGGAGGGGAATTCATAGAATTTGTTAAAGTTTTAATTTATAATTTTCAAATGAAAATTCATCCAAATTGATTTTATTTGAGACTAGGATGATTATAGTTTTTAATACCAACATTTAATAAACTTTGTAATGGTTATAATATGGTTTCAAACTTATCGTTTTTTAAGACATGTTAACCCATTTTGATAATTATCAGGATAAAAATGTTTTTTACTCTATAGGGTTCATGACGTATTTCATTAAAATAAAATTGTCACCAAAATTTATAGTGGTTCATATTTCAAACCATATCAAAAATTAACAATCCAAATATTGGTTTATTAAGAATTTATATAATTTAAAGAAATGTTCTTTGTTGAAAAGATACCATTTCTATCATTTTTGTAAATACATTAAATATGATAATATAATATGTGTCTAACTTATTTAAAGACATTCCAAATTTTTAGGGATTTGAAAAAATTAATATATTGAATTTCAATAATCATACAAAATTATAGGTTTTTATGTCACCTAAATCCATATCCTTTATATTAATCCCTTAGTTATCCAATTTTAACCTTAAATGTGATAATGACTATTTTAATATTTAAGGGTTCTAATTTTTTGTATAAGATGCAAATTTTCCCATAAATGGAAAAGGGATGAAATTTTAGAACATATCTTTTTCACATAGTCCTAATTCAATATTTTTAATAATTTCAAATAATATATTAATAATTTATTTTCATGAAATATCAATAATGTCATTGTTGACAGTATTAATTTAATTTAACATTAAATACAAAAATTGAAAGAGATAAATGTAATATAATATTATAAAAAAATAATAATTTGTCAAATATATCAACAAAATTTCATAACACAATAATTAATCATATTTTTACTATATTTATAACATTTAAAAATAATTTTTTTTTCAATTATAAAAATAAACATTGTGTTATTGTTGCGTAAACTTTGAAGGTAATTATTTCACCACATAACATTATAAATCAATTACCATGGTAGAAATTAATTTATATTTAAAATAAATATTTTTTAACTCAACATAGAAAACATTTATGACTAAATAAAAAATTATTAGTTAAGAAGACATTGATAATTATATTTTTTTATTTTCGTATATAAACTGTTAAATATTTATAAATCATAGAAAAATAAAAAATTTAATATATTAATTGTTTTTATAATTATGTATGTGATGAATTCCACCAATAAAATTTATTTTGTTATAGGGTTCATTTATTTTGATCTTATCATTTTATTTTTTCCCTAATTACACAATTTACACTTAATATGGTGGGAATTATTTCCTATGTGTGTTATTCATAATAAATAAAAATAAAAGGGGAATATTTCAAAAATTTGAACATAAAGATTCCAAAATTTTAAATTATCAAAATTATTATTAATTATATGGATGAAATTAATTTAAAATTAATCTCACAAAATGATATGAAAAAAAGGTTTTATAAAGTTTCATTTTGTGCCAAAAAAGTTCTTATAAAAAAATCAACGAAAAATATTATTCAAAAATAAATTTTTAGATTTTATGACTATAAAATAATTTTATTTTTTTAGTTACAATAAAATGAGTATTTGGAATTTTAAATTATATTTTAAAATGTGAATCATTATTGTTTTACAAAAAACTATATTTTTTAACTATTCACATAAAAATAAATCCATTCATAAAAATAAAAAAATTTAACCGAATGAATTTTTTTATAATTATTTGAAAAATACAACAATTACTATAAAATATAATTACCAAAATATTTAAAAATTTATTATATTATCTATGTATAAAAATTAATAAAATACATTTTTGAAGAAAACAATTATTTGAAGAGTAATATAACATTGATAAAAATTGGGTAGGTATTTACCAAATATTAATTAATATATATTTTTATTGATTAATATATATATATATATATATATATATATATATATATTGCATAGTTATATTATTCATATTCATACACACCCATTCCATAACGATTTATAGTGGCTATTTTAAGAAAATAATTTATCATTGTTTGTTTATGTTTGGTGTTGTGTATCATATATTATATTGAACAAAAAATTTATTTCAAAATATTTGCGTTTTAAATTTTCCATCATACAATATTTGATAGTAGGTTTAAAATTTTTCCAAAAAATGAAAAACTCATTGTAGAAAAATTACTATTGAGATATATTGATGTAAAATTTAATTGTGTTTTATTATTTAAATATAAAACGGAAATAGATTTGTTGAAATATATAGATCAAAAATTAATTTTGTTATATTATTTTTAAAAATTCCATAAGTGTAGTGTTTTTTTTACATTAAAATTAATTTTTATACCACCTAATAATAAATATTATTACATTTATTTAATCATTGTAGAGTTGGAATTTGTTTTGGTCACCAAATAATTTATAAAACTTATCTAGATTAAGAAAAAAATTAGAATAAATAAGTGATTTTGTATATTATCAATTGATAATTCAATATTTAGGAAAAGTGTTTTTGAATTTTGTAAAAATTTGATCCATCATTCTTGTATTGAACTCAATGATTTCTGGAACATTTTCATAGAAGATAAATAGGATAAAAATAATATGATACTCTATTTTATTATATCTCAAGATCATGTGGTCAATATCATCACAAATACATTGTTTACTCATGTAATTTACCTTCATCATTTGAACCATTGATATAAACCTATTTCATAAAATTAAGGTGGCCTATATTTCTCACCTCTTCCTATTTAACTATCAATTATTTGATTATTTTTTTGTAGGATTACAATTTTGGAATATAAAATATTGGGGAGATAGTATGAATATGTTATATGAAATAATTATATATATGTTATACTTTTCTTGATAGCGTTGTAGTATTTGATTAATTCTCCTGATAATTTCAATAAGTGTTTTATCATACATCACTACAGATTAATTAAACTATTTAGGATAATATTTAAATCATTTTTCTCTATCAATATGGATGATGTAAATTGTATTGATATAGTTAGTTCATTTAAATTTTATTTCTATAGCGAGGGGAATATGATTCCATGAAATTCAATGGTTTAGAAATCAATGATTATGAAAAAAATGTGGGATAGGATATCAATATCTATTATAGTTTCTAGATTTTATAGAGTGTTTTCCAAAATATTTAATGTTATTGAATGTGCATACAATTTATTATATTGAATGTATTTTTTATAAAATTATTATGAATTTATTTTTTTGAATCCATGGATAGAGTCGTCGAAGATATGAATTCAATTGTAAAAATGTTATATTAATGTAATATTGAGGATATATAAGTTTTAGAGTTTTGTATTTATTAAATTGTTGTGTTTTTATAGAACTATACATGGAAATTATTTCATATTTAAACCATTGATGTTATGGTGGTGTTTTTTGTTCACAAAAGAAACATAGATAATGTAAACTCAACAGTTCACATTGAGACAATATAAGTTAATGATATTGGGAAATTTGTTTTGAATATAGGGATGTTCTTAATGATGTAATGTCTTAAAGGTTGCATAATCACAGAAATGATTTATAATTGGGCATTTATACCTGGAGTAAAATTCAATGTTGTTAATGGAGTTTAGAATAGGTAACATGAAGACTACATAAAGGATATTCAAAAAAATGGATATTTATATAATTTTATGATGGATAGATATATATAATTGCTAATTTAGAGAGAATTTAGGTTCATACCACGGTGAATTTATTCACCCCACGAATATATTGAGATAAATTTTAGTACCCCTGGATTATTATATTAGTTTCGTGACATACATGTACACACTAAGAGGATATTTTATATGGATTTTAGGGGTTCTATATAGGGTAATTACATGTCGTGATTGAAGTATTAAAAAATGAATAATTTGTGTCATTGGATATTAAGTGGATACAAATTACATGTCACATCATAAGGCACATGATTACACCATAATGTTTGGAAACATTATAGTTTAAATAGCTAAACAGACTAGGATTTCAATGGTGAGTATAGTAGTCATTAAAATATTTTATAATAACCATTATTATGTAAACACATTTCATTTATTGGAATATAATCAATAGGATGAATTTGGATTAGAAATGATTGATTGTAATTATAGTTTTATTTTCAAATTTTAATATCAAATTATTACTGGATATAATATATTCTTTTATATATAACAAATAAAGAGTGATAAGGATACAAAATTAAGAGTTATTATTGTGAATATTACATGGAATAAGAAATTAGTAGTGGAAAAAATTACACATCCAAATTTATAATGTAAATTGTCTTTATAATAGTACTAATTGATGATTAGACATTGAAAAAAGAAATTGTTTTTAAATAGTTAACCAAATTAACATCTAAAAATATTAAATTAGAATGAAACCCCTATAAGATTAATGATTACATAATTTTTGTTGTTCTTTGAAATGGAATGCATTTCATTTCTTTTCATGTATACCCTTTGAATTAATTGATTGTATTTGATAATGCGTCCATGTACCTTGTAGAGGACTAAACCCTCCCTAAATTTTTAACCTCATAATTATGATGTAGTAGTTAATTTGGAATATCAAAACATAATTTTTATGTAAATATTAGAATATAATTTTAAATATGAACCATATAAAATCTGTGTTCTCATTCACATTATTACTTCATAGTGTTTGATTATAATGTAAAATAGAGTAATTACATATTTTCCAATGTGATGATAATAAAAATTAAAATCATAATAAAAGGAAAGGTTTTAACATAATAATTCACCATCCCCAAAGGAAATACATCTTGAAAAATCAAAAACAGTATTTAACATCCTTTATTAATGACTTCCCTCTTTCATATTTGGTTTTATTTATCTATTTTTTTGAGAAACTATTAAAAAATTATTATTCCCATTATCTGGCATAAAAATATTTTCCAAACACATCATTAATTAATTTTTCAAAATTAATTCCACATATGATTATCCTTTATATATTTAAAAAAACATTAACCACTCACTTTAGTAATAAATAATTTATCCATAATACCTCTAAGTGAATGCCCATCTCCACAAACATTTTTATTACTCTATTATTAATCCATTCTGAATATAAATTGTTTTCTCATCATTATTCACAACATACATTATTTTACATTGGAAGGGATAATTGGTTATTTTATATCAACATTTTCTTAGTTTAAACCCTCCTTGGTGAATCATAATCATAATCATGTTTATCTTTTACAGAGCTAATAAATTGATATAACAGTGAACAAAACCACTATTATTGAAACAAATAATTGATTACATAACATTATATTTTACATTTTTATTTTGAATATCATTTTATATAATAATAATGATTTTTTAATGATATCCATAAATTTTTATAGGAACTAGTAATAAATTCTACTTCTATAATTTCTAATTGAGTATCCGCATTTTACCTTTTATTGTATGAAATTTTCAATATACATACTTCTATTCTTAAAAAAAGAAAATTTCCTCATATAAAACATGATCCAAGCACTCTCTAGTTTAAATGAGTAAATATCTTGAACATTTAAAAATTATTTTTTTCATCAAACTATTCTAAAAAGATATGATATATCTTTATAGAAACCCTGTAATCATTGAGATTTTCTCTACAAATAGTTATGTATATCAGAATTTCATTCAATCAAGAAAACATATCTGTCATTGTTTCTCCTTAAATCATACCAACATAAATCCATTAGAAAAAAAAAATATATTATTTTCTTCCTTCACCCCAACAAAACATATCAGACTATTTTATAGCATATCACATAAGAATTTATCAATATTTATCATCATAATATTTATATATTACTTTTATAAATGTGAGTAAAACATAAATATTTTATATTTCTTACATTTATAATGTTATTACTCTCTGATTCATTGAAAATATTTCAAATTAAGAGTAAAAACATCATAGAAACAATATTAATTCCAATAAATAATGATAATATTTACAGAAGACATCCCTTCTTTATAAAATTTTATTTTTTATCAAAATTTCATAAAATATTTCTATTCCCAAAATTAATGAGATAAACTATAGAAATAAAATTCAAAACATTAGGGATGAATCAAAGAAAACTCAATTTCTAAAAACAGGTGTATTTATGGTTCAGTTTTTCATAGTAAAATTGAATTTTGAGTCCCAAGGAAATTTAAGTTTCTAAACCATTTTGGAGAATTCAATGTTTTTAGGGTGAATCTTATAAAGGTTGGAGGTTTTGTTCATGTTATAGAATAAATAATTCTATTTCATGTAGAACATCACACCACATATGTAGGATTTACACCATGATTAATGATGAGTGGGTATGTTTCATTTTTTAACAAAGTTGTTATTCCATCAATAAATATATGATTAGAAACATTAATGCCTCATCTAAGCAGGTTTCACCATGGAGATCGATTAGAGGAGTGTATTGCGGCATAAATAATGGAATTGGTTTTGAATTCATAGTTTTTCTGAATATTTGGATTTTAAAATTAGGAAATTAATTAACGTACAACTGAATATTTTTTCCATGAATTTTTCTCAATGTAGGGGTAACAATAACTTTCTAGGTAAATTCAAAACAACAAGGTACCTATTTTGGAAAAAATAGGTGGTCCGTAATTCCTAGTTCTTCCATAGAGGTGACTGTTATAGAGTGATATTTATGAATATTTTTTAGAAATTTTTTGAGGTGTTTTTAAAATATTCTCTCGATTTTCAAACAATAATTATAAAATTATTTATTAAAAATATAGTTTTTAGAAGAAAATTTTAAATGAAAAATCCACTCCTTCATCTATCCACATGAAAATTATCCTGTAAACCTATCTTCCTCACGATTTTCCCTCACCCACTCCAATATTTTGAATAATTTGTGGTTGTATGTTATTGTGAAGGGATATATTTTAATGAAATAGGTTAATAATATAAAATATATTATAATACCTTGATTACATTTAGTTTTTTCATGTGTTTTATTATATTTTTTTAAAACCCTCAATCTGGGAATCTTTTCCTAAATTCTCATTTTTAGAAAAGTGGGAGAGGATTAAGGCAAAATTTGTGGGTTTTCCCCCTTGGATTTTGAGGTAGGTGATTTATTTTTTATTTTATGGTATTTCACTTATTTCATGTGATGTTAGTGTATATTCTTTGGGTTCTATGTCATGATCTTTTGGATATGGATAAGAGGTTACCCAAGGTGTGTGTTAAGATAGGATTGACCCTCCTTAGTTCAAATTGATTAACTAGTGAATGGTTTGGTAGGTATGGAGTGGCAATGTGTGTATAAGTCTAATGTTATATACCGTTATTCTATACCATGGTACTATATTATGATTGGGAAATATTTAACTATTTATGAACAACCATAGGTGAAGATTGGTTGGAGGATATATGGTTTATCATGTGATAAGGGCTACATGTTGGGTTTTCATAAAGTGATGAACAAGGGGAATTTTGTTGGAATGTGTTCATGTTTTCCTAATTGTACCATAACTAAATTACGCATGGTTATGTTATGTATTGGTTCCTCCATTCAGGATAGATCCCCTTCTTTGAGATAGTTATTAGTTGTGTGAGGGTATGATCTTAAGGGGTGACCATGTATGCTGTGTTCAGAAGATGTTTTATGGATACTGATAAATGTAAAATAACTTTGTATGTTTCTGTGTGGTATAATGATAGGTTACCATGTTTCCTTCGTATTTATTATTTTTAGTGTGGTTTGGCTTGATAAGCTTTAGGTAGTGATGTCTACAAGAAGGAGAGAGCGTGGTGGATATAGATAGCCCTTATAAGAAATTATAAAAATCTATTGGGTATATATTATGGTTGTATTTATATCATGGAGTGTCATTGTTGAAATTTTTAATATTATTTTTAATTCTTGATGGGTTATCCCTATAGAAGGAGGGATATGACGATGCCTAACTTGGGAATTGGGCAATGGAGCATCCAAGTGATAATATTGAGATATATCTTGGAATGGATGCAGGACTAAGGTCTTCATAATCTCCATGTATTGTCTTAAATATGTGGGTTATACTGGAGTATAATTTTTGTAATGAGGTAGTTCATTGTAGTTTTTGATGAGTTATGCAATAATTTAATCCCATGTTTTGCCAAAAAATATGGATAATGTATATCTTAGGATGGGTAGGTTTTTAAACATTGTTATTTTGTTGTTGATTATGTACATGTTCTTGGTCATGATACATAATATGAGTCCTAAAACTAAGTGACATGGTATTAGAATATGTATACCGATGTGAGATTATATTGGTCTAGGATGTGACTATGTAGCCAAACCCTATAAGAGATGGTGCTGAAACATGTAACCTTGAGTGAGAGGGTGGCAATATAAGATATAGTTAATGGTGAGCTATGATACCTCACACTAATAGAGAGGGTGGTGTAATGAAACATGTTACGAAATGGGGTAGAATCATTACAATTAATTATAGGGTTTCCTTATGAGCAGATGAATGAGATAAAAAATGTTAGGAACATCCCCTAAACATTACATAATTGTGTTCATTCAACTGAAATTAAAATTCAAGCATTCAAAAAGATTTTTTTTCTTTATATTTTTTTATGGTTAGGTCATAAAATCATACATATAATGTCATATATTATAATTTAGTCACTTTTACTCAATATCTATTATTTACAATATGTTACTTTTCTAAAAAAACAAGATTTCTTTTTGTTACAAAACATACCAACATTAAAATGTAATTATTCATTTCCATTACCCATACATATACCATATAAAACTGACATAAAAATGGGATTTCTAAAAAAATATTATTCTGGGATATAGAATGGATGAAAGAATATGATAGTCCCTGAATGAACTCATTTTCACAAATCTCTAACATTTATACAAATATCATATTTTCTTTATCTTAAAGATTGAAATCATAATATTCCTATAAAAACGTACAAATTATATATATATATATATATAATAACATGTGGAATAATTATTATATAACAATTATATATTATGGAGAAATATCATCTACGTATGGAGTCACCATCATGGTTACACATACAATAACCTTTCTAGTAGATTCACATAATTTTTTAGGAGAAACCAAATTTGTAAAAATTATCCTATTACCCAATGAATTGGGGAGATATAAATGTGTCACCCAACTCAGTTTAAGATGGAACAAAACCTCATCATAACCATGCCCATCAAAAATAATAATATCATAATATATAAATTTTTCAAAAACATACATATTCTTGTGGAAAATAAATTTTCCATTATGATTTCAGTTTTCATTTTTTTGAAGTCAACCAATTATTAATGAAAATATTTTATTAGAAAATTAACATTTAACTTTTTAAATTAATCATTGAAATATTAATGTGTCATTAAATTTTTACATTGAAATTAAGAAATATATTTAAAAAACATTTTTATTAATATTGTAAAAAGAGACATTTAACATGATTTTTAAATGTATCACTCATACAAATATCATATCAGTGATCTGAGAATTAATAAAATGAATGGTATATGTGAATAATAAGTAATAAAACATAATATAACATAATATAATCATAATTTAATACCAAAATAATATTTTCATGACATAATCACTGGAGTATAACGTTATCCCAATCAATAGAAATTGGATTAATAATTCCATTAACATATGTATGAAAGTGTTCTTCACATATACATAATGTAATATAATATAAAATTAAATTCCTAAATTATTAAATAAATAAAATATTAATCAGTTATTTTATTTATTATATTTTTATTACCATGTTTCATTTCCATTTGGATGAAATTTATAGATCAATTGCATAACTCTTTGAGTATTCATTTCAATGATTTGTGGTCGGTTCCCTTGAGTTTGATTATATGATTTTTTGTAAGATAGAATAAATACTATAGAAGTGGAAAGGAATATTATTTATAATTTTTAATAATATTAATTGATAAAAAATATCTTTTTCTTTTTTGATATCAGGATAATTAATTTCATTAAAATATTATGATAAAAGTTTCATTTTTACGGGTTTTTAAAAAATCAAAAACTAGTTTTGTTTAATTTAATTAATATAACTATAAAATAATTTCATAGAATTAAAATATATATTATATAAATATTAAAATATTTTATAACTATAATAATATTTTTATAACGTTCTTTGAAGGATATAAAATAAAATGATAACTCATCGCCCATAAATTATGTGAATAGACACATCACGGATGATGTTTTCATTTTTTAGAAAAAGTGGAGAAGAAGAGAGAATTGATGATGGATATTACATTACCAAAATAAAATTAAAATATATATATGAAACTATAGTTATCATGTCACTTTTTATAATAGAGGTGGAGATAAGGTATAAAGAAAGAGAGGAATAAATAATTGAAGACCGAAAAAATTGAGGATTTTTCCACTTGAATATCGTCTCCTTCAAAACATCCTTAAGGAACCAAACTTTGGCATTTTGGTGATTCCATTTGGTAATGAAATTGGGTAAGAGGGATTTAAATGGAATTTTTAAGGATATTAAAATATCAAATCCCTATAATGCGTGAGAAGAATAGGTGGTAAGGAGTGGTATTTATAGAGAGAGAATTGGGTTGTTTTTTTTGCATTCTTTATCCGTTTGTTTATTATTTCAGCTCAAGACTATAAATAGTGTTGATTATTCTAACTAAGTATAACAAATAGTGTATATTTGTAAAAATATTTGTTTATTATATTATAAATGACCCCAAAAAATTATCAATCATTATTATAATTTTAAAAAACGTATCTTATTCTATTTCACTATTCATAAAAATTCAACTATTTCATTAAAATAAAAAGAATTCAGAATAACTATTTTTTGATGAGAAGATTTCAAAAATTGAGGTCATTTTTATCAAAGATAATAATAAATATAAGAAATTTAATTTATAATTATTATATTCATTTATTTGAAAGATATTGATATTTAATATTATTATAAATTTTATGACAGTTTGAAAATAAAATATTGCCTAAAAAATTATCTTATAAATATTATGAAATACAATATCAATTTATGAGTCATATATATTTAAAATTTATGTTCTTATATATCATTATATTAATTATAAAATTATAAATTATCATTTTTGTTTCACAAAATTACCAACAATTAATTTTCATTATAAAACATTTATTTTCTTATTCCATGATATAAATATATCTTATTTTAATTTATGATATAACTAAATTTTGTTTTTACATTCATATGTGAGGTTATTATTATAATTTCTAGATTACTATTCCTAACATTCACATTGATATTCAATGGTCCAGTTACCAATCAATTAATATAGATTCCATAACTTCTATAAATACCACTTATTTAATTATACATTAATAATGAATTTAACTAATTAATTCCAAAATGAAATTTTTTTATATGTACTAAGGTTGTTACATACCCCCTTGTAAATTTTTTCCTTTTAATTTTATTCACTTATTAGACAAATGAGTATACCATTCCCTCATAAAATTTTCATATTCCCGCGTTTCTTTTTCAAACATGTTGTTTCTCAACATTGCCTTAACATGGACAATTACATTGTTATGAAATACATTCTATATAATGTAAAGAATCTTAACAGGTTCTCCCTATTATGAATGTTTCTCTTCTATCTAAACTAATTTAGGTCTGAATACATTAGATTATTTCAACACAAACATTCATAATATAGAAACATGGAATACATTGACTTCTAAGGACAAACTCCGACGAAAAGATACTCGGTTGAAAACTAAGATAACATTCTCCATGATTTCTTAGGTTTTAATGAACCATGGGATTGGCTTCCCATTATTATGAAAAATAATCACATTTATACATGGGGACACTTTGGGAAACAAATGATCACCTACCTCGAATGAAATATCCTTCCTCCAGTAATCCTCATAACTTATTTTCCTACACTGATATTTCATCATGTGTCACAAAATCAACTAAATATTATCTTATGTTTCCACTAAAAATTATATTCTCATTAACATTATTCATCCTAAATCATACCAATGTAATTCATTTCAATGATGATTTACTTATAATGTATAAAAAGGTGAATCAATCTTTTGGAATGAAAACTACTATTAGGAAATATCTCAACAAAATAATGATGTTAGACCCAACTTACCTAGTAATCCATTGAACAATATTGAAGTAGGATATACAATTTATAAATTGTTCACTCTGATTATCCATAATACTTCAGATGAAAATATGTCATGAAATTTAACTTAATTCCCAATGACTTATGAAGGCCATTCCAAAAGATACAAGTGATCCTGAGATCATGATCAGATATAGTGGAGAGGGGAACCCAATGTAACTTGACTATATCATTGAGGAAAAATCAATAATGCTTATCTTAAGAAATATCATATACAATAGTTATAAAATCGTCACATTTAGTCATTTGAATAATAATAACACAAATTTCATTCTTACCTTGATGTGTTTTTTGTATTCCCACTATGAAATATATGGATATTTTTTTTCAACATTGACATTGGAAAAGGATCAATCAACCACATTGGTAATTGGAATTATAATTTAACCTCTTGACAAGTCAAAAATATCATGTTGAGTTCATGAATAAATTTTTTCATTTCATTCACCAATAATACATCCAATGCCCATTGTACATCATAGTTCTTCCAGGATGAGATGAAAACAGAGGAATATGATATTAATATAATTACTCATTATTACACATTAAATCACAATAAACACATACCCTCTTCCTAAATATATAAAAAAATAGTCTCTATCATTGTTAAATTTTATGTAACTTACCTTTTAACCAATTATATATTTTTGCAACTCACAGTATTCATTTTACACTTTCATAATTTTGTCATAGAGAGATGATTGAACCAACACCTAAAACAAAATTTGAAGAATACTATACCCCAATAAAATCTAAGCCAATATAAATCGAATAATTTACCCAGGGGCCTTGTTAATGGTTAATGTAGTATTATGTTTTCAAATCAAGGAATCTACCACATTGTTTATTTCATCAAATTGTACAAACTTGTGAAATAATAATCCTCTATCAGAAAGAGCCCTCTTATATTCCTAATGATGAATTCATTTTGAGTGAATATATATTAAAAAATGTTTACAATCAGTATATATTTAGAACTTTTCTCTATATCGATGATGTCTCTAAATTTTTAATGTAAAAACCAATACTACATATTCTAAATAATGTGTGGGATTATTTAACAAATTTCATTTCAGTATCTATAAATACATAGAAATTACCATAAAATTATTCCTTAGAATGTAGCGTATACCATTTAAATAATCATCTTTATAGATGTAAAACTCTCAAATTCTAGAAGGGAAAAATCTAGATCATTCCCTAATCTTCTTTTTTGTTATTTAAAACAATAATAACACTATTATGTCTAATTATATTTAAACTATTTTTCTATTAAAATATTTATAAGTTTATATACACATGAAGTGTTTCTGAAAATATCAGTAATATCATGTTAATGCATTAAAATTATGAATCTTAGTAACCTTTTTTAGGTCTTATCCATTCATCAATCACATTTTTTCTTAGAAGGATGAACTTTTATTCAATCCTCATTCACAATGTGCCCTCAATAATAAATATGTTGTAACTAAAATTAAAATTTAATAAATTTCCCATATAACTTATTTTCTATTATATTATGATTAAAAATTGATGACATTTTTAAGGATCCTCATAACATTTTAAATAAACCAAAACATCCTCAATAAAAATAAAAAAAACATATCCCAATATTCCTAAGATGATTTTATTGATAACATTAATAAATATAGTATGGGTTTATTAAACTAAAGGGAATAATAAAATACTCATAATGCCTATATATAATATAGAATACTATTTTTAAAATTTCATTCCCATTTACCTTTATAAAATGGTACTCATATATCATGTAATTTTGGAAAAATATTGATCTCCATAGAGGTGATCAAACATGTCATCGATATGAGTTAATGGTTATATATTCTTAACACAAATTTTATTCAATGGTCTAAAATAAATAAAAAGCCTCATTGAACCATATATATTTTTAAAAAATAAAATTGGAGCACCCCAAGGTGAAGAATACTTCATTATGAAACTATTGCCAAGAAACTACAACAACTGATTTTTCAATTCAAGATGTTCAAGATGCTCTATTTGATAAGGTGGATTGTATATAATTCTATCACCAGGGACAAACCAATAGTAAAATCCTACTCAATATTAGTTATTCTACTAGTAAACTCATCATGAAATTCATCTTGATACTAATTTACCATCCGAAAATAATTAATCTAAATAGTTCCTCTATATTGAATAATATGTAAATGGTAACAATCATTTCTCTCTTTTAAAACCTTCACAACTATGGGTTAATTTTTCACTGGTATGGGTTTATTCATATATCAAAACTGAGACAATTTCATAAAAATATCTTCTTTAGATCTATAATAAATCTTATCATGGTAAACTAAAATCCAATTTATACCATAAAAATAACATCAAATTCTATAAAGGGAAATACGATAGTTTTTGTACCAAAATTATATCCCTAGAAATCAAAATGAATATTATCATAATTTATTTTTACCATAATGATCCCCATGGTTCTTTTAACATATGTTTTACCTTCATTTCATGAGGTGAAATTTCCAATTTAACATAAAATTTACCAGATATGAATTAATGGTTTTAACCTGAATCAAAAAATACGTTAGAAAAAAATAGTGAAAATAAATAATATACCTGATACAACTTCATTGGATATCCCATAATCTATTTATGTTTCGAAAAATTATATCATTACAGTATTCTTATTATAAGATTTTAGATTACCATCATATGAGTACCACTTTATGCACATATTTTCATAATGATTCATGTCATTACTTTTAAAAAAATTAATCATTGTATATCAAGAAAAAATAACCATTGTCATGTTGTTTTTCAATGAAATTATATTAGGTCTACTAGCTTAAATACCCTGAGAGGGGGTTGAATATGGTAATGATAGATTAAAACAACTACCCCTATATATATTTTTTTGTTCTTAGAAAAATCTCTAGTATCTCTCCATCTCATTGCAATGTAATAAAGAATTTAAAGGATGAACATGACAACAAAATTTTACATGGTTCACCCTCAATAGGCAATGTTCTGGGTAAATAAATAAGTGATGTGTCGATCTATACAATTCACTCTAAGATCCCTACTATTTATAAATTTGATGTTCACTCACTATACCTTATGGTTTACAACAATTTAGAATTTTAAAGCTCACTACTCTCTCAACTAAAGTATTCACACTGATTCATCAAAATATCTGCTCATAGTTTATAGACATGTAGTTCCATTTATTATCTCTAATTAATGAATCCTCCACTATATTTAAATGCTCTATTAATGTCCCAATTCCTTCAATTGATGAAATAAAATTCACCACAAATGTTCTATACTAATTCAAATATTTCATTCAACCCTTAATGAATCATTCACACGACTTTAATTCCTTTTGTCCACGATTCCATTTTCCTCACAAAACACCACTTCCACATAACATCAATCTTACATGCAACTCAAATATTATGCATAACATATATTGCATACACGCAACACCAAATAATTCATGTAACTCTACTAGTATAGAATTATTAAATGATCTAGAGCATTTATTATCTCTATAAATTGAGCATTATAATTCTCTTGCGCACATCATTCCTTTTCAAACAAACAATACCACTTTTTCAACAAATAAGCCCTCTTTTTTTAAAAACACCACTAACCCCAAAATGATTACATGATTATTTGAGGGTTTTTTCTCAACAAATTACAAGACATATTTTCTATCATTCCATAATAAAAACACTTAATATAATTCATAATTCATTTCATTGAGTGTATTATTACCACCATTACCAATAATTAATAACTCATTTTTCATACCATAAAACATATATGATGGGTTCTTTTCATTTTCCTACCAAGTGGACCTCCTTTTATGCTCAATGTCAATTAACACATGATAAGTGAAAAACTCCATTTTAAACATATTTATATATGGAAAATGTATTCTTAACATTTGAATTCATTTGAAGTCAAATCCATTTTATATTTCGGCTTCAATAATGAGTAGAAATGAATTTTTTTAATAAAATCGTAGATAAAATTTGGAGAATATATTTCAAATGGAGTGAATTATACATAATATTCAGTCACCGATACATCAAATTGTCTCAATTATAACTATATAATTACTATTAAAAGGTGAATATCCATAGGAAAATATTTTTCATGGGTAATACTTTTTAATTCAACTAATTCCAATGCATCAAACCCCTCTTTATCCATTATATTATAGAACCTTAACCACCACTAGTCGGCTTCACATTCAAAATGGTAAATATAAATCCTATAATTTTGATTGTATGAAAACACCATGTCAAAAAATATCATTTATTATTATTTTGTATACAACTCAGTTACACTGGGTAATAGGATTCGCTAAATACATAATGGTGTTTCCTTAAAATATATTCCAGCACTACCATATTCTAATGTGGTTGATATAACTGGTCTCATATCTAGATGAAACCACTATTTATATACTTTATCTACAATTAAATTACTATCACAAAATTCTTCATTCAAATTCCCTCCATGACAGGTTAAAGATTAGGATGGATATAAACCTCCCAGTACCTTCCAACTTCATTTCTATGTTTCTTCATCTGAAAACCATTCTAACCAAACTTATCTTAAATGAATAAAAATGGAAATCATTAATTTCAATATTTTATCAACATGACCATAAATTAGAAATCATTTATTTTGATTATTTTATCGTTCTCCTAAACCCAAAATTTATCAAAACCGTTCTTTGATACCAACTGTAGGGACCTGGCGTTATGTATTACATAATCTAGTTAATTCAAATATAATACATATTGATGAATTAATAAAGATAATATATATATATGATTATATCATAACCTCATAAATTTATACTAACATATTTAAAATTAGAAAAATTTATGCAATTTCCATTTTATAAAATATGAATCTTTTTGAAGAAAATATGATATCGTTCTATAAAAAAACTTCATAAATTTAAACTAGAATATTTCTATTACATTACATATCCATAATCCTATTAAAAAATATTTTATAACATGGAATGAGAACTAAATGCTCAGAAAGTCATATATATTGGAAGGAAAAAATTTCTCAATCGATGAATGAAAAAATTATTACAAAGTTATAACATTTACAGGTAAAACATAAACAATTTATCATACCTTATAAAATCATTAATTTCATTTAAAGCCATAAAAATCATACATAAATCATAAATATATATAATGGAATCATTTTAAAATCCCTATTATTTATTATGTTCATATACATACTACATAGGGTGTAACAATAATTGATACACATCAAACAACCATTATCATATATTCCAATAATCTCTTTGGAGAAACCAGACCATTTAACTACATCCCTATACCCAAAGCATTGTAGTGAAATTATGGTCTCTCCCACCCACATTTATTAATAGAACCACCAATCTTTATAATAATTACCAATAATCACAAATTGAACCCATATTATTAATCTGGTATAAATTAAACATTTATAAGAAAAAAATTCCATTTTGAAATAAAATTTTACTTTTAAGAAGTCAAACACATATAAAGGAAAAATATTATTTAAAAATAAAAAATCAAATATTTAATGTAGAAAAAAATATATTAAATCATCATAGAAGAGAGAAATTATGTTCATGTCATATATATGACAATCCATTCTTTCTAAATATTTTAAAATGATACTTTAATCTTTATTATTAAGAGAAAGTAACTTAAAAATATAACATTATTATATTCATATTTAATAAAAATAATTTAATAAGAATATTAAATTTAAATCCACATAATAAAAAATATTATAATCAATATTAATTTCAAAAATAATCTTATCATGGAATAAGAAATTTATTATAATGTTGAGCCATAGAATATACATTTGGATAAAAATCCCCTTACCTTATGTTCCAAAGTGTTTATAAATTGTACTCAATGTCCTCGTTTATCAAATTAGATTCATTAATTACTAAATACCATACATATTATTCATTTATTATATTTATTATAATTTCATTAAATTCTTTTATTTCCATTTTAATTTGTTATAGAATACAATATCATTATTCTAAGAGTTTTTGTTTAATAGATTTATGGACAGTTCCCTTGAGTAAAAATATGAGATTTCTTGACAAATGGAAAAAACCTTATAAGTTAAATGAAATGGTGTAAATATGTTTCTATATATTCAAATGGCCCCAAATATAATTATACATTCTGATATGAGTATGATACATTAAATTAAACATTAAAGAAAATTTATTTTTTCAATTTTCTTACCATCAGAAAAAAATATTTTATTTATTTATAATGTATATATATTAGATTAAAAATATAAAAAAAGTAAAAATAGACATATGAAAATATATTTTGACTATAATTTTTTTATGACTAGCATTGAATGCAGTAATAGAAAATAAAAAATCATTGTCAATGAAGATGGTGAATCGTTACGTTACAGATAATGTTTTAATATTTTAGAATAAGAGTAGGTGAGAAGTGGTTTGATGGTGGATATTCCATTAAAAAATAAAATAAAATTATATGTATGATACTATATTTATAATTTTTCTTTTTATAGTGGAGGAGAAGATAAGGATTAATGAAATAATGACAGAAAAAATTTAAATGAAAAATAATGGGTGCTTACAACAATAATGACTCAATACCATTAATGGATTTTCATTATAAGGTTAGATATCGATAATTAATTTATTTAACTATTTAAAACAATTAAACAACATAAAAACATCTAAAAAATGACCCAAACAATTTTTAACTGTTAATTTTTAAAAAATAGTCTCCATTATTTGGGAAAAAAATTAGAAATATGATTTTTTTGAATTAAATAATCATTTATTCGATAAATATTGATTTAATATAATATCCAATTTTAGGACACTTTGAAAAATTAATTTATATGTCATAAAATTATCATAAAATTATAATAAAAAAATAATAATTTAAAAATCTATTTTAAAAAATAAAATTTGTTTTAAATATTTATTATAATTTTAATATTATAAATAAATATTTACATTTCAAAAAAATAGAACATGTGATTTTTCATTTTAAAAACATTTATTTACATATTTCATTATATAAGTATATCATCTATTAATTTAAGGGATAAATAAGATTTATTTATTCATTCTTAGAGGGTTTTATTATTCTAATATCTTGATTACTATTCCTAATGGTCACATTAAAATCACAATAGTGAGGTTACTATTCAATTTTTATAGATTCCATAATATCTATAAAAACTATTTTTTTCATTATAGATTTCCATAATATCTATAAAAACTATTTTTTTCATTATAGATTTATATTGAGTTAAAATAATTTACTTCATAATGAAATCAAAATTATTATATAAGTACTTGAGTTGATAAGAAAACATTGTTTAAGATCTTTAACTGAGTGACTGGTTTCTGGTTGAGATATATTTAATGTTCATTCATAGGGTGATCGGTCTTCAGGATTCATTTCAAAACAAAATAACTTCTTCTTTCATTGTTAACTGAGGAATGCGACGTCTGGTTTGAGGGGTCCTTAACCATACATAATGATCTTTAATAACTTCCAATGTTTTTAATTTTTATTCAATTTTTATACATACACTATATATAGTGATATATTTGAGAACCACTATGGTGGGGTCCTAATAATTGTATTTCACACACCCTCCATAGGAACCCTAGTCCATATGAAAAAATTCATGTTGCACATTTGGGTAACATGTAGTATAAGATATCTAGTTTGGTTTTCTAGATATAGATTTGGGAAATCATTTGATGTGGGATCTTGGATTTATAATAGATTCTCATAGATAGTCTTCATTAGTTTACTTTTCATTTTCTTCACCTGGTGTGGGAAAATTATGATGTATAATTGTATACATTGAGAAGGTATAATTATTTTAAAAAATACTATTAATTTATATTTATAGTAGTCGGTTATTCATTTTAGATACTTTTTTATTCTAATTATTATATTAAATAACGTATTTACATATTGCTTTATGTCATGGTAGCAAGATTATAGTCTCCCTGTGTTAGTCATAACGTTTCACAACAGGTCAATATCTACTAACATATTGGGAGGTACACCTGAGGTCTCATTTTGATACATGATATTTTAAAAAATTATTTCCTGGTTTAATAGGTTATATAATGAACAAAATTATTCTTAATTGATCATTGCGAAAATATAATCTAAATTTGATCGTTATAAAATAGTTGGAAAATTGAAAAGTTTGAATTGTAAGAATATATTTTTAAAAATATTTTAAATATTTATATATAATACTTATTTTTATGCATTATAAATTATTACATAATATTTTGTAAACAAAATTTATGCTTAAAGACACATTATATTGAAAATTGATTTTTTTCTCTTTGGAAAATTGATAATAAAATAAATTTATTAGATAATAAAAACTGATATTATTAAAAACAATGATATACTATTTTAAATTATGTAATATTATTATCATTGGATGAAATTTTTCTATTTTTTGAAAAAAATTGATTTTTCAATGAATAGAGAAAATAATGATTTTTGTAGAACTATACTTTTATTCACATTGAGTTACCTAATTATGATTTTAATTTTATCTAAAACTATAATAAGTATTATTCATGGGTATAAAATCTAATTAATTACAATAAAATCTTCATTGAAACCGAATTCTCTATAAGTTCTTTTTTATTATTAAAAATTATATTTTTTTAAACTGTTTTTCATTATGTTTTGAGTATTAATAACAATTTTTTTCAAACACATCTTGAAACGAATCATTATAATTGGAAACTACATTTTTTATCAAGTGTTATATAGTTATTAAATACTTACCTTTTATGGCTATTATTTAATAATAATAAACATTTTAATGGTTATCACCATGGTAAAGGGTAAAACCGGGTAGTCCCATTAAAACAACAAGGTAAAACAAAAAAATAACACTATAATATTAATTTATCCTGTTTTTTTAGTGGTGTTATTCCAATATAACTCTTAATTATTTAAATAATTTTTTTTAAATCATTATTTTGAAATTGGGAACCCAATATTAACTATTTTAAAGAAAAATAATATTTTATTTAAATTAAAATTTTTATTTTGGAATTTTCATTCAATGCAATTGTTATAATATTTCATTAATAAATATATTTATCCAAAATTAATAAAAAAGTTTATATTATATATCTTAAAATTGTCTTTGATGCCAATTGATTTTTTGATTTTGAGGTGAAATAGATTTTACCCGTAATATAGGTATTTTCCTCAAAATATTTTCATACATTTTGTTTTATTATATTAAAAATAATTTTATTCCTATTTAGATTTTGAACATGATAAAATTTATTTCAAATATCGAATCAGAATATCCAAATTCTTTTATAATTCCCATTTTATTTTTGCTTATTAGATTTACTATTCATGTTATGAATTTAATTTATAATGGTTATGGTCTAAACCAATTTAGAAATTTTTAACAAGTAGACACATCAAAAATTTAATCTAATACGTGTAATTATTTTTTTTTTAAAAATAATATCTCTACCATTACAATTAAATTATGTACAATGTCTCAATTTTTTGTTATTTTTCTATTCGTAATCATTTATTTATTTTATATAAATAAAATGTAAAAAGTTTTACCCTCTAATTTTTAATATCTATAGTATTTTTAATAAGGGTAGAAATAACATATATTAAATTATAAATTTTCATTTGATAAATTAGTGAACTTTTTATCTTGAAAATTTGTTTCTTACTTTTAGTTATTAAATAATTACCTTAAATATTTTTGTAATGTAGATACAGTGCTTCTGTATGTAGTATAAAAATAATGTAAATGATATTAAAACTCAAAATATAATATTATATTAGTGAATAAAATTGTACCAGTAAATTTAAAGGTAAATATAAAATAATTGGCATATTTAAAGTTTAATTTTTTAATTTTTTGGTTGTCATTTTTTAAAATTCAAATTAAATGTATTTCCCCAAAAATGAAAATAATTAAAATTTAAACTAATAAATTTTTTATTAAATGATAAAAAATATATTAAATAAAATATTTTTCAAATTTTATGGTTTATGGTTTGAAATGTTAAAGATGGTAAATTTTTTCAACACTTTTTCTTTTATGGTAACATTCCAAACACCTATTATGTAAACAACATTAATATCAATTTAAACATCAATAGTGTAAACATGGGTGTTAAAAAAAATATAGGTGTAAAAACATAATCAAATGTTTCCAAATATTACTTTTTGACATTATTTCAACTAATCCTAACAATAAAATTTCATAATATCAATTTAGATCAAGTTTTTTCATGAAAATTACATTATTTTACAATTAAAATCAATGAAATCCCTAGACGGACCCTCCAAATACATATAAAAATGAACCACCCATCCTCCCATCCTTACTTCATTTGAGCAATATATATCAACCCAAATCCTTCAAATCTATTCGTAATATCCCTGCACACATTCTAGATGTCTTGCTTCTAGAATAATATTGACCATACATTACATAATATGTGAAACAATGTTGGTTTACCAAATAATATGTATTGATTATGTCTGAATGTTTTAGTTTCATTTCTAATTATAACTATATAAAATCATATTAAAACATTATAAAATTATAACTCCAATACCATACAGATACTAATATAGTTTTTTAATTTATTTAATAACCTATATCCATATAATTATTCCATAAACCTTGAAATGAATCCAATATTCATGTGTATATTAGACTACCTTAGAGTGAACTGATTTTAATAAATTTCCATAAGAACTATCTTGGATCATTATAATTATGTATTTAATGTATATATATTTTATAATAATGACATAATAATCATTTTTTGAAGATAAAATAACACTTAACTTCATTCAATCAGGTTTATTGGAAATGAAAACATTACTCATGCGAATGTAAGTCCTACCATCTCTATGATTGTAACATATTTCATTATTCCTAAACATTTTGCATGGTTTGATATAAAAGAAAAAATAATTTATAAAAATGGTAGTTATTTTATGATTATCTATATTAAAATTATTAAATAATTACACTTTTTTACTATGCTTAAGAGATAAATATATATTTTTGAATTTGTGAACCAAACTTTTCAAAACACCAAACATGGAAATAATAGATTTTGTAAATTTTTCACGAAATTATTGAGATTAAGGGTATAAATATAAGGTATTAAAAATTTAAAATTTTTAAAATAAATAAATTAAATGTAATATATACTGGGTTTAGATGAAATATATAGCATTATAAGACTGATGCTATCATATTTCGTATCAATTACATTTCATTGATTTGTATTGTAATTTTATAGACCTAATTTGAAATTTATGATTTACATATAACCCTTTTAAAATTTCTTTAATATATCTTCAATTCATTGTGTTATTTTCAATTTCATTTGATATTATTTCATCCAATTTGATTTGACATGAAATATTACTCCGTGGTATGCCATTTTATAACTCAATGTCTATTCATTGGGAAACACATCTACATCAATGACTTTAAAATCCCATGAATACAGATTAATGAAACTATATATTATTTTCAGATTTAAAATTTTATTTTTTAATGTGGATTTAAAAATATGAAAATAATATATTTTGGAATTAATTATCAATTCATGTGTCTCAATCAATATGAGGGTTCTATTTTTCTAAATAAATATTCAAAATAGATGCTTCATGTTATCCAAAATGATTTCCTTATATGATGAATATAACTTCTTGATGAATGCATATTGATGTATTATATCATGCAACTCATTGGATTTATTATTCTATATTATATTCATTATTTCAATAACTTTTCATTTGAATGTTACAAAATTAGTAAATGATTTATATTTTAATCTAATATCTTGTAAATTTTTTTTATTCAATTATACTTTACAGGAAATAATATTATATAATTTTATTCAACCAAATCTATTATGTTCTTTTATGGTTATGTATTTAAAAAAAAAATTATTTTCCACATCCCTCGTTATAGGTTAAAGAATAATCAAGAATGTTTTATAGATGTGATATGTTTCTTGTATGTTCATTTATATCATAAATCTATCTCTTATATATCCATGTTCTCCATATTGGTTAAACAATGATATTTTATAAACATATGTGATTTTATTTTGTTTTTTTACATGAGCTGTGAACATATTTTAAAATGTTTTAAATTGATATTTCTTAATGATTTATGTATGGATTACTTTAACTCTATACAAAAAATATCTAAACAGAATGTTTGTTTTTAACCATTATGACATATAATTATTTCCCTACACTAATGAAATATATATTTTTTATATCACATTTCTAATGTTTCCATTATTATTTTCAAAAAATATATTTTTTAAAAAGATAAATTTCAAAAAATAATATTACTAATATAATTGTTTGTTTTCCATTTTTTTCAATTAACTAATTTAAATATTCATTTAATGGTATTTCCATTTATGTATTCATAACATAATGATACCTATAAATCTCAATGATTTTGTTCTTATGATACCATAATTTTTTGTTGTCTAAATTATGTGTGTTGATTTATTTTTGATGGTTTAAAAATATATAATTTGATTATTTTTGTTTTTGAGGGAGTTAATTTGATAACTGAAAACTTCCATTTTAGTTATCCATAAATGGTACTTTTACATAATTTGTGATGATATGTGAGACCAATATTTCTTATACATTTGGGTGGTCCTGATACATATTATAACAATGGGTGATCCAGATATTTCTTACTCAAATGTGTGATCATAATATAACTCTCTAGTGTAATGTTTAACCTTCCTTCCAATTAAATGAAATCATGGAATCATCCATGGTGGTTTCGGCTATGGAATTAACTAGTATATAGTTATTTCTAATATTGGTTATGAATATAATGTTCCATGATACGATGGTGTTTTTTTTTATTTTTTGAATCGGTTTTATTTTTTTCTCTTATATAATATTGACATAAAATGGGTCATGATTTTTGATTCCAATGACTCCACACTTCAATAATGATTTGTTATTGTCTCATGATTTATGTTCTATATATTTAATGGCATTAATTTCCATACATTACTCTCATGATTTTTTTTTTCATAAAACCATTATTCTTGTCTAATGATCAAGTATTACATTAATGTTTTAGTATAATGTAAAACATTATTGGGTATTTGTTGTCAACCATTATATGTTTCATTTACCAATGTTATGAGGAATGATGTTAAAAGATTTTTTTATAGAATGCATTCATGTGGGGATAGTTTTTATGGTATATGGTAATGAAAAACTACATAATAATAAATAATGGGTATGGTATGAAAAATTATCAATAGATAATGTTAGAATTTTAATGTAAGAGTTAGACTTATTTATCTAAAACTATATACCTTAAATGTAATTGGGTATATAATAGTTCTAATATATCTATTATATTTTTATTTTTAATTGATAAAAATAGGTAAATTTTATCTCTGTCAAATCCAAAAATGTAAATATTATTGTTTTAGAACCGGAATTAGGAGTCCATGTATGGGGCTGTTATAGTTGATTTCATAACAAAATTTAGAAAACATCAGATATTATGATGGTTTTACATGATATTATCATAGAGTTTATGATTACCCAGATAATTTTTTATGATTAAGGTTTATCATAAGTTCTATTCCATGGAAACCCCATATTGAGTTGTTTATGTAATGATATTTTTATGTGCTTAATCTTTTTTCGGGAGACATTGAATTGAATTACTGTATATATAATCCATTTGTTTAAAAATAAGGATTAATTTACAAGAATAAAATTAAATATTTGGATATGTTATATGAAAGGTTTAACACAAACATTGAGGTTAATAATTAATAAATAGAGAAAATATGGAGTTTATTTTTGATATAAGGTTATTTAATTAGGGAATGATCTATATTTAACATTGTTTTCTATTTTTAAATATTTCAGATTACTGTGTTACTTCATAATATGAATGATTATTCATTTTTCATATTAACATAATGTGTTTTGACCATTTAAAATTTCATTAACATCATTGGATTGAAGGAATATATTTTTATCCTTTTTGGATTATGAGATCTAAGAGAATTTTAATTTAGTGCCTCTTGCATGATATAATATTATTAATTGCAAATTGTTCAAAGAAAATTTTGAAATTGTAGTGTAAGTTGATTTAAGATGAAATTATAAATGTCATGTATGTATATTTTATTTTATTATAAGTACATACGTATATTAATTCCTCAAATATATGAGAATTAAGTTTCATATAAAATTTTGTATCTCATCACCTTTATTACAGTTAACTCAATGCTCTTTTAGAGAATACATTGACAAATGTTTTTTGTTCATTTACATTGTAATTATTATTTAATTTATTGTGAAAAATGAGTTTTTCACTATTTTTTTTATTTAGAAATTTTTTTCTTACATGTTTATATTTTAAATTCCCCTATTGTTATCCTATTTTGAAATATACTATGTTTTATTATTAATAAACTTCATATTCCACATTTCAACTTTTCAAATGGATGTTTTATTAATCCATGTTTGGATGTGGGTTTAATTAAAAATAAATTTCTCAAAAGTAAACCCCTTGATTATGGATGTAATGTTCAAATTTGAAGGTTTTAGTTTATTAAATTTGGTTAATTTACCTCCTTAATATTAAAAAATTCCCTTTGGATAACATATACAACACACAACACATTCCATTGATGGACAATGAAATATTATAATTTTACTATCACTATAATATAAAATACATGATATTATATTATATTAAAAGTAAAAAAGTATGATGAATATAATTTATAAAGTTTTTATAAAATCCAAATTCATTTATTAATTTATAAAAAATAAGTATCCAATTTACAGTAATGTAATTTTACTATTTTAAAATACTTTTACATTAGAAATTATTTTAATGTATTTTTCTATGAATAATAAATTTATCTATAAAACAACATGAAATGTTTTTTACCAAAAAATATAAATTTTTTTAATTAATAATATTTCTATTTTCTTAGGGTGATATTTTGTGATTTTTCAAAAAATACCTATTTTCTAGTGAATGCTGAAGAATACTATTTTTTTAGATAATAATTTTGATCATTGAAAATTATCATTATTATAGTAATTAAGTCTCAAATTATAATAGTTATTATTTAAATATATATTATATAATTAATTTTATTATAATATCTATTATTCATGATTTTTCATTGAGTTCATTTTTCTATTTAAATTGCATTTTTTTAAATAATATTTCACATTTTATTTTGTGTTATATTCTTAAATTAATGCCTAGAACTAATGTAAATTGAATATTAAATATTTAATTTAATATTATACATCAAGAGATCTATATATGGTGAATAGTTTCCTTTTAGAATTATGAAAAGTAATCAAGGTTAAATTTAACGAGATGGTAGAGGGTAAATTGGGTAAAAATATTATTTTATAGTAAAAAATCTTTAAATAACCCTGATCAATGAATTTTTCTAATTATATTTGACAGTTATTTCAAAATATAATCATATGGAGTTAAATAATTTATCTTTATGTTTTATTATGAATTTTGGAATCCATTCCTAATATTTAAAAGGATAAGTTATGTTTTTTACAAATTTTATTCTATTATTAGGTAAATTAATCTTATGGAATGGTTGGATGAATCCATTCTATTATAAATGATCCAAATTTTTATAAAACATTATCATCTAAAAAAAATTATCAAAGCTAATTTATAATTTGATTTCAAGTCAGAATGAGATTCCATCTAGAACACGGTATTTTCATAAAAAATGATTTTCATGAATTTTGTTTTCTTAAATTAAAAGAAATTTTACCCACATTAAGAATTTGGAACTAAAAACTTTTGATCCTAAATCTGAATCATCATATCAGAATTTATTTATACGCCCCTTTTATTTTTTGGTTATTTAATTAATATATCATGGTATATGTTTTTGATATAATTTTTAAGGTTATAATGAGTTTAATGTATTTTAATTAGAATATAAAGCCTAAAATGAATATATCACAAGTATTTATTTTATTTGATAAGTATATTTTTTTCATGAATGTCATATTCATAGAGCTGTGAAAACTTATTTTCCCCTCCATTAATTAAATGATTTACATTATTTCATTTCAAAATTGTCACAGTTTTGTTTTTAAAACTATAATATTTCATGATAGTGTTAAAACAAAATATTTTCAGTTAAGAATTGTCATATAAATAGTGAATAATTTTATTCATGTAAATTTATATTAAATTGTTATTTAGGAAATTGTTACCATAATTACATATGAAAAGTGTACAGAATTATTATTAAAATATTAGAAAAATTAGATAAATTAATTTTAAATATGTAAATATAATTTTAATTGATTTATTTTTTTGTCCCATCAATTATAAAGATAAAAAATATATCTTGTATCATTTAACAGTGTATATTTAAATTTAATTTTTCTCATATTTTCTCTAATATATAAATAAATGAATTCTTTGAAAAATGACTACTAATATTTAATAATAATAAAGTATTAAATTATTTAAAAATATTTAATATCATATCATAAACTAATTAAATTTATTATTGTTTAATATATATTCACTATGTTCATTTATAGGCCACTATTACTTTTATAATAACTTTTATGGCATATATTATGTTGAAAAACCTTGATTTCACAGTATTCGTGAAAAGGGTTATTTGGGGGGGGGGGTTAAAATAGAGGGATACAAAATTATTCTAAAATTATTAAAATTTTACGTTATTAGAGTTTTTCAAAACTAACTCGGCTTACCTTATACTAATATTTATTTTAATCCCTTTTCCTTTGAAATTAAATTTATATTTATTTTGTTATTCAAGAAATTCTAAAAGTTCTCCAACCCTCACATAAAAAAATCCATCATCTCTCTTTCACAAACAATTATAGAATTCTATACAATAAAATAACAACCAAAATTCATTCCTATAGTTATTTACCTAGTTCTAGATGTATTAGTTTTGGTATAATATAATACATTTAGGGATAATCTGGTGTAAAATAAGAGGTTTTTAGATAAATATGTTTTGCTTTGGAATGAATGTTTTTGTTTTATTTCTTATTATAAAACCCTAAAATTTTACTAAATATGATTAATTAATAAAAAAGTATACTAACCATGTTGAGTTGTTTTTTTAATTTAGTAACTTATATACATCTCATTATTCAATCATATTTCAAATGAATCCATAATTTGGTTATAGGGTGGATGGCCACACCGCAAGTCGATGAAATTTGTTTTCCATCACCACATATCTTGATTGGTAATAATATTTTATTTAATCAATATATATTTCGATAATGAAATAATAATCATTTTTAGGTAAAAAATATTATTCACCTTCTTTCGATCGTTTTCATTTAAAAAAGGAAATGTTACTCACACATAAGTACTCATACATACGTGTGACCAACATTTTATAGGATTGTCGCACATTTCATTTATCATGAAAAAATTTCATGGTTGGTTTTAAAAGTATAATTAATAATTATATTTATATTTTTTATATTTATAATAATAATGTAATTATTATTTATATTTACTACGTTCAATACACTGAAGCCGTTTTTAATTTAGGAATAGAATATCCTAAAAAATCCTGATGTGGACTTAATATATAATATAATTAAATATGTTACTAAAATAAATCATGAAATTTTTATATATAAGGGTTTAAAATTGGGAAATTATGTTGAGAAATAAAATATTTTTTATGAGTCTATCATACAAATGTTATAGGACATACAATGCAAGAACAGACTCAATGAAATGAATTTTTTAAGATATATTTTCATTAAGGCATATTATAGTGTTATACAACTAACTTCATTAAAATGGAGTATATAATTCCCTTTTAAATTTTATGTCATGAATAATTCATAATTCGAATTATATTATGTTTAAACACAAGTTATTTCATCCAAGGGGACTTGACTGCAATGTTAACAAGTGTGAAGAGTTTTTTAAACTAACAATACTTCAATTGGGTTATACTTATACTTTATTGACATTCTAAATCCATGATTACATATGAATTTATCTCTAAATTGAATTAGTAAATATAGAAACTTGTTATTTTTCATTTATATATGATTAGATATTCACATCATGGATTAATTAACACCTATAAATGAATGATCATTACAATAGATTTCAATATCTCAATCTCATTTTCCTTATTTTTTTCACGTCATTCAATATGATTTATTTTTTGTTTTACAAACTTTCTCATGAATAAATATTTAAATATTACTTCATGTAATTCAATGTATATCTAATAATGTAACATATTGTTTCTTTTAATGTATTATTATTGGAATTTTTACAAAATAACAAGGAATTTATGATACAACATTCATTATTTTCTAGAATTTTTTGTTTATGGTTGATTTTTGAAGAAATAAAAAATCTCTAATTTTCATGAATGAGATCATTTTTCATCTACATTAGATATTTAAGTTTCAAATATTTTTATATTCTATTTCATTTACTATATTTTAAATAAACATCAATATTTTTTTAAAAATTGACAGTGATATTATATCTTCTTTTAGATTGTTAATCAATCTCTTCTGATTTCATGTTTTTTCATATTTTTTCAATAATGCTCTTTAGAAAACATAAATAATTTCATTATTTCATATTAAATTATATTTGAGAATACTTACAGTTTTTATATTTAAATTTATTAATTTTTCCTTATGGGCCACATTTGATTCTCTTTAAAAAAATATAAAGAAATTTTATTTTTAAATAGTTACAACACAAATTAAATTTAGAACCATAATTAAAATTATCTTTTATGAATATTTCTATAAATGGTTCCCAGGTTATTTTCGAATTAAATATTCCCCTAATATTTTATAAATTATTATAAAATCATTTCAAAAGAAATGACTATTTTTCCTCATTATTAATCAAATATTTTAAATGTTCTATTTTCTAAATTTTCCCAGATATAATCATACTTTAATGATTCCATTGCTACAATGGGAGTATGAAAATATGATAATAACTATATATTTGTACATATGGAATAAACATAATTATTTAACATGTTCTTGACAATATTTAATGGAATAATAGGTTTTTCAAGGTTATTTTCTTAATAAGTGAATCCTTTTAAATGATTTATTCATGAATGGTGCATAAACATTATTGATAATAAAGTATTAGACTAATTAATCATATAATTTTTTTATCATATTAATTTTTATATGAATGGGTGATCCTTTTATAACCTACATGAATGAATAATACCTTTATAGATCACCAATGTATTTGGTAAAGTTTATCTATTATTAAAAAGAATGAAAGAAGACTTATTATGATGGATTATCACATTCATTTGGATATTATCTAGTTATTTCAGACATGGTTTATGAAAATAATGTTTCATGATAAGAAATTTTTTTTTCTATAAATAATATGGGAATTTAATATTTGAATTTATCAATATTGGTATCCCATTGATCATGATTTTTTTTCTGTATGACTTTTTCCCTTTTTTAGTTATTTTTTCCTTGGGTCATGTTTTATGATCCATGTTGAATGGGTTTGAATTCCCTTATATTATTATCATTCATTTTGATTATTTCATCATATAATATTTCTCAAATTATGATCATTGATGACATTTAGTTGTTAATAATTAGGTCTACCCTTACTTATCATTTTATCTCTGACTACCGATGTTTCCTTTTAAAGAGGTTTTGAAGAATGATGGTAAATGTATTTTTTATAGAAAGTTTAATTGCATGATGAAATATTTGTGTATATGATGAAGGAATATTGTGAAATAATAAATTATGGACATAGTTCTAAAAATCATCACTTGATGATATGTGTATTTTTATATAAAAGTTAGTTTATGTTATCTCTAACTCTATACATAAAATTTTTATGGGTTTTTAAGTGATCAAATATTTCTATTTTGGGTTGAATGTTTTGGATGCATAAAATTTGGGACTATTTCTTCTTATAAAATAAATAAATTTAAAGAATAAATATTTATCATTGGATCTGTCTATATACTTTTAGGGATTTTATACATACTTATCCCATATCTTAGACCTATAGTTGTGTTCCCAATAATTTAGAATTAAAAATATTATCATGATGAGTTTTTGGTTTTCATACTAATTATAGATAGTAATATGTCAAACCTTTGAAGTATGTTTGTATTAGTGAATCATGGGCACTTATTATGTGAAAAATACTTTCTACCATTATATGGTATTGGTTTTATTTAATTTAATAATTATGATTGAAATGTTTATTTAAGTCTGATTTTTTAATTGAGAATATTTATTATGGTTTGACTCTTTACTTGGGTCTATATATTTATATTCATTCATAAATCATATCATGTATACTAGTTTATTTATAAAAATTAAAGGCATGTTGTCTATATGATATGGTTTTTTAAAATAGGGAAATGCTTTTGGAATATTTTAATGATAAATAAATTTTATCATGAAATACTTAAAAATGGCATTCAGTGAATTAAAATGTTAACAATAAATATTTTCATTTTTTAGTTGGAATTAATTATTAGTAAATTAATTAACCAAAATATAATATTTTATGTTATTTATATATGTATTTATATAAAATCATTATCTTGGATGATAACATCCCCATGATGGATATGTTAGGGTAGTTTATTCCCCTGTATGAATGGTACGACAAATGTTTTTATAGGATGTGGATTGTTTTAATATAATTATTATGGGCCCTCATTCACCTTAGAGGATATTGTGTTGGTTGTTCTAAATTTACATAGGGGAAAAGTATGTGGATTTAGAACATTGTACTAGGTTTATTGGATGAAATCCCATTTAATGATGGAATAATGGATAATTTTTTTAGACGTAAAATCATTGCACATGAATTGATAGATCAAGGGTCGATTATTCATAGACATGTAATTGGGTATGTTGATGTATCATGACCTGTTTGGAAGAAGACATTTATAATTTCTATTACAGTTCTTATAAGTGTTTTGGGAACCATTATTATATAGATGGGTTGTTTATCCATTATCCTATGTTATGTATATTATCATTATTAATAAATCTATAATTGGATGTCTCTTTAAGAAATCATAGAATATGTATTTCTCTATAAAACTACCATAGTATAGGAAGAATTATGAAGCATTAGGGACCATGGTGAATGGATTATGAATGGTTATATTGTAGAACTAATTTATTTTAGTTTCTATCAAATTTGTATCATGTTCTTGGAGGGTTAAAATATTTCTTTTATTGATTAAATTTTCCCACATTTAAGTGAGTTTTCATGAGTTTAGAATGTGTGTTGTGTGTGAATATTGGAAAGGTAATGTGATTATTTCAAATAGTGATGTTCCATTGAAGGTTATGAATGATGGATTTCTATTTTATAATACTATTTTTTATGATAGTCTAGAATATTATAACCCTATATTAGGGATCATGGGTAGTGTTTAACATAAGTTAATGAGTAGTGTTTTTTATACTAACCAATAAAGAATTCATTTTTATAAAATGTTGTTAAAGAAATGGTCATATGACCAATAATTATGTTGAGGAGTTCCCTATCGGTCAATTTCAGCATCATATTTTTTTCCCTTGAGTATATAATTATATGAATTGGATTGAGGACATAATTTATATTTTTAATCCAATGGTTTCTATTTGAGATTAGGATGGAAGAGTGCAAATTCCATCTACTCTTTTTGTGGATGTCATGAATAAAATTGAACTATAAATCCTCAATGAGCTAGTATGTTTGGAGGTTTTTAGGATATGATAACTATTTAATCAAGTAGATGTGATATTTTTTAGTATACATGGGTTCTCTAGTAGTAAATTATAATAATTGTATATTGCATAAAAATAATGTTAATAAGTTTTAATTTTGGAATTTTTTTTTGATAGATGGTGTATTATACCTAGTAATCTAGTGGATAAAATATATATCAATTTTACTATTTTTGTGAGGAGGTATTTGGGGGTCTAAATTAGGTATCCATATATTGGGATAATAGAATTTTCTTAGGCCAATTAGGATATGATTTTTTTGTTATTACATTTGTAGCGATCATTATTTTTCAAAATTGACCACTAGTAGTAGATAATTAGGGTCTGTAGTAACATTATATATATGACAGATCAATTCATGTTTTTAAATAACTAGGTTAATTGATGAATTTTTTTATTTTTAAGGTGTTGGGCTATGCGTTAGGAGTTGGTTGGTTGAACAATTCATTTTTTATTTTGAGATAATTGATGGTTGGATCCCATTTCAATGATTCTAGGGACATAATGGTGATCATGGAATCCAATAAGAATTCATACAGATCCAACAATTGGGTTTCATGTGAATAATGTGTTGGGTTTCATTGTTACATTAAGGTTGTGTGAATGGGGTTTACAGTTAAAACACAACAACATTGTGGTGAATTAATGACTGGGTTTTTTTTTGAGATTTGTTGTTTGAGGACCACCATTAATTCTCATGGAAAATAAGAGTTATGGAGGGGAGTTTTTAATTTCCTGTGAATTTATTAGTCAATTTATTTTTGGTATATTTAAATTTTGATTCCCATATTAGGGGTACTCATACACATATTATTGTTTTTAGAAATTTTCAAGGGCATTTATTAAGTCTTTCAAGAGTTAGTATTCGTATAAAAATGTGAATTACAATACATGTTTTATATCACCCCGCAACACTAGGTTTTGTGCTATGAGGGAAGATTTATAAAGATGTATGATACCATAACCACAGGGGTTCTCTATGAAGGATTTCTCAATGTGGGATTGACATAAAATATTCAAAGGGGTAGTTTCATGGAGGTCACTTAGATTATAGTGATACATAATATCCAAGAGAATATATCGTGAATCCCAATATGTGATGTATGTTTTGGTTCTAGAATTTTGGGAGGAATAATACTAAAACTGAGAGGTTTCTATGTGAACTATTCATAGTTGTAGAGGAATAGATCTAATTTTAGTGCCATCGTTCCACTTTAAGGTGATCGATCATGCCACAACAGGTGGTTGGGATTTTATTCTTCTTCTATAGATATTGGAATTGTGTTCTATTCCTTTAATCATACATATTGTGTTTCCCTATGGATGTTTCATTGTGAAAAACATTATAATAATTTAATTCATTTATTCATGTAAAAAAACTTAGTAATTACCTTTTAAAAGAGGATCCCCACTATCATTTGGATGATCGAACATCCCCACCCCCAAATCACATCATCTAAAAAATTTTATCCACTCTCCCTCAACTCATTTTGATTTTTGGAAGTATAGATCAAGATGGTTTGATTTGGTATCAAAATATATAGCCTCAAATAAATATCTATAATTCAATCCATAGGTTCCATCTTATTTTTTAATATATTTTTCCTATTATTGTCATACCACTATATTTTTGGCATACTTGTTAGGATTTTCATTTTCAAGAAATCATAGGCTAATTGATCTATAATATAAAAATAGCTAAAATAATTTTGCTGGATTTATCAGCATTATTTAATAATTTACCATATATTTCATATTTCTAAATTAAATTCACATACATTCATTTGGTTATTTTTGTGGGTTTTCTAGATATTGTTTTGGTTAGACCAAGGTGAGTTTCACGTAAGGATAAAGCATCCTTGGTTTTTGTAATATAATTCATGAATGGTTTGTCAAATTTTTAGGGGTTTAACTATTAAGAATAAATAGAGTGATTCCTCTTCTTGAGTCAACCAAAAATTATATTAATTGGGAAATGTGATTATGGTTATGAATGAACCTAGTTGAGGATATGATAGAAGGTTTATTGTCCCTTATGTGATGATAGCCTTATGATGGGGCTTTAGTCTATGTAATGATCGATAAAATTAATGGTATTAGGGTTATATATTCACGATGGAACAGAAAATCATTATTATTTATTGACTAGTGGTGATTTTTTTCCATGGGGTCATATTTCATCTTCAAAGGGATATTTTTATTTTGTGTGGGAATGATAAATAAGGGGTGTCCACGTAGAGTGATGTCAGTATGTATATTATGAGTACTATCAATGGAATTAAATTTAGATAGGTTGAAAAGGATAATATTTCTTGGTTTCCTGATTTCATAGGGAATCAGTTTTATAAAATATAGTTTGAAATATTACCCTTGTGACAAGGATTCTGTTAGGTAGGTGGATGTCGGGAAGCTCCATATATTCCTTGTGTGCATTAGTATGAGATTTGTGGTATATGACCAAAAATTTTAGTTAGTCAATAGAGTTTCATTTTTTGTTCTTATAACAAAATATGTAATCCTTTATTTTTGTTCATAATGAACTTACAAAATAGGTGGTCATTAAGAGGGGAATTTGGTGTGGGTGCACCTGAGGGTGACAGGTGATATGCGTTGCAGATTGATTGAGTAAAAACAGATCTACAATCCCCATAGAATATTTTATGACCATGGTTTTATATTACATTATTTATTTTAGTAAGACTAGTTAAAGTAATTTATGTGGAGTTTTGATGAAGGTTATCCCCTAGATGATCTATGTATATGGTTCAATGACTATAAAAGAACTGAGTGGGGTGTGTTTTAGAGACAAATGAGATTTTTTGTCTCAATATGTTGAATTATTTTTTTATTATGGATTTTCTCAATAATTTTTAGCATTAAAATAGTTTCATGAGATAGTGGTATTCCTCATGAATGGGAGGTTTTTAATAAATATGATGATTTCATATATAATTTATAATATAGATAGTACCATAAAATATAAATATAATTATGGTTTCACATGTGTTTAAGTGCATATAGGAACTTTAATCATGAAAAAATTGAAAAGTGATATGACTTGTTTACATCAAATGTTCCCTTAATAAGGTGATAATGAGTCAGATAAATAAAATGTAGAATAGATATGAATTTTTTATTAGTAAAATCATCACTAAATTTGAGAAACAATTTATGAAATTGGTCTTCTTAATTTTCCTTGTAAAGAATATTGAATTGATATATGTTTATTAAATATTATGTGAGTTATAAAAATAGTGTTATAAAAATCTGGTCGAGTTATGTAGTAGTGGTCATTTCAACAAAAAAAGTGATGAAAAGGTATACATGTATTTTAGGGATATATGTGAGAGGAATGTGGTTCTATAATTTTCGATAAGGTGGAGTTTTATGAAAAAATATTTATTTAATTATAAATAACATTGAATCTAAAAAAAGAAGTCTCTTAAGGTGTCACCAATGCCTATAAATATGTGGCTACCACCATAATTTAATTAAATGGGCTCAAGGAAGATATAAAAGATATGAATTCAAGAAACATTTGTGTGAATGTTATTATTATATAAATGAATTAATGTGATCATATGTTTCCTGATGAAAAAAAAAACTTTTCTCTAAATGTAAAATATATTTTTGTGAATGATTACAGTTTAATAATGGAAGATATTTCATGAAAATACTACAATTTATTAGAGGAACATTGTTTAATAAAAATGCGGATAGTTATATAGATACATAATATTCCTACATATATTTACATTTTATTACATTAATATTCATTTCATTGAATTTTTTTCTATTCAAGAACCACAATTATATTGTTAATTTGGTAACATAAAAAATAAATTTCATATTCATAAGTGACATAAATCATATTCAAATTTTTTTTTCATAACAATATATTTATATAGATAAATAAATATCAAAATTATAGATTATAAAAAAGGGAAATGAAAAAAAAGAAATGGTGAGATCAAATGATAAGTAATGGTAAACATGGGATATATCAATGATCACCTAAGAAAAAGAAATGATAAATATATTTTTAATATGATATTGACATTTTAAACATTATAACCAGAAAATCATAGTTCATAGTGTTGATTTATGAAAAAATTGTGAGAATTCATAAGACAAGATTTATAAATCAATCAATTATTATGATCCATGAGATAATAACATTAGTATAAGACATAAGTGTGTGGTAAACACATAATAATAGAAAATATTTTCCCTAGTTTAGGCTCACAAACAAGACTATCATTTTAGATAGGATTCACTCCCTATTCCATCAAAACCATAGTCATGGTTCATCTCAAGACTATAAATTTTGATATATTCCATTACTAAACTAGGTCCACTCCTATTTTTGTTCCTTATTACCTCCACAGATATCTATCATTACCCATTACATGGGATTATTGTATAATTCCAGTTCCATCAATTACATTATCAAAATCTAATTTTATATATCCTAGATGATCATAAAACCTCCATCATATACTAGAACTTCTTGGAAATAAAAATGTTTCATAAATATTTCAACATTTAATCATAACATTACCTATGTAAACTAAATGGTTTAATAAATTTCCCACCGTTATAATAATTAATATTCTAAAGAATGAATAAGGACGGTCTCATTGGGTCACAACCCTAGTAATACATTATTTAGATAGAACTATGTTATATTTACTTCAATGTGACATTAAAATTACACATGGAATTTTTATTAAGGAAAATACAATATATACTATGATTCTAATTATTTAGTGGTCACTATAGGGGAAATTCAATTCATTCTATATACATTGAAATTTTGATTCATTTCACATTTTTAGTAAAAAAATTAAGTCATTGGGAAAATAACAACAATATTCCCCTTAAAATATTTTATGAAAATTAACACAAGGGTTATATGAAATTAAAGAAAATATAATATAACAAACATTATTCAAAATTTTTTGGTGAAAACATAGATATGATACAAAAAAATTTATGACCAAGGTAAAAAATGTCGATTTTTATAAAAAAAATGTATTAATAATTTTATTTACCATGTAAAAGAGTATGATATTATTACATAATAATTCCATAAATATATTTATAATAAAAAATTTAATGATATTATTCATAGACATATCAAGAAATTTCTTCATCCAAATCATAATCTTAAGCAATCCCATAAAAAAAGATATTGTAACATAAACCCCACCTCTTTGGTATCTTTTGAATCTAAATTACAAGAATAAAGGAAACATAGATGAATTTTTTACACCATATAACATCCATTTGAATCATAATTAATTAAATTAATTTTTTTATCAACACCATATAAAATAAAAAATTATTGAATATAGCATTGGTCTCATTGAAATAAATTTCAGTTGATAATCCCTTACCTCATTTTCGATGTGTTCTGAAAGGGATATAACATAGTATTTGTTAAATTAAAATTATGAATAATTAAATAACAGAATAATTAATTAAATTTTAAAAAATTATATCAATAAATTTTATCATTTGAACAAAAATTTATTAACAATTACATAAAAAAATGTCATTTCTTGGTGGTAATTGTTTCATATTCTAGATATTTTCAGTTCTATAGTTCATTTATTTATACATTGATCATTGTTTAATCATATAAATTATTTTAATCATTATATAAATATCATATATATATATATATTACCAAAACATATATATATATATATATATTGATCCATAAAAAATAGATATAGAAAATTTATTTACAGGGCCACCAAAATGAAAGGTCGTACATACACTTGAACATTGTAATCACTTTTCAATGGATTGAATGAATGAAAGGTAAATAATAATTATCCAATAAAAAATAATTATTTTATAATATATATCATATATACTTATTAAATCTATCATTTTTATAATCAATATAAATTGTAACAAAAAACATATCACATTGCATCACGTAAGGGGCAGTCTACATATATGCCCGAGAAACATTATCATTTTCTAATAGATTATAAGATAAAAGCTAGATATGATTTTATAATTAATTAATAATTATTATGAAACTAACATCATATTAAAAGATTAAACCCATTATAAAACCATCAATGAAATATGGAGATGTAAAATGAATTGTTTCCCAAAGTAATGATTGTAGTCCCACATACGTATGAGCGATACTTGCACTTCCCAATTGATGGAAAAAGGAATGAATAATGGAGATAAAATTACCATAAAAACAATTATGTATATTTATTATATTTATTATATTACTTTATGATTAATTATATATTCTTATATTATCTATGATACAAAATAAATTGAATGTGGTCAAGTGGAATGACTATATGTTCTTTGGTAGGACTCTATTATATCCTTTCTCAAGAACCCTTGAAATAGTATTTTATGAAGGAAATGACCGATAATAAATGTACATATTTATTTATAAGAGAATGTATAACGGTTTTATAATGATAAATGGATCAATTTTGTGTATCAAATAGAATTCAGGGTATCTTATTATAAGTGTTGAAGATGAGACAAATTGAATTTCTTAAATGATTAAAATATAATAATGACATTCTACAGAAAAATACATCCAAATTGATAGAATTCAAAATTTTTGGATAGTATTTTGATTATTTATTTCCATTTTAATATTATTTAGAGTTGTTTAATAATTATTATTATAATTTATATTGGTTTAACCCCACCCTGGTAATGCTATTTAAATATTAACAATGTATAATTTTTTTTAACATTATTACAATTAGTTATTAAAAATATTATGTTGATCACACTAAATAATAATAACTATTCATAATAATAATATGGAATCATTGTTTTAAATTTCAATTCATATAAGTTATTGAATTTAAATAAATTTACTCCCACAAATTTCAATGAAAACATGTTTTTTAGAAAAATCAATTTCTAATAAAAATAATTCTTAAACCAAAATACGAAATAAAAATAATTATATTTGACCTATTAGATTAATAATAACATAAATTCAATATTTTTTATACCAATATGAAATAAAATGTTACTTTTAAAATTCATCAACAGAGAAGCATGTTTTCAATGAAAATCCATATGTTCCCTATTCATCAAAAAATCATTCTTTTATGAAAATTTCAAAATTTTAATTAAGATAATTTTGATATTATTATTTCAAAAATTATGTCCATTTTTTAAAATACATTTTAAAAAAATGGAAAAATATAATTATTTAATTTTCTAACAAAATAAATAATGAGCATTTTATTGGAAAAAATTTGGTTTTAAATCATATTAATAAATTTCAAATAAATGAATACTTATTTATCAATAAACATAATTTATATGAAACATTTATACATAATTTTTAGAATGTAGTAGTCAACATTAATTTCAAAACTTTAATAGCTATTTTATAATAATATAGTCTATTAATGTTAATTTAGACTCATGTTTCTGGGTCTCATAAGATATCCATGATATTAAATTTATTTGAAGAGAATTACATCATAAAATATATGGGGGCTACATTATATCAAGCACAACTGAAAAATTTTGGCCCTAAAAATTACTTCGCTATGATAAAAAAAATGAGTATGGTTTTCATTACATCCTTATGTTTTTTTGATTCTTTAAATTTTTTATTCCACTTTAGAATAGTAGCATGGTTATTAGTCTTGTTTTGTATCACTTTTTCAGCAATATCCATGCTTTTAATTGTCATTATTTATAATAAATTCACTTATTTAGAGTTAATATATCTTTTTTAATTACATGTGAATGATTATGTATACAATTCATTAGTAAAGAGACATAGAACACATAATGAACATTGGAGAGATTTAATGTAATATAAAACTGATATGATAATGTCCGCACTCAATCAAGAATATAGATGTGGAAAATATACCTTTTATTGTCATTCCCTATTTTAAAAATCTCAAAACCATCATCCATACATATTTTTATAGTTATAAATTATTAAAAACTTTTAATTCTATACTACACCAATGATTATATATATAAAATATTTATTGACACTAATTTTCCTCAATGTGCTACTGAATGCATCTAACCTTATCAGCCATTTCATTATCTAATATACGTCCCAATATATTTATTTTCCAAAATTTTATAATATAATTGGTGTTATACACATATTTCTATAAAGGAATTTATAAGTATCTATATGAATTTTTGAGTGTAGGATATTAATTTAATAATACTCTCATAAGGGATGTTGTTGATCCAAAAAACCATTGATATCCACAAAAAATTCCCTGACTATATCCTCTTGAGATTGAATATTTATCTCAAACTAACTATATGTTATATGGTGATAATATTTATTGAATAAAATTTCTGAATCCAGACCATGCTGAAGACTTCTCCTGAAAATAAAGGTAAACCACAGATCCTAATAAGTTATAATAAAATATATTTATCCTTTTAAATTATCAATTAATAATTTAATATTTTGAAATGATAGTCAACAGATAAATATAATCTTATAGAAATATGGTGTTATGACTCTTTATTTTGATCGATTATAACAAAAATTGAATTAAGGTATTTCAAATTTTTTTGAGATTCAAATTGGAAAATCAATGGCATTGTTTTTCTGTTTTCATTCAATTATGGGTATTAGTTAAAAAATTACATTAGAATTATATCTATTGTCCTTTACATACTAAAATACCATGAAGCAAGATAGATAATTTGAAATATATCTCTTTATTTTTCCCCATAAAGTCATCAGTTATATCTATATACATCATCTTAATTCTGATATGAATTGAATATGGGTGAATATGATATTTATAAAATAAATCATTTAAATCGTGTATAGATAAAGAAAAAAAAAGATCCTAAAACAAATTATTCCCCCAAAATCACGGTTGAACTCAATAACTATTGATACATACTTTTACAACTCTACAACGTCCTTCTAAACTAAAATAATATTCACTTATATAGATTGTCCAATAATCATTTGCGAATTATAAGATCTATAGCCTTCCCTCAATATTTTTAGGTCCATAATTTTAAAATCCATAAATATTTGATATTTTTGAATGTAAAAAAGAGATAAACTAGAATTATCCTATGGATTCATTACGTAATATACAAGGTACTAATTTAATAATTTGTTGTCACTCTGAAATTAAATAGTAAAATTTATTATTAATATATAATGAAATAATTGGTATTAGAAAAATTAATCAATATAAATAAATATAATAGTTACCTCACCTATTAACGTTTAAATTAAAATTTTTATTTTATCAATGAAAATATGACATATTTATACCATGGGATAAGTGAATGAATTCTTTGAAAATGATAAATTAAGTCTTGGTATTTTTGTGACATAGAAATTTTTATTTACAATATTATAATTACTATAATGATTTAAATTAAAATTTATCTTCATTAAATTGATATATAAATTAACATTTTGTTGTCTTATGATTATGAAATAATTTAATGAGGCCTTAAATAATTTTTCAATGTATTATAAAATAACATATATTTCAAAATATTTTACGTTTTGAACGAATGATTATTTTTATTAAAAATTAAATTTTAAATATTTAAAAAATTATTTTCACAAAATCGAGTTCATTTTTGGATTCTAAACATATAAATAAGTTTATATTTAATTTGTAACATTTTTCTAAAAAATATTCGTTTTTTATAATAGTGAAATACAATAATTTCTATATATGTTAAATACATGAATTATTAAGTCATAAATGATGTATAAATAATTTAAACTATAATCTAGAAATATCAATAATTATTTAAATATATTTAGAGATAATTATAAATCTACTCAGAGTCATGAGTCAAAAATAACAAACTAATGAATAAAATAACAAAAAAACATAACTCTCTTCCACTATAAATACCACCCCTCGCCACCTCTTCTCATCAAACCTCAAACACTTGTAGCTTGTTTTGTTTATGAATAATTTAATTCATAAGTGTCTTCTACACGTCCAATACCATATTGTCACACCAAATGCCTAAAACCATGTTCTTTATAGAGGCTCTCAAGGTGAATAATTCAAGAGGTAAAATCCTTTCCCATCTTCATCAATTTTCATTTCGAATTATTTTATTTTATTATTATATCCTGAAATCCCTTAATCCATGTGAAATGATAACTCATGTATATTAAATATACATTAATGGTATTTTTTTAATAAAATTTACATCCTCAAGCCTCTTATCTTCTCCTCATATTCTAAAAAATCAAAACATCTTCTGTGATCTGTCGTTTTACCATAATCATGGACAATGTGTTTTTGTTTTCCTTTACCACCATCTGTAATGTGCTTTCATTTATAAATAAACCATTACTATGGTCAAATTATATTTTATTGTAAAAATTATAAGATATATAATGTTTTTAAACAAATATATAAACAATAAATTAAATAAAATGTTGTATGTTCATGGTGGTCATAAAAACTACGAAAATATATTGAATCATTTTCATTAATGTTTTGTCAAATAAATCATCCTCTTATCAAAAAATTTATATATGGTGTCATTAATTTTTTTAAACACAATAATATAATTCAATACACATTTATAGTTTTTTATCTATTTGATGTGAAAATATATAATTATAAAACCATGGAAACCATGGAATAAAATTACTTGAAACAATGAAAATGTCAAAATATTATTAATAAATGGGTGAGAAAATGTTATAAGAATATTTAATGAGGAATTATAAATATGAATATGTCACATTATTATATTAATAACACTCATTATAAAATTATACATGAGGTTTGAACATATTAGAAGTAAGACAAACCTAACATAATAGACTATTCTTTAAAACCACGCTGTTAAATTTCTATTTTTATAAAATTCAAAAAGATTATTTTTCTAATGCACATTTTCATGTTTTATTATTATATAATTTTTCTTGGGATTTTTTTACACTGAAGTTTGGGACCTATATCTCCCAAAAATTTATTGGGTATGTTAATGTTTTATGTTGACCATATTGTATATTCCAAGTGTAACAACAATGGTTACCCCAGGAATGTAGCTGTGAGGGATACATAATAAGGATCATGTTAGTGTTACATTGCAATATATCCATGATGGATACAAATCATATATATGTTCTTATTGATAAATTTTTTTTAATTGAATTACCATGTTACCATTACGGTATTATATATGATATTAATGTTTTATAGAAATATATTACTTTCCTATGATATGTATATGATACTTTTTGGGTGAGATGTATTCCTTTATGAAAATGATTTTTTATATTTATAAGTATTCATATAAAATTTATTCCCTTTATCTTATGACCCATAGTGATATTTTTGTTCTCATCCCAATTTTTTTTAAAAATCATAGGGGGTAATGATGGGTATGAAAAAATAAATAGCCAAGTTGAATATTATAAATATTTTTCTGGAAGATATATCCCGTTTTATTAAAACAATATTATGGATGAAATGAATATTTTTTTAGTTTTACACCCATTGTATTATTGTGGGTTTATATGTATGAATTATTTTTTAATTATATAAAAATATAAACTAAAAATATCATTTAGAATGATTGAAATAAATTTTAAATTAATTTACTAGTTCGGGTAATATATAAGGATGCATCCTTATACTAAGAATTGACCCCCAAGATGACTTTCTCGGGGCGGTAATGTATTTAGTAATCATATTCATTAACCAAACCTATACATATTCTCTAGAACATATTAATCGCTCACTCTGTTAGTATATATTTTAATCATTTCTGATCTATATATATTACACAAAATTCCCCAAAAGATAAATCCTAAATATATTTAAGGTAAAATCATCCATATCTGACTCTAAATAATGTTTTTTGTAATTTTTATAATGAAACTTCAATTTATTTGAGCAATAAGATAGAACTATATCTTTCTTCCCAAGTATTATTCACATTCCCTTCTTCAATTAATAACTATAGATTACAAACCCTTCCCCACATAAATATAGAGTATGAATAGGTACAATGGATAACTATCCCTTCAATTTCATAAACGTTTACCCACATTAATCGGTACAAAGGAACTTTTATCCCTTACATGTTAACTTAGCGGGAAAATTATTTATCCATATGAAAATTTTCACATTGTATTAATAATATGTAAATATGACATGAATAATATGGATCTCATTCGTATTTATTTGTATTTTCCAACAGTTTAAAATATTTGACATCAATTGATCTATAAAAATACCATCACCTGACATTATAATACTAAGAAATGAAATTTTATGTAACCCAAATTCACATTGTGTTTATTTTTCATAAGAAATATCCTTTATTAGGGTCTTCAATTTATTTATAAAATAATTTTTGTAGTTATATTTTCTCTTGTAATATATAAAAATATCATTTATATTGACTACTATAATCTAATCAAGATAATATATAAATCCATTATTCATTAAATCTATAATGATAATTTGTGAATTAGTAACAAAAATGGACCCACTATAAATTCATTTTTTATGTGACTCATATGAAATACAATCCTAGTTATGTATAATATTTCTACCCACAAATGATAATATCCAGATTAATGATCATTTTTGGATTCAAATTGAGCTCCTCAAAATTGATCACACAAATAATCATTATGAGGTGTATGATATTTATTATCCACTCTAATCATTTTTCTACAAATAATCAATGTATATTCACACTGATCTTTCTTTATTCTTATTAAAAGTTACATGTTAACCCCAGGTTGATGATCTTGACTGAATGAAACCATTTTCAAGATTCTCCTACAGTTATTTCTTCAATTTTTGTAACTCATTTTTGGTATTCTATAAGTAGTCCATGAAATATGTGTATCATTATATGTAAGGTCAATTTAAATCTAAACATCATTATTTTTAGAATTAAAATCCAACTCTACAAGATAGAGATCAAAAATTATTTTATAACAGTAAAACCATTATTTTTGAGTTTTATATTAACCTTATGTGATGAAAACGTTCCAAATTAGAATCAAGACTTGTTGAATGTATTCAATTTTCATAGGATGATCAAATTTATCATCACACTGATATATGATTATAAATAGGTTATAAATATAAATACATGAATTCCATGCCCTGTAAATTGATGTGGGATTTATTTAAATATATACAATCCTTGAATCATATAACCTAGAATATTAAATTATGGAGATTAACAATATTTATAATGAATAATAATATTATTGAGATATGGTCATAATAACAAAGTGATTATCATTAATAGTTCATTGATTAATAGATTTGGTGGTTGTGTGGTAAAATCGGTATGTTCTTCAGATAAAAAAGATTTGGTAGATCTATAATGAAATACTTAATTAATTATTCTTGTGTGGATTATTGGTGTACCATTCATTGGTTAATTATCATACCCCACACGAGGGAAATGTTCAAGTGATATTTCACAATCTCATGGGGATTATAAAATTTTACAATTCAATCATTTTCATTGATCATCATATTTTATCATTGGATATCATAATTCTAATAATCCATGCATTCGAAACAAAATAGTGTGGGTGCATCTTTCAAAGGTAAATTGTCTATATTATTAGATTAATTATTCATCCCATCAAATCTGTATTCAACTTAATGACTACCAATGTTTCCTCACATAATTCATTTACTATTCAACTTAAGATAATTTCCCCCATGTATCCATCCACCCCTAAATCTTAAAAAAAGTAAATCGTGTCCTCTCTTTGTTTTTATATTATAATTTCCTATGAATTTCACCTTTTATTTTTTTAGATATACTATGATATTGATGGGATACCATAATAAATAATTAAACTATGATACCATATAAAAAAAATTCAGCATAGCTCCTAAATTTGGTCATCGTTAACTCCCTTTGGACACTTGATTTTGAGAAAATTATGAATCCATCATCCATACTTTTTGGTTAGATGATAATATCATAATTGTACCTTACATGTATGGTAAAATTTACCTCCTGGGGAATAATGGATTCATCAAAATTTTTATTTGGCTCAATAAATTTCTTTTCCATCCCAATACAATGAACAAAGTAATTTATTTATAGAAATTTTTTTACATAAGCTTATTCCACTCTATGGATTAAATTCCTTCATATTGACACATTTTCTTAATGATATTATACCATTGATATGTTTTTTCCTTCCAGAAGTGAGATAAAAAATTACATTTTCATTCTGTAAACATTGATGAATGGAAAAAATAATGGTATTAATTCATCTCATATCAACTGGTTGATTAGTAGACCACGTAAAACAATGTGGATTTCATCTCATGAAGGATTATCCATAACGTTGTTCCCACCTTTTATCATTTGGAGTTGTATCATGATTCATGTATTTATGAATGTGGTAATCATATAAATAATATTTCACATTCCATCTACCATAACATTTGGTTTATCATGAGGACACTCATTGAATTTTCCAATACATTCAACATTAAAATGGTTCCTTCAGGTTTTATCCATTGATTAAAACCAAAAATAATTATAATAGCATCAATTTTAATAGGGTGATACCACATAAACATGAAAAATCATTTGATGTTTTTCAAAAATACGAAACATAACATTCAATCTATAATACACTAGGCTTCAAATAGGAGATTATTTTTCATCATCTTTTAAAATCCTTCAAACTTTTTCATAACGAAAAATTTATTTAAACAAATTATATATTCCATGAGTGTCAAACTAGGATCATTATAGGTATATCCCTATGCACTAAATATATGGTTTACATATAATCAACCAAATATTTTATGGTTTATTAAACATTGATGCATCAATACCAAAACCACAACCTCATTTAGTATCCAGACATATATGTATTTTAAGAAAAACATATAATCTCTTATTTTCCAAATCATTAGTTTGTAATGTTAATATTAGATGTAGCCCTATAGTTTCCAATGATGATTAATTATCTTAACCCATAATTATGTAATAAACCCATATATGATACTAAATATATCACCCCATACTTTTTATACATATATATTAAATATTTTTAGATAAATATTATTTATATAACATTAGGACCTGGAGATGAACTATAATTTTTTGGTTTTTTTAGAATCATGTATTCATAAAAAAAAATATAAGATATTAAAATCATATACCAATATGATCTTCTTAACAAACACCCATCAGAGACTTACAATACATGAATCCATTCTTCATAACCTGGGGATAGAAAATAAAATAATGATTGAGATCAAATGATTGTATGGGTAAAAAAGAGTGATATAAATGATCACATATTAATAATATAAGAATAAGATATTGAGAACATGAGATTAAAATATTAAAAACTAAACCATGTATATCTAAGATCATAATCATGAGACATGTAATAATTCATAGTAATTTATAAGACATTGATAACAAATAAGTCCATAAATATGAGCCATGAGATCAAAACAATGATATAAGATATAAGAATTAAAAAAACATAATCATAGAAAATCATTACATTATCCTATTATCACTTCAAATAAAGTCATGGGTATTTTTTTCATTACCCATTCCACTAAATCCTTTATTAGGTTCCAATCCCAAGACTATCATAGTGGATTGCGTCCCTTACTAAACATTGTTCACACTCCATTCCATTCACCTATTGTCTCTTGATATATACATACTTACCCAATTCATTGGAGGGATATATAATTCTATTCCCAACCATATTTTTTTAATTATACATTACTGTATGTTCAAAAATATTATAAAACATTCAAAATATAAGATAACCCATATAAAATAAATAGTTTTCATAAATTTCTCAACATTTCATCATGTTATAACATATAAAAAACAAAGAGGCTTTCTAAACATCTCATTATATAATTAATTTATCATAAAGTGTAAGAATAATGATGGTATCATTTTATGATATCAACATTAATCCACAAGAAACATGAAAGGATGTTATCTCAAATAAAAAAAATCCCTTAAGAGATTTTTTGGAATATTTCTTGATGGAAAAATTATTTTTATTTCTAATAAAATATTTAAATTATAAAAACATAAATATATGAATTAAAATTTTTTCATTGAAAATAAAATATAATACTTATAATAGAGTCTTAAAATAACTGATTCTTTATGACAGAGGTATATTTAATTCATCCAGTGTGTGTAAAATCATATATTCCTTTAATGATTTCTATACAAAATTAAAAACAATGTCATTCTGAAAATCATAATATTATTAAGTCTAAATAATTTTTTAATAAATAAAACATGGGTAATAATTCTCTGAAAGGCATAGGATAATATTAATGATATTATATGAAATATTTAAAAGAATAAATGGACATTAAAAAATAATATTACTGGTGAAATATAAAATAAACATTTTTTTAATTAAAAATATTGTCTAACTCATTTAAGTCCTAAGGTGAGTAAAATAGTATAATTTCTTGAAAATTATAGTAATAAATATAGGATAATAAAATTAATTATTTTCAATAGATTAATGACACTAAATTTTATCACCCTAAACTAAATCATAAATAGTCCCTATATTCTTGGGTTTGTGACATAAATCTCTTAAAACATTGTTGGATTCTCAATAAAATAAATAATAAATATGGAACCTTATTTGTTATTTATTTTACAATAATAATATTGATAATATTCATAATTTTAATTCATTGGATGTATATAAAAAACATAAAATTAACATGTGGTTAACATGGAATGTTTCACATAAATAACTGTGTGATCAAAGTCCCATACCTCAAGATCGACTTGTTTCAAATGAAATATAAATTCTTATACAAATAATTAAAATTTATCATAAAAATTAATCATAATATATTATAGGATTATAATATCCTATATTATCCACTTATAAATTTTCAACACTAAATTATTAATAACTGCTCATTAAAAACCTATTTCGATGTGTTAATTTATCAATTTTCGTGAGAGTTTCATTTTGGTAGTTTCCAAACATGATGTTTTATTTTTTTTAAATTATATTTTTATTTTAATTAATGATATTAATATAATATATATTCATTATATATGAATATATATAAAAATTTTAATCCTTAAATTTTAATAATTTATAAATTATTTACAACATCTATGAAGACAGTAGGATAATTAAACAACTGATAATTGTTTTAACCTATCTAAGATGGACCAAAATAATGGTAAATAAAAATTAACATTTAAATATCCATTATTAAACCACATATTTTAAATAAATGAATTATTTTTAACATTCATTGAAAGTGTTAGTGAAAAATGAATCACGTCGCTTAGTGGTGGTGGTAGTCAAGACATGCACAAAAGTGGCGTTATCAACATCCAATGGATTATAAGGTAACAAGTTACATATGAAATTATAATTAAATAATACTAATTATTTTATAAATATAATATATACAATTTATTTCCATCATTGTTACCTTCCATGAAAATTGGTGACGGAATATGAATTGTATAACTACATGGTGGTAGTGGTCCACACGCACATAGGAGTAACACATTCACATCCCATTTAATGGAATATTGAAAAATAAATGTTTTACAATAAGGTTAATTAAAATTATTTTTTTAGGTTAATTTATATATTACTATATACTGAGTAATAGTGATTTATAAGATAAATAATAAGAAATAAATTTAAATTGGTCTGGACAGATAATAACCTATTCTTTAGTATGGAACTATTTGATCCTTTAATAAAGACCATTTGAATTTTACGTTTACAATAGAAAACATATATTTAATTTTTAGGGTTTTTGATAAGTTAATAGGATAGTTTTTGTTTGATATAGTTGGCATAATGTGTTTTTAAAAATTGAAAAATAATTATTTTTTCATTTTTTAGTGGGGAAGGGAGACACTTGTAATTTACAAAAAAAATTAATATAATAATTTAACACTCAACGAAATTCTTCCAAATTGTCATAAATTTCATACTTTTTATAGTATTAGGTCAAAATATTTCATCAAAACAGGATTTATCAAATATTAATTACAAACCATACCATATGTCCTGGATTCACACCCCATATAATCTTGTTTTAAATGTCATTGCATAAATTATTTTCTTATTTATATTATTAATTATAAAAAATTATTATACTTTCCTTACTATGTAATATTATTTTTGGTGATTAAAATTTTTTAATCCAATTGATAAACTTAATTTATTATAATTAATAAATTTTAATAAAAAATTATTCTCCCAAAATGTGAGAAAAATAGTTTTATATAAAAAATGTTATCAATTGTATAATATTTTTTCATAAAAAATAAAATATAAATTTTTTTATAATATACCAATTGGATTAGTTTTTATATAAATGATCAAAATTTACCTTAGAAAAACTAAATAAATGGAACTTTATAATTTATTTAAACAAAAACACATTTTTAAATGAAAACCATTATTTTTCACTAGTAAATGAAAAATAAATATTTTTAGAAAATTATCATAAAATAAATCAAAAAAATGATAAATTATATTGAAACAAAAATATTAATTTTATCAATTACATTTTCTAAAATTTCAAAAAAATAATTACATTATTTTACAAAAACTGTAAAATTATATTCTTAGGAGAAATTTATTTTTAATGAATATAAAGGTTTCAGTAAAAAATGATTACTTATATCTCAATGTATATAATTTATCAAAAACCATTATATATACCTTTCAGAATGTGGCTATTTTTATCCAGTCTTCTTATTTATTTGTAATGTTATAAATATATACTATATAATAGTTCTTTTAGACTCAATGGTTAATGCAACACAATATATTGAAATAATAATATTTATTTGGAAATAAATATATCATAAAATATAGACTGTGTTATAATAAATTTATTAAAGTGGTTATTTGAAATTAAATTATAGGTAATAGTATATAAATTGATTGTAACTCATTTCAATCCTTTTCCGTGGAGGAATTTATTCATTGAATTATAAATTAATAGGGAAAGTGAACCAGCTACAATGCTGATGTTCAAAACATTTTTTTGAAAGATAATTTTAATGGTGATTGGGAATATATCTATGAAATAATAACCATATAATGAATGTTTTTATTGGCATGGGTGTCAATGAAATTCCCATCTTAAAGAAGTGTAAAATGTGAGATGGTAGATAGAGTTAACTTTGGGTGGTAGTGATCCCACCATTAATGAAATAAGGCGAGTTATCAAGGGAATAGGATTGAATTCTCCATAATACAAAACAAAAAAATAATACAAGGATTTTGGAACATCATCCCCATATCATCATATTCTGCTTCAAATAAACCCTTTTGGGAGACCCAATTAACACATTATTGTTTTTTGTGCATGCTTTTCATAATCCTTGTGGGATGGAAATCCATGTATATTGGTTAATAGATTATCTATCTTATCTGATTAGGGTTAATATAGGCACATAATTAATTTGACATTCATTAAATGGATAAAATAATATTTGTCCCACAAATATGTGAGGTAAAAATTAGTTTGGGAAAATGGAGTTTCAATGTAACATATAGAAATTTAAATGAATTTCATTTTCTTATTAACTACCACCATCTCTCAGGGAATATCTTACTATGTCCCTTTGGGTAAAAAAATTATTATCAGAGCATATTATTATTTTTTTATATTTTTTGTTCTAAATTGATTTAATCAATTTTTGGTGTTGTAATCAATTTTACCCATATAAAAGGTATTTTAATGAATATTAATAAGAAATTTATATCAAAATTAATTCTATATATGTGAATAGGTTTTCAGAAGTATTATATTGATGTGATAGAGATGATAAGCTCATCACATGAAGGTACATATGATTCAGATTATATATTTTTGTGTTCGTCTAATGATTCAATCAATCAAACTAATCATACTAATTTTCCAATAGATGTTCATATTACTAGTAATGATTATAAATTGTTGGATCCAAATTTCTATGTTTTTCACATGTACTAGGTTCTTAATCTGAGTGTGGAGTACGAAAACAATTAGATGAAAAAGAATAAGGATTATTTGAAGCTCCATTATTATGTGATCCATATTGAGGTCAAAAAACTGAAAAAAGACTCTATTAATGACTAATTTATGTGTATAAAAATTTGAGGGAGAAAAATGACATTAGGGAAATGTAATTGGAGGTGATAGCTACCAATAGGATAATGTATAATGATGGTAAAAAATGAGTTCTACGAATAAATTAATGATCAAATTTGATTGATAAGAAGGACTAATTGGGAAACCCATGGAATATATTTTGGGGGAGGACTAAAGTTCTAAGAAATTGAATGTTTCTAGGAATGATGAAATTGTGAAGAGGTTGAGAAAATTAAATCCTAAATACAATTAATTGTAAAAAAAAATATTGAAGTAAAAATTGATACAGAGAATGATATGAAATCTATAATTATCCTTCTCAAAACAATACACGATGAGAGTATATAACCCAAAAAAATTATATAAGATCATGAATATGGTATTTGATTTATTAAATGAAGGAGAATTATTAGAAGATCAAGTAGTTTGAAGGGATTATAAAACACTCAATTGAGAATAAGAAGGTCCCTACTAAGGCTAAATCCATAAGTGTAGTACATAAATATGGAAATATAAATAAATTTAGTGAATATAATCACTATTACAAGTTTTAGTGTGGTTACTCTCAGAGGGAGGTATACATAATTTTCTACTATTACGTAATCCTTACGCATAACAAGATTATTTTTTGGAATCCAAGAAATAGAAAGGAAAAAATGAAATATACTATTGAAACATCTCTATTGATGTGATATTTTGTGAGTTATGAATTTTATAGGAGATGGTATATTTTTTCTAACCATGATCACATTTCTAGTAATAAAACTAAGAAGGGAAGTAAAAATTTCTTATGTAATTAATCAATTCCTACAAATAAAAAGAATAATTAGTTCATTTATATAATTTCTATAGAAATAGGAAATAGATTGACCTTATGGGGTAAAAATAATGGATCTCAATAAGAGGTATATAAATTAAATCATTCTATCCCTCAAAAAAAATAAACAATTGTAGGAAAAATTAGTATAATGATCTTAATGTGTAAAACGTGGATAAGAAGACAATTAGAGATCCAAAAATTAATAAAATACATTATGTGAATCTATTAGTAATCAAACATAACAAACAAAAACTGTGACATTGGGTTTATGTGAAATTTTCTGAAAGGAAAAGAATGAATGCGATATAACTTCTCTAAAATAAGGGAAAACGTTTTGTGAAGAGATTTTATAAATCAATCACTGAATAGTAGGTTTCTTGTGAGAATAAGAAGAATATTTTTAAAATATAAATGACTATAAAATCATCTTTTTTGAATAAAAATCACAAAATAATATATTGGTTCCAAAATCTAATGAACAGTGTAGGGGTATATAGAGTAGGAAGAAGACATAGAAATCTTGGGGCCAATTTTTTATGTGTTAGGAGATCTCTATCAGTAAAAGTACCAAATGAATAAAATTATGTATTTTTTCGTAGAATAGAATAAAAATCCATTGAAAATAAATGGAATTTCCCAATAAATATTCTTTAATAATTTTTTTGTATTTTGAATCACTCAATTTAAATCCACTTGTATAGGACATAAGTGGATTATCATTAAGATTGATCAAGAAGAATGTGATATTTATTATTTTATATAGTCAAATTCAAAGAATATAAAATATAAAAAACGAACATTTGATTGAGAATGGTTATCCCACCAAGACCACTCTAATTTCACTACCTTAGTATATGAAATATACCCTATCCTTATGTATTTAAATTCTGTTAAATATTTTTTGAAGTGTTCTTGGTTTTAGGCAACATATGATCTAAAGATATATTTCATCAATAGTTGAAAAGTGTTTCCAAAAAATACAATGTGGTCATATTATTGTGTACAAATAATAAATTTTGTTTCTATGTGTTGTATTTATTTTCAACTGTGGAGTGTTTCATTTATCATTATACATGTCAATATATTCATAAGATTTTAATTTTCCCAAGGAAAGGGTAGTGGTGGTCAAAATCATATTATTTCATGAAGATTTAATGGAGATTTCTATGTGCTAAAAAATTTCTATCTTGACTATAATGAGAAATGGGTTAAAGTAATCTATGAAATAAAAAATCCAAGATATAGCTACGACATTTCATGCTTGTGGAGATGTTCAAGGACTATGAATACCTTGTTCTATAGATCTAAAATTTAGTCAATAATTTTTGGAGTCTGTGGGGTAAATTTTCACAAGAAAAAAGTAATGTAATAAGAATCAGGAAAAATAGAAGTTGGTTGATTGTTGGGATTTCAATAATCCAATTTAAAGAATAAAAAATAAATGATTTTTATATAAGTGTTGTAAAAACTATATTTCTCAATATTGGAGATTAGATATTTCAAGGTATCTTTTTAGATCCAAACACTAATTCACCAAAAGATTTTGGGGCGCTGAGAGCGTCGATATTTTTATATTTATAATATTACATTTATTATTTCATAAGTGATTTATTTTTTTATTAATATAATAAATCCAAAATAGATCCATGAATGGGAAATGTGATACTATGGATGATTATGAAAAGTGGTATTTATCCAACCTGTGGCATAATACAGATCAATGTCAAATATTCTTTGGTAGATTACCATTGGTGGGGGCATTGAATTTATTTATTTATTTATTTATTTAATAACCCTAACCAATATAATCCATCATATATACATAATTATAATTTATTTTATGTCTTAGCCTCATAAACCAAATAGAATAAGAGGATATCCTTAGTTTCATTTGCTGATGAGGGATAAGTATTGACAAAAAATTTATTGTGGTTCATAGTGAAGTAGATAATGAATTTTGTGGAATCTTATTATGTGTCTCTAGTAAATTTGCTCTTAAATAGTGAGTAAATAATAGTTTTATTGAACATTCAATTGTGATTCTCCAATGCTAGTGATTTGGATGGACCATTACAGATGAATAGGGTTTGGAATCCCCCAATGAAACTATGGAGTGGGACCCCATACATTTTATAGAGGCTATATGGAATCCCCTACATCAATAGAAAATGGGTCATTTGTATACTAGGTGGAACTCCTTGGATGCACCAGGTCATAGTTCTTCAATAGACTTAGTCCCACCCCTTGGCATAAAAGGTAGTGGGATATCAATTAACTAAGTGGAACACTACCGACACTATAGGATGTTGGCCCTCTATATATCGAGTGTTACCCGACTAATTCAGCATGTCATGTGTCCTCTTTATATCATGTATTTCCCTCCCAAGACTAACTAGGGAACATTTCATCTAATAGAGATAGTTCTCACTTCATTTGTGGATCACAACGGTGATGTAAAGACCAGGAATTTTCAAGGAATTTTTTTTTTCGTAAATTCTTTGGAATTTTACGAGTCTGTAGTCTTTGACAACGCCAGATTCTGAGGCCTGGTGGTCCCGGAATCAATTTATGAAGCTTTGTTCAGGTACATTCAATAAAAGTATGTGCAGGTTTTTCAATCTTTTGAACCGGTTCTCGGAATTGAAATCTGAGGGCACCGATGAACTCGCAACGCCGATATTCTCTTAATAGGACCTTTACCGGAGTTGTGTATTATACATAGCAGATGTTAATTTTGGGGTTTCATAATAAATTAAATAAAATTGATGTGATAAAAATTTTATTTAGTTGGTAGTTTTTTTTCTCCAAAGGGAGGATGGAGGTGTGTCCCACCCCCAAATAACCTCTCATGAGAGGATAATGTGTGGTGGGTCCCACAAAAACTCAAACTTTTCACCTCCCCTAAACTACCTTTAAAATCCCTATTAACACCCCTGAATTAATTTGAAACCTCCCCTAATTAATTGGGACTCTCCACCTCTTCTAAGATTTGAATTTGAACCAATCCAAAGAATTATTTAAATGTGACACCTCATTTAATTAAACACAACGATGTGTTGTTGTGAGAAATGATTAATAGAGATCACCTCTATTTTTTATGGGTTGGAATAATCCTTTGGAAAGGCTGGGGAGAGGAGAGCTTCATCCTACAAACGAAGAACCCCCGAAGAATGATGAAATTCTCCTTAGAACTTCGGCCACGCCAAAAGAGAAGGAGCTGCCTGCAAGGAACGCTGACGACACGCCATCTTTGGCTCCTTCTTCAATGACATCAAAGAATTTATGCTGCCAAATTAGGACTTTCTCTACGAAAGATAAAGGAGGTAGGGGTTTTGAAAAATTTTATTTGAATAAAATTGTACCTCATTCATTATTGAATACCCTGGTTTGTATTCGGCGTTTTCTTATCGCCTAACGCAGAGGGCATGGGACGAACTAACATGGCCCGATGACCCTTTTATGGTTCTTTTATATTTGGGTGGTGGTGACCGGAGGCGGTGGAGAATGGAGGCGGCGACGATAGGAGGCGGCAGTCGCGCACCGGCTGCATGGAGGAAACCGCGGCCCGCATCCGCGGGCTGCTCGGACAAACCGAACCGGCCGGCCCTATACGGGCGGGCCGGTGAACTGCGGCACCCGCAGGGGCCGCGCGAAGGAGGTGTGGCCCGCTATGTGGGCCGCTTACTGGAAAGACCGTCCGGCTACGACCAGTCGGGCAGAAGACCACAACTCCTCTTGGCACCGCGGTGCAGAGGAACTTCGGCACATACTCGGCAGGCCGCTTCGGCGGGCGAACTAGCTGGCCACCTGCCAGCTAGGAGGAAGAAAACGTGGTGCCACTTGGCACAACATGGGTGAATAGTGGCCCGATTTTCGGGCCCCTCGCGCCTTAGAAAACCTGCCAGCTTCGGCCGGCCGAGCATTAAGAAGGGGCGGCGCCGGATGGCCCCGCCGGGCGAGCCGAACCGACCGGCGACCCAGGCCGGGTCCACAAGTGGGCCGCACCCCACCAGGCTAGGCCGAACCCCTATCAGGGTCGGACTCTCCGAGACAGGTCCCTGGGTGGGCCGGGCCAACCCCCAACTGGGTCAGACCCACCAAACCTGGTTGGGCTGACCCGCCAGCCCACTAGGCTTGACAAGCCGGGCCCTTTTCGCTTAAACTCGAATAAATTATAGATCGTGCATCCGATCTATGCGTCATCTGCAGCACTGAGATTCTCATGACAAGACGGTCATTTTGATATACTCTAAGTGAGTTTTGTAAAAATTTGTAACATTGTCGGGTTTGGAACGAGCGTAAATCCAATAGGACCGCTCGAACGGAAAAGCTGATAACTCTCAGACCGGGCGTATGATTGACGCACCATCTATCATGTTGGGTTCCTTTTTATGAGAACGAACTTCAGGATAACTCAACTCTTGACATCATGATAGTTGATGTATCGACCCCTTTGCTCGAGGAGCGGACCCTCCCATAATCAAGTGTGTTGTGTGCGGGAAACCTAGAGCTGGCTGCGACTGCAACAACTAATGTACTGGGATCCTCTATGGGTTTGACAATGACGAAAAATATACTAGGATACCCCGTGGGTTCAATAGCTACGACTACATTACTAGGATCCTACATGGGTTTGGTAGCAATGACTACTATACTTCGATCCTACGTGGGTTCGGCAGCGATGACTACTGTACATGGATCCTACATGGGTTTGGAAGTGAGGACTTCTGTACTTGGATCCTACGTGGGTTCAACAACTTAGATGACTTAGTGACTAAAACTGATCATCTCTATCACTATATGAAATATGTATACCTGTGTGAGCTGAGTCTTGACTTTCAGTCATTATCACCGATTTGATTGACTTTACTTCCTGTGTGGACTCGGTTGTGCTTGGGCTCGAGAGTTGGAGCCGAACTTAGATTTATAACTTAGGTATACATATGTACATATACCTAATAAGGGTTTTTTGATACTCATGATAATATTTTTCTTATTTGGTTTATCCTTTGTAGATTCTGGTAGACCTCTGGGGGCCTCGGGGTCCCTACTGAGTATTGTTATACTCATCCCTGCACGAGATATGCCCGCACTTCGTTGTGTTGGTTTAAACTTATGGGCAGCACTAATTGAGGTAAATATTTGGGGATCCAGACGGTACCCATAGGTGGACCACTTGAAGAGATGTACACGGAGTGGAAAGATGGACCTGGGGTGCTGAGGAGGCTATCTGTACCCACCTTTGAAGTTGGATTTCCCGAGAAGAACTCAGTAGTTGTTGTTTACATTGTAGTTTTTGTACTTTACTATTGGGCTTGTATTTCCGGCCCCTTTCCTTTCAGCACTTACTTTTGTATTCCGCTTACTTAGTGTTTATTTCAAGTTGTTGACTCTACTGCTTGTGTTCAGACTATGTGTGTGTGATAGGTTTAAAAGCAAATGCCTTCCCTTATATCAAGATTACTCCATTGGTGATAGTCACTAGCCCCTGGCCTATGGAACGTGGGCTTGGGGTAGTCACGACATGGGCCCCAAGGACGGTTCATGACAAATTTGTATCAGAGGAGTCGGTTCTACCACAAACTTCTGGACTCTGATCATTCTTTTCTATGTAGAAATAGTGTTAAGTGTTTTAGGTGTGGTTATCAGTTTAGGGAAACTAGTATTGGTGCGGCAGCCGACGTATCCATACACCAGGACCCTGAACTTTGGTTTCCGACACAGTGCACGAAAACACTGATTGCGTGTGTGTTTCCTTTGAATAATTTTTCTTCGTGATTAATTTGTTTCAGCTCACTAGGTATATTGTTTTAACCATGGTGTACCTGTTTCTTTTTAGGATGGCCCCATGAAGGCAGCCAGCTAAGATTCCGAGTAACGTATGAGATGGTAGCCCACCGAGCGTTGAGGCCTCATTGTAGGGCCCCATCACAGCGGAGGTACCAGTAATACCACTATCCGCTGGACCACCGATACAACCATCCCCAACAGTAGAGAGTGGACGCCACCTGAGTGTGTTGCACGAGTTCCACTAACAGAGGACGCCCAGGTTCTGGGGAGAGATGGACCCATAGGCAGCTAAGGATTTACTGGAGTCTGTCATGAGAATTTTCAGATTGGATGGGACACCAGCCAAACATATGGTGATCCTTTCCCCGAGTCTCCAGCACACAACAACAGGTAGATGGTGGAGCTTGATGCTCTAGGTCCATGACAAGGCATCGTTGATTTGGATAGACTTCGAGTGTCTCTTCCACTCAGAGTATGTTCCAGCCACCCTTCGTGCGGTGCAGATTCAAGAGTTACTTCATCTGTAGCAGGGCAGCATGACAGTAGCTCAGTACTCAGCGAGGTTCACCGACCTCTCACGCTACTCCACGAATATGGTACAGGACCCATTCTTCAGGTCCTGGACCTTCGAGAAGGGACTCAGGCATGAGATTAGGGCTTCAACGATTCCCAGTAGCATTCTGACGCAGGCAGCGGTGCTGGAGCGAGCCCTTCTAGTGGAGATTTTTCTCGCTGAGCAGTCACCAGCGGTGAGACCTTCCACAGGACGACACGTAGCTGAGTCTTCTATAGCTGACAATATATAGTTGACGCCATGGTCCAAGTGAATCAAGACATCTGGTGGGAGACCTCAGGATACAGGTTTGGTTGTGCAGGGCACATGAAACAGATCCATCCATAATAGGTGCAGGTAGTGCTCTGCATGAGGCGGGCCGGGTCACATGGCTCGAGACTGCCTGACCCTCCATGCGTACGAGCAGCAGACAGTAGAGGGACCTCCCAGGAAAAGGCAGAGGTTTGACCGTGGAGGTTTCTCAAGAGTAGGTAGAGGTGGTAGGGGAGCTGGCCGAGCAGCACGTGGTGGATGACGTTTTGAGGCACTACAACCACCACCACCGGGAGGTCCACCCTGACCACAGGGAACTGGAGGATAGAGGTGGGCTCAGCCTCAAGAAATCTAGGCTTACAACCATAGTTCACCTAATATGATTGGATGTACTATCTATGTCTAATCCACCCTTGATTCAGTACTTGTAGACACAGGTGAGAATCATTACATTATTTCTGCTGCCCTTATTCGGAGCTCAGAAATTTCGACGGAGCCGTTGGCTTGATCGTTACAACTAGAGACTCCTACGAGAGTAGACTCAACGATTACGCACTGGTGCTGGCTGTGTGGGCTTACTCTAGGAGGTGAGAGGTTCAACTAGAATCTTCTTATAGCGCTGTCTAGGCCTTATGATGTCATCTTGTGTATGGACTGGTAATCCACAGTTCATACTCAGATTGACTGTATTAGGCGCAAGGTGTGGTGTATCCATAAGGATGGGACCAGGTTCACCTTCACCAGTGATAAGGGAGCATTTGCAGCATAGGATGGACTTACACAGAGGAGGGGGTAGCTGATCACAAATCAGTTGGATAGTCTCATCCTCAGAGTGGTTGATGTGCGGAGTCTGAGTTTTCCTATTTTGGCGGATCAGTATGCATATGATATTCCCAACGATCTTCCAGGACTACCTCCTCCCAGAGAGGTAGACTTCTACATTGACATGTACCCCGGTAGAGCACCGATTTCTACTCCAGCATATCAGATGGCTCCCGCCAAGCTTCTTGAGCAGTGAGTATAGCTGGAGGACTTGTAGGGAAAGGGATTTATATGACCCAGTGTTTCACCCTGGGCATCTCCGATTTTGTTCACCAAGAAGGCGGATGGGAGCTTGCGACTGTGTGTCGACTACTGTCGCCTAAATCAGGTGACTGTGAAGAACAAGTACCAACTCTTGAGGATTGAAGACCTCTTTGATCGGCTCATGGGAGAACGATGGTTCTCAAAGATGGACCTTAAGTCAGTCTATCACCAGCTCAGAGTTCGAGACGAGGATGTGAAGATAACATCCATCATGTGTCGCTATGGGCACTACGAGTTCTTGGTTATGCCCTTCAGTGTAACCAACGCTCCCGCAGTGTTAATGAGTCTCATGAACAATATCGTCTAGCCTTACCTCAATTTATTTGTCATATTCTTCATCGATGACATACTGATTTACTCAATTACTGAGGAAGAGAGTGCCTAAAATTTGTGGGCAGTACTGGACAGAATCTGAGATCACCAAATTTATGGTAAGCTCTCTATGTGCCTGTTCTAGATTTGAGAGGATCAATTCTTGGGACACGTCATCTTGGAGGCGAGAGTTGCAGTGGACCCAGAAGAGATCGAGGTATTACTTGCAAGGAATCCACCCAAGAGTGTGACGGAGGTTAAGAGTTTTGTAGGTCTGGATGGGTACTATCGTAGATTTGTGCCAGACTTCACCAGAGTTGCAGCACCACTTTCATCATTGACAATGAAGGGGAAACCCTTCATGTGGTCAGAGAGATGCCAGTAGAGCTTTTAAGAGGTGAAAAAGAGGTTGACCAGTGCACCCTTCTTGAGGATACCAGAGGAGGGCATTGGATACTTAGTTTACTACGACGCATTAGGGACCGGACTTAGGTGTGTCATGTTGTAAGAGAGAGGAGTGGTCGCGTACCGTTCATGGAAGTTCAGAAAGCATGAACTGAACTACACTACCCATGACCTGGAGTTAGCAGAAGTGGTCTACACCCTGAAGATGTGGTGACACTATCTGATAGGTGAGTTTTTTACAGTCTACACTGACCACCAGAGTCTCAGGTATATCTTCTCACAGAAGGACCTGAACCTGAGACAACAACGATGGCTCGAGTTCCTCCAAGACATTGGCATCGATATATTCTATACTCCTAGGAAGGGGAACGTTGTAGAAGATGCTCTCAGCAGGAGATAGAGCATTCAATTTCTAGGAGAGGCAACAGAGCAGCTAGTCGTGTTGTAGATATCCTTTCTAGATAGAGATGGGGCATCCCTTCTTTAGTCTCTCACAGTCACTCCTCCACTTCTTTAGTGAGTCGGGGTGGCACAACGAGGGTATGTTTACTATGAGATGCAACCTGATCAGATATCCTTAGGGTAGGCACATGATGGGTTTCTTGAAGGTGGGGAGCACGTCATTCTCTTTAGTGGACGTACCACGGTACCAGTTGCACTGCAGGAGGAGGTGTTGAGGGAGATCCACACTTCCCCTCTTGCAGTACTTCTAGGAGTGGTGAAGAAGTTTTTAGACCTCAGATGACAACATTGGTTGCTGGGTATGAAGAAAGTAGTAGCATAGTTTGCCTCTCGATGCATCACTTTTTGGAAGGTGAAGGCAAAGCACCAGGTACCAGTAGGCTTGGTATATCCCTTAAAGGTCCCAAAGTTGAAGTGGTATGGAATATCCATGGATTTTGTGATGGGGATTCCACGTACATCCAGAGGACACAACTCTATCTAGGTGCTTGTCGACTGACTCACCAAGTCGGCCCACTTTCTACTGATCAGAGAGCAGGGCTCAGTAGAGGGTTTGGGATGCCTCTACGTTCAAGAGATTGTACGACATCATGGTGTTCCATTGATGATCGTCTCCGATTGAGATGTTTGTTTCACTTCTCAGCTACGGAAGGGGTTATAGGAGGATTTTGGGATGTAGCTTCACTTGAGTACCGCCTTCCACCCACAGTCGGATGGTCAGATTGAGAGAACCATTCAGAATCACAAGGACATGCTCTGTGCATGTGTTCTAGACTTTGGTCACAGTTGGGAGGATCACTTTACCTTGTTGGAGTTTGCGTACAACAACAGCTACCACTCCACCATCGGTATGGTACCTTACGAGGCACTGTATGGACGAACATGCAAATAAACTCTGTGTTGGATTGACCCAGGGGAGTCAGCACTTGTAGGACCAGAGATGGTTCAGGCTATGATGGAGATGGTTCAGATCATCTAGAAGCATATGAAGACTACACAGAGCTGACAGAAGTCCTATGAAGATAGGAGACAGAGACCATTGGAGTTCGAGGATGGTGACCATGTCTTCATACGGGTCTCACCTCGATGAGGTATACTGAGAGTTGGTTGAGGCGGTAAGTTATCTCCACAATTCATTGGTCCTTTTCAGGTCATTAGTAGGGTAGGCGAGGTAGCTTACCACCTGGACCTTTCACCATAGTTTCACCGAGTGCATGACGTCTTCCACGTATCTTAGCTGAGGAGGTACGTGCACAACCCGTCACACATAATCAACCATGGAGAGATGGATATCGATAGTGGGGAGGCATTCACGGAGGTCCCAGTGGAGATTGAGGATCGACATGAGTGGGTTCTTTATGGACAGTTGATTCCTCTAGTGCGCATTCGCTGGAAGCATGGAAACCTCCAAGATAGCACATGAGAGCGGCAGGCTCAGATGCGTGCTCAGTACCCAATTTTGTTTCTCTAGTGTGTGTTGTAGCTTTATGGGGGCTTAAAGACCTTAGGTGAGGGTAATGTAAAGACCCGTAAATGTCAAGTAACATTTTTTTATTAAATTTTTTGGAATTATATGAGCCTGTAGTTTTTGACAACGCCTGATTCCGAGCTCCGGTGTTCCTGGAATCAATTTCTGAAGTTTTTTTCGGGTACGTTCAGTAAACATATGTGCGAGTTTTGCAATATTTTGAACCAGTGCTCAGAATTGAAATCTGAGGACACCTATGAACTCCTAGCACCGATAGTCACATTAGAGGACCTTCATCGCAGTTGCGTTTTATACAGAGTGGAAGTTAATATTGGTTATTCATAATAAATTAAATAAAACTGATGTGATACACAATTTTATTTTGTTGGTAGTTTTTATCTCCAAAGGGAGGTTGGAGGTGGCGACCACCCACACATAACCGCTCATGGGATGATAATGTGTGGTGGGGCCCAAACGAACCCAAACTTTTCACCTCCCCTCAACTCCCTATAATATACCCATTAACACCCCTTAATTAATTTGACACCTTCCCTCATTAATTGGGACTCTCCACCTCCTCTAAGATTTTAATTTGATCCAATCATAAGAATTAATTAAATGAGTCACCTCATTTAATTAAACACAACCACGTGTTGTTGTGTGAATGGATTAATAGAGATAAACTCTATTTATTTTAGGGTTGGCATAGTCCTTTGGAAGGGCTGGAGAGAGGAGATCTTCATCCTACCAACGAATAACTGCCGAAGAATGACAAAAATTTCCTTCAAACTCCGTCCAAACCAAAAGAGAAGGAGTCGCCCGCAAGGAACGCCGACGACCTGCCATCCTCAGCTCCTTCTTCCGCGACATCAATGAATTGACGCCACCACCCCGCGACTTCATCTACAGATGTCAAACGAGCTAGGGGGTTTTGATCAATTTTATTTGAATAAAATTGTACCTTGTTCTTCATTGAATACCTTATATTTTAAGCCTTCTGTTATCGCCTAACGCGGAGGGTGGAGGCCGAATGAACACGGTCGGACAACCCTCTGATGGTTCTTGTATATTTTGGTAGTGGTGACCGGAGGAGGTGGCGACCAGAGTCGGCGGCAACCAGAGGTGGTGGTTGCGCACCGGTCAAGTAGAGGAAACCAAGGCCCGCATCCGCGGGCCACTCGGACGAATTGAATCAGGCAGCCCTAGCAGGCCGGGCTGGTGAACCGTGGCACCCGCAGGTGCTGTAAGAAAGAGGTGCAACCCTCTGTGGGGGCCTATTGCTAGAGGAACCGGCCGGCTACGGACCTCCGGGCAGAAGACCACGGTTCCTCTTGGCACCGCACTATGGAGGATCCATGGCCCACGCTGGGCGGGCCCCTTTGGCGGGAAAATCGGTCGGTCACCTGTCGGTTGGGAAGAAGAAAATGTTGTGCCGCTTGGCGCCTCATGGGAGAACAGAGGCCCGCATTACGGGCTGCTCGCGATGGAGAAAACTGGCCGGATTCGGCCCGCAAGGCAGCAGGGAGGGGCGGCGCCGCTCGACACCGCCCGACCCCCTATCCAGGTCAGACCCTCTGAGTTGGGTCCCTGGGTGGGCCGCACTCCACAGGTCCGGGCTGACCCCCAGCCGGATCGGACCCGCCAAACTGGGTCTGGCCGACCCCCTAGTCCACTAGGCTTGACGGACCGAGCCCGTTTCGGTTAAACGCGAATAACTTCTAGACCATGTGTCCTATCGACGCACCATCTGTGGCACTAATATCCTCATGATGAGAAGGTCCTTTTTTGATACTCTAAATGTGTTTTGGAAAACTTTGGAAAATGGTTGTGTTTGGAATGAGCGTAAATCCAACCGGGCCCCTCGAATGGAAAATCCAATAACTCTCAGACCGAGCATCCGATTGACGCTCCGTCTGTCGCATTGGTTTCATTTTGATGAGAAGGAACTTCGGGATACATCAACTCTGTAATTTGTGAGAGGTGATGTATCGACCCCTTTGCTCAAGGAGAAGACCCTCCTAGAATCGAGCATCTTTGTGCGGGAACCCTATAGCTGGCTGCGACTACAATGACTACTGTACTGGGATCCTCCATGGGTTTGACAGGGATGACTACTATACTGGGATCCTCCGTGGGTTCGACAGTGATGACTACTATAATGGGATCCTACGTGGGTTCGACAGCAATGAATACTGTACTTGGATCCTACGTGGGTTCGACAGTGATGACTACTGTACGTGGATCCTACGTGGGTTTGGTAGCAAGGACTTCTGTTCTTGGATCCTACGTGGGTTTGATAGCTTAGATGAATCAGTGACTAAAACTGATCATCTCTATCTCTATACGAAATATGTATACCTGTGTAAGATAAGTCTTAACATTCAATAATTATCACCAATGTGATTGACTTTACTTCCTGTGTGGATTGGGTTGTGCTTGGGCTCGAGAGTTGGAGTTGAACTGAGATTTATAACTTAGGTATATGTATGGGTATATACCTATGTAGGGTTTTTTGATACTTGTGATAGTATTTTTCTTCTGTGGTTTATCCTTTGTTGATTCTGGTATACCTTCGGGGGTCTCGGGGTCCCCACTGAGTATCGTTATACTCACCCCTGCACGGGCTATGCCCACACTTCGTTGTATCCTTTTTGGATTCTGGTATACCTTTTATGGTTTATGTTCTATATTTTGTAACTCCTATACAACATTTCATGGAGATTATTTTTTGGGTTCATATAGGTTCATTAGGAAAAATAAACTCTATTTTATTATGTACCTTCTCAAAATCATTCACTAACAAAAACCCTATTAGAGGAAGGCTTGGGATTATCACACACGGCATACTCTTGAACATGCCAGTCCTGGTGGGTTGGGTAGTGACAAAGATGTATCAATGTTTATCCATGCTTATGTTAATGTATAGGTGTACCCATTGTGAGTACTGGTTGGGAAATTTTAGAAATGATGATGAAGTATCATGATTATGGATTTCTTGTTATGAAATTTAACTTTCGTATTGCGGATGATGTATCAATTCACTAGAGCTATGACTACCATATTTTTTACTCCGCATAAAAAAAATAATTTGAATGAAAATAATTGTACCAAGAAAAAATATGATTATTACATTAACTGGACTTCTTGGTCCAACTCCGTATATATTTTATTTGATGGTTCTACTTATTGATAACATTCATTATTCCTTTATAAAGAAATATTTCATGACCCCATACCAACAATGTGTACCCCTCCTGGGCCAGCAATGTGAGTAGGGAGATAATGACCCCTGAGTCCTGCCTCTTGTAGGCCCCAGGTTGGTGACTAGCACTGAGGGTATAGTAAACACATAGATGGAAGACATTACCCTCTTAGAGAACACATGAAAAAGAGAGATATAAGATAGACCCAAACCAACTTCAACTCATACTGAAATATAAATGAAAACCCTATTTTACATATGTAATGTCATGAAAAACTACAAAAACTAAAGGGGAAAACTACATGTACCCAAAAGAAAGTAAAAAACATCAGCAACCACAAGCCCGAACAGCTCCTGCAACCCCAAGCTAGTAGAAACCATCTTGATTTCCATCCTACACCATGTCACCTGAAAATAGTTTATATATACATAGGGTGATTATAGTAGTATACTCAGTAAGATCCTCAACGGAGCCTCCCATGCAAATGTAAAGATATCATGCTAAAGAAGAGTGAACAACAAGTGAAACTAACTCATCACCTAAACAGGTATACTTAATTCCCAACCTCACCATGTATACTCTAACCAGGTAATGCATATAAGAATATATAATATAATAATTAATATCAAGGGTACCCCGCTAATACTTCCCCACTGGTTTGTCACTTTTTCCCAATGTGTCACGTCCTAAGTATCTCTCTCCAAAAAGGCTTTCCCATCCACACCAAGGCGATGCACCGCAATATGTACATCAATCAAATAAAACACCACATCCACATAAGAAAGTAACAAAGTAGTTTCTGGAAGCCACCACATCTCGCATAATGTGTATCATATGTCAGTTATTATAGCTCAAGCCATTACAGCCTATACACTGAGTAAGGATCCTCAAGACAACACAGCCAATACACATCACACCAATAGTAGTCCATAGAAACTATATCCAGAATATATGTGTATGAATAACCAGAAGCCATTACAGCCCTCTACACATATATATGGGGAAAACTAACTATTGTGCCTACCATCACAAGTAACTACCAAGAGAAGAGAATGGGGTTAAAGGGGGTATTCATCCATCCAACCTCCCACCAGAATGTTGTGAAAAACACACCCCATGGCTCAAAATCCCCAGGATGTACTTTTACCTTACTGAAGGGGTGGAGTAGTGTATAGAAACACAAAATTATAGAATATACTATAGATCACAACCACACTATGGGAATAACCTAGTCTTAGACTCCACTACAGCTAACATCTCTCAGACTCTCGGCTACCACTTCTATGAATTGGTATCCTATAATCACACAACCATTTAAATAGCTTTATTGCCTTTATTCATTCCCTTTTTATCAGTTCCAATTTACATTAATTAATTCATTAAACATTAATTAACGATTAACAATTCCACATTAAATTTTATTAGCATCACACCCAAAGTCCACTACCCCATTTTATAATTGTATCCTTTGAGTTGCATCCCAGCAAGCTCCCGACCCAAGGTTTAACATCATTTATTCAATTATGTATTTATAGAATTACTTTCCCTTATTCCCACGCATTCTGAGAAACAATTTTATGCTACTAAACACAAGGGGTCACAACACAGTGAGCAGATAAACTACCCCTTGAGTCTTTGCCTCTTATAGCAATAGCGTAGACCCACCATCCCTTGAGAAGCTAAACACAGAAAGCGTGTGGCATACACCATGTGTTTTTTCCCTTTTGTAGGAAGGATAAAAAAGGCCAGATACCTTTATCAGTGGGGAAAGTAATGTAGATAACCAATCAAGGAATTAGCAAGCATCCAAACATTAAGATCCAACCCATACCATCATCCCTGGTGCCCCCGACACCCACAGGCATAAACCAATTCATCTCGACACTCTTGGTGTCAACTACTATCACAACCAATAGGACTCCCTACCCCTGCAAATAACAATAGCCATGCCGGCTCACACCACGACATGAACAGTAGGAAAATGAACATCATATCAAATGGGCTCTTGGCCCCTAAACGAAAAAAGAGGGTAACTAAGAACCCTACAAGGAATTATCTTTTATCAAAAATCCTATTCTTTAATACATATTTGATCAATTGATATATTAGTTTTAGGTTCCAAATTCATTAAACATAACCATTAATCTATCACAAATAATTAATCATGCTTACTTCACAAATGTGATTAACATAAAATTACAACAAGAAGACCCAGATTCATTTAAAATACTCCTTATCTATATCCAATCAATTATCGATTAATTCCAGATTTACGTTCTTTACCAATTTCCATCAAGAATGAAAGGATAAACAAAGAAAGCATAAATATCACACAATCTATAAAAACAAGAGGGAATAAAATATAATTGATATAAATTTATTTATTTGGTTAAATTATTTATTAGGTCAATTCCATTGTGATCTAGTGGGATAAAACATGGTTACTAAATAGTTTCACGTAAGATAAAAGAGAAGCAATGAATCCCCTACCTCAAACAGTTCTTGATGTTCTTTATACAAGAATGATCCAGACAATAGTTTAGGATCTCCTCTCCTATGACAACTGTTTCTGCCCAAGGATGTAGAGACACCACCACATCGGCCAACGCCCTATAAAATCCCATTAGGAATAATGGGGTAAAATTATATAAAAATGGCAAGGATAAAGAAGGAGATGAACCGAAAATAATGAATATAGATCATACCTTATATCGATGACTGATCAATATTTCTTGGTTGCATCAAAATATAGTGGAACAAATCCTAGGAGGAATGTTTTATTGAACAACTCCTAGGGGAATGAATGGGATGTTCGAGCATCTCACACCCGAGAAAAAGGAGGAAGAACTAGGGAAGAATATATCTCTTCCCATTAGAAGATTTAACAGAGAAGTTGTTTAAGTTATTCTGGGTTTTCCATCAAAATATTATCACATTAAACCACGTGGTTTGACCACGTAAAAACATCTCGAGCCTTAGGATAAATTAATATAGGAGTTACGACATTTGAATAAGCCATAGAGTTCTTAAAAAAAGGGTTTAAATGCATTTTATGTCAAAGGAAATTTTAAAGGGGTGATTGTATGAAGATGTAAACACTGTTCATGAACTTGAGATTTGGAAAAGGAAAAAGAATTGATCTTAAACCTCACCGTTGGAACCTCACTGTTGGAACCTCACTATTCTGGAAACACAGTTCCCGAACCTCACCATTTGAACCTCACCGTTCTGGGAACATTGTTCATGAAACTCACTGTTGTAACTTCACCGTTCAGGAACATTATTCATGAACTAGAAATTTGGAAAAGGAAAAAGGTCATCATGGAAACCTCAAAATTCTAGAAACACTGTTTATGATCTTAAAATTTTGAAAAAGAATAAGGTCACTATTGGAATCTCACCATTTTGGAAACACTTTTCATGAATTAAAAATTTGGAAAAGGAAAAAGGACACCTTTGGAATGTCACCATTCGTGAATCACTATTCATGAACTCAAAATTTGGAAAAGGAAAAAAAGGTCACTATTGGAACCTCACTGTTCGAACCTCGGCATTGCACTTTTCACATTAGGTTACCAATGACACTATTCATAGAAGGTCACCAATGAAACTGTTCACATAAGGTCACCGATATCCCTGTTCAGATAAGGTCACTATTTCACTATTCACATAAGGTTACCGATGAAACTATTCATAGAAGGTCACTGATTACACTGTTCACATAATGCCATCAATTTCACTGTTCACATAAGGTCACCGTTGGACTGTTCACATAATGTTACTGATGAAACTATTCATAGAAGGTCACTGATGACACTGTTCATAGAAGGTTACTGATGAAACTATTCACATAACGTCACCAATGAAACTGTTCACATAAGGTCACTGATGTCACTGTTCACATACGATCAACCCTTGTAACTGTTCAACGAAGAAACTGTTCCTATAAATATAAATTTGGTAAATTGTTGGCAATAAGTCAACTTGACCTCCTAAAACACCTCATACACTTGATTTTTGAAAGGAATGGACTAGAGAGGTCCAATCCATTACATCAGGTACCTTTTAAAACATTCACGTCATCGATAATTCAAACCCCACCTAAAGTGAAAATGAAATGGGGTATGAACAAAGACCCATTGAGATACATCTCAAAATAGAGAAATCCACAAGAAGAAACAAATGAAATCGATATTATAAACATGAAAGGATTATTACCACAAAGGCTACATAGATACATGATAAGAGTATAACATCAAACAACTCTAGGTACTGAGAACTTATCTGTGACTCACGTTCCCAGGTACTGTTCTCCATGCCACTGTGTCCCCAAAAGACATGAACCAAATAGATAGAACACCAGTAAAAAACCATCTCTTTGTGGTCTTGGATCCCCACAGGTCACTCCTCAAAGGTCACATCATCATCAACATCGATCTCTACCCAGTCGATGATGTGAGAGTCATAATGTAGATAACGACAGAGGAGTGATACATGGAAACATCTTGTATCTGAATCATCTGCGGGGGAAGTGCTACTCGATGTGCCATAGCTCCAACATGAGCTAACACGTCAAAAGGCCCAAAAAACTTGGGATAAAGATTACTACCATGACCAAACCATAGATGACCATGACGGGGAGTCACCTTCAGAAACATGTGATCCCAAATATCAAACTCTAAGGTCACCTCCTTTGATCAACATATGATTTCTGACAGTCTTGTATTATCTTCATCCTCTTCCAAATAACCTGAACTATATCTATTGTATTCTGCAGTAGTTCTGGTCAAGAGTTTTTAACTCTCCGACCCCAGTCCTACACAATGAAAAATGGCACAGTTGGCCATACAAGGCTTCAAATTCCTCTAGACCGATGGTGGAGTGAAAACTAAAATTTTAAGCGAACTCCAACAAGGGAAAGTGCCTCATCCACAAACCTCCAAAATCAAGAAAAAAAGAGCATAACATGTCTTCAATATTTTGGATGGTTTTCTCTATCTAACCATCAGTTTGAGGATGAAAAGTAATGCTAAGGCATAGTTGTGAACCGAAATCAGGCTAGAGACCTCTCTACACCCTAGAAGTAAAGCGAGGATCTCGATTGGAAATGATTGTCCTTAGGACACCATGAAGTTTCACCACCTCCTCTAGATACTTCCTAGAGAAAAATTCCACTGATCTTGATAACATGATCATTATAAAGTGGGATGATTTCGTTAAACAGTTAACTTCCACCCAAATAGAATCATGTCCTCCCTGAGATCATGATAAACTAGTAACCAAGTCCATTGAGATGTCCTCCCACTTCCACTGAGGAACATATTACTGTAGGAGAAGACCGCCCAGAACACTGTGTTTGGCCATCACTGTCTGGCAGAACAAACATCGAGACACAAACTCTGCAACAGCACGCTTTAGCCCAGGCCACCAAAACTATCTCTACAAGGCTCGATACATCTCTATCACTCCAGGATGCACCACAAAATGGGAACTATGCAACTCTCTTAGAACCATCTCATGAATTTTCAATGAAACAAAAAACATTCCATGATACAATACTCAGGGTTGTTTATCCTCATACCAACCATTAGGGGTCACACTATAAACAACTATGTCTCTCCAGACATCCACCTCTTGATCCCCCAACTGGGACAGTTCCACCTTCTACACAAGAGATGAATGCACCATCACATGTAAAATAAAACCACTTCCCCAAATTTCTCCCATATCAAGATGTAATGCTGATAGTTCTTCCATTACTCTCCAGGAATCACCAGATTCAAGCAGTGAATCACCACGTCACTTCATGCTCAGCGCATTTGCTACAACATTCACATTTCCAGGTGTATAAAATAATTAAAAGTCGTATTACATTAAGAACTCCATCCACCGACACTGTCAAAAGATTAATTCAAACTGGGAGAAAACATACCTTCTACTCTAATGATCGATGAAAATCACAAAGCACTAACCAATGAGGTAATGTCTTTACAACATCAAAATAGACAAAATGGATGCCAACTCATGATCATGGGTGACATAGTTATGTTCATGAGGACTCTACTGCCGAGACCCATAAGAAACAACTGATATTTGCGGCATCATAATACAGCCCAACCCTAGATGTGAAGCATCATAGAAAGCATAAAACTAAACTTCCTAGGTGGAAGACACAAAACTGGAGCATTTAATAAATTCTCCTTTGGATACTTGAAATCTGCGTGAAACTAATTAGTCCATATGAACATTTGATCCTTTCTGGTCAAATCTATATGAGGAGTTCCAACTCGTGATAAAATGGCTACGATCCTCCTGTAGTAGCATACAAGAACAAGGAAACTTTGCACCTCTGACACTGTCTTGGGGGCTTCCCAAGACACAAATACTTCTACCATCAATGGATCAATATCTAATCCCTACTGGGACAAAACATGCAATAATAAAAAAACTTCTCGAGCCCAAAACTCTCACTTCTACAACTTCCCAAACATGTGATATTGACAAAGAACATCCCAAATAGGTGATGTCGATGATATCAAGACCACAATTCGATATTGGAGAACCAAATTGTACCCTTTAGTTGATCAAATAAATCATCAATACATGGATGATGATAGCGATTATTCACTGTCACTTTGTTTAAGTGACGATAATCGTCACACAACCGTAAACTATCTTCAACATTCTTTACAAACAAAACCGGTGCACCCAACAGTGACACACCCGGCCAAACAAAACTACACTATAATATACCATCAAGCTATAAACGTATCTCTCATAACATAGAAGGGGATATCCTATATGGATACATAGAGATAGGAGATGCTCCTGGTTATAGCTCGATCTCAAACTCGAACTATCGTCATGGGGGTAATGCTACAACCTCTTTTGGAAAGACATCAAAGTTCTCTTACACCACCCTAGGAAATGACAACGTTTGAACCCTTGAAGAACTCAACATTAGCTCATCCATCATGGATGATAAAGATGGAACATGAATCTGACCCATCTGAGGGTATCGCTCACCAACGAACACCACTGGCTCTCCACACACACAGAACAACACAACCTACCTCTTCAAGAAATCCATGATAGCCTACACTAAAAAAAACCAATCCATGCCAAGGATGACATCATATGGATGTATTCGTAAACATAGGGAATATCCCCAAGAGAGGTGTTGGTCCAACACTAGCACACAGTATCTACATACTTCAAATAGGTCATCTTGGCCTCCAACTGGCATAGTCAACGCCAAGGGCACTAGAAGCCTCCCTACATCAAGTCCCAATGCATGGAAAATAGTAGGTGATTTGAAGGAGTGTGTCACCCCTGAATCAAACAAGGCATACACCAAGGAAAAAAAGAAGGAAAGGGTACCTCAAACGACATCTTTCTCACCTAGAGCCGGCAATGCCAAAGCATGGATCTTTACATGACCTCCTCCATGACCTCTCTAGACCTAATGTGGACCACCACCTCATCTGTGCTCTGCTCTCAGAGGATGAGGAGTGTCAAAGGGATATCCCTATCCTACCCTATCTACCCTCTGCGGACCTATGTTGGGGTAACCTACTACTACTGCCTATGGTAGAACTTCCTCAATGGAGGAAACTATAGTGGAACACCTAGTGCACGATGACTGCTCTAAATGTTCGTTCACTCTCAATGCTGATGCCCTTGAACACCACAAGAAAAACAAGTGACTGATCCCTTAGTATATGCCTGAAAGATTATACCCCTAGAGAAATAAGATGTTGATTGCTGGGACCTAACCCTGGCTGAACAAAAACTCTTCTGCCCTAAAAACAAGGAATCACAGACCACATCTCTACTTTATGAGGAATCATGACAACTCCCCACTTGCGATGATCCAATTCTGTCCAAATTCATCTCGATGACCACTGCCCTTGATGAAACCTCCATATATCTATTAAGCATAAATTAGGTGACCTATAACTGGATCTCTAGGTGAAAATCCTCCTCGAAATACCTCTCCCAAGCCTCCTCATCTGGGAATAGGTCCGAAGTATATCGTAAAAGGTTCTTGAAACTGATTCCGAACTCTCTCACATTGGGGCTCCCTTATCGAAGGGTAAGAAGCTCCTAGCTACTCGATTCCTTTGAGTTCAAAGAAAGAAACTAGACTTGAAACATACCTCGTAACTCCTCCCATGAGATCAATGACTCCTCACAATGCCCGAGGAACAACAACCATCGCTTCCTCACTACTCCACAAAGCATCGTCACAACCAAGGACACCCAATGCTCCTTCCGAGCACAGATCGAACTGAAACCTATATTGACCTCCTCCAACTAGTCTTCTTTGACTACATTTGAAACAGATCACTCATACTTCTGCAGTCTCTATTTCTAAAACTCTCAGAGTGTCCTCCTCCATGGGTCATAGTTGTCAACTTCAACACTACGACAATCTACGTGCACAGGATGCTAGACATATTTTATGCGATTCTAATGAGGACGTCAACCTGGGGCCATACGTGTAAAATAAAAAATAGTTAGATCTCCTAAACCTAGATTAAGGAAGACTCCGCATTTATTAATTAATTAATTTTTTTCATTTATTCACTTTATGATAACGTATCCCAGTGTTTACCAATTCAAAAAGAGGCACAATGAAGAATGATGCATGATCCTTTACAATCTCTCTACCGTGCAACTAGAATCACCTCGTTCAGTAGTCATTGTAAACTTAATGGTCTGTAAATCAGATCATAGGGGGACCTAAATGCTTATGTACTAGACATTCTTCTGTGGTTACAGCACTTTAGATACGTGACTGAAACATTTTCCCTACCAACCTGTGTATCTTCATCTGTTCCTAACACCATACCCCGTCCTATCACTCAACCTGCCTTTGGTTCCAATCTATCACAACCCCCTACCCACAAAGTGTACCCCTCCTGGGCCGGAAATGTGTGAAGGTAGATAATGGCCCTTGAGTCCCACCTCTAGTAAGCCCCAGGTTTGCGACTAGCACCTAGGGTGTAGTAATCACATCGATGGGAGGAATTACCCTCTAAGAGAACACAGACGAAAGAGAGAGATAAGATTGACACCAACCGACTCTAACTCAAACTGAAATATAAATGAAAACCCAAGTGCACATATGTAATGTGATGAAAAACTACAACAACTAGAGGTGGAAAACTCTAAGTACCAAATAGAACGTAAAAATAGCAGCAACCACAAGCTGGAACAGTGCCTGCAACCCCAAACTAGTATAGACCTGCTTGATCTCTAACATGCATCATGTGACCTGAAAACAGTTTATATATTCATATGGTGAGTATAAAAGTATACTCAGTAGGATCCTCCCTGGAGACTCTTATGAAAAAGTAAAGAGACCATGCTAAAGCACAGTGAACAAAAAGTGAAACTAACTCATCCCATAACCATGTATGTTATGTTCCTAGCCTCATCATTGATACTCTCACCATGTAATGCATATAAGAGTATATTATATAATAATTAATATCAAGGGAACCCTGCTACTACTTCCCCACTGGTTTTCCACTTTACCCAAACATTGCACATCCTAAGCATCTCTCTCAAAAAAGGCTTTCCCACAGACACCTAGGTGAAGCACCATAACATGAACCTATTGCAACAAAACCACCACATCCATGTAACCAAGTAACAAGGTAGTTTATGGGAGCCACCACAGGTCACATAAAGTGTATCATACGTCAGGTATTATACCTCAAGCAATTAGAGACCATACAATGAGTAAGGATCCTCAAGACAACACAACCTATACACATCACATCTATAGTAGTCCATAGGAAACTATATCCAAAATATATGTGTGTAAATTAGCACAATAAATTACATACCTCTACACACATATATGGGGAAAACTAACAGATGTACCTACCAACACAAGTAACTACTAAGATAAGAGAGCGGGGCCAAATGTAGTAGTCAGCCATCCATCCTCCCACCAGAATGTTGGTGAAAACACCCTCAGGGCTTAAGAACCCCGAGTGTGTCAGTTTCCCTTACTGAAGGGGTGGACTAGTGTATAGAAACAAAATAATTATAGAATATACTATAGATCAAAAGCACACTATGGGCATAACCTAATCCTAGACTCAACTGATGAAAAATTCTCTGAGACTCTCAGCTGCAACTTCTATGACTACGTTTCCTATAATCACACAACCATTAAAAGAGCTTTATTTCCGTACTTTATTCACTTTTTATCAGTTCCAATCTACGTTAATTAATTATTTAAATAGTAATTAACAATTAACAATTCAACATTAAATTTCATTAGAAACACACCCAAAGTCTACTGGCCCCTTTTTAAAATTATAACCTCATCATTGCTCCCCAGGAAGCTCCCACCCCCTAGGTTAACATCATTTATTCAATTATTTATTTACAAAGCTACTTTCCCATATTTCCAAGAATTTTAGAAAAATTATTCTATGCTACTAAACACAAGGTGGATCAACATGGTGAGTAGATGAACTACCGGTCGAGTCTTTTCCACCTATATCAAGAGCGTAGACCCATCCTCCCTTGATAATATAGACACAAAAAGCATGTGGCATAACCCACGTGCCTTTTCCTCTTTTGGAAGAAGTGTAAGTAAGATTATATTCCTTGAGAAGTGGGGAAAGTAATTAAGATAACCAATCTAGGAGTCAACAAGCATCCAAAAATTCACATCTAACCCATTCCATCATCATTAGTGTCCTCCCTAACACCCACATGCATAAACCGATGCATCTCGCCACTCTAGGTGTCAACTATCACCACAAACAATAGGCCTCCCAACCCCCAAAAATCACAACAGTCATCTAGGCTCACACCATGAACCAAGCAGTAGGAAAACGAACATCACATCAAATGGGATCTTGGCCCTTAAACAAATAAGAGGGTAAATCAGAACCCTACAAGGAATTATCTTTCATCAAACAACTTTTTTTTTAATTAATCCTGGATTATCTGATTTATTATTCATTGGATCCAAATTTTGGAAACCTAAATAGTACGCTATCACAAATAAATAAACATGATTATTGCACAAATTTGATTAACATAAAATTACAATAAGAAGAACCAGATTGATTTACTTTCCTCTTTATCATTATCCAAACAATTACAAATTAATTCGGGATTTTTGTTCTTTACCAATCTCCATCATAAACGAAAAATATAAACAAACAAAGAATACATATCATGCTATCTAAAAAACAAGATGCAATAATATATAATCGATATCAAATTATTTATCTGGTTCATGTATTTATTATGTAAATTATATTTAGATCTTGTGGGATAAAACATGCTAACTATAAAGTTGTACGTAAGAGAAAAGAGAAGAAATGAATCCCCTACCTCAAATAGTTCTTGAAATACTTTATTTGGGAATGATCCACTCAATGGGTTATGATATCCTCCCCTGTGACAACTGTATCCACCTGAGGATGCAGAAACCCACCATATTGGTCAACACCCAAGAAAAGACCATTAGGAACATGGGGGTAAAATTCTATAAAAATGGAAGGATAAAGAAGGAGATGAACCTGAAATAATGATGATAGATCGTACCTTATATCTAATACTGATCGATATTACTTGGTTGCAACAAAACGGAGCAGAAAAAATCCTATAAGGAATGTTTGATTGCACAAATCCAACGAGAATGAATGGGATGTTCGAGTGTCTAACACCTGAGAACATGGAAGAAGAACTAGGGAGGAAGATATCTCATCCCTTTAGAAGATTTAATGGAACAGTGGTTGAAGATATGCTAGGATTTCCATTAAAATAGAACCACAACAAACAACATATTTTGAAAAATTTAAAACATCCTAAGCCATAGGGGAAATTAATATAGGAGTTATGACCTTTGAAACAGCTTTAGAGTTCTTAAAACAAGTCTTTAAATGCATTTTTCGTCAAAGGAAATGTTAAAGGGGTGAACTATCAAAAGGTGGAAACACTGTTCACAAACATAAAATTTTGAAAATGAAAAACACTATTCCAGAACCTCACCGTTGGAACCTCACCATTTGGGAAACACTATTCATAAACTCGAAATATGGCAAAGGAAAAACTACAATGTTTGAACCTCACTGTTCTCGAAACAATTTTCATGAACTCAAAATTTGTCAATGGAAAAAGGTCATCGTTGGAACCTCACTGATAAAACCTTAGCATTTCACTGTTCGCATAAAGTTACTGATGACACTATTCACAGAAGGTCACTGATGACATTGTTCACATAAGGTGACTAATGTCACTATTCACATAAGGTCAGTGTTGCACTATTCCCATAAGTTTAGTGATGACACTGTTTGTAGAAGATCACTGATGAAACTATTCGAATATGGTCACTGATGTCACTATTCACATAAGGTCATTGTTGGATTATTCACATATGGTTACCGTTGACATAGTTCCTAGAAGTTCACTGATGACATTGTTCATATAAGGCCACTGATGTAACTATTCACAAAATGTCACCATTTCACTATTCACTTAAGGTAACCGATGACACTATTCACATAAGGTCACTGATGTCACTGTTCACATAAGGTCTACCATTGGAACTATTCAATATTGGAACAGTTCACAGAAATTTAAATTTGGCAAAATGTTGGGGACAATTCACATTGAAATCTCGAAACACCTCATGCACCTAATTTTCACAAATGAATGGACTAGAGAGGCATGAGCCACCACAAAATAAATCTAGGATTTGATGAGTGTATAGATGATGGCTAGTGGATTGATAATATCTCTATTTTGGGGAACATTCTTGATTTTTTTGTCAAATTTGGAATAAACCATGATACCACATATTTAGTACCACATGGTCCTTCTAGTGGTCTGGGTTGATCATCTTCCATATTTTGAGAATTAAAGGGATCCTGTAGGATAAAATGTTTTTATTCAAAAACATATTGTATTTCATGTGTCACCATGACATAGTCCTGTCGTTTTTCATGATATTCTAGGCCCTCGGGTAATGGATGTTTTACTCAGATCTGTTGTGTGGGTTTTCTGAATCTGGGATACCCAAATGTACTAGATGGAAGCTTTTATGCCCAGTATTATTCATGGAGTTTTAGCTGGTTTCCTTGATACTAGAAGATGATGCACCAATATTGATTATTCATCATGTGATTAATTGATAGATACCACGTAGGATCCAATATGATACATACCCCATCCACCACCACATTCGGGTGGGACATGATTGAAAAATCCTATGGCATGAATGCAATTCTTGGAATGGTTCCCTCTTAAGTGTGGTCTTAGTGGGGATAGTTTTCCAGGGTGATGTGGGAAATTGTTATAGGACTTTGTTAATGATGATTAAATGTCTTTGGTAATTTCATGAAGCATTACAATTTTCCCAAAAGACCCTTTCTTTTGACATTATCAAAAAATGTGTAGGCAATTCAGTGCCGCCCAAAGAAGAAAGTGTCATGGTGCGGTGGACAAGGTCCTTTTCTGTATTGGTTTATGGATTTTATGTGACTAGTTTCCACAATTGGACCTAACTATGGAGGACTAGAGGAAACTTGGAATGATGGATACAAGAAATAGGGCATTGAGTCCCTGAGGATCTGTGTCTGATCGAGGTATGACATATTTTTACACAATCAGGTTGAAGTTTTTCTATATAGTCATAAGAAACATCTACATGAATGTAACCCATGATTGAGACCTAGTGATTCTAGTTGATTTCTTTTCCCTACTTCTATTCATGGAAGATCCTATATAGAGGATATGTTATTACACATTTTTAGTAACAATGTGACCCCACTCTAGGAAAAGAGAGATACACACATGGAATCTTTATATAGATAATGTTGTGTCACTATGATATATTCTTTATTACATTATATTTTCATAATATAGATTCCCTATTGAATTCTTCTTGTATGTTCTTTGTTATCTATGTGTTAGTTGGATATGGATGCGAATAATTTGGGGAGAAGGAATCCCAGGAATGTAATGATGATCTCATGTATAAGTGGATAAATATGATTCTTATCAGTTGGGTAGTGTTACCATTGGAGGGTTGTATCTCATGATTTTTTTAGTTCATGTGAACTGAGAGAGGTACATCAATGTCTTCCCTAAGGATATTCTAGGTTTACCACCCCATAGAGTGTTTTTATTCATGTACATGAACCATATATGGCTTTATATTTTCAACAATTTTAATAGATGACCACATATATCTTTATGAACTAAAGGTGGGGTTCAAGGATCTACATAGTTGTGGATTTTCAAACACATTATGCTTTCTTAGAAATCATTATTTAGTCTATCCTAGTGGAATAAGATAGTTTCATGATAGTTCTGGTTTTATTTCACTAGAATTAGGCGATTGTTAGAGAGGAGTAACCACCCTTGAGGATTGATGACGTCTTCAACCAGTTGTTTTCAGTGAAAAAGGTTCCCAATGTTTTACCGCATGATGTGTCGTCACCAGCTCTTGGTTTGAGTTATTGATATACAGATTGAAGATTTTTGATGCTATAATAGTTATTTTGAATTATTGGTGATACCCTATATCATGTTGAGTTACCAAACATTATTTATTTGACATACAAACCTAATACATATCCCTTCATGGATCAGCTAATTATCTTCTAATGTAAATATGACCTTTTATACACAGAATCATATGTGGATAATGTTACTCAATTTAGTATAGTTTATGTAATTCTTCGATTGTATCATATATATTGGTATATTTTTGGATATAGTACAAGATTTGGTTGGTACACTTATTGTGATATATATTCATAGGGATGGGAGTGACAATGGACCCAATATACGTGATAATTGAATTTAAAAAATTTATGTTGTGATGGGATGATTCTTGTGGATTTTTTTATGTATATTATACAATTATCAATTCTTTATGACTATAAATGATTGATCATAGAGTTACTCACCATGTTGGCCCACTTCTTAAGCACCCCAGGGCAGTGTTCGTGGAGTGTTTGGGTTTCTTATGAAATAAAGAGATAGTCTGGGTTCAAGAGTATTCCCTTAAAAAAATTTGAAATGGTGATTCATTTTTCACATCAAAAATGTTGAGTGGATTAATGAGACCTTATTAATTGGTACCACATTATAATGGTGTTTCAACACCCAGGTAGAGGCCTGGTAGAGCATACCTTTCCGGTTTTGCAGACCAAGCATTGAATTTGAATGTTACTTTTGGGCCACAGCTATAATGATCATATACGATCATTGGAGATTAAACATCATAATACTTACAAATTCAATATCATTTTAACACCATTTGAGGCCTCTTATAGGTTCCACTATAGAATACTATTTTACAGGTCAGATCCAATGGGAGTCAATTCTTATGGGCATAGATTTTGTGATTATATGGTTGTTATAAGGAGTATTTTATCTAGCATTGGATGAGAGATGCTTAAAAATTTATGGATTCCTTTTAGGAATGATGAAGGTGACCGTTTGAGTTTTAAAAGGAGATCCTATATTGCCAATGGTCTCCCATAAACATTCATTATAGAGTTTTAAAATGTCATGGATAAAATGATATTTTCATGATTCATTGCATGATGTCGCTTGGGGTGAGATGTACATCAAGGGTGGAGTTATATATTCCTAAAATATTAGGATCCTGGCAGGGTTTCAGAAACATTATGAGAAGTAATTTTATATAAAAGTGCTTACCTTGGGTGTATATTTTATTATACCATGGGAACCATTAAAAAAGCTTATGTCAGTGTGAAAATTTGTCACAATTTTAGTTTCGTCAACTATCTGAGGAGTTTTTTCTAGTCATGTTATAAAAAATTAATGGTGGGGTAAGTATAAAGACTACCATTTTACATATATCAGTTTGGAAAATTACTTTTAATTATTTTGGATCCTAGAACTTAGTAAAGAAGATATTTTTCGTCTCAGAGAGCCTCGATACACTTATATTAAAAATATTAAATTTATTTTAACACATGACAGTTGTTTTTAAAAAATAATGGAATGAATATCCAATGGAGAATAATATGATAAATCCATGATAAAAATGGTTTTAGGTATTATATGTTTACCCTTGGGAAAACATGAGATTTTAATTCCTCAGAAATTCCTTATAAGAAGGTTGATGGATGGTTCTTTGATTAAATAAATGTATTATTTATTTAAATTATATAGTAACCATAATATAATTTATACACCATAAATACATAATTATGATGTATTTATTATGTTATAAAAACAACCCTTAGATAATTAGAGGAAATCCTTATCATAATTGGTGGTTTGGGATGGTGGATTGGAAATTAATAGATTGAGGTGAAACATGTGGTGGATGGAAAAAGGTGTGGGATAATCATCATCCTCACTAGACGTCACATTATTCTGTAGGGATGATCCAGTTTTTTGTTAGGATATTTCTCTGAATATTTTATCATTGATTTTTTCAATATTTTGGAATTAATATATTTATTTTTTGATTATAACATTATCTCCCATGGTTTGGCTGAGATGCATAATTTTTTTGAATTTCTCGGTTTATTTCCATTAGGAATAATCAAATTATTAAACCCTAATATTATCTTGTTGTTATTATGAACAATGGATCATATCGAACCTCCAATTTTTTCTATTATCTCAATTCTTTCACCCTCTATATCATATATACATTTTTATGTGTGTATTGTAACCCTATGATGTGTCGTTTTCTATGTTGTGGCTAGAAATGGAATTGAGAGGAAAGAGATTTGGGGATAAAAGGGATTATGGAACAACATGGGGGTCAAACAGTGATAGTGAATAATGTATGTGGGTGATTAGTAGTCCAAAATCAATTGTAATTGTGATGAGGTCACATTGATGAGGCAATTCTAATGAGTGGTGTTGTTGCTAATGAGAATGTAAATTACTAGTGAGGGGAGGCACTACTGGAGAGTGGTGGCGGTGTTTGTTCTGCACACACAGGGACAAAAATTATAGGGTTTCATCATTTATTATGTAATAATAAGAATAAATGTTTAATAAAATAAATATAAATTAATTTATAAAGGAAAAAAAGACAAATCAAAGCTGCAAACATGTCATGTGATTCTATTAAGGTGTAGATATGGGGTGTCCAGTGTGATTTATTATTTATATATTTTTTACAATAGTAATAATATTACTATTAATTTCGCATTTTTTAATATAGAATATAATTTCCATCATGTTTTCCTCGTATGATGTTTTATTAATGAGAGACCTTCAAAAATGTGACTGAAATACTGGGTTTTCTAGTTCAAGACTAATAATGGATAAATAATTCGTACTCAAGGATCCAGCCCCTGAATAACCCTTTAAGTGTGATATAATTAAATGCATTTTTCACCAGTTATGGTGATCTTGACAATGATACCCTCACAAACCAATACCCAACTTAAACTGTTAGATACCTATAGTGAATTCCCAATCCCCATGAGCTACAAACAAGCACACCAACATCAAAATAAGACATAGGGAATGATTTATACCATTGTGATTTTGACCACCTAAAATGTATAAATATACATACATGAATGGAATAAACAAGGTATTATTAAATAATAAATACATATCATATTAAAAGGAAACAATAAAAGTGATACATCTCAACAGATCATAACAGTCATCAAGGTATTTTCCCAAAAAAACATAGCTAAAACAAAAAAAGATACTCTATGAGATTCTATTGAAAAATCCCCACCATCTAACCACTAGTTACCCATATACAACAGACAGAAAAATCTCTATGTCACTATAAATTCATGTATTTCCCTATATCTAATGGTAGAACACAATCTATACACACCCAAATTGTATTATAGGTTGTGAGTTAAAAAGTCTTACAATAATCCCACCCATTTGTTCCATATAATGTATTTATATAAAATATATATATATAAATTATAAAATTTAAATAAAAAAATGAATGATAAATAGTTAAAAAGTTTTTATGTCAAAATATTGCTAAATCATGTCCCCTTTTCTAATATTTCCAAATAATTCTTGTAAAATAGAGTCAGGTAATTTCATATATGTCAAAGTAGTCAATTAAAATCACGTGTCACATATTAGACTGAATCAAAATTAGTTTGCATCAATGAACTACTGACCTCATGTCGTGGATCGAAACATGTGTGGAAACATAGGGAACTCATAAGAAACCATAGAAAATCAAGTGAGTGATGTATCTAGATATATGCATCTAATAAATAGAGTGGAGAAACAACCCAGTATGTGAACGTCAAAACAAGTCTAACTTGTACCTAGAACAATAAGCCTATAGTTTCATGACTCCTCCCTCCAAAGATACCCCTCTAGTGATGGAAATGAAGAGAGGGAGATAATGAAATGACATATTTCCTATGGTAGAATGTTTGTTTGTAAAATAAAATCTTACAAATAGTATAAATTCTTGTTTTTGTGGTTTTTTTAAACCTTATCCCATTAATTAATGTTAATAAACTCGTTTTTCCCATTACCAGTGAGATAAACTTTTATCATTATCACTATTCATCATATCCAATAATTAAATTGAAATATTTGACAATTTTTAACCTCTTAGTTATAAATATAATATTAATGTTTAGGATTTAATTACTGTAATATTTTTATTTTTATTCTAATTTAAGTACACTATATGGATAAAAAATAATTTCTTGATAAATGTGTTTTTATGGTTGGAAAAGAACTTCTACAAAAATAAGATATAATAAAAATTCCCATGGAATTAATTGGATTATTTTTAAAAAAAGATGTTATATTAATTTTAAACTAAATAAAAAATATAATGGGACTTTTAAAATATCTGATTTAAATAAAATAAATTTCCTTTTTGGAAAAATTGAGATTTTTAACTATTCACTCAAAAATAAATGGTTTTATAAAAATCAAAAAACAATTATTCTAAGATGAATATGGAATTATTATTTCAAAAAATTTATAATTTTTTAAAATAAAATTTATATAAATATTATTAATTAACAACAATATTCATGTAAAAATGCAATTAAAACCATTTATCATGGCAAGGTTGGTTTAAAACATAAAATTTTATAATTAACATTACCTGTCAAATAACCATAATTAAATGAATATTAATACATAAATTTATATATAATATAATTTTTTAACTATAATCATTTATAAATAGTAATTCATTTAATCTATTAATATTAGAATACATTCCATGCACAAAAGTAGTTCTATGATAATATTATTTTACAATTATTAGATTTTATCTTCATTTTGAGCCCATTAAAAATAAATGTTGGATTAATTATTATTTTAATATATGAAAATATACCTTCATATATTATATAGTATAATTCTTCCTATTCATACCATCCAAACACACAACTATTCCATAGTTATCATATTCAGATTATGGTATATCATAGTTCATTTAATCTCGGTGATGCTTATACCATATGTAATTAAGAATATTAATTTAAGAAAATAACATCTAAAATATTTGGGGTATTCTACTCTTCAACTGATACAAGAATTTCATCCTCTAAATTTGATATCTGTTCAAAAATTGGGTTTAAAAATTTGTTTTAATCAATTATAGGGAGTTGAAGATAACAAAATCAATAATGAAGGGAACCCCCATTAAATATTTAAAAATTAAATTATTTGAAACAAACATCATAAAAATTGATAATGAATTATCATTTTTGAAATTTCAAAATGTAAATTTGACTTTCACCTATAATATAATATAGTCAAGTTCCCAAATTTGTAGAATAGTAAAATGAAGTGAAAATATGGATATGGAGTAGAAAAATTACATCTAAAGAATGATAAAAAATAATAGAAATCCAAAACCTAAGAATTTTAATGACAAAAAAACAAAAACATTATAGGAATAATAGAGAAAATAAGTTTAATACAAATGAAGGTATAAGGATAAAATTTTTATTTCAATATATTTTCCATAGAGTTTAGAGATTTTTTTACTTTCATGACCAAGAACATGAGATAACATTCATTCTTTATTTCTTTCAATTTCATGAGAAAAAATTCATTCATTGTCTGTTCATGGATAAAATTTTTATTCTATATCACCCCTTACACCTAGAAATTAATATTTGAAGAGAGTTTTTCATACCTAATGCTCTAATGTTATCCTTAAATATGTCCTAAGATCCACAAGATGATGAAAATTTATTCCTAATTTTTCACTCCATTAACCATAACTGAAAATGATATCACATGATGAGGGAATATAAAATTGGGAAAAACCATTATATAGAGAACAATAAATTCATCTCCAATTCTTCATCTAAAATCCCAATAGTTTCAAAAAAATCATTCCTGGAATAACTATTCTTAGTAATCTTAAATATATTATTTTTCAATTTGTACTAAAAATATTAGAATGATTTAATCACATATTATTCTATCACTAATATAATAAACATCCCAAAAATACATTAATCACCTAAAAATTCACAGATGAAAAAATATATACAATAGTCATTTATTCCCCAAAATATACTTATTATTTCCTAAAATGACTAAATTTACCATAAAACCACTATATAAACATATATGCTTCCAAAAGATAACTCAATATTTATTCCTTAAAATAAATCCCAATCTAGAAAACAATATTTTTGTTATATTAATAATATAATATTACCCATAAATACAGTGAACATATTATTAAATAACATTGATCAAGTCATGTACCAACCAATATTTCCTATCTATCAAAAATTTGATCAAGTCATGACATAACCCAAAGTGCTTTATCAATCCCCACGGGTTGGTGACAAGCATATGGGCATCAAAAAATGCATTTGGGGATCATTTTCACACAAAATATATAAGAATATGATGACATGAATAAATAATTTTTTTTATTTGAATAATAATCCATATTATAAACGATATATAAGGGAAAAAACATGTTCCAAAACCATAAATTTAACAAATTTATAGAGAACAAAAAACCCTAAATCAATGTGATATTTAGTCACCACCAGACAACCCCAGCCGCTAATGAACAAACCCCTCAACACTATCAATCACTTTTCCTTGACATTCATTTGATAAAACCAGATCTATACACAGCCAAAGTTGAATACATGGTGTAAAAAAACATACCTCAATGGATCCCACCAACTGTTTCATAATAATACTTTACAATTAAATATTATGCTCGGGTAGACAAAGACATGAAATGAGATAAAATTATATTATTTTAATATAAAACATATATAATCACACCATTCCAAAATTTGTAAATCATTTCCAAATAAATAATTTTTCATGAATATACATAAACCATTAAAATATATATTTCATGGATAACAATAGAAATAACTTCCACAAGGGGTTAAATTTGGTTCAAGATAGTGACGATCCTCATATAATTCAAATTATCAATATTTTACCTTTTCTACTCATTATCCTATAACAACATGCCTATGGGGTAATATTTCACCCCCATTATTGGAAACCATCCAAAAAATATACCACCATGTGTGAAAATTACATGACTATAACATCTAAGTGGTTAAATATTTATCCTCATGGTTGGATACCTAAATATTCAGTGATCACATAATTAATTACCTTAATAGAATCGTTAAAAGGAAATATCATTTGTGAAACTATATAAAATTTTATTAAAAACGTTTTTCCATAAAAAATACATTGTAGAAAACCATTTTCATAATCCTAACCTAAATCACTCTATTTTATCAATTCATTGATCAAGACTTTGACCAAGACTATGACCAATTTTAGAAACAACTATTTTCATGTACGCCAGAAATATAAATCAAATTCATAAAACCACCTACCTTAAAAACACATTTTATATCAACCCCCATGAAGAAACTGTAAAAAAATATGAAATTATTACTAAATGAATCAAGGGATAATCCTAAACTATAAAATCCTAAGAAATAATCTCAAAATTACCAATTTCAAGAATAAATGTGACAACAGAAATAACTTTCCACCACAGTTCCCAAATAACGCACCAATATGACTGTAGAACCCAATAAAACCCCTCAATTACAATATGGATAGACAAGTAATATGTTTAAAAAACATATATCCAACAAATATTTAGTGACTTTGTAGAATTTATGCAAGCTGAACATGAAGAGTATGAGGTACCAAGACCAAAACAAATAATTCCTAACAAATATTGGATCATAGATTTTATCAACACATTGATCAACTAATTATTTGACGTGGGAGATTTAAAAATATCAAATATATGGTCATAGGTAATTATGGGTAGAATTTGGGTAGATGTAGAACAAATAAATAATAAATTATAGTCTTTTGAGTGAAATTAAAATTATTAAATTTGTAATTTATGGGTCTAGTGACGCTATCGGGGAGCTAGTGGACCCCACTAGCTATTGCATAGATATTAAACAACATAGTATCCCCTTCCAAAACCACCAGTTGTATATTGATATTCATTGAAAGGCTAGTTTCCCTTCTATTTCTTCATTGTAAATGGGTTCTTGTTAAAAAACTCAGCAACTACTCAAGGCACACCATCAACCCCTCCTAGTAATAAAAAACCCACCTAATACAAGATGAGATTAAAACAATGATGAACAATACAAAAATAGGATAACTAGAAAAGAGAAAAAAAATATCAAGAAACTATAATACCCTCCCCCCATATTTATTTTTTACCTTAGAAATATATGTTGAGAAAAGTTGGACCACAAATAAATTTGGTCATTTATCCCTCTTAATTTACTCCCTCTATGATATCTCATCCAAGTCTTACCACTTATTCCAATAAATTGGAACCAACATCCAATTATTTTAGAACATAATATTTACATGAGAATCAAAAATTCAAAACCATTTCCTGTAAATGGAAATATTTGGTCCCATATTGAGTTCATCCAAATTCAAAACATGAAAGGGTCAAGTAGATACTTCATGAGTTGGGACATAATGATAGTACTTTGGATTAAAGTCAACTAAGGTGGTATTTCAAATTTATATTCCACCTTCCCAATCAATTCAATGACATAGCATTATCCAACATATCTAGGAGAGGGTGTCCTTTCTTATGATGTCATTGGTGACCCAATTATATTGAGAATATTAAGAATATTTTGTTGTTAACTAAAAACTCCAATTAAAATGACAATGATCATGGTAATATATGTACTGACACTGATCCATCAAAAAATGCTGATGAATAACCCTAACCATCTGCACTCTTTCATAAAAAATATTATTAATATAAAATAAGAAACAAAAATGTTATACCAAAAGAGAGGTGAGTTGTAGTTTTATCCTTAAAAACAAAAAAATGTTCCATCTAGAAGGATAATTGGTTACTTTTATTATAAGAAAAACAAACATGAACCAATTTTTTATCCTAAGAACCACATATGTATAAAGAAATATGATCAAAGCATCTAATCTATAATTTTATTATCCCTTTCTCTTGGATGATTCATAAAAGAATCATATGTTGTTTAAACATCATAAGATATATCACCAACATCTGGATACCATTCCAATAATGGGAGGTAAATAAAGGGTCACTATCTGAGACAATACTATTTTTATACCCATAATACTTTATGATATACTATAAATAAAACTATCCAATTTATTCCACTTTATTGGTTTCACAAATTGAATATAAACAATGTAACTTTTAGAAATAGTCAATCACCACCCAAATGTATTTCTTACCCCATAGAGTCTTGGATAATACAAAATTAAATCCAAGCATGTCTTATTCCATGTCAATGTTGTAATGAGAATATGCTGGAGAATACTAGAATTCTTTTGACGATCAGACATAAACATCAATCATATGCAGTATCATGATACAATGTTACCTATTTAATGATAAATATAAAGCCACTAGAACTCATAGTTCATCTTTTAAAACATCATCTTTGTTTTAAGAAGGTTATTCAACAAAATAATGATGAAAATAACCCAACATATATTTTTTCATAATCTAAGGAACTATATAATAGTTCCTAAATCCAAATAATCCTTTATATTAGGGAGACCAGTCACTGATGGTCTCCCCCCCATATAATGAATTTTTAATATTCAAAATAATTTATCTTGTTGCTTCTCCTAGAGATTAATATCAAAGAGATATAATATCAAATGATTACTCTCTAGAAAATTATTTGTCCTTAATACCAGATTTCCAAGAACATATGAAGAAAGTGACCTATAAATATCCATTGATAATTTTTATCCATCATATCATGATATAGAAACATATTTTTAAGAGCATCAGAAACTACATTACAATTTCATGGAGTATTGGGAATGTCATACCTGAATGACTATAGGAATTAAACCCAACATATCTTCTTTAGGCTCAAATAATTGTGATAAAATATATAAATCAATATTTTATGATCAAATTAAAATAAAAACATCACAAATAATGGTTGTGTCTCCAACTTTTAATGGTATAAACAATGTCAATGCATTCCAAATCACGAGTGGGATAATTCCGCATGTGACATCAACTATAACAAGAGAAATAATCCACCACATGATATCCTTTAAAAAGTAAGCATCCTAATCCTTCATATAAAGAAACAAAATAAAACTTATATCAATTTTTGGCTAATGGTAGGGACCAAATTAGTGCTATGGTCAAACACTTCTATATTTCATGAAAGGATGTTTGACACTTCTAACCCCACAATAACATCAACCCCTTCTGGGTGAGATAAATCAAATGTGAAACATGTTTTGATAAATCCTTCATAAAATACATATAATATCCTACTAGAATAAGGAGACGTAAATAATAGAGGAATCATACAGTAATTCCCGTTATATAATAGCAATCACTTTTTCTTGGTCAATTGAGATACAATCTTCTGAGATCACAGGTCTTACGAAAAAAAATTCTACAATACCGAACAAGAATATTGATTATTTTACACATTAGAAGTGATACATTAGGATCTAAATAACATGAATCAAGTTATTTAAATTATAATACTAGGTCATATAGTATACTATAATTTCTTCCACAATTTCAATAACAAAATTTTACAAATATTAGAGGAAAAATAGATTCATAAGTTTAATGAAGATAGTAGGATAATTTGTTGGGCTAAATGGTCTCATGAGTTATTGTAAATGTACATACATGCTACTGAAGTTGGTAATTATAATATACAATTTCCTAATTCTGATTTGGTTAAAATAAAATTTATGATTAAACTTTGTGAACCATATTACGCTTTTAACTAACCAAATAAATCATTAAAGTGGAGGAAGAGATATATTTTATTGACCATTACTTGATTTAGAATTTGAAAACCAAAGGATAAATGAAAATTATCATTGTCCTTTTTTAAAGATCATACTATCTACTTAGTTTGAATAAATTGCGCATAAAAATCCATTTTCCTCAGATCATTCAACTAAAAACTCGTCTCTTTCTACTCAGTCAGATCCAAGTGGAATGATTGAATTAATATCTGCTAGTTTTTCGATTCTAAGTTCTTCAACAACTATGATTCACACTATGGGTGGAAAATACCTTGAAAAAATTTATGAAATTCATTAAAAAACAAATTATTCTCACCATAAAAATATCCCAACACTACTTCCACTGAAAAAAATACATCAACTTAATTAGATCCTAAAGGGGATGCACATCCTGACTGGACCTTGTGTCTCATTATCCATGAAAATATAGGGAGAAAACATTGGGGTAGTATAGAAAATATAATAATGTGAGAAATATATTCAATCTTTCGAAGAAATAAATAAATCAGGATAATAATATCCATGTGGGATAGGTCAAGGAAAAACATCCCAACAATAATCAATGTCTCATGTAAAAAATTGAACGAAAGAAATTAGTAATTATACACCATCTTAGTTCTTAGACATGTTTCAATTTCATAAAGAATGGAATATGGTCAAGTGGATGATTTAAAATATTTACAATATAAATTGATAGGAAGAAGTTATAGGAACATGTATGAAATTATGTTTTTTCTAAGGATGAGAAAAAAATCGTACCACTCACTATTGAAGTACATGCATCAACTACCAATGGAAACTCATAAAATTTGTGTAACTGCTTCATTCCAAAGGCATATGGAAAGAAGACACTTTTTATGAAAAGTTTAACTAAATTTCAGATCATTTAGGTCTTAAAAAACCTATAACAATGTGGGGAGAAGAAAAATTCTAAAATAAATAATCCAAGTGACAATGACAACTGCATGACATGAATACCATTAGTTGCATGGAAAAAATTGTCTTCTGTGTCCCAAATGTACACATAGCTAACACGTTAGGGTAATAGTCACTAATAGTGTGGATGAAAAAAATATAATAATCCCCACCACAATTTACTTTTTGAAAATTTTTATGTATTCTATTCCCCTTAAAATATCAACAAATGTCGCAACTAATCATAGGAGGAATTATCATTACTCCTAACATTCCAACCCTGTAAATCTCTAACACCAATGTCAGATCAAAAACATCAGAATATTTAGAAGAATTTGTTGGAGTAACTCTAACCATATATATTGTCAATGTCCCATCTAAAACCATTGGGCCTAATCATCACATTATACAAAACATTAGGTGAAAACAGGGAGTGCTCGGTGATGTAACTGGATTACCCCACCAGTATTTGATTCCCTTGATTGAGGGTGAGGAACTCAATATGCTTCACCAAGGTCAATGTAAAGTCCACCAATCAATCACTCTCTCACATGGACACAAACAGTTGTTCATTATAACTCAAGTGCACCACCCCATATTACAGAGGCTAAAAACTAGAAATATGGGTGTGTAATATATATTTGGGAGACTATACCCCCTGTTATGATGTGTTGTATCATTAGATAAAAATCATAATTGAATGAAAATAATACATGTAAGTACATGATAGAATTCAAAAATTATAACCAATTGAATAATCCAATAAATAATAAAAGAATAATGCGATAACATACTATGAAGTAACTCAATTTCATTCTAGAGATGTACATGAAAAGTCTAGAAAACTCAAAATAAGACTCAAAGTCTTATGTCTCGAATCTCACATCAGTCCCATTTCCCACACTCTGTCCCATTCAAAAACTAGAAATCAATAGCAATTTATTTTCCCCTTGTCCAAACCTGCATCCACGTAATATTCTCATGTACCTAATGGTTACTCAAATAGGGTGTGTGTATTATTCAAAAGGTTCACACCATTGTGTATTAACAAACCCATCAAATAAGAGGTGTATGAAATAAAGAAATAAAAAAGGAATATCAATTAATATAATAATAAATAAAATTCAATAACAACCTACATTAGATTCATGATGAAAAATATTTGGGCATTTAAGACATCCATTGCAACCATAATCAAATATCCATAGAAAATAACTTTCTATGGTGTTACGATGGAATATCTATAATCATGTCTTATAACCATGCCAACCACAACCATATAACCATGGTAAATTACCTAATTCAGTGGAATTCTAGAATATTTTTGAGAATGTCTCTCAACCATTCCAAAAAAATGCTTATAACCATGGTATAGTCACAACAATAAACTTTGTACAATGACCTATAAGAATTACAACATTGGGAAAAGTCCTATATGCATTACACCATGGTACTAGGAAGATAACTCTCTATATATGATGAAAAACATGGGATTGGGCTAATCCTTCTCAATATCAACATTACAACAAATAATTTTGAATATTCTCAGGTTATGCAAGATATATAATAATTACAACATGGAACGCAATTCATGTTATATATCATAGATATAACAATATCACATCAAAACTATATATGGTTTATTATTTTAAATACCATTATATTTTCATGTTCCACATACAATTAAATTAATATTTGATTAAAAATTTTATAAATAATAAATAATCCACAATTTATGGATGTTATATTAATAAATCCCTCTAGGTCATATGTTATGATATGAATAGATTATGTCGTTTTCCAGTTCAATTATATTCTTGTTTCTCTCACCCCATGGGAAGCCATGAGGCATTAAAAAATCCATTTCAAACCAAAAGAAATCATGAAATAATTACTTTTTTATTTAGTTAATTTGGCCGTATTCAACAATGGAGTTATTACAGAATTTCATAATCTTTAGAAATTATCAAACCATAGGGGTATTTTTTAGAGCCCCTACCAATAACTGTTGATTCAAAAATTCTTCCAATGGCCAATACCATGAGGAAGAAAGTGTGTATGATTCCAATGAGGTTCTTAGATTGATAGTAATAAAGACTAAAACCAACAACTCAATCAGCCTTGGGTTTTCCCCAAAACTGTTCGAGAAGATGGAAGAGAATGAGGAACCCTAACAAAAAAATACATTGTATGAATTTATCACCCAACCAGGACATCCATAATGGATGTTGTAATCCCAAAATTTTCTAGACAATTCCCTATGGTCAATAGTGGAAGAACTATGGAAAAAACGAGGGGAATTAATTAACATAGAATGTTTAAAAAATAGGTCAAAAATTTAAATGGTGGTTAATTTTTTTAAACATTATGTAAATGGTTGTCATGGAATATTCCAAAAAAAACCCATATAATCTTATTTATTTTATTAAAACCCTCAAAAAAATACAGAATTTGTAATCTCCTTATACATCATTTTTTCTATAAATAATTTTCAACCCATTTTTTTTAAACAATCTTAAACTCTATTAATTTTTCTCAACTCACCAAGAAGCAATGAATCACATAACCCACTTATACATGGACTCAATTAATTTAGATAGGCATATATCCCTATACATAAAGTCATTTCATCCAAAAAAAATTTATCCTTATGGATAATATATGATCATTCTCATGTTTCCTTTCACCCCAAGACTATGTTAATTCAAATGAATTAATTTAATGAAAAAACAAAACCTAAATTAAATATTATTGAAAAATGTAGAGAGATTCATAACTAGAAAAATACAAGATCTTACAACCTCCCCACCATATGACAACTCATCATTGGGATTCTCATAGAATCACTATGAGGTCTCAAAAAATTGTGTTTCCAGTATATTTGCATATTAGAATCCATATCCTATATCAAATCATAAACTCACCCATTCATCCACTACACCAAAATCAATGGTATAGTCCTACCTCAAATATATTTCTCAGTACAATCAACAAACCATTATAAGATGATCCTCACCAGATGAATCAGAACAAAGCTCAACGTCTACTATGTATATAACATTAGAAGCGTGTGGATGATATCTCTATAGATTGAGCACATGAAAAAAATCATACATGGAATTCTATATCTATTAAAGGGATAATTGGTTCACCATTGGATGGAACCTCGCCCCTATTTAAAACGGCTCAAAAAACCATGATGATACCTTTCCCTATTTCCTAACATGTCATTTCCCAAACCTAAATGACACTCATAGAAAAACATGATACCCAAATTCAAATTGAATAGGTAATCTAGGATGGAAATCATTTGATTTTTCCCTACTCTCATTTGTTAATAACCACTATTTTATCAAATGAACCAATTTGGATATCTCCTATACAAGACTAGTTCATAAGAGTGATGACTCACCTGCCTCTAGCCCACAAAGAGAAGAACATCATGTCCTGCCTTACAAAGCATAAATATTATTCTATTTGGATCGATAACTATAAAATATTTTTATATGAAAACTCCATGAGTTCCATAAGTTCATCCCATGAACCCCAAATATCCAAAAATTAATCTCATAACATAACCTCCACAACATGAAAATTCCAATTTAATTGACCACCATTCTATGGATCATTGGGTTTCATTAAATGAACACATGATTCTAGAAATTTTTAAAGGCCCTTCCCAAAACTGCATGGGAGATTTGATTCCCTTTCTTAAATGACACTCCTCAAAATAATGTGAAACCCAACCACCTCGAACATGTAAATATTTTTCAAATCACCAAATGTGATGATTTTACTAATAGGTAAAAAGTGTGATACCATTGCCAATTTATCTAAATGAACCCCTAAAACCCCTTTTTAACAGGTCATCCTAGGTAGTCCAATCACAAAATTCATTGATACATAATCCCAGTTACACTTTTGAATGTGTAATGACTATAGAAGGCCAATATCCCTATCATGCTTAGCTTTCAAATGCAGAAAAGTGAAGCATCTAGCCATGAAACTTCTGAACACCTTCTTAATTCCTACCCCTAGTAATATTTATAAGTATAATGATTCATATTTCATAATCCAGGATTAATCTCCCATATAGAATCATTAAACACCCTCATCATCCCCTCATGCAAGCCCATAGGAAGCCATACCCAACCATGAAAAAAAGTATAATTATATTAGCTGAGATACATCACTAATGGAATCCTCCCACCACATAATTTTTATCTCAGAAGTGATCCTTATAGATTACAAAAATTCTCAGCCTTAATCCAATACAGAATCAAAGGTATAACTGATATCAAAATCCGAGATACATTCTCCTAAGATTCAAGAAAATCCAAATGTATTTCTGTAAAGAGGGACATTTTTCTACAGTAATCACTAGACTCTCTTACTTCCTACATATATGTCATCTAGATCAAATAATGTACATTGAAGTTTCCCTTTCCATGTGTATAATGAAATTCATTATTTAATGTCTGTAATAATCAAGACACCTCCTATACCGAAGGATCTATTCCTCCTTGGAAATGATATACTTGACACTCATATGTTATATGTATACCACAAAACACTCACCGATGAGATAGTGTGTCCAAAATCTAATGGAATTTATTACTACCTCTAACTCCAGATCATAAGTTGAATAATTCTTCTCATGCAATTTCAACTTCCTCGAGCCATAAAAAACAACATGATCCACATGCATCATCACTACTCTGAATCCCACCATTGATGTGTCACAATACATAGTATATTATTTACCTATCATAGATAATGTGAGGAAAGTTTATTAGGTCAATCTTCCTTTCAACTCTTAAAAATATCACTCATAAGCATCCGACAAAACAAAATCAACAATTTCGTGGTTATCACTGACAATGATGCTACCATAAGGGAGAAATATCTGATAAAATTCTATTAATAACATGACAAACCCACAAAGATCTGAATTTTGAGATTTTCGTGGTAAATTCCCAAGATATCCTAGAATTTAATTTCTCTTGGTCAAATGACATGTCTACTGATGGTATGGCATGTCCAAAAAAGGGTACTTTATTTATCTTGAAATTTCATTTAGTTATCATGGCATAATGATGATTTCCCCTTAATGTACTGATGATGATGTCATGATGTATGGCATGATTATATAATAACTGAGATATAACTAAGATAATTTTAACTAAATCTAAAAAAATCTCCAAAAAAGAATAAAATCTCATATTCATAACATCCAAGATTATCTCAAGCACATTGGTAAACCTAAATTACATCCCTACAAATTCATACAATCCAGAAAAACTCTTGAATGATATATTAAGTATTAATGATAGTCTCACCATTAAATGATGAGATCTTGATCTCAATATAATCTTGGACAAGTCCATAAATTCTCTTATGTAATCAAATATATCATCAATTCATATATGATGACACCAGTTCTAGAACATAATTTTTTTCAACAACTGCTAATCCACACATAACTAAAAATATCCCTCATCCATTTTTGGGAAGAGAACTAGAGAACCCCAATGAGATGTAATCATCCCTATAAAGCCTTTAGATTAGTGATATTCTAATTAAACCTTAAACACCCGAATCGCTAATGGTTCTATTTGGTAGGGAATGATAGAAAATGGCTCTACTCTAAGAACCATTTCAATTGGGAATATGCTCTCTCTCTCTCGAGTTACAATCTATAGAACTCATCAATAAAGACATCCTAATACCTTCTAACACAATAGGAAAAGAATCATGTTTCATTTCACCATCATCTAGTGCATGACTCGCTATATGATCCATGGAACAATCCAATTTGTACTGAATGGGTCATGCATGACTAGGAAAAAAGATCCCACTCACCCTGATGTAAATAACTATTTTCATTTAGATATTGGAAAGTAACTATCTTCCTCTAATAGTCGATATGATTCTGGTATAGAACTAAAAAATCCATTCCATGAGTTAATTTTATTCTTTTCTTTTCAAGCATTAATATTTACCAAATAAATTTGTAACCACCAATATCTAGAAAATGTAACATGAAAAATTTTATATTTTCCCACTACACATTCAATGGACTATAAATGGTTAAAACATCAAATAAGTACTACATGTCCTAACCCAAACCATTATAAAATATGTACATAAAAAATAATATGATGTTCATATCATGTCAAACCGGGCCATGATAAAAAATTAAAATAATCACTAACATCATAAAATAATAACCTCAACGAATATGTGAATCACATAAGTTGAAACCCCGCACTCCTCTAGTACTATCTCCCTATGAGTATATGTAATTTCACGTATAAGGTCCTTTCTTTTCATCTCAACAATAGGTTAGGTGCTCATATCCAAAAATGGGTCTCCTCTGAGCATCATGGTTTTGATAAGCAAAGATCCATTCAATGGGAAATAGACTTATCCTTGGAGGAAATTAGTGACAATAATACCAGGGGTCATGGTTCTAACAAGGTGGTAAAGTTTGACATGGACAAAGTCTTCAACCGAATTTACTGGCCTTTTATCTTCAAGGTTTTGTAGATATGGGATCATCCTCCTCAGATATGATATGATTTATAGATGTTTCAAATATTCATGGATGGATATCCACTTCAGGTGTAGGAATTATGGATTATTAAAATCTATTTTTGGAATGAGGAATTGGGATTCTATATCCCTAAGTCACTTTATTCATTCCGAGTACATTTTCAATCCTCTCATCAATAAGGCCATCATGTATGGTTTCATCCTCCCATATTAGTGAAAACCCAGATCATTCAGTATCTTCCATCTCATGTTTTCAGATGACTCAATAATATTCATGATCATTGGGATTAGGTTTGTTTTTTTGGCTTAAAAATATCATTTTAGATTATAGTCATTGGACTAGTCAGATTGTTAGCTACAATAAGATTTTGTTTTATGTCCTGAAAAGATTCAAGTCCAGTAGGATTTCCTCTCTGCGAAAAAGGCTAGGTATATAGAATGGATCATTCCTCATGGAGTATCTTGGTTCTCCATTATCTCCTCTAAGAATGAGGATCCACTATTTTGATCCCATTGTTTGGAAAATGATTGGTCATGTTCGTTACTAGAACAATAACTTATCATCCTATGGAGGTGGGATCAGCTTGGCAAGAAACATCCTTTCATATATTCATTGCCATGAATTAACACAATACAGGTTCTGAAGGGAATTTCCTCCAAAAAAGAATCCATTATATCCGCTTTCATATGGGACACCCATGAAGAGTGGATAATGCATTGGGAGGAATGGAATAGGCTTGCTAGACCAGTTTAGAAGGGTGGTAGCAGGGAAAAAAGCATCTCTGACCCTTTGCATAACATGTGGGAAAAGTTGTCTTAGGATTTGATTGAGGCTCACAGTATGCTGGGAATATTCATGGAAGCCAAAATCAATGGATACAAGCCTGACTCATTTGGGAGTCGGGATTCCCTTCGGTCAATTGATTCCTCTCATATTAAATTCATTCAAATGCATACAACATGGATTATTAGGTCTAGGGAGATCAACTTTTGGCCGCATAACTTGGTGTGTGTCCTCCTTGATATCCCATGTTTCCCTACGACCAATATCACATTTAAGAAGTTAATTATTTAACCATATTTCTGCAATGTTGTAGTGGATTATAAATAGTGTTTTTCCTTTGGGATGATTGATATTTTGGAAGATCTAAACTGATACATTTTTACTAATTCTTCTTCAAGTTCCTTTTTATCTATGGACTATCAGAGGGTAATAAGCAGTAAGACTCCATAGAGCACCTTGGCCCTAATTTTATGGGTTAAGGAAATCACCGCTAAACATAACTTTATTGTCTCAATCATATATAACAATGAGTTAACCATGGATGAGAATGTTAATAATACTTGTGTCGGCTTAGATTAAAGATGCAGGTGCTACAGGGAACCTAGTGAGGAGTGCTTAGACCATTTTTTTTCTTCAGTAGTGAGTGGGGGTACACTATGTGGCATGCCTTTGGTGAATTTACATGCTTTTTTATTTTGGATATGAGGAACCTCCCCATCCTTCATCGTTTCTTCCTACGTGTGGGGGATACAGGTCTGGAGAGAAGTGAGCACACCATAATCTTCAGTGTAAGGTGTTGGTGCCTTTGGAGGGCTTGCAACAAAGCCAGACATGAGGGGATCCAATACTCTAACAGGTCTCTAGTTCCTATAAACTTTTTATTTCTACATGATATGGTTGGGTTTCATGGTAAATGGTGTGATGCTCCCTCTCTATGTTTGATTCTAAGGGCCCTTGAGAATCTTTCCATATCCTTCTCGGTAACATTGATACATGGTTCCCTAATCCTCATGGATTTATGATCAACTATAAAGGCTTATTCTCTATGAATATAATGAAGGGTGGTGGTGTTCTATGAGACTCCATGGGTCGGTTTATTCATGTATTTTCTACTCACTTCGAATGAGGTCAGTATCTCCTGGCTGAGGCTCTAGATATGATCAGTTGTCTTTAGATATGATGGCTTTGAATTATTGATGTTTCTGTAATAAAAACCGATTCTCCCATCATTCATGATTCTGTACATGGCATGTGCATCATCCCCTGGCCTAAATCATATATCATGATAAGGTGTATGACTCTTATTTGAGAGGGAAATTTCATTCTACTCACTTTTAGGGATGGAAACAAGGTTGTTGATCGCTTTGACATTATGGATTTATAGGGTCTAATGATTTAATTTCCCTCAAACTTGTATGCCCTCTCAATTGATGGGGTGAATCTCATTATATTTCATGCACTTTATATCCACCACATTAGGCCATTGTATCTTTATTATTTTCTTTTTTCACTCTTATTCCTTTGAAATATTTTTAATGCCTCTCCATATTTTTAATAAATAAATAATAGTAATAATAACATCAATTGTAATATGAAAAAATCCCAAACTACAATATCATCCATAAATACAAATATTTTTTCCCATAAATGGGTTAGAAACTCTAATTAAAAATCTCATTATTATGGCCTGACACATTCTATTATCTTTTATACATTTTCCGAAATAGTGAAGCAACAGAAAATTAACCTTCTCCTCCAATAAAACATTTAACATCACCAAATATGGAACTCTCTAACGTGGCCATAAAGGGTCGGTCATGATACCTCAAACATGCCACCATGAATGATATATATTTCTAACTTGTAGTGTGTTGTTAAATGTATATTTGGGAGACTATAACCCAAGAATAAAGTGGCATATAATTAGATAAAAATCATAACAAATTAAACAATTAAATGTAAATATATAATAGAAGACAACAATAAATTCCAACTAAATAATCCATCAAATAATAAAGGAATAATGAAATTATGTGATTTAGTGTCACAAAATTTTATTCTAGCACCATACATGAAAATAATTACAATCTCAAAAAAGAGACTACATGTCCTATGTCTTGAATCCTACATTGTTCCAATCTCTAAAACTCTACCAATAACCAAACGTGAAATAATAATCAAGGTCATATTTATTTTACAAATATGCATCCATGTAATCATATTGGGTACTAAAAGGTTGGCCAATAGTGTGTGAGTATCACTTAGTTTTTCGACACCACCATGTCCTAACAAACCATTATAATAAAAAGTGTTAATAATAAATAGGTAAATTATTATATTAATTAATTCAATAATTAAAAAATTAAATAACAACCTACTTCAGCACTATGCTCAAATATACCTGATTATGTATTAAAACCATGTCAAACACATCTATATAACTAGGGAGAATAACCATCCTCAGTTCAAAGAAAAAAAATATGGGAATGTTTTATGACCATGCCAACCATGACCATATATCCATGGTAAGTAACCTACATCAACGTCATGATGAAATATTTTTTATCGTGTCTCGTGACCATCCCAACCACAAACATATGAACACAGTATAGTCACAAAAAGTAATCTGTGTCAAAGACCAATAAGAATTACAACATTAGGTTGAATGCCCTATACACATTACAACATGGGATTGAGAATAGCCATCTCTCTATAATAATTACAGCATGGGATTGGGTCAATCATTCTCTATATAATCATTATAGAATATAAGTCCCAAAGGCCAAAGTGGTGCTTGTAAATAAGAATTATAGAATGGAACAGAATTCCATTCATATATCATGGGTATCATAATATCACATCATAAAAATAAAAAGTCAATTATTAGATTTACATTTCTTCTTTTATATTCCACTTTCATTAAAATTTATAATTTAATAACAATTATATCAATAATTTATAAGATGCAATCTAGTGATTCTATAAAATAAATCACACTATATCACATTTCATGCTAAACATACATTAAGTTATTTTCTAATTTAGTTATAATAATGGTTCTCTCACCCTATGGGTATCTCTAAGTTAGTAAAAAATTCATTTCAAACCAACGCATGTCAAGAAATAATTACATTCTTTTATTAATTTAATATGGGTTCATGAAATGAGGGTGATATCATAGTATAGCATAAATTGTGGAACTTATCAACATATAGAGTTCAGATTTAGGCCCCCTACCTTTAACCGAAAAATACAACTACAATTCTAGTGGGATAATCCATGTGAAAGTAATTGTGGTTGATAGAAAATAGTTTTCCTGGTCAAAACTGACCATGATCAACTCCAAAAACATAATCAGTCAATGGATTTCACTATAATGGTTGGATAATAAGGAAAAGAAGGAAAAACCCTAATGAAAAGGATTTACAAGGGATTTCTCACACAATTGGGATGTACTAAAGTTTTTTTTTATCCCTATATTTCTTGGAGAATTCCCTAGGGTAGAGAGAGAGGATCAGCATCAGAAATTATGAGAATTAAGTCACACATCATGTTTAAAATAGTAAGTTGGGAATTTACAGAATGTGTAATGTGATTAGACATCTTGTAAAAAAATTTAATAGAATAGGCTGACAAACCTTCCCCTAAGATTTATTTTATTAAATCCCATGAAAAATTACACAACATGTAATATACATACAAGGCATGTTAATGTTATTAAATTTATTTTTCAGCACAATTCCCTTTTAAAAAATCCATAATACTTTTAAATTTTATCAAGTCACCATAAACCTATGAAATATGTAATCCATTTATAAATAGACTCCACTAATTCAAACAAGCATAAATCTATGATAATTAAGACACCACTCCTCAACATAATGGGATCATGGTCACAATGAATTCAATGTATATTTTAATCATTCCTAGCCAATAATTATCCTCCTAAGGATAATTTTTTCCTTGGAAAGATGGTAGTTCCAAATGAAGAAATTATTGTTATTCATTCCCATTAACATATCTTTTATGTTTTTCCACACTATCCAGAACAAGGGTAGGTGTGAAAGCTTCTTTCACAATTACAACTATGTTCATGACTACATCAATGAAAATATAATCAACTTGAGGGACTCCAAATTGAGGTTTATTGACAGAACCCACCCAATGATTCCTTGGAATCCTATTTCAGGAGAATGGTACTATACATAAAATCCAATGAAACCAAAGAACATGATACCCAAGAATAAATTATTTCCTAAATTAACAAAAAAACCGGAAATAGAAATAGACACTGAAGAATATGGAATCTGATTCAACCATCCTAAATCATAGGTGATAAATTCCCATACCACAAGGGGTAACATTATTCTTTTATTGATGAGATATGGTCAAACCACTCGCTCCCAACCGGCTACATAATTCAAGAAATGCATATATTGTATATATTCATACATACCAAGATTCATAATTATAACCAAAACAAATATTCCAAACCAAGATACAAATTTTTGTTGAACCAACCAGAATTTCCCAACATTCTTGACCTCGATCCAGTTCTGATATGTCCTAGAGGGAATTCATGATTCCCATGGGTTGTGGAAAATATCATTATCATTAAGAACAACCTGTTGAAATTATATTTCCATAAAATTTCATAGAACTCGAAGAAATTAATAATGATAATTTTTATATGATAATAAAAATCCACATTGGAAAAGAGACATTGAAAAGGAAATAATGATGTTCAATAGTAAACTAAAAAAATTATATTGAACAACAACAAAAAATTCCATGTGAAGTGTAGTCACCATCATACTCCCACACCCTACAAATGAGAAAACTTACCACAACCTTATGGTCTATTTCCATCACCTACATCTTATATAACACAACATACATATGACCAAAGGTGTATATAGGGTTTGAGAAAATGAGCCCAGTAAGATCCGATGAATGAAGAATTTATAATAAAAAAATTATACAGCTTAATATAATACATGGAGAGTCATTGTTTTCCAAAGAAATAATAAAAATCAAAATAAACCAGTATTTTTTTTATTTTCATAATCCATTCAAATATAACAGTCATGCATAAAAAAAGATAAAAAATTCCACATGGATAATATTATGTCTAGATAATTTAGGATCCCCTTGTAATTATCATTATCAATATGCCCCTAGGTTTTCTCATTACCCTAGGATGATTGGCCTGAGGTGTGGTGCGAAGACTTTAATTTTCACTCAAACCATGAAACAGGATGAGTGTAACTCTCTTTAATTGAAAATCCTTGTATTGAAAAGAAATCTACTAGAAATGAGGGTTTCAATGAGTGAGATTTGAGGTGACTATACCCTTTGATAGTGATATAATAATGTTTTGAGTAGGGATATATAACATGCATCCGAATAAAAGAATCACAAGACTCAACAAACCCACTAATGATGGAAGCACAGTCAATAACATTAAATAGTGAAATAAATTAACAAAATATATAGAAAAATAAAATAAATTTTCCAAACATTCATTTATATCAATGAAATTATCCATTACCAGTCATACAATACAATAATAGGAAGGGTGAACTGATGGAAAGCCACAATACGAACATATATATAGAATGCGAGAACAAGAAGTAAATGTCAAAAGGAAACTTCAGTTGAGGAAAAAACCAAAATTCCCATTCCTATCATCGCATTCTAACAACCAGTAAGATCAAACTACTGATCCTTGGCATTTACATAAATACAAATGCATATAGTCTACACGCATCCTAATGTACCCATGTTGGGTGTGAAAATGTGTCTCAGTATGGTACAACCCACATTTGTGTACCTTACATTTGTGACGAAGAATGTGAATACTAATAACAAAATAAGAATAAAGGGCATGCAATTTAAAAAACACAAGCTTCCCTAGTGATCAATGTCTTCTAGTAAGATATCACCTACATAAGACAATGTTGTAACAAAATAGAGGAGAGGATCCTAATCCCATGGATTTAGGGATCCCCTGATAGATATCAGCCCAGATGAACCCTCAGGTACCACATCTATTATTTCACTAGAACCTCATGCCTACCGATAAGTCGTGTCCAAGAAAAATCAATAACATCTCAATGGAATTCCCAATTGATACAAAATAGATCCCTGAGACCACTGCTCAATCTCACAAATAGAATCATGAGCACCATAGGGACAATGATATCCCCAAATAAATTTACTACTCCACACTATCGGGGGACTTTACCCACACGAGTGGTCAAACCCCCCTCATCATCATGTCATCCACTGTGCACCTGACTCCAAGGGTTATTTTTTCATATAATGATTGTATATAAATCACTAAAATATTACCTAATCCACTTAAAATCTGGAACCTTGTTCCCCTTTTAGAGTGTCGCTCAAATACAATGGCACTGCCATCCAATATCATGGGCCACACCATAAACGTGGTGACCATGTCACCTCAACCAAAGATGATTTCACTCAACTGGTTATCACATCACCAGAGTAAAAAAGTCCAAGACCATCTCGATGATCAGATCAACACAATTCAATTTTTCCATTGCCATTTAAAACCTTGGAACTAGACTATCATGATCCCTAGGGATTCAATGGTATATTACAAGTAATTCATATACAAAAATGAATTCAATTTTAAAAAAAGAAAATTAATTAATGTAACACCCCCTCGCATAACATTCCAAATGGTTGAAGGCATATAACCCAGCCTCGCATGATTAATCATGGTTAGTATATGCATAATGGAATCCCAAATGAACAATCAATCTAATATAAAACAAACCATATAAATTACGGGGTCTCACTCAGTTGGCACAATGACATGCTTAATGTTGTTCCTGTTGAGCACTCATGAAATCTTAATGAAAATTATGGACCACCTACCTTGGATTCATAGTCATAGAAATGTATTATCATATGATATTAGTATGAACAATCTAAATGATATCGGGGTATCCATTAAAGGCCCTAAAAATATGAAAAAATGGTCCAGGTGTTTTAGAGGTCATTGAGACGAGAGCATAGAAGAAATGAGTAATTGGTGAGGATAGCCTTATCGAGACGGATCCAACACTTAAAATTTCCTGAAGAATGTATTTTGGGTGAAGAGATGGGATAAAAACCTACAGGAGGAGGAAAATGCTTGAAACCTCCTACTGTTGTGTGTGAAAAACAATGGAATAAATAGAAATGGAAAATAAAATAGTGATGGGAAACCAAACTATAACCTCTTTATTGAGGCCTCATGGTCTGATCGTATAGTTTCATAAATCATTCATAATCCTTGCGATGTACAGTGTTTAGGTACTACCCAAATTGAACTTCTTGTTCAGCATTCACAAGGTTTTACAGACCATGTGAAAACCATGTGAAATCACTCTTCCGAACTGAAAACATTCATGACTGAACATTCACCCCAACCCTCTAAATTTTACAAACAATGAAAAATTAAAATATTGGGAAACACGGTTTTCTGTGAGAGTCTTCACAATTTACCATAGTAGTGAACCTTAAAATGTAACATCCAAAATAGGGCCTTCTGGACTTCAATTTTCCCAAAATGCATCCAAGCACATGAGACATTGGCTAAAATTATTAAACCATCCAAAAAAAGATATGGGGTTGACCTAAAACACTTAATTATATTTTGATGATTTAAAAAGAAATTAAACACCCACTAACTCCAAATATTCAATGAGGTTGAGGTTTTAGATCCACTCCTAACTACTAGGGATGTTACAATATCCCCACAAGAACATTGCATGTCCCCAAGATATTAAAAACCCAATGATGGTACCGAATATACTAATCATATCAAAATAACTTGGACTGCCCTACTCAAAAACTTACATGGAAAAATCGTTAAGGGGGATCCCCAACTAAGGAATTACATACCCTAGTAACAAACTGAAAAAAAATCTAACAATACATCCAATGACCATATCCTAGACATAAAACACCTCCTGTGATGAACTATCACACCTCTACCACATAAAGTTTACCTGTTTCACACTGGAAACCCATAATAATTCCACCTCAAATTGATTTCTATCTTGTTTACATTTCACACATGGCACCATTGAGGTTTGACATCTATCCAGATGGCCAAATTCTTCTCGGTGCCACACACCTATAAAAAGTCCCACATTGAAATGATGCTCAAATTTCTATACACCTCAACTAACCCAAATCTTCTCGATTCCCTAATGCCTATGCACCTCAATAAACTAGAATCCATTGATTCTCATATAGGTCATAGTTCCTCGAATGTCATATATGTATATATATATCACACTTGGGATGATTCCAAACTACTAAAAAGTGTATGGTTTGTCCACTTATACATCCTCTTCACCTTATTAACCAAAAAATATACATGCCCTAAAATCCTATGCCAAAAAAAATACAGTCATTCCCATGTAAAATTTCGAACCATTTTCGACTCACCAGCCTGCACAGACCCTTATATCTCCATTTTTTGAACCTAGTATAATAAATGAATGCCTGATGTTTTACCTTCATATAGTGATACACCATCCACTGGACATTGACATCAATGTTGGTTCTTACTATCTCTAACACAACCTTCATGTGTAGCTAATGCTCAGATACCATCAACCAGTACCACTTGCAGTCTAATCTCGTAACCCTGCATCTACCCGGTCCTTGATTGTTGGGTGTATGAGGAGGAATCCTATATGACCACTCGAGATACCTAATATTTACACATTCATGTCACTCCTTTGGAGGCAACTCTCGCTAGGTCTAGAAATGTTGTTGTTTTCTAGAAAATAAACACACTTTTGAAGACCCACTCTGAGGTGGTTTGCTCATGCCTTTGTCTTCACTTCTCTACTAAAACACATATTCGCATCCCATCCATATTTCTCACAATTCATCACTGAAATAACCTAATGTCATCACCTATCTCAAACATGATTGAGTAGTAATATTTCCCTCGCATATGAGCACATGGTTCTCTACCACTAAAAATGAGGCCAACCGGAATATGTTTACATGTTCCCAAATGGTGTGTTGTAACCCATTCATGAAATGCCTCACCCTCGAGGTGTCATCACCCTCCATACCTATTGTGAATCAAGATAAATAGATTCATGTATTATCATAGTCCTTGATTGACATGCCAGCCTGCTGATGTCTCAATAACTCTTGACATCTCTTAGACCTTAGTGTATCTAGGAAAAATCACTCAAACAACATGGCTTCCAAATCCTTTAAGGATAGCCTCTCATGTATATTTTTGTGCTCATGAATATCCCATAAATTCTTAAATGGTCCAATGATCATGTATAAATCTAGTATCACCCTCCACCCTAGAGGAATCATTATCTACTCAAATATCATCTTCATAAACTTGATATAATTTTCAAATGCTTCTTGGCCACCCTCTCCCTAAAAAAAGCAGGTGTTGTCACTTGAGATCTTGAGTATGATATGGAATCGGAGGATATACTCCCCTATAACCCCATTCAATACCCTAGATAGAACATACCTGACTCACTCTGATATTCACATCATTCAATTTTCCAAAAGAGTTCAGATCTAATGGTTGATCTACCAACACCTGAACCTATTCATGTTCGTAACCAAGTAAAAATTTTACTGGACACTAAAGGACCTCTACCTGATCATGCTGCTTCGACACCACATCATCACCAACAAGACACTCTATAAGATTATATCTAGATTTTAACCTATGATATACCATTAACATTCCATAACATACCATATAATGTATATATATATATAGAATATATGGAACTTGATAACAAGAATCATGATTTAACTACACTTAAACATCCCCATCTCAACTGGGAAACATGGATCCTGACCTCATGGACACCTTACCCTGCCCATTAAATAACCAAGTATCACGAATGACAAGTTCCATTCCCATCCTGGCAAACCACATCACCCTAAATAAGCGACCATGTTTCCCAAACTGGTGATCAAAATCACCCCATTTCTTTATACCTTCCTTCTCTTAAAAGATCCAGAATTATATATATATATATATTTATCACATGTAATATCCACCCACACATGAAATTTTATATCACATGCACATTCATATGTAAAATTAAAAAAAACCATATGTGCCTCATCAAAGCTGGAAACTGCAAAACAATCCCCCATACCATATCAGGCCAAGGTTCCAATTCACATCACTTTCCATACCAACCCAAAATATCACATGTCATAAATAATAATTCACATTTAATATACACAACTAAAGTTATAAATAGAATAAACTATCAAATTAGAAAATCAATATGGCAATTACCACTGTTGGAAACATGGTGTGTCCCCCTTGCATCGGCTGTAAGTACCAAATAATGATCTATTAACCATGTTCTGAGAAAATCAAAACCTCCGATGTAACAAAAAATAGTAATACAATGAAAAAGGTAAAATTAAATCCGCTGATACCATTTTTAGCATGCCAACCCGAATTTCCATCCAAACAATATAACAGGCTGAGTGCCACTAGCCATAGCCACACATCCCAGTACACTGAAGGTTGATAACCAATAATAAGGATTTACTGGAGTGACATTGGGTAGACTATACCCTATGGTAGAAAAATAATAATTGTATGATTAGATAAATATACCATTAATTATATGTAAATACATAGAAGAATCGAACCATACCTTCCAAAGATGGAAGTGCAGTCAATAATATACAATAGTGGAACAAATATACAACATCAGTAGTGGAAATAAATAAACATCCCAATCATTCATTTATTACTATGAATTAATCCATAAAATGTCATAAAATATCCATAGGGGTCTCTAATATAAGACCATAGAATGTACATGTATATACCATGCTAAAAAAGAAAGGAATACTCAAAAAGAACACCATCTGAGGTATGAACCAATTGTCCAATGTTTGCCATCTCATTAGAACAACCACTAAGATCCCAATCCGGAACCCAATCCCTAACCGGAATACAAACGCATAAAGACTATACATACCCCAAAGGGAAAATATAGGGTGTGAAAATGAGTCTATGTAGGGTCCCACCCACATGTGTGTTCCTTTCATTTTTTAACAAGTTTTGTACTAAAAATAAAATAAATGGTATTACTTCCAATTTAAATAATACAAGCCTCCCTAGTTCTCAGCATCCACCAAGAATATACCACCTACCTAAGCCAATTCTCGAATTCATTAGCATAGATGACCCATAGTTCACAACTCATGGAATACCCTTATTGATATCATCCCATGTGAACCCATGAGTCCCACATCAAAGAAGTCACATCCCCCTCATGCCAACTGAAACCTCATGTCCCTGAAACATCACCGACAACATGAAAGAATGCGTAATCAATAAAAAAAATACTAACTCAAACCCTATTTGAAATCACCCATCAGATCAAACCCCAACATCATTAGGCATAGATATATCTAGCCTCAATGTACAATCATTTTCATATCAAATAATAATGTCTTGAAGAATGTAGATTCTTGTCCCCCAAAATGATAATACCCTACATCCTTAAATATGGAGAGAATCATCCCCCAATATATAGTATCAACAATATCTTCTGATGGATCCTCACCAACCCCATGTATTTCTATGGTAAGACCCCCACCCCCTCCTAAATCATAACCTAATTATCACTACCAGGGGTCTATACCCACAGAAGTGGTAAAAATCACCTCTTCACTGAGTCATCATCTGTGCACAACACTCAAATGGTGCTTTGGCCAATTACAAGTGACCGTAAATAAAAAAAAAATAGTACTTAAAAAATACACTTCTTCAACCCATTTCCTTATGACCATGTCACTCAAATATGATGGACATTCCATCCAAAATCAAAGGATATCCCATAAAAATGACGGCCTTTCCACCTCAACAAATGAATATGTATCCCAACTAGTTATCAAATCACCCTAGTAACCAAGTACATGCCCATCCATACAATCACATCACCTCAATTCCATATGTCCACTGCCATATCAAACATCAGGCCAAGTCATTCATGATCCTAATGACATCAATGGTATATCACAAGAAATTCATATACATAAATAAATTCAATTTCAGTAAAACAAATCAATTTAATTATAGGAAAACCCCCATCCTACCTACTTAAAAGGTTTAAGGCCTACAACCCAGCCTTACACAAGTAAAAAATGGTTATAGAATGTGAATGGAATCCCATCTGAATAATTTAATTAATTTAAAATGAACCATATGAAAAATGGGATCTCTCATGGTGAGAACAATGACATGATAAATGATACACCCATCTGGCACTCAAAAAAAGTCAAAGAAAATTATGCACCAGCTATCTTGGAGTGGAATGTGTAGACACATCCATTCTTATCCTCTAACTCCAACCAGAATAGAGGAATCTATAATTTTCATTAAAACTCCATGAAAATATGGAAAAAACAAGGATTTAGTGGTTCATGATGAAAGGTAGAAGATGAAATGATGTATGGGTGAGGATGCCATTACCAACATGAATCCAATGCCACAACAACTTTAATAATGGAGTTATGATAAAGAAATAAGTTCAAAAACTATTAGAGTAGGAAAATGAAGGTACCCTAATAGTACTATGCATAACCAAGAGAGGGGAAAATAAGGTGGAAAATGTAATATGAATGATGTTAAAAACTAACATATATCCTTTTTTAATGAGTATTTATGGTTACCTCACTTATTTTTCAAAATTGTGTGGAAACCATGTGGTATAATCTAGTGGAGTGCTACCTAAATGGCACTGCCCATGCATCTTACAAACTATTTTTTAAACCCTATGTAAACCATGTAGAAACCCTCTAAAAACTACAGAACATCACATGTGGTCAGGTTCCAAAACCCATATTTGTTTCAAAACACGTGACAACATAAAATTGGGCTATAAAGTTTTCTATGAGAGGCTTCACAATTTACCACAATCATGCACCTCAACCTATTACTTCAAAATAGGTCTATCAAGCCTCTGTCACACCTGAAACCCATCTGAACACCCAATTCTTCTGATAAACCCCTAAATCCATCCAAAAAATAATATACTGTGTTGAAGGAAAACATGTAATTAGGTTATGATGATTTAAAAATAAATTTTCATAACATCTAATTATAAAAATAAAAAATGTGGGAGGTTTTTGACACTCTCCAAAAAAAACCTAGGATGTTATATAGAGGGTAAGAGTTCTCTCTAAAGAGTGGAACCCTACAAAAAAAAGACCATCTAGTGCACACATTACCCAGTAATAATGGGGTATTAGGTATGAGTTCTTCTATAATTATGGACCCAATTCTTTTTTATGATCACATAGCTTAATACCATATTATAGTGGTTAAAAAATGGACTTCATCTTTGAAACTATTTAAAATATGATCAAAAAATTTTGGATAGATAAATCCAAATTTGAAACACTGTTTTCATAACCATAACTAAAACATCCATATTTTTTTGAAAACAATGTTCATGCCTTTAAATGATTTTTTAAACCAATTTCAATGAGAATGAAATAATGGTTCATATAATAATTCCAAATCCTAAAACCATATACATTAAAAGACATGGAATATAAATCACTGTGTGGAAACCAATATCCAAGGGGGAAAAGGGAGTCAACTAATCCATGAAGGACCCTAAATCCTAAATCCCCAATCAATAATGTCCAAATTATAATTTTCATTTTTAATAATAAAAATTAAAATGAATCACATACCATCAAAACTATGGAAAATCACTTAAATGGGATTAGATATCCCTAAAACCCCCTTAATAATAAAATTAATTTATAAGAAATATTATTAAAAAACATTAATGAATAAATTGACATTTTTTTCAAAGGCTTTGGGAAAGATAAACATAAATATGAAGGGGATACGATAATTAAATTCTGATAAATGTTCCAAGGAAGTGTCATAGCATTGATTGAAATTTCAATCCACTGTGTATTTGAGAAGGGAGGGAAAAAGGTTAATTTAAGTCTCATGGGTTTATATGGGTCAAAGTAGGCTTAATGGAGAATAAATACATAGTTAATTAAAGGATATACAGTAAAATTATAATTAGAAACATTACATAACCCAAAAGTGACACTAGTGAGTTGGTGGACTATCTTCTACATCATTAGCAGCTGGTTCCAGTTCACACGTCACCAAATCCTCATGTCACGTATCAAAAAACTCATAAAAACAACAAAAAATAAACATGGAGAACATAATATTGGGAAAAAATGGAGAAAGTTAATGTATAATAAGGTCTCACCTGAAAACTATATGAGGATTTTACCAATGAAGTAGTAACCAAATAACTTTCTAGTCACATGTTTATTTATGTGATATAGTTTATGTCCCTAACTTTTAGCAACTCAGAATTACATTGAAGTTAATGATTATATTCAACCTAAAATCCAATAGTTTTCCAATTTTTTTGAAAATATACGTTTTTAATTGGGAACCCTATAGAAACTTCAAAACCTCATTCAGATTCTTTCAAACGTTAAAAAAATTCAAATTTCAGATTTAAAAATTCAAACTGAAACAATCATCACTGCCTTTGGTGATTGGAAACCACACACCATGCAACCTAAAATAAATCATACCCATCATCGAAACGAGTTCCCTGGTGAGAATTTCTCATTGGAATCCATCACATCTATCGTAGGTACACCATAACAGAACAACACAAAACATCATAAACATGAAGACAACCAGTTGAATCTTATCCACATATATCATAAAGATCAATCCCCATAGGCCCCAAGAGACATTGTGAAGTCCACCACATGAGATGCCACCAAGATTGTTGTTGTCCACTCAAACTTCACATCCCAATATTTCTTTAAACCCACTGTGAAATTTCAACATGGAGGAGAGAGGTGGAATCCATGATTAAGACCAGATTATGGGGAAAAATAACACATAGACTGTGATTTGGAATCATCTCCATGCCCACAAAACCCTAACTTCAGAACTACCACCAAGATAAAAAAAAACGAACCACCACCACCATCATTAATGAAAAAAGTATATAAACCTATAATTAAAAAAAATCATCACCATGGATTAATCACCAAAAAAATCATAAAAACCAATCAATTTATAAAGATAATCCAAATCAAAAATTAAACTTGATATCTGAAATAATGTTCTTGATTCAAATAAAATACATCCACTGCTTGGTCACCACCATCACCTTCCAAAACAAGAATCATATCTACCATAAAAAGTTTTTTGTACAACAAGAAACCCAATACCATGATGATTTTAAACCAATAACCATATAATGGAATAAAAACAAAAAAAATGTACAACAACCATGGAATGGTAAAAAAAAATAACAGAATGAAAAAAGTAGATGATGAAGTAAAACATAGAGGAATCACCTTAATCCCTACCACCATCCTCATCCCAAACCACCCTAAAACACCATAGCACTTGACCAAAAATGTTTTTTTCATGGATATTTTGAAAATAAGATAGAAGTTGGAGTGATGGTGGAAAATACCTATTCTAGGGTACTCTATTTAAATCTAAATGAATTCCAACATATGAAGGATGTTCCTTGATGATACCCACCATATTCACCACAAAGGTTATCAAAATCCTTAAACTTATGTCCAAAATATATAAAATAATTATTCCTCAAATAACCATTTCACTAAAACCCATACTAAACTCAAGGTGTTTATTCCCATAAATGCTATTAAAATATTCATAATATTCTTAAAATCACACAACCTAACACCTAAAAATGTGTACTCATGGCTATCAAATTATATTCGTATGTAGACATATTAACCCATGATAAATTCTAAAACTTTTAAAATATTTTCCTATGAATCATAATAATTTAAAATTTATCAAAATAATTCATTTGATGCCAATTATAATGCCCCACAACATAAAAAACAAATAAATACATTATTTTCAACAAATTATTAACTTTATTGATGTTTAAGGATCATTTCATTCATATGTTTTATAGAATTACTAAAATATCTTAAAATCAAAACTATAATTTAAAAAATTTAAACTTCCACCCAATTTCCATGTTATTACAAAAAATAATAGTTTATAAATTTAAACAGTTGTTTCATTTTAAACTCATCTTTAAGTCCTTTGAAAATAATTTTGAAACATAGGATGATAAATAAATTTCTCAACAAGAGTTATAAAAAGAATGGAATCCCGTTAACCTATATGAAATTTATGAAACCCCATAATAATTTCTTAATTTTATGATAATAAATACTAAATTTAACATTATCATTTACTTACTCTTGAAATCGTACTTTTACCAATGTTTTTCATAAATCATTTCACAATAACGCATGAGTCATATAAAAAGAAGTTAAGAAACTATTTTTAATTCAGATAATGTTTTATTATCATATGAAATCAAAATGTTTTCTAAAAAATCATCAATAAATTAAACATGGAAATATATCCAAGGATTAAAAAAATGAAGTGGGTAACAGTAACTTATTCCATACTAATGGAATTAATAATGTTAGACATCAAAACCATTCATCTGAGTACAAGCACTAATAAATCTCAAAATAATCAGGAAGGCATAAATCAAATACACTAGATAATTTATATCTTAAGATATATCAATGAATCAATGGCCTATAACAGGCCTTTCCTGTCATTTACAATATCCAACTCATTAACCATATTAACAAAATGAAAAAAATAATATGTGATCAAAATAAACCTTCATATAGAATAAAAAGCATATAAAAATTAATATTTTCTTGAATAAATAAATAAAACATATTGATAAGAACCAATAAAAATAAAGACGTTATATTTTATTATTTGAGTACACCCCGTGTAAAAAATATGAATCCTTAAATGATATTTATATAATTCAATATATATTTAAAACAACAATTAAACAATTATTTTAAATCATAAAAAATTCTATAATACTGATAAAAATACATATGATTAAAATAAAAATAAAATCTTGTAATATAATATTTAATTAAAATAATAACATTGATACTTGTAAAATATGATCATTATATATACGTTAAAATATTATAAATTATAGCATATTGAAAATAATTCAAAACTGTGTTATATAGAGAAAATTTTAACATATTCAATTTAATAGTTCCTAAGAAAATTAAACAAGAAGTTTAAACTGGCCTTAATAAATCATGGAAGTATAAAAATAAACATTTTCAATAAACAATTGATCATATACATGGAATATAATTATTTTTATATAATACTTTAAAACATGTTTATAGAAAAATCCCTTACCACATTCCTTAAATAATTTCTTACATTCTATAACTCATTGAAAATAAAATTATTATTTTTTTCTACAAGATTAAGAAAATATTAAATATTTATTCAATTTTAATTATTCTATTTATTTCACTTATTACTCTAACTTTGTTATTTACTAAATCATTTAAGTATATGCCAAATGTTTTTTGATTATTCAATTTAAAATCCCTAAAATATATTTCCAGGTCAAAAAAAGTAAAATCAGTTAAGATTCAATCATCTCTAGAATATTAATCATTATATAATTATATGTCTGAAAAATTAGATAAAATTTTATAATCATCTTTAAAAGACGTACATAAAAAAATAGCACCACTTCATTGGGGTGGTTGTCCACACTTACGCACTAAAGAGGATATGATTTGGTAATTGGTGTAAGGATACAAATTTTATGAAATATATTATATTAATTTCGTTAATTATTTCTTTAATATGATATATATTAATTATTTTAATCAAAATAACCATCCTTTTCTGGTGATGAAGAAAAATGAAACACATCACTTTGGGGAGGCGGTCACCAACACATGTTCTTGATCTAGGTTTTCATTTCCCATCATAAGTAAAACAAAATGAATAAATATTGTCCAATAAACATAATAATATTTCAGTATATAGAACATAATAATATTATTATACCATCATGGTTAGGATTGAACTACAGTATAGAGAAGAATAAATAAAATTAATATTTATACCACTTCCTTATAGATCTCCATTTATCTGCCAGTTTATGACTTCATGTGTTGGTATTATAAGAAGATGAAAATATCTAATAAGTTTATAAGTAATATAGTAATTTATTTTCATATATATTTTCCTTGATAAGTGTCTTATGATGTGTGAGTATAAGAAGACAGTCGATTTCCTTTTATCAGTGAGGAGGGTTGAAATCATGTAAATACATGTACTATTAATATATAATATATGTCTAACTCATTTAAAATGACTAAAAAGTTCTTTATATTTTATTTTAATTAGTATAATTTCAAAATACAATCAAACTATATAATTAAAAAAAATGGTCATTTTCAAACTTATATTTTGGGTTCACAAAAAAGTTGAAATCATTAATCCTTAATTTTACAAACAAATATTTCACTCTTTAAAATTCAGGAATGTAATATTAAATAAAATTCATGTCACATAAATGAAAAATTATTTATATTATAGAAACATTTCCCATTCATGTAATTCAATAAAGTATTTTTATAAATTTATAAATATTCCAAATAAACCATTTATGTTTAGTTTTGTGGTTACTCAAATATCATTTCATTAAAGGATTGTTGATACCAATGTAATTCAAATACAAACACATACACCACCACATATAAATTATAATTATTAAATAAATTTTTTGTTTACAATAATTCATTAAAATTATATAACATTAAACATTTTTAAAAATTGTTATTTTAGTTTTCAACACCTTGCACAAACGTTGCCCCAGCATTGCATTAGAATTAAAAGAAACTATACTATATATATAAATTATAAAAGAATTAACAACATAAAAATAATTTATTATGATATAAAATAAAGATTTATAAAGATTTATATCTTATTGTTTTCTCTATTACATCATATTAATGATATTAAAATAAAGATATTACTAGGTCAAAATTCTTCTTAATGTGAAATAATATAATGTTAATTATCAAAGTCTAGTATAAAAAAACTGGCATGTTTTATAATTTAAGATATTTATTGATGATTTAAACCCATAAAGTAATTTAAATTAAGGTTTTGGATATATTTTTAGACCTTATCTCATAGTTTTATCCTTAATTATCATATTTTACTTATTACAGTAGTGAAAATCTTTTACAATGGTTTTTATTCCTTACAACTGAAACAAAAATTGATCAATTTAAAAAACTATAAAATCCTAATTTTAAATGAGAAATATATTTCTCATCATTAAATTAAATGAATTATCATAAATTTATTTCAATATAAGTACCCAAAATGCATCAAAAACACATTCTAGAAAATTGTGTTTTTATTCCAAAAAATAAACTTATAACCGAATAAAATATAATGATTATTACTAGAAATTTAATTATATTTTTTATATAGATATTTTTTCTTTCAAAAAATTATAATTTTACTCTCAAATTATTTGATTTAAATATATTAACTGAGAGTTTTTCAAAAAAAAAATGGTTGTTTTTACTATTCACTCTAAAATCATCATTTTTAGACAACTGTTAACTATTCATCCTAATCCTTTCATGAAATTATGATTTAAAAAATGTTAAAAATTAATTCCAATAAAATCAATTTAAATTAATGAAACTAATTATATTATCCATTCAAAAAATGATATAAAAACATTTTTTGGAAAAAAAATGTATTATTGAGCCATGAAATTAATTTTAATAATTACATTCTTAATAAATATAATTAAATAAATGTTAATTCAAAAAATTGTATTTATAATATACTTATTTACTAAGAATAATTTATTATTATCAATTGATTTAATATATTTAGATAAAAATAATTTTCTTAAACAATATCAGTTTTATAAAAAATATACCTTCTTCGTTAAAATATTTTATCATTATTTTGAACTAATTAATTATCAATGTTTTATTGTAGATTAATTTTATTTGGGAAAAATTTTCTATTTATGTTTTATGATATGGTTTTTCTAATTCATACCTAACAAACTAATGGATGGTTAATATTTTTTATATTTAAATAATATCATATAATGGTTTATTTGAGATCTATATTATGTAAGACAAAAGTAATCGAATATATTTATATATGAAAATAAATTCTCAAATCATAGGGTGTTACATACCAACTGGTATTTTCCACCATACCAAAATTTGTTAAAATATGTTTTGATTTATCTATTTTAAGAACACTACATTAGGGATACTCTTATAGAAATACTGGGTTCTGATTACTCCAAAATGAAAAAAGTAGAGGTATCATTATGGATTCCCTTTTTAGATAGTATAGGGTAAATTATAATTCTTAACAAAATAATGGGTCAGTTCTTCTCCCTTCGTAAAAGTTTATATTTATCTTGACCTTTTTAAATTCTGTAATCTATAGTTTATATCAATGCTCCAAGGATTATATAACTCTAATATATAATATGGAATATTCACCCCTACTTATCTTGGCATAACTCTAAGTGGGTGAGACCTTACAATTGGTGTCATATTACACACAATTTATTACTTTTTTTAGATTTATTTTTTATTTTTCTTGTCAAATTGTATCATATTACTCAAAATACAAACAAAAATATCAATTTTTTGTCACAAAAAATCAATATGTTGAGCATTTTAATCCTTTGATATGACTTGATTCCGATCAAAGTGTTTATGGATATTGGAATGATATAATGGAATAATTTTCCAAAAATATGTGAATTTGGTGTTAGATAGTACTGGAAGTGGTTCTTAAACATTAATAATGCATTATTTTAAATGGATATTAAATACATTTTTCAATAATACATGATCGTGGACTATAATAGTTTAGTGGATTTATAGATTAGATTCATAAGGATCATATTTCATGAAAGGTATTAAAAATATCCCAAAAAGATCCTCTCACATGTTGTACCTCTTAGAAATACACTACATTAGACCATTCTTCATATCCAAAGGAAATGAAGCATGATATTGGTAGGGATTATATTCTTAGTATGGGTAAAAATAATATATATCAATCAATGATCATAATTGAGAATAAGATAAGCATAAGTGTGTGAGAACATGTTTTTAACATGAATTAATCAAACCAAATCATTCAGTGATCAAAAATCATAAATCATCAAAACTTGATTTATGGTTATAAGTAAAAAAGGAATATGATTTTTGGATCATCAAATGAGAACATATTTTTGGCATAATATATAAGTTTTTTGGAATACTCATGATATCACAAGTCATTACCTTGGCTAAGGCTCACTACCATGACTATAATTGTGTATTAGGTTAACATCTGTATCAATAATTTCATTAATTTAGTTTTAACATATAAAATATATTATATGAAGGAGTCCCTTATTGAATTTGATTCACTCAAAATTCAAGTCAATAATCACTCATGCGATATCTAATCATACCCAATGCATTTTAGGGCTATATAATTATAGTTAAACCTCTCACATATTCATAATCCATTCTTATGTGGGAAAAATTTCCTAAAATATTAATTATATTATTATTGAATAAATTATTTAATAGGAATGGGTTTCATAAACATTCCATCATTTCTGCAAAACAAAACCCATGGAAAATAAATATGCTTTATAAATGTTTAATAATAATGTAATTTACCCAATGTAATGAAATGAGTCTCCAAGAATTAACCCAAAAATAATCATCATTATAATACTTCCATAGAATAAATTTGATGGTATTACAAGTTCATAACCCTAGTTTAGTTTACAAATCCCTAAAATGTGTTAACAAATATTAAAAATGGATTTAAAAGGACATTTAAACCTTTCATTGAAAAAAATAAAAATTGCATTTATTTTTGAAAAAAATTTAAATATAAATTCAAAAAACTATTGAGAAAACATTTTTATTTGAAAGTTACCATATAAAATTACAGAGTATTTTTTATATAAAATAGTACTCATAATGGTATGAATATTCATTCAAACCATATATTTTAGAAGATAATATTCTTTTCACAATTTTGAAAATATACAAAACTAATTATTCAAAAAAATAATTTAAAATTTTAGTTTTAAAATATTTCTAAATGAATTAAAATTTAATTAAAAGGAATATTTTAAAACAATTACTTTATATATTATAAGTTCTATAAAAAAAATTTAATGACATATACATTGAATAATCTTTAACCAAAATGGAAATGTGGTCCACATTTCATTAATACAATTTTCACAATTTTTTTATTTACCAAAGAGTGGAAATTGTTAATAATATATAAATATTCCATTAATAACCAGTTTTTAATAAATTTAATGGATTTAAAAGGATACTAATTTTTTAATATCCCTCAATGTAAATTTACTATTGACAATCCTGATATGAAATGATATTGTAACATAGAACCTCACCTTAACTTCTATCATAGATCATATAATAAATATATATTTATTATAAATATATTTTAGAATGCTATTAATACATAAATTACAATGTATTATTCTTTTATAATTTCGTATTTTCCATTTATTAAAAATTCTTTCTCAAAATAAACAATTAGGTGAAAACTAGTTAGTTTTTCAAAAATGTATCAGTTCGATGGCTCTAATAAATGATCTTTGTTCATAGTTTCATCTTTTACAAAATATTAATAATGAAATAATTATTTTATTTATCTATTGTATAAAAGTTTCTATTATTTATATAAAGTTATGATTAAAAATGAATTACATTATTTCATGGGGGTGGTAGTCTATACGTAAGCATGAGTGATTTTTCCTCATTTTGATTGATGGAATGGATAAATATAAATAATAATTCATATTTAAAGAGTCATTATAATATCATATATAACAATTAAATATATACTTGATACTATCCATGTAAATAACAAATGAAAAATCCATCACATCCCTTTAGGGAGGCTATTGTACACATGTATGCATTGGTAATACATTCATGTTCCATTTTCTAGAAAGATGTGGAAAATGGTTTATCAATAATAATAATAATAATAAAATAAATTTAAGATATTGAATTCATTATTTTATAATGGTAAAATATACTTATAGATGTTATAATAAAAAAATTGAAAGTACTCACTCAAGTGTTATACAACTTCATTGAAAAATCACTTATGCATTGCACCATGATACGAGAAAGGATGGAATTATGATCAAACCATGGACTCTATCACATAGTTATGGATTTTATTAATTTATTATTTTAGTTATTTGTTGAGATATAATCCTTTTGAATTTTGGGGAAGGGAGGAAATATAGTATTCTTTTATAAGGACGGGAGTAGAATCATTTGAATATTTTCTATGGATTAAAATTTATTAATATCTTACTCAAGTAAACTGGCTCTAAAATGAAACGTATTCGAAGAAATTAATGTAATGGGATAATTATAATTGAAAAAAATTAAATAATATTTTTTTGATATAATAAACCGATTTTCATAGGACCCCCTAGTAAACCAAATTTAATCCATGGTAATAAAATTGTAATATTTTTACAATTATTTATTAAAAAAATTAAGTTGAAATTATTATATAAAATTATTTTTATGATTAAATATATGTAATAAATTTAAAAATATTTAATTTCAAAAAATTTATTTAATTAATTTTGAACTATGTTTTCAAAATAAAACAAAATCATTTTGCAAAAAATAAATTTTTAAAATTGAAATTATTTTTACATTCATTCCATACCATGTAATAACTATTATATAATTTTTAAAATATTTTAATGATTATATTAGCCAATAATTTAATTAAAATAATTTTTCAATATATATTAATATAATTTATTAATTAAAAAACACATAGTTCTCAAGATAACTATTTTTCAGAAAAGTATCTATATATACCCTTCAATTAATTTATTTTCATTTCTAAACAATTAATAAATAATGAATTCATTTGATAAATGTTCAAGAAATTATTTTTTATAATTTAGTTAGGGGTCTTCATACCCACCAATCCAATGTCTAGGTGATAAATTTCACATAAAATAATAATATTTTAAAAGTATACAATAGTTACATTAAATTGAGTGTTTCATATAAATCATGCTATCTAATAACTTAATCTTATTAAAGAAATATATAGAATAAAACCATTAGGTGTTACATTATAACCACATAAAATAATTTCTCCCTTAGAAATTCTCCACTTTGATACAAAAAATTTTGGGTACTTCCACCTTGTCACATATTTTGGCTACCACATATCTTCTAGAAATATGAGTTTTCTCCATTCAACCATGACTGGTTTAGTGGTCTAGTTTGGGGGAACCTTCTTATTTTTTACATAGAAGCTGAATTATTTGTTCCCCATAATAATTATGGTGCTCTTCCATTATTACCTCTGATTACATCACTAATAAAAATCATATATCCACTTCTTCATCAGAGATATATAGAACACAACATGAGAGGGATTTTAAGGGTGTGTGAAGTGATAAGAAACCATCCTGATAAGATCAAAAATTTGAATGGATTGATATAACTTTGCTTATCTTTTTCCTCTCCCAAAATTTAGTAACCCTCCATTAAGATTATATTTGTAGCAATACATTCTCATCAAAATTGACTTCTAGAGCTCACTTAAGACTGTAAGTGTAATGTTTTTATAGGCTCTGAGATTCTTTAATGTGAAACTGAATAGATTTGGAATGATTTTCATTTTAATCTTCTAGAATAAGGCCCAATTTCATTTTTTATAAAACTTCATTTGACTAGGTCCAAGTTTTGCACTTCCTTTAATAGATAACACAAAAATGATCCATCATAATTCTTGAGTGAATGATATTTTTTATGAAAACTCCATAAATGGAATTTCCAAATCCTAACCACCATGGAAATCCATGGAAAAATATCTCAACTTGTCATTTTTATTTTTGATGGTCCCTTCATGTTGGTTATCTATCTGAAGATGACATTTAGTAATGAAAATAAACTCTAAATCTATATCTTGTTACAAAATTCTATAATTTTGATGTAAATCATTGTTCCTAATTAGATAAAATGGAATGATTTATTCCATAAACCCTAAATACATCCATAATGTATATCCATCCAAGGTGATAAAGAAAAAATCATATCTAATGGTAATTGAATATTATGATTTCATAAATAATTTGACTATATCCATATTATCATAATTTTCTTTAGATGTTTTGTGGAGTTTGATGATCCAATCCAGGGTAATTTTATCCCATCCCAATTCTAGGACTGTCCTGCACTATGATTAATGGACAATCCTACTGGAATACGTTGTATCCTATAACAATTAGTTAACTATCCTTCACTTAGATACATTATCATGGATCACTCCACATTTCCCTATCACTAACTAGATGGGAAAATATTAGTTTTTAGCTTCCTAGTGAGGCATAAATCTAAACTCTCACTTAGCTACATGGGTTCCCATGACCAATCCTAATGGATGTCAGTAGAATGAATAATTATTTCTCTCAATGATATGATATTTTAAGAAAACACACACCTAACCTTATATCGTCACAAAATCATTCCCATAATCAATTCATATAAACTAAATCTACTATCCAAAAAAATATAAACATCACCTAAAGAATCTAAAACCAAAAAATTCACACATGAATCCTAAGTGGGTCGTGAGGGCCTAAACATATTTCTAAAAACTCATTTACATAAAATTTCAAATGATTTATCACTTTAAAACAAAATTGGAATTACATTGCATTTCATAAAAACCTTTTTTTTCGACTAAAAATTGAACTCCTTATTCCCATATTAAAAAAACCAATAAAAACATTCAAATCCATTTCAGTTTTCAAAATAAAACCCACTTGGGGGATAATTCACCACCATGAAACCACAATACCAATGATAAAAAACTAAATTTTTTTAGACAATCTCACATTGATTTAATTTAATTTTAAATGAAAAATATTTCTAAACATAAAATTGGTTCTCGCCAGCACATTTAGAAATTGAAGGTTTTATTCAGAGGTAAATCAGGCATTTTCACTAACACATGGAATGGATTCCGATATAAATAAAAGATTTAATATCACTTTCAAAAACAATTACACTATATGAAAATAAATATGATAATAATATAAAATAATAAAAATTAAATATAATAATAAATTATATACACATAGTAGAAAGTGACGGAAAAGAAATAGCAACCACAAAATGATTGCAAGTGAGCCGAAAAGCATGAAATAGATCACCTTTGGTGTTGGATTCTAAAACATACTTGAAACCTACATCATAGACCCATAAAATTTCCTAGAAATGAAAAAAAATTGAAAAGTTAGGTCAACCCTTTGACTTATGGTTCATCTAAGAAAAGTGGGGTGACATGGGAGAGAGAAATATCTTAAAAAGGGAGGATAAGAGAAGAGTGGTTCTATAACGAACTAGAATTATATCAATGAAATTTTCAATTCTCATTATTATTTCATATAGTATATATGAAATAAAACCAGATAGATAACACTATAAAATATTTATAAATAAATAATGAATGAATTAAGAGGTATTTCTTGAAACGAAAAAGCTTATACTAATGTAATAGTAACTTGATCTCTGGAATAGTAATATCACACTTATGAATAGTAAATTTAACAATAGAGTTGTAACCTCACCCAAGAAAAAATAAATAAAATTTGGGTATCTAATAAATGAAAATGTGATATAATTGTATCATAGTTTACGTAAATTTTTTTTGTCAAAAATATAAATTATGTTTTGGTATTTTTGTGAGATATATTGGTTTATAAAGAATATTATTATTAATATATTGATTTAAAAGAAAATAAATTTTCTAAAAATATATTCTTGAGTTAAAATTTTATTTTCATATGACTATATAATAATTTTATGAGTCCTTAATTGATTTTTCAAAGTGTTATAAAATCAGTTATACTTTTAAAATTTGAATTTTTTTTATAAATAATGATTGTAATTACAAATTAAATTTATCATACATATAAAATTATTTTCTTAAATTAGATTTATATCTTCCAATTACACATTCCTAACATGGTTAGGGAGACTTTTTATAAATTTTCTAATATAGTTTAATGTTTTATCAATAGTGAAATGTGGTAATTTATTAAATAAGCTAAATACAGGACGCATTGAGTCATGGATGAATCATGGATGATGTAAGAACTATTATTTAGAAATCACATGCACTAAATACTAAAAAATTCATAGGTATCCATACTATTCATTTTATTTTTTAAAAAGCAAATGAATAAAACTATTAAACCACACCCCTCTCATCCATTATAAAAAAAACTATCACCACCTCTTCTCCTAACACCAGGTAACCATTGAAGCATGTCTAATTTCTTCCCCACACTCTACCTAATTATCTTCCCCACATCAAGGTGGTTCTGTTCTCAACAAAAAGTGAATAAAAAAAATCCATAAGGAGGTTCTATAAGAGAATAATTCAAGAGGTAAAATCTTTTTCCCCTTTCCTTTTTTTCATTTCAATTTATTTTCTTTATTATACAATCCCCACTTCCTCTATCCAAACAAGAATGAAATATTTAGTATCATGTATGTAGTAATTATATTATTTTAAAGTAAAATCAACCATGATGTTTATTTTCTCCTTCCTCTTATTCTAAATCTAAAAATATCATATGCATGATGTTGAATTATCACCCCCAAGGATGAAAATATTTGATTTCCCATTATCTATGTGAACATCAGACATAAAACCATTATAATTGTTGGTAAATATTTTATAATTTATTTTATATCCCTTTTTTGTTATAAAAATTACATTTATGTACACCAATGAATAATGCAACAAAATAATTTTTTGATGAACTAAAAACATCCAAAATAATAAAATTGATTATCATTAATGTCTTATCTAATCAATCATTATATACCCAAATAACCAAATTACATATATAAGAATTTATTCTTATGGATGTTAATTAGTTACATATAACTTAAATTCTGTATATCTTTTCCAATTTTATATGACATTTTACACATTTATATAAGAGAACCAATAATGAAATCAAAGGAAAGGAACACTCTCAAACAATGAAATTGTATCTTATAGCTCATCAAAAAGACCATAAATGGACTTAATAATATTATGGTAAATCAATTAAATTTATATAAAAAAATTAATTAATTAGTTAATATATTTAATAATATTATATATTGCTTTAAAATAATATGGAGAACACTTTTAGACCTAAGGTTTGGGATTCCCTCTGAACACTCATTTTTTCATCGAGTTACACATTCTCTCTATTTACCCAAATTTAACTAATATTAGTTTTTATATACATATTTTAATATATATATATATGTTCATAACTCGTGTATCTTGATCTGTACATCCTCTTTTTATAATTAAATACATGTTTCAATAAGGTTCATGTATCAATTTTTCTTGATAAGAAGGCATAAATATAGGGAACATCATGATTACTTACCCTTTTTCATGTTCACTCCATCATCAATTATAATACACAATTAATTTTCAAAAATAAATGATTATTTCTACTTTATTCATTTATATTTTTGTAAAAAAGTATTCTTTTCATGTTTTAAAAGAATAATTATAATTTTTACAAAAACTCCACCAAAGTGGCTCATTTCTAAAGATTCTTAAAAAACAATTTACATGTCTTACCAACATTTTGAAATCAATTACCATGTTTTATACCTGATTTACTTTAATAATGTCCCTTTATGATCTAAATCCATTCATTCATTGACACATTTATGATACATCCATTTTGTATGCCATATTCCATGGTTAGGATACCCATTTCATTCTGTTGGTAAACTTTAACCTTGATTCATCATGTGGAACACATATGAAAGAATATGTTATGATGGGTGCTCAAAGGTAGCAATCCTATGCATTAGTTATTTTTTATCCTCTAGATAAATCATTAGTAGATATGGAGTGAACCTAATTCCTTTATGGGACTTCTTCAGGCATGTGCAATGGTCTTGGTAGTTATCCTTGACTCTTTGTTTTGTCATATTGTGTGTTGTTGCCACATTCTTATGATTACATTATTACATGTCCCAATTCTCTACATGATATGATTACTTTTTTTATTCGTTTTCCTTTCCTATTTATGTCATCATGTGTTTTCTTCTAACCTATTTACATTGAGTTATTACTATTTTTAAACCCTTATTTAGATTTATAGCACTCCCCTTTTATTATGTATTCCACAAGTTATAATATGAAGATATATGAGCTTATTTCTCATTAGGATATCTTTACGGATGATTAAAAAAATATTTTTTATTCTATTTTTTGTCTTTTTTTTTGTTCCTAATCACTTAATGTTAATCGACAATACAATCCTTTTCATGCAATTGGATGGTTAATTAGGGTTAAATCCATTTAATAATATATGTAAAAGTTTAGGGTCGATATAGTTGGTATCAAATCATGGTCTAGTTATTTTTAGAGATTAGGAATAGATCACTTTAATAATAACCATAGGCATAATTTTATCACCTTGTATAACATATATTATATGTAAAAGTTTGTATAGTCTTTTTATTTCAATGTTTATCCCTCTATGCACAATGTTTTCCTTTTATATTCTTATTAAATAACGATTCATGCACCATAATTTTACTTTCTTTTCATAGTTAAAGTATGTAAATAGAAGAACCTATTCCAACAACCAATGAGATAGGTAATGGGATTATTTCCCTAATTACATGCCAAATATGATGTAAATGGGTGATCAAAACTTCTGAAAGGAACATCATCAACTTGATCGAGTTATGAATAATTATGTGTGACACACCCATTTCCTAAGAAAGACAATGTTGTAGTGAAATAATTTATTCAACAAATGACTATAATATTTTATGGATCCTTAGATTCCATCCTAATTGAAAAACATAATAATTCCATTAAGATGATATTCAATATCCTTTAATGCTTAGAAGAATTGAGTGTTATGATGGACGTGTTCCATTTTGAAGGGTAATCTGATTAGTGGTGGAAAATAATCAAGAAAAAAAGTGGAAAGGTGACATTTATTCAATGGAATTGGAATATTACATGAAAATATTTTTCCATAAATATTTCCTCAATCTTATATCATACGATGGAAATGGAGTTTCATATACTACAGTAAAAGAATGAAAATCCTATTCAGGTGTATGAGGCAACATCACAAGGCTTACACCATAATCCTCTATCATTATCATGGAAACTAAAATCTGGGTGGATTTCTTATTTAGCGTACCAAATCTATGTCTATGAAAAGTATCAGTGATTCAAGGCTTAAACAATTGTGTAAAAATTATTTTTTGTGGACTTAAGGTTTAAATTGAGATTATAAAATCCCAGTGTTCCCATGGGGACAGTGAAAAAAAAGAATATAGAGTTTAATATGGATGGATCAATAGATAAATCGCATTATAAAAACAAGACCCAACACCCCACATGTTAAAATTGTGGTAAAATGCACCCCAAAATCTACTTAATGTTATCCAAGGGGAGATTCAAATGTCAAAAATAGGGTAATATGGCTAATAAATGTCGAATGGATATGAGTAATACCACTAATGCGGAAGAATAAATAAGTGTTCAAATCAACACTCATACTATTGTGTAGTGTTTCCACTACAAGGAACATAGGAATTATGCAATCCATTGACCGAAGTCATGGGTCTTTTGAGGAAATAAAAAATAATATCCAAAGAAAAAATCAAGGGCATGTGCTATCAGTATTTCTAAGATGTAACTCAAAAATGATGTTTTTATAGGTATGCTGGTTAATCAATCGAAAATAGGGAATGTAATATTTGATTCATGTTCTACAAATTCATTCATATCTTGAATTTTTAGAATAACTATTCAAACATCACCTAAAAAATATGGAGGATTAGTTATCTAAGAGAATATAATATGGGGAAATTAGTGCATTAAAAGTATATAAATCCACCCCTATTTTTTTTATGGACTAGAACACACAAAAAATCTTGAATTATTTTCATTTTCTAGAGTTTGAGGCCATATTGGGCATGAATTGGGTATTATTATACTATGAAAACATCAACTATTGAGAAAGATAGATCAGTCTTCACATCTTGATGAATCTTCTAATTATGTACAAATATATCTAGGAAGAAGAATCTTCATAAAAAATAATTTTCTCAAATTTGGATTTTATTTCCTTATGACTAGGGAATCTAGTAGAAATTATTGAAAAAAAGGAGGGGATTGAGATCGATGACATGAAAATTCTGAGGGACTACACTAACGTGTACCCTAAAGAGTTAACTAATCTTACTCTGAACTGAGAGGTTGAGTTCCCAAATGAACATATTCATATATAGTTTCCTATATCAAAGATATCTTATCTAATTGACATCATTGAGTTTGTTGAACTGAAGAACTAGTATCAAAAAAATATGGACTATGGTTTTATATGCCCGAGTGCTTAATAAGGGGGCATTAATGTCCTCTTTATCGAAACGTTTGATGGATCAATGTGTCTATTTATTGATTATTGTGAACTCAAAAAATCACAATAAAGAATAATTCTCCTATTCCACATATAGATGACTTTTTTGATCAACTACATCTGGAAAATCATTTCTCAATGCTTGAAATTTGGTCAGTATATCACCAATTAAATGCGGGGATGAATGATATTCCCAAGACTGCCTATTGAATGAGGTATGGACACTACATGTTCATGGTGACTCCATTTATACTCACTAATTCTCAAGAGGTTTTCATGGATATATTAAATAGAGTTTTTAAGGATTACCTAGACAAATTTTTGTTAAATTTTATGGATGATATTATGATATACTCTAAGTGTAGGAGGAATATGAGGAGAATCTGAATACTATATTGATGACATTGTGAAGGGATAACAATTTTGCAAGGTAAATTAAATGTGAGTTCTTGATGGAGGAAGTATCATTATTAGGGAATGTTGTCACCAATTAAAAAAAATATTGGTTGACTCTTCCAATATAATTTCAATTGGGGAGTGTCTAATTCCAACTTCTGTAATGGGGATCCATAGTGTTCTTAGTTTATCAGGGTATTAACAGTGATTTATGAAGAACATATAAATATTTTCAAACCTGACAACCAAGATGACTTGGAAGGGTGTAATGTTTGATTGGAGTAGTGAATATGAATACTCCTTTAAAGAGTTGAAAAAGAGTCACATTAATGCATGAGTGCTCAAACAATAGAAAAGTGGGGAAAATAGTTGTGGTGCATAGCAACGATGCAGTTAATGGTTTAAACTAGGCAATGATAAAAAATGATAAAGTTACAGCATATTACACAAGGAAGTAAAATATTCATGACAAAAACTATCACATGGATGATCTGGATTAGGAAGTTGTGATATTTTAATTGAAAACATTATGGAATTGTCTCTATGGGTAGATGTGTGAATGATTAATGATCATAAGAGAATCAAATATTTATTAACACAGAAGGATTGTAAAATATTCTAATTACGTTTTTTTATCTCATCATGGATAATGACTGCTTAATCTACTACTGTTAGGTTAAATAAAATATGGTGGTGGATTCTCTAGTAGTATGTGTCATGCATATTTATCAATGATATGAATTGAGAAGGATACAATATTCTTAGACCAGAAAATGATGTACATGGGATGATGTAAGGATGGAACATTATAAATCATTTCACAGAAGATTATCTATCCATCACCTATTGAGATAAAAATAATTCTAAAAAATGTTGAGGAAATTCATAAAATAGTTGAATCTATTAGAAATGGTAAATACTCACTATTCAAAATGGATGAGGGTGGAGTCACAACATTTTTGTCATGACTGTGTGCACAATCCAATATAGAGATAAGGAAATATCTTCTGAATGATGCACATAGTTAAACATTCTCAATTCACCCAGGGAGCTCAAATATGTATTAGGATCTACATGAGCTCTACTGGTGGTACAATATGAATAGGAACATCACTGAATATGCATCAGTGTAGCCGATATGTCAACAACTGATGTCTTAAAGGAAAAGTTAAAATGGAATCAAGAAACCATTACACATAACCACATGAAATATGGAAAACATCACCATGGACATTTTCACTAGACATCAAATGAAATTCGGAGGAAACTATGGTATATGGGTTCTTATGGATAATATTACAAATATAGCTCACTTTTTGGAAATTTTATAGGACTTATCCATTGAGAAACATGAATGGATATTTACCATATATGTTGTAAGGCTCTTTGGAGTACCACTATCGATTGTATCTGATCAAGATATGAGACTCACCTAAATGTTTGGAAATATTCTTGAACATGCTCTGAACACTGAGTTGAACATTAGTACAACCAATCATCCACAGACTGATGGCCATTCTATGAGAAAAATTCAGACACTAGAACACAAGATGAGTGTGTGTTCTATGCGCTTCAAGGGAGAATGTGACTAACATCTACCTATGAACGATTTATCTTAAAACAATAGTTTCTACTCAATCATAAAATTGGATTCATATAAAGAACTTTTTTGGGAAATTATGCAGAACACTGTGATGCTGGGATGAAGTCGGTGAACATATGCTTCTAAGGCATAAAATGGTCAATGAAATGATGTAAAATGTGAGTACTATTCAAAATCCCATCAAAGTATACCAAACTCAATATAAGAGCTTTGAACATAGTCTTCGAAGATACCTTCAGCTAATGGTTGGGGACATGGTTTTCCATTGAATTTATCCATCATAGAGGGCTATGATATTTTGGATGAAAGGATATCATTTTTATAAATACATCGACCCCTTTGAGATTCTTGATCGTGTCTGAGTTTTGGACTATCAACTAGCACATAAACCTACCTTTTCTCATGAACACTATGTATTCTATGTTCCCCTATTGAGTAATTACACACCATATACCTCACATGTTCTGAATTCATAGGTGGTACATTTTGAAAATGATATATCTTCTAAGGAGTAGCCCGTGAAGATCATGGATTAGAGAGATAAATTTCTATGAAAAAAGACCACTCACCTAGTCCAAATACCATGGATGAACCATATGTATGAAGAGGAAACATGGGATCTAGAGGATGTAATGAAGGTTATTTACCATCACCTTTGTTCCGCATAATTTGTGACACCAAAGTTCATGGGTGAAATTTCATAGAAGGTGGAATGTAGGGACCCAAAATTCTATACATGAACTTTCCCTTGCTATAATTATTTAATATTTTATAAATCACATAAAATCACATAGATAACACGATAAAGGCATTATAAATAATGACTCAATGAAATAAGATGTATTTTTAGAAGTTAAAGAACCAATACCATTAGAATAGAAACATGATATTTAGAATATTAATATGACTCTTATGAATATTAAACTTGCCAACAGAGTAGTAACCTTACCCCTAAATGTAGTAAATTTAATTTAGGTTTCTTATAAATTAAAATATTATACAATTATATCATAGTACATGTAAATAAATTTATTGAAAATGATAAATTATGATTTGGTATTTTTGGGAAGCCAAGTTTTTTATTTATAATTATATAATTAATATAATAATTTAAAAGAAAATTTATTTCCATAAAATAGATTAATAAATTAATATTTTGTTGTCTTATGATTTTAAGATAATTTTATGAGACCTCAATTAATTTTTCAAATTGTAATAAAATCAATTATCAATTTAAAATTGGTATTTCTAGAATAGAGGATGATTTTAATTAAAAATGTTATTCATCATATTAGAAAAGTATTAAAAAAAAGATTTCATTCATCAAATCTAGACATCATAAAATGGATAGGTATAATTTTTTGGATTTTTCTAAAATTGAAATTTGTTTAGTGAATTGTGAAATACAGTAATTTATTGTATATGCCAAATACTTGAATTAATGAGTAATGGATTATATTTGTTAGAATTATGATCCATTGGTTAGAAATAAAATTCCATATTTACTATAAATATTCACAATAATCCACAATATTTGGAGTCTTGAGACAAAATAATAAACTAATGAATAAAATAATAAAAAAACCCATCATGCACTATAAATATCACCCTCACCACCTTATATCCACACACCACAAAAGCATTGAATTTTTATCAATTAAATTCTAATACTCTTCCTAATAATCATAACCAAAGTCAGGAGGTTTTTGTATCAGAAAAACTCTAGAACAAATTTCTCTAAAGAGGTTCTCGAGGTGAAGAATTCAAGAGGTAAAATCTTCATTCACTTTCCTTATTTTCTTTTCTCTTTCTCCTCATTTATTATACTCACCCCAAATCCTAAATAAAAACATACATGAAAACTCCATTATCTTATATATAGTGTAATTTTATTATGTTAATGTAAAATCGACCATCATGGATCTTTTTTTATTCCATTTATTCTAAAAATGAAAACATCTTCACTGAGGTGTTGATTAATCACCTTTGAGAATACTGGTTTTTTCCCATTACCACCTTAATGGATGGAAATAAAACAACTATAATGATTGGTATATAATGTAAAATTTATTTTATAACCCATTTTAAATATTTAAACTAACCTTTAGACGTGAAAATGAATAATAAAACAAAACTAGTTTGTGAGGATCGAAAAACCGCATAAATAATCTGAACAATTATCACTAATGTCTTACCATATGAATAATCATCACCCCAAAATAGGAAATCAATAATATAACCATTTAATATAATTTATGTTATTTAATAACATATAATATCAATTTAGTATATCTATTAACATTTTATATGATCTTCCATATATTCAGACAAGTGAACCAATCATGAAAACCAAGGAAAGGAACACTCTCGAATAATGAGATTGTATCTTATAACTCATAAAAAGACCATAAATGAATATAATAAAATTATTTTAAATCACATTAATATTCAAAATTTTAAAAATTAATTAATTAATGTTATTATTTAAAATATCTAGGAAATTATGATCACGTATAGAACACTTTCAGACATAAGTTATTGGATTTCCTTTGAACCCTTATTTTTCCTTCAAGTTACACTTTATCTCTATTTACCCAAACATAAAAAATCTTATTTTTTTTAAAATTCATCTACATTATCTTTATATTTGTCAAATTAATGTATCCAGATCACTACATACTTATATTATGGGGAATTACATGCCTTAATAAGGTTCTCTTCCCAATTCTTCCTGATAACCGACCAGAATTATGGGAACATCTTGATTTATCACCCATTTTGAAGTGCCCACTATAATATGTTTTAAGGAACCATTATTTTTATTAAATCACCCATATTTTTATCTTGATTAATATCACATTTTATAAAAATCATTAATACTTTTCTATTTTAAAACAACAATTAAAATTTTCTCTTAAACCTTACTAAAATGGCTCATTTATAATGTCTTAAACACTATTTTTACTGTTTTCACTTCAGTATGATTTCAATTTTAATTTAATATTCCTAATTTCAATTATAAATTTCCATGAATAATTTACTTCCAATCATTAATTTAAACCATTATGGTAATCCCATAAATTATTCTTTAAAACATGGTTATGAAACGCAGTTCTTTTCACAGGTGACCCTTATGTATGATTCTTCAGGTGTGATGCATATGCATTGTAACACCCCGCCCCTACCTAATTTTCTTGAGGAGGCAGTGAGGGCTACTTGGCCTCAAGAGACGTTCCCATGATGCCAAAGGCTGGAAATAAATGTCGAGGGCTTCAAGATCAAGTTGGGGAATGATTTACCCTTAAAACAAAACCAACCAAACCATCCACTAACAGCCACTATATAATGCATGTTCATTCCATTACCCAACCATGAATTCCCAAAAGACAACCAAGTTGTTCCAAAACACAACTCCAAACCAATACAACTAGACCTGACCAACAAAAATCAGAGTACAAGTGGAAACCAAGCAAGAAACACTACAAGCCCTGACACCCCCAAAGCCTCACATCATGGTCCATGATCTAAGCTCCACCAAGGGATCACAGTGCTCCACTAAAGGAGGGTGATTCCTTACCTTTTCCCATGTCATGATATACAAAATTTTCAAAGACACCAACATGCCAAAGCAGGGGGTGAGTACTTAAACTCATTAGGATTTCCCTAAATGACTTCCCTACACATGACACTAGGATAAAACCATTAGCACCTTTTTATAAAACAGTTTATACAAATTTAATCACAAGTGAAACCATTCTCATAATCCAAACATGCCTTTACTAAGCCGTCATACCCAAACCAAGCAACCAAGGGAAAGCCAACTAAAGATTCCAGAAGTCATTTCATCAATTCATGCTAGCACAACATTTCTATCTTGTAAAGAAATACCCAAAAAACAACCAAACCAAAAAACCAAACGGTGGAGCTTCCGTCTAACCTGTTCACCCATTCACACTAATCAGAACTTCCAGTCCACTTACCATTGATGGTGGCCCTTACGTCCACTATACATCCCCTTTTTATAGTGGTATTTCTCGCCACTTCTACACAACATTCATAAAATCAAATTCTAATCATATAACCCACCAAGGTCACAACCACATGCAATAAACTGATTCCATTGCATATCAATCCACTTCAATAAATCACGCATTTTTTGAAAACCATTTTCCATGCCAAACAACATTTCAATAAAACACCCTTTTATTGAAAACCATTTTGATCAATCATTTTCACAAATCAACCATATCATCCAGTTTAAAATATCCATTTTAAAATCCACAACAATAGCATTTAACCACAGAACCCTCATTCTCCCAAATATCCCCAAAACATCATCCAAGGGATTTATAACCATTTTTACACATCAAAACACAATTAATTTCATGCAAAACTAATTAATTGTAACCAAACCCATTAGTTATAACCTAGTGGAGTCGAGAGAGAAGCCTCCTACCTTTAGGGTTCCTGAGAAATCGACCCACAAGAATCTACCCCTCCAATCTTGCGAACACACCCCCGAAACGACTCTAAATCACCTTCCCTAACCATCACAAGCCTTAAAATTAACAACCAAGGTGACCCCAACCCTATATCTACACACAACATGTGTAGATCTAGAAAACCAAGAAAGAGAGGGATGTAGATCTAGAGGAAAACACAAGGAAACCAAGAGGAGAGACTTACCCGAGAGAAACCACCTTGAATCCACCTTGAAACCCCTTTGAATCGCTTCCAAAACGTGTGGGAGAGCCCCTCCAAACCTTCAGAACTTAAAATCTCGAAGGAGGCTCATGTGAAAGAAGATTTGGAGTGAAATTAGTAAATCCAGAGTGAGCATGAAACTTATAACCCTAAATTTAAGTGGCCGTATGGTTTTTGTGCACAGTTTGGAAAACCATGCACAGGACGTGTGAGGCCTACTGTCTCGAGAACTAGGGTCCACATGGTTTCCTGGGAAACCTGTGTGGTTTCCACTAAACGTACTCAAACCGTGCACCCCTGTAAAATCCTCTAAACACATCAAAAACCATTCCACACTCTCCCAACCTCTTCCCAATTCATTCCATGCACTTTAAAAACATAAAAATTCATAAAAAAAGGCCACATACCTCAAACCAGGGGTGCTACATTCTCCTCACCATTGGATATTCTGTCCTCGGAATGTAGTGAACCTGCCCTTTGCTGGAAGTGATCAGGCCACTGCTCGACCTTTTCATTCTCCCGCTCCCAAGTCTCCTCTTGAATCTGACCAAGTTTACACAAAACACAAACTAAACCGATTCTTTTACCTTGCAAGACGTTCTCTTTACTGTCCACAACCCATACTGGCACGTGCACTAATGAAGAATATGGTTCTCGCTAAACATGATCCCATCGAATCACATGGTCACGAACTGTATAATACTTTTTCAACTACGACACTTGATATACATTGTGCACCGCACTAAACCTAGGTGGCAAAGCCAAAAGATAAGACACCTCACCAACCCGCTCAAAAATCTCAAAAGGCCCAATATACCTTGGAGATAACTTTCCCTGCTTCCCAAACCGACGATTTCCCAACCTAGGAGAGATCCTCTAGAAATCATGATCACTCACCTCGAATGACCACATCCATCGACGATGATCCACATATGATTTCTGATGACTCTGAGTCATCTCCATTCTATTCCTGATCAAATTGATCTTCTCCATAGTCTCCTGGACAAGGATCGGTCCAACCATCGATGACTCACCCGTTTCCACCCCATATAGTGGAGAATGAGACGGCCGCCCATAAAATTCTTCAAACAGATCCATCTGTATGGATGTCTGATAATGGTTATTGTACGATAACTCAACCAATGAAAAGTGCTCCTCCCATGAGCCACCAAAGTCTCTGTCACAAGCCCGCAACAAATCCTCTAGATTTTGTATTGTCCTCTCGGATTGACCATCCGTGTGAGGGTGATATGATGTACTCATCATCAACTACGTCCCAAGGGATTTCTACAAGGATTTCCAGAGACGATATGTAAACCTCAGACCTCTATCTGATACAATCGAAACCAGACCACCATGCCTCCTTACCACCTCCTGGATATAGATTTTGGACAGATCCTCCACCATATGAGATTCACGAATCAGGATGAAATGGGCCGACTTCGTTAGCTGATCCTCTATCAACCAAATGGTATTGTGCTTTTTGACCATTCTTGGGAGACCTGTGACAAAATCCGTTGCTATCTGCTCCCACTTCCAAATAGGGATTGGTAAAGACTGCAAATTTCCTGCTGGCCTCTGATGCTTTGCCTTGACCTGCTGACAAGTCAAGAATCTCAAAACAAACTCATCCACACTTCTTTTCATACCTCCCTCAAAAACTACACCTTCAGCACTTTATACATTTTCTAAATTCCATGATGAACAACCCACCTGGAATGATGATACGCCCTGAGAAGATCCTCCTAGTACAACCATCTGATTCCAAAAACACAAAACTGAATCTTCTTTCAGTTTCCAACCCTCAATGGTCTCCCCACCATTGAGTCTTGACCCCATAGTCACATACATAGGATCAGATATTTGTGCCTCTCTAACTAGGCCAACCAAGTCAGGAATCAACAAAACCAGAAAGAAGACCACTCTATCACCCGAGTCTTCACATTCCAACCGCATATCTACTATAACCGACATCAAATTCAACTAGTCTAATGCCTATTTCACAACCTGAGAATATGATTTCCTACTTAATGCATCCACCACTGAATTTCCCTTACCCTATTTGTACATTAATTCAAAATCAAACATCTGGAGATATTCTATCGATCTCTTTTTCCTCAAGTTCAAATCCCTTTGTCAGAAAATGTGTTTCAAGCTCTTATCATCTGTATATAACATAAATTTCTCACTGAAGATATAATTACTCCATACTTTCAAAGCATGGACCACTGTTTCCAACTCCAAATCATGTGTTGGGTAGTTCATCTCATGCACTCTAAACATCATTGATCCATACGCAACTACATGATTCCATTGCATGAGAACACACCCAAACCCTTATCTCGATGCATCGCAATACACCGCGTACCCTTTTCCTGATTCTAGAAAAACCATGATTGGTTCTGATGTAAGATGACCATTTCGCTCTTCGAAACACTGCTGACACTATTCATTCCACTGGAATGGAACATTCATTCTTGTCAAAGCTATCATCGGCGAATCCAAACATGAAAAATCACGAACAAAACGCCGATAATATCCAGCTAGACCAAGAAAACACTGTATCTCAAACACATTCATTGGAGGTTTCCACAAGAAAAAAACCTCTATCTTTACTGGATCCACTGAAACACCCCTTTCATAAATCAAATGGCCAAGAAAAAAACTTCCTGTTTCCAAAAGTCACACTTTGACAATTTGGCATACAACCGATGATCCCTCAAGATCCCCAGCACTATCGCCAAGTGTTGCTCATGATCCACCATTGAATTTGAATACATAAAAATATCATCTACAAATGCCACCAAAAATGAATCCAGATATCTCTGAAATATCTGATCCATTAATTTCGTAAACACTGCTGGCGCATTTGTTAGACCAAAGCACATAACCACATATTCATAATGGCCATATCTACTTCTAAATGTTGTTTTAGGAATATCCTCATTCCTCACCCGAAATTGATGGTATCCTGACCTCAGGTAGATCTTGGAGAACCACTGGGCTCCCCTAAACTGGTAGAACAAATCATCAATTTGTGGAAGTGTATATCTATTAATTTTCGTAACTTGGTTAAGTCTACGATAATCAACACATAGCCTCATGGTTCCATCCACCTTTTTGACAAACAACATTGGGGATGACCACAGAGACATTCTAGGTCGGATAAAACATTTGTTTTCTAACTCTTCCAACTGGATTTTCAATTCCTGAAATTTAGTTGGTTCTATTCGATAAAACAAAAGAGAGATAGGACTAGTCCCCAGAAGAAGTTCAATCGTAAACTCCACTTATCTTATAGGTGGTAACCAAGAGAATTATTCATGGAAACCATCCATGAACTGATCCTCCACAGCCATAGGAACACTCTTCTCAACACCCTCTACTGATTCCAATGAAAAAATCACCAACTGGTACGATAGCGTACCCACCACTGGTGCCAACAAACCCATTGCACCCTGCCTTTCACGATTCTCTCCTCTAAAGAGATGTCTAATTCCATTGTGTGTCATAAAAGCCACTATCTGTGCATCACAGTCGTTGTGGGCCTTAAAAGCCACCATCCAATCCATTCCTAGGATTACATCATACCCATCCATCTCAAGCATTGATAAATTCCACACTATCTCAACCTCACCTAAAACGATTCAACATTCTCTACACAATAAGGTGTGACACTCTCTTCGACCCAGAGGAGTTTGAAGTTTCAAAACAAAGGGCATCCTCTCTACCCTTAAACCATGAAAATCAACCACATGTGCAGCAATAAATGATTGTGAATAACATGTATCAAGCATCACTTGTATCAAGGTATAACTTAAATGAATAGTACCTCGCACCGTGGATGGTCCCGAATGATCATCCACCATAACCTGCTTAGCTCTGAAAACATGTTTGGTTGCCACACCCTTCTCTTTATTATGCTACTGAGGCATCGTGGTATTCCAAGAATCACCATGACCCACTTTACTCTGCTGACGAGGTATGAGCTGTTGTCCTCGTCCCGTCGAAGTGTGCAACATTTGTGATCCCTGAGGAGTGTCACGCGCACCCAACTTTGGAGCATTCTGACAATAACGCTATAGATGCCCCATCTTCTTACAATTATGACATGCTCGAGGTTGTACCGTACAATCCCGCTTGATGTGGCTGGTAGAAACACACTGAAAACTTCCTTGCTTCCTCTAGAACTTCAAAGGAAGATTTACCAATCCTACCGTCAGATTATATGCTATATCCTTCCTTGGGAATATGTTTCCCTCCTTCGCTTGAACCCAGCATTAGAGTACCCACTATTCCCCATGGGTACCACCATGCTTCTTCCGCCCAGAGCTCCCAAGAGATCCTGCTCAGCCACCGAGGCTCTATTCACCATCTCTATGTAATCATCTATACAAAACACCACTATCCTTGAACAAATTTCTTGCCTTAACCCCGCTTCAAAGATCCTACCTTCAACGATGTTCTACATTCCACCTTGGGTGCAAATCGCACTATGTTCATGAACATAGCTGCATACTCTATCACAGACATTAGCTCTTGCTTCAAACTTGAGAAATCAGTTGTACGCTAAATTCGGAATGTATGTGGGTAGGATTGATTATTCAACAATTCCTCAAATCCTTCCCACATCATACCCTGGTCCTTCCCTGCTTCGACTTCCATCTCCCACCACTGAAGGGAAAGATCTTCCAACATATACATGGCCAACTTCACTTTCAGCTCAATGGGCCTTCCCAAGAACTCAAAGATCTTGTTCATTCAATTCAACCATGCTTCTTCCCTATTTGGCTCTGAATCAGCCCTAAAGATGGGTGGATCCTGCTTTTGAAACTGAACTACGTGATCCAAATGCCTTGGTTCATCCACTCTATTTCCACTTTCAACATCTTGGAAATCTTTCACTATGCTTTTCACTAGCTGCTGGTTCACCTGAGGCTCAGGTGCTACCACATTCTCAGCAGCCTCCTCCGGTTGGTCTCTACACCGCCTAACCAGTGCCATTTCTATCAACAGAAAAAACAACCATGAGTATCACATCCGTAGATATCACGAAATCCCATTACAAATCACATTACACAACACTATTAGAATAAGGCTTTCCACCAGTTCACATTTTATCACATGTGCCATGTTTCACCATTTTGAAAACCAAACCATTTTCAAAATAACAATTTATTCACATTACAATTTCACATATTCATATCACATCAGAAATCATTATACCCCAATTAAAAAGGCGTCCTAGAGGTAATTCATTTCTACCATGCATTTCATGCTCATCTCATTGGCTATACCCACGATAATGAGATATCCAATGCCTATAAGTGTCTCCAAAACACTTATGAACCCAACTCCTTGGTAAATTGAATTTCAGAAAAAAATGGTTAGATGCATCATTTTATGCTATACATTCCAATTTCTGACATTCCTACGCCTTGCTACCATCCCAACTCAAGGAATGTACCACAATAAATCTCAACACCAAATCCAAGAATCAACTCCAGAGGACCGAACAAACTGATACCACTTGTAACACCCCACCCCTACCTCAATGGCTAGAGGAGTCGGTGAGGGCTACTTGGCCTTAAGCGACGTTCCCAAGACACCAAATGATGGCAATAAATGCCGAGGGATTCAAGATCAATTTGGGGAATGATTTTCCCTTCAAACAAAACCAACAAAACCATCCACTTACAACAATTATATTATGCATGTACATTCCATTACCCAACCATGAATTCCCAAAAGACAACCAAGTTGTTCCACAACATAACTTGAAACCAATACAACTAGACATGTCAAGCAACATTAGAGTACAAGCAGAAACCAAGAAACAAACCCTACAATCCCTGACACCACCACAACTCCACACCAAGCTCCAAGCTCCAACCTCCACCAAGGGATTGCAATGCTCCAGTAAAAGAGGGTGATGCCATACCTTTTCCCACGCCACGATATACAAAATCTGCAAAGACACCACCGTGCCAAAGCAGGAGGTGAGTACTAAAACTTAGTAGGATTTCCCAAAATGACTTCCCTACACACTACACTAGGATAAAACCATTAGCACATTTATATAAAATAGTTTATATAAATTTTATCACAAGTGGAACCATTCTCATAATCCAAACATGCCCTTACCAAGCCATCACACACAAACCAAGAAACCAAGGGAAATCCAACCAAACATGCCACAAGTCATTTCATCAATTAACATTATCAAAAAAAATTCCATCTTTCAAAGCAATGCACTATAACACAACCAAACGGTGGAGCTTCCTTCCAACCCGTTCACCCATTCACACTAAGCGGCACATCCCATCCACTTACCATTGATTGTGGCCCTTCCATCCACTATCTACCCCCTTTTTATAGTGTTACTTCTCTCCACTTCCACACAACATTCATACAAGACAATTCTATTCATATAACCCACCAAGGTCACAACCACATGTAATCAACTGATTCCATTTCATATCAATCCACTTTAATAAATCACCCATTTATCGAAAACAATTTTCCATGCCAAACAACATTTCAATAAAAACACCATTTCCTTGAAAACCATTTTGATCAATAATTTTCACAAATCGACCATAGCATCCCATTTAAAATCTCCATTTTAAAATCCACAACAATAGCATTTCACCACAAAACCCTCTTTTCCCCAAAAATCCCGAAAACATCATCCAAGGAATTTCTAACCATTTTCCCACATCGAAACACTATTAATTTCAAGCACAAAAAATTAATTGTAACCAAAACCATTAGCTCAGACCAAGTGGATTCGAGAGAGAAGCCACCTACCTTTAGGGTTCCCATGAAATCGACCCACAAGCAACTGCACATCCAATCCGGCGAACGCACCACTGAAACCTCTCTAAATCACCTTTCCTAAGCATCACAAGCCTTAAAATTAACAACCAAGGCAACCCGAACCCTATATCTATACACAACAAGTGTATATCTATAAATCCAAGAAAGAGAGGGATGTAAATCTAGAGGAAAACACAAGGAAACCAAGAGGAGAGACATACCCGTGAGAAACCACCCTGAAACCACCATGAAACCCCTTCGAATCGTATTCAAAACGTATGGGAGAGCTCCTCCAACCCTTGAGAACCAAAAATCCCAAGTGAGGCGTGAGTGGGAGGATATTTGGAGTTAAATGATGCAATCCCAAGTGAGACTAGAACTTATAACCCTAAATTTAAGTGGTCGCAGGGTTAGCCCGCACAGTTTAGAAAACCGTGCGCTAACAGTGCGCATGCCACTGCCTCGAGAGCCAGGGTCCGCATGGTTTCCTCACACTGTTTGGCGAACCATGCACAGGCTGTGCAAGTCCTACTGTCTCGAGAACAAGGGTCTGCACGGTTTCATGGGAAACCCACATGGTTTCCACTAACCGTGCTCAAACCGTGCACCCCTTTAAAATAATCTAAACACATCCAAAACCATTCCACACTCTCCCAACCTCTACCCAAGCCATTCTATGCACTTTAAACACATAAAATGCATAAAAAAGGCCACATTACTCAAACCGGGGGGGGGTGCTACATGCATGGTCATGTTATGATGGGTGAACCCAGATAGAACTTCTATTCATTGTGTAGTTTTTAGCCATGTGATAAGTTATTTTGGGATAAGATGTGAACTTGATTCCATTATGGTACATTGTCTTCCACATGAAATGGGCTTCATATTTATCCTTGACTTGTGCTTATGTCATGTTGTGTGTTGTTTTCTCATTCTAATGATGCAATATTTACAATTATGCATGATCTAAAATTTAGGCTCCCTTATGATTTTTCACTTTCTTTATGATTTTATGTCATCATGTTTGGCTCTTTAACCCACGTACTTCTCTTTATTCCTATGTTTACACCCTTACTAGGATTTTTAGCTTATCCTTTTTGTTCAAGTATTCCCCATGCTATCCAATTCATATGTTGGATATAAACGGAATCTTTGATCTATTTATTGATTATTAAAATAACAAAGTTTTATCCTATTTCAATGTTTTCAATATATCTTCCTAATCAACCAAATAAACTATTCTTTTATAATCCTTAGCTTGTAATTTAATCATTAATTGTAAAAAAATCATTTATTAATATGTGAAAAAGTCTAGTGTCACTATAAGATCATACATTGAGGAATTAGGGATGATTCCTAAATAAATTTGGTTGAATCGTTTATATGATAGTATTATATGATATCTAGAGGAATGCAGGATATGGAGTTGGTCACTGATGAGGTATAGAATTATAAAGAAGTGTGGGTAGAGTTCAAATCCCTTAAAGGGAAAATGGGAAAATAAAAGGAAAAATAAATATCTAGCCACCCTGGACAAGGCTCATTCTCTTGGTTCACAGTTTACCAAACTGTTCCCCAAATTTGATTCTATGAGTAGGAAAGCACAAGTAAATCATATGGTTTCCCCTATTCTAGATTCATGGTTGATCTAACCATTCTTAAATCATTTGAAATAATAATGGAAAATAAATATTGCTCATGCATAATCAACAAAAATTTATGTGTAATCATTCACAGGTCAAGTGAATCCCCCTCTCTCATAAAAATATTAAAATTCAGCCCAAAGTTCTCATTAACCCATAAATAATTGATAGTTAATTAATTAATACCACCATGTCATAGTGTGTGTCATAATATGGTCAACCTAAAAAACAACGAATCTTAGTTATCATGTTTTTTCTGAGCCATTTATTTATAACATCTAACTTTAGCTGATCCACTAATGTACCCTCGCATCAGATTATGTGACCTAATCTACAATATTTTTTAATCAAAATTCACACTTTTCAAATTTGGCATACCGCTTCTCGTTCCATAGGGTCTTAAAAACAATCTTCAAATGTCCTTTAAGATCATTCATTATCTGGGAATATATATTTATATCATCTATAAATATGGCTACAAACTAATCATTTTAATCTATAATTTTTTATTCATTACTTCCATGATGATATTGGGGAAATTGGTACGTCTAAAAGGAATATATATACATATGTAAAGAGAATACCTCATACAGAAGGGTGACTTTGGTTTATCCCCCTTCTTAACCATTATTTAATGATACCCATAATTAATTATGTTATTATAAATGTATTTAACACTACATATTTAAACCAAAATGTCATCCATATGGGGTAGATGATATTTTTTCTTTATATTAATCCTTTTTAGATCTCCATAATCTATGAAAATACACAATGAAAAATATTTATTTGTAACAACAATAACATATGAACTAAATGGTGATATATTAGGGCATATACATCCTTAATAAATAGTCTTCTATGGTTTCTTGTTTTATTCTTACAACTATATTGAGGCCATTATATATGGGCTGTTTGAAATAGGTGTGGCACAGGGTATGAGTCCTATTGAAAACTCAAATTAAAGATTCATGGGAATTCTAGGAATGTTTCAAAAAAAATACATCAATAAACCCCTAGAAATAAGAATATTTTCATTTTTTTAATTTCACCCCTACTATTTAGGTTAAATATTCTTCATGAATAGATATAAAGACACACACAATGGAACTAATATCAATTATAAGTTCATATTCATCTACGAACTAAAATGACATCATATGTACATTAGAAATATTAAACATGACTTATTTTCCTCAAAATTTTATATAGAATATATATATATATATAACTTCAATACACACCCAAAATCACATCACATTCATCTATAGGGATAATCACAAGATTTTCTTCAAGTATATTCCCCAAAAAAATTATTAGAGAGGAGTTATAGACATGAGATTCGATAATCAAAACATTTGAATTTTTTACTACTAAATGAACAACTAATAATCGAGGACATGAATTATCAATCCTATAAATTTCATGATATAAAGGAATTGATATCACTAATCCCAAAAAATATAATTAAAAACATGATGATTTCTATCACCACCTCAACTTTATCATTCGATCTTCATTCCATCAAAAAAATGTAAACGGTTAGCATGGGCATCAAACATCATAATTTATATAGAGATATCGTATATTCATCAAAATTATTCATAGGATATTTAAAACGTGATACCTTATATTCAATCAATGGAACCATATATTTAACCTATGTTATCTATTGTCACTATATTTCCAAATCCATCATAATGTTTTATAAAAAAATGTGAATTAATGCATGAATATCCCTTGGGAGTGTCTAGAAGTTATGAAGTAAAATAACCACTTGTCATGAATTGGTGATGATCGATTTATCACCCAAATTTACCCTTTTATTTTTTCCCCAAAGTGAATATGTGGTGCAATCACATACAATTTCCAATATCCAGACCTAGATGAATTCTCTTGGAAACCACCAAATCGTTACTTTTTCAAAGCCTCATGATATTATCTGATATATATACTTATCCACATGGTTTCAATAGGTATAAATAATCCTAATCTAAAATAATTAGCTAATCCAATCACTAATCCATGTGGTTTGAATGAATATTTTCATACATTAATATTTCATCATTTAAATGAATATTATACACACATAACAATAATAAAAACCTAGAAAAATTAAAGGTTTTCATTTTTTAGATACTAGATACATAAAAATATTACTTCATGAATGATTTTCAACATCTCACATAATGATATTCACAACTAATTCCCTTCTTATATATACCCAACTTATAACCTTCCCACGTTACCTGGGTAAGGGAAACATAAGAAAGGGTGAGCTCATATCCTCATTAAGGGTAATCATAGGCGATACAAATCCGAGAACATAAGTGAGTATAAGATAAACATATGATTATGATAAAATGATCATAAGATAAAATAATCATACCCAACAATTCAATGATATTTAATCATGAATCGTGGTATAAATTTTTTCATTAAAATTAAATAAAATATAAGGATTCATGATCGTCAATAATTAATTATGATCCATGGGAAGAAATAATTGGCACAATAAATAATTATTTTTTGCCAACATATATGCAAATAAACTAATTTCATCATCCAAGTCTCACCTCTAATACTATCCTATTTTATTTGGTTAACTCCACATTCCATCACATCCTTATTCATGGTTTACTCCATAGAAAGTCATATTGCACAGAGTCCCTCGCTAAAATAAGATCACTCCCCCTTCCATTACTTATTATCACATGACATATCTATCGTAACCTGATGCTTAATATAACTATATAATTCTAATCCCACATATCATATGATCATAATCCTTTTATATTTCTGCCATAATGTCATATTACATTCATTGAATATACATAGCATAACCCTTGGAAGGGAAAAAAGTTTTATAAAAATTTCATCATAGAATAACCTAAGTAAAATAAATGGGTTTCATAAAGGATTGATCATAAAATAATTAGCAAATGATAAAGAAAATGGTTTCATAGAATAAAAATAAAATCATCATTATTATAAACCACCCAACATACAAAGTGGTTGGTTTGATAAAATTATATACCCAATGAAGAATAAAAACCCTTAAAGGATTTGTAAATTGATGAAAATTATCTTTAAAAGTCCATGTAACATCTTGGATTCGGGTGCTTCCCAAAGGTGCTCCAAACCCTGTTGGTCACATGACCTAAAGCACATTTCCCCACTTTCCAGAGGCTGCTGACAAGAGGCAAAGTCAAGGTGTGTTATTAGGGAATATATTCCGTCATAGGTAGAGTACACACAATGGAATATAAATACCAAACAATTGAAAAAAGAAATAATACCAAACATAAATAAACAACAAAATATTGAATGTAAATCCAATTTATTCTACAATATATATATATATATATATATATATATATGATGCAAGGAATATTTATCCTATAAAAAATAAAAACCAGTGACAATGCTGGAAATCAATATAGAAACAAATGTATATAAGAAAAAAGTAATGTTCAGCAGCATCACAATCTTTAACATGGTCTCATGCTCTCTAGTTCCAACAAAAATCATGTACCCGATGAAGAAGGGAGATATCCCTCATCTATATCGAAAATCATATAATATTTTTGGGTCTAAAACCATGACCCAAATAATGGTTGAGATGAATTAAAATAGGAAACCAGAAAAAACTCTCTACCTAACTATCAATGAATATAAAAAGAAGGTAATAAGCATGAAAAAAGCAACAATCAAGGAAGTAATCAAAAGAAACTAATCCTACTATTTTCAATTGCATTAATTTAACCTTTATTATTATTTCGTTAAATCATGTAACCCTTGGATATAGCCTAATCTATGTATCCCTCATGTTAGGTAACACAAAAAGATGTCTCATAACACCATCTAAACAATAAAGTATGATAGAATCCATGCTTTGTCTTTGGCTTGGTAGACTCGTCATAATCAATCAATTATCTACAACCAAACCTCTAGGAATATCTGACGGTCTAACCCCTTTGGTCCAACATAGAACTAATTAATTATAAATGAAAATCTGGATAATCTCTCATGGTATGATCCCTTGGGTCTATCATTCATTTAATAAAATATTAACACCCATCTTGGTAGCTCCCATGGTCAATACCCCATGGTCAAGCATTCTATTAAAGCATACAAAAATGACCCCTTTTTTAATCTCTCATAGTCCAATTCCCCTTGGTCAATCATTCATTTAATTAATTATAAACAACCATTAGGGAATAACTCACAGCCTAACCATTGGGCAAAACATTAACGATGCATATCAATGACATTTCATATAATCATCAACTCCTTTCTCTAAAAACAAGGCCTGGAAAACAAGGGAATCCAAGAAAGGATCATATACCAATTGAAGATATATAATAAATCAAGGTAAAAAAACCCATGATGTTTCCCTTAGACAAGGAAACTAACCTTAGGCACAAGCAACAACCATTTATCAATTAATCAAACCCTAGAAGGTAATAAATAGGGTTCAAATTCCGATTCATGCAATACCCAAAATGCGGCTATGTGGAAATTTTATAATATATAATCCAAATACATATAATAAAAGGCACAACCCACCTACCTTGATGTCTTAGGATCGATATACTTGAACGTCGACCTTTGAAGCGACTTAAAATGGTGTTGATCTATAAAAAGGTAAAAAAATATCAACCTTGAATAACTAACAAGAGAGGAGGAAATCTGGAAGAAAGGATCAAGGGGTTTTGATAACACACTAGTAGGATTTTAATGCACCCAATAGTGTCTCAATCTGAGCTTGGATGCAGAATCATGAGGGTTTTGGAGTTCATCAGCCATTCCACAGTGCTCATGTACGAAATACGAAAAGAAGTAGATGGGTTTGAACATGACACGTAACCCCTTATGATTTATAAAATAAATAGAAAACTACATGGTGTGTCCACTAAAACTATATATTGTGTAGTAGATATAACTGGACCTTGACATAAGATGGTCTTCTAGGTCACCACACGGCCTTGTACTCGGCCGCCACATGATCAGCATGTGGAATGCTAGGTACATAGTGTGTACTCAGAAGTACATTATGAGTTCTTAGAAAATATTCCTTTCTTTTATTTTCCTAAAAAATAAAAAAATCAAGATCCATACCTGAAATGAAAATCCGAGTTCTTACAAGAATCACACACAAATCAATTCATCCCTGAATTTTTCTTCCAAAGTTGTTGAAGAAGAATCTACGAAAAACACCAGCCACTACAATCCCACATCGGCCTAACTCTCCCAAGTTGCATCCTGTACTCTCATGTGATGCCACATAACTCATACCATAGGAACAAACTAGCCTTGGAGAACCTTCGTGGTGCAATACACAATCCGAAGATGGTGATCCTTGAAGGAGTCATCCACCTCGAACTCAAACTCCTTTCTTTGAAAAACATGAGAAGGGACTGAAAACGCCATAGGTAATAAACATGAAAGATGTCCTGCATAACCTGCTACCTATGAGATTTCTGAAACTGATAGGAAACTAGCTCAACTCTTTCCAAAACCTAAAACGGTCCAACATATCTCGGGGAATGCTTTCCCTATCTCTTAATACTCATGTGTCCCAACCTCAGTGTGACATAAAGGAAAACCTGATCTCCGACATCGAACCCAAAAGGCCTTATCCATCGACCAACATAAGATTTTTGGTGAGACTGTATGGTATTCATCCTCTTCCAAATAAAATTCACATACTAAGTGGTCTCATAGACAACATGAGTTCCCATCATGGCTTCTTCTCCTTCCTCCAACCAACATAAGGGTGATCGGCATGACCAACCGTTCAAAGCCTTATAAAGTTCCATTTGAATAGTCACCTAAAAAATTGTTGTAGAAAACTCCACCAGGGGTATGTGAATCTTCTAGGAACCACAAAATATAGGACACAAGCTTGAATCTTATCCTCCAAAACCAAAATTGTGCACTCGGACTGACCATCTTTCTAGGGATGGAATGTTGTACTCAGAAGTACATATGTACCCAAATCCTTCTCTAGTCCCTATCAGTTATGAAAAGTAAAATAGGCACCCTTGTTTGAAATGATAGAGTGAAAAAACCCATGAGAATATATTATCTATGAGATATAATTCTTTCCATGATCATCTACACTAAATGTTTCCTTGATTAGAAGGAAATGTGAAACCTTTGTGAGTCTTCCAACAACATCCCAAATCCCAAAATTCCATCAAGGAGACCGTGGTAAACCCATCACGAAATCCATCACGACGTCATTCCAAATCCACTCCGAAATGGATAACTTCTGAAATATCCCAGTCATTCATTTCTGCTTATCCTTTACCTATTGATAGGTGGAAATATTATTACAAAACAAGATACATCCCTTTTCATTCCTGGCCACAAATACTGACGATGTAGATCTCCATACATCATGGTGACACTATGATGAACAACCCAAACTAAGGTATGAAAATCTCGCAACAGCTCCTATAGTATTTCTGCTGATACCCATATACACCCATGAAAATTAAAAACAACATCCTCTCTTACAGTCCACCAAGGAGTAGGTTCCCCTCCTGACACACTCTCCCATAGAAGTACGCCTTTGGAATCTATTAGCTACCTCATTCTCACTCGATCTTGTAGAGTGAAGGAAACATCTATAGAAGAAAGAAACCCCTTCCCAAATTTCTCATGCGCCTCTGAATTAATCTCAGAGAATATAGCCAAAAGCTGGCACTCATTGTTGGCATCTCGATTGGCCTATATCTGGTTCCTCTTGCATAGTGCATCATCCATTGCAATGCTTTTCCTAGGCCTGTAGGAAAGATCAAAGTCAGAATATTTATGTTACTCAACCCACCTTCATCATCTCAAATTTATTTTCCATTGATTATAGATATAATAGAGTATTTTGTGGTTATTTTATGCCACAAAATGCTCAACCAAAAGATAATGTCTCCAACAGTGCATGGCATTAACAACTATAGATAAATTGAGATCGTGGCTTTGGTAATTCTGTTCATGTGTTCTAAACTACCATGAGAAGTATACAAAAACTCCTTCCCCCTACATAAGCACTCCTCCTAGCCTGATACCTGATGTGTTATAGTAAATAGTGTAACTCCTACACAGTTCTGAAAAAATAAATGATTGCAATGAATTCAATAAATCTTCTTGCAACTGAATTTCTGAATCGTAAAAATATATCCACAAGTCCTTCATACCCTTCTTAGTTAGGCATGTGAGTGGCTCTGCTATGCATGAAAATTCCGAAATAAAGTGTATTTAGTAACTAGACAACCCCATAAAACTCCGTACCTAAATTTCATTCTTGGGATGCACACATGAATCTATATCACTAAATTTTTCATGGTCTACTGATAATACTATCTCCTAGATAACATGACCCATGAAATGAATATATTCTATCCAAAAGTTTCACATTGACATCTTATCATATAAATGATGCTCTCTCGGTGTACTCAATGCAATATTGGGATGGAATTCTCTTGTCAAGTGTGGGAGTATGCTAAGATATCATCCATGAATACTACCACAAATGTGTCCAAGTATGGATGGAACACTTGGTTCATTAGTTCCATGAAATATATCAGCACGTTCTTAAGAACTAATGGCTTAACCAAATACTTATTTAGGCTATACCTACTCCAAATGTTTGTAAGAGGTATATATGAGGATCTAACACGTAACAGATGATAACTTGATATCATGTAAATCTTCAAGAACACCAGGAATTTTCAAAGTTAGAAAAATAGATCATAAATAATGGGAAAGGGATATTGGTTCATGACAATCAACTGGTGAAACATTCAATAATCCACACAATGTCTAAGGGTATCGTTGACCTTCTTCACAAAATGAATAACTAAACCCCAAGCAGAAGTACTATGTTTGATGAAATCCTTTTCCTTCAATTTCACTAATATTTTGTTGAGATCATGTAATTCAAGTGTAACCATCCTATAAAGGGAAATAGACACCAGTGAAGATCCTTTCATGATCTCAAAAGAGAAATCCACCTCTTGCACTGGAGGTAATCCTGAAAATTTGTCTACAATGAAAACTCTAAAATGATCCACCATTAGAGGAAATTCTTTTTGTGAAGTCCCTTAGTCATCCAGATATAATCTTGTAATATAGGATATAATTCTTCCCAACCCATTATGCTCAACACTTTCCCTACCCACATGAACATTACATTCTGCATTTTGTATAAAAGATCCTCCCTATAGTGATGTGAAAATCACCCTATGACAATAGCAGTCAAAAAGGGCCTAAGAGGGGACCAACCTGTCCATTGAAACAATGACACTGATACCTATCATCTCTAAGACATAGAGATCCAATAATAAGTGACACCCACTAACTTCAATAGTTCACTCCTCGTACTGACGTGCACTCCTAATGGTGGATTATCAATATACCCTTTATTTATCAAGATGATTCCTTTTTTGGAACAACCCAAGTGTGATTTTTATGTTTATTATTATTAATTGGATAATATAGAAGATTTTTGGTTGACTTATCTATGATTGAGGCACCCATGAATACCCTTTCCTTAAAGGGGTATTCCTTCATTTTTTTTCAAAGTAATATTATGATTTTTTAATATATTAAGAATATATTGGTTAATTTTTTTAATATTTGGATTCTAATTTATGGAGTCAAGTATGTGGATTTTCAAAAATTCTATCGATCTAGCCTTCATTATATAGTGATGGAGATGTGACTGGTGATTTTTAATGGGCCTAAGTAGTTGATACATCATGAGAATAAATAAATGTTCCCTGATTTTGAACCCATCAAGTTGGTGTTTTTACAATAATATTTTCAAACATTACCTTCTCTATGAGTGGTTAAAAATTTTCATGGAAAATAATAACCTCAAACACATGTCCACTGAATGGTACCTCATAATGAGGTACATGTATTGGATAATGTTCCTATAAGACAATGACTTGGAGCTTATCTATAGACTATAGATTTTAAATATGGGGTTTAAATCCATATGTTGGAAATCGTGATCTTCATTGATATAGTAGGGGTGTGAATAGTGGGATATGATATAGTTGTACTTGTTCATAGTTCAAAGACCACTTTTATATCCGTTATTTTGAAAATGATAAAAATTATGTATTAGTTTGATCTAACTAGAAATATTGTGTGATTATTTTTAATGTAATGTTTTATTATCTAATATATAAACATTTAATGAATGTATTATAATAATCTATGTTATAATACATTGAGAAGTTTCATTGAAGTAAATTAAACTAACATTAAAAGTGTTATGAATAAGTTAGATACATCATATGATACATTGTTATGTTATATCACTCAGATGGTATATTATTATATCTATTAGTTTTTTAAATAAACAAAAATATATATACATATGACTATTTTAGTTTATTACAATGATCATTTATAAATTCAAACCGAGTATTTTAGGAATAGAAGTTGTTAGAGATGAAAGATATAGAGTTTTAAATCATTTTGAGGTTATTCCTTATCTCAATATCATTTAATTATTATAGTTTTATTTTTTTAATAGGTTTTACTTATAATATATGGGTGTGAGGATTTCATCATAATTATATGAATTTTTCTTTTCATGATTTTTTACTTGTCCACTATGGTAGATGATCTTTTAGGGTAGTAGTTAGATTTTTCAATCAATGATATTGAGGGATAAATTTGATAGGAATATAGTGGCATTTGAATAGGATTACAATTAATTAATCTTGGGGTTTCTAAGTATATTATATATGATTAATGTGATTGATATCTTCATGGGATTAGAATACAATATACAAGGTATATTACACTGATATCTTCCAACATTTTTTCATTCAAATAACATCCATGTGGGAATGTGAGATACTTAGTTTCATTTATATATATCCCCATTTCTCTATACATATAAAAAAAGTAATAATTTGCATTTAAATAAATATGATAAAAATAACCCTTTATGGGTATTCAAATTTTTTTCTCCTTGAATATATTAAACACCCTAGTGAAGGGAATTATTTTATACCGTTTTTAACTATATACCCAAGATGGAAGAACTTAACCTACCTTATTTAGAACTCTCTATGATAATACATTTTATTAGATAAATTATCTTTTTATCTATGATCAGATTTATTAATAATCTAGTCTCAAGGTTTTTTATTTTCTATTTGATGTATCATAACATAAAATATTTTACTTTATCTGACATGTATATGAGAGAAGATTTTATGTTTTAGATATGAATGAAATGCATAATGGATTTATGGGAAGTCTAAATACTAATATACCACTAATGTTTTATATTGGACACATAGGATATAGTAGATATCATATATAGACATATATTATCAAGAGTAGGGTCCAAAATTGTATCATTTTAACTGTAATTTACATTTTTTTAGAATAAATGGTCTTCTATTTCCCATTATGAATGGAAAATGTTTCATTTAAACTCCCATTTATATATCACACTACATTGATTTCCCTAAATAAACAATTTTCAATCATTTTTCTTCATAAAATAAATAATGTGTTGTTTATATAAAGTTATATTTGACTCACTTTTGGACATCAAATGTTCTTGAAACCAAAAAATGACAGGTATCATGCTAATTACTAAGTGATTAATTACCTACTAGGATATTTAGTAACTCTTATGTATTAGTGATTTGTGAAAATATTCAATAGTATTCAATAACTTGATTATAAATAATTATCAGATGAAAAGCTTGTGGAAATAATCATAAACATTTTAACTAAATTGCTGGATTGCAACGAGAAAAATAAAAATGACAATAATCTTTTTAAAAAACTAATATATGATGAATTAATTGGTTCATTGAAAAATCAAAAAAAACATTCAGTAGATATTTCAAAAAAGAGAGTATGAAAAATAGGGTTTCCATTTCATAAATTTCAGAATAAAAAATTTCAAATATAAATGATTCAATTTCAGGTTCATCCAGAAGAAATTATAGAGAACCGTATGATGATCATGAATTAAATATCAAAAAGGTATTATTCAAATATGGATTGAAGGGTGTTTAGTAATAGTAATTTCTAGACAAATTGTTGGAATGATATAAAATATGTGACAAAAAGTTACGAATGTAATGAAATATCATGTATGTCCTATCAAGAATGTAATAATTCCTTGTCAAATCTAACTATTCCAGAAAAAACTCAGGAAAATAGGGGAAGAATTAAAATGTTTTCTAAGAGAAAATAAATAAAATCCTATCATCCTATGAATGACACATGGTGTGTTATTGGGGATTCATATTTCAATTTTACATATGATGATAGTAATTACAAAAAAATCAAAAACAATTCATGTTATTTTTAATAGGAATAATCCTTTCCACATAGGAAGGAAATTGGTAGATACATTTTCGAGTTTATATTTGAAACAATACCTTCCATTTTCATGTAGGATGTTTCTTAGATAGAAAAAATGAATAGAAATCATAAAACCGATGAATATATGAGACAATATACTATGGAATGTGAATAAAAAAAACTGAAACTAAATAATACATATGTGATACTTAAAAAATGGATTGTTGATTAGAAGAGTGTTCTTACTATGTCGATAGATGAGATAGTTAATTTGAATAATGAAAATATTAAAATATTATTTTATTCTATTAAATCAAAGAGTAATATTAAATAATTTATTTTATAAGAAGAATTTAAAGGTTGTATATTTTATACAAAATAAAAAAAGATGATTATATTGAAATTATATGTTTATAGAAATACAAATTTATCTTAAAAAACCACCACAATAATGAAATATTTCAAATATATATAGACAAATGAGACCAAAAAATTCCACATTTGAAATAAAACATATTTCTACTATTAGTGGACACTACTAAAATAACTACTTTGTTTCAAGAAGTACTCTAATATGCCCAAAATGTAATAGAGTAAAATATGGTATGAAGCAGTGTTCTTCAAATAAAAATTAATCAATCAAAAAAATATAGATAATTATTTTTAAGGAACCTAAAAATCATTAATTTCAAAGATGCTAGAATATTTTGGATAACAAAGGAACTATTTTCCTAGATATAAAGGTAAAATTATGTATTTAATTCTAAATTTTAGTTTCAAACTATTCCAAGTCACAATATACTAGAAGTTGAAATTTTAATATTTGTTACCTAGTAATTTTCAAAAAAATAACATTATTTACAAATGTATTTAAAAAATGTTTTTGATTACATCTTTTAAATGAGTTTATTATTATCTTTTGAAAATTTTATAAAGTTATTATATTATATTTTTACAATTTCATAAATATAGAGTCTTTTAAAATTGAATAAAAAAATAACATAATTTGAAGTTAATCAATTAAATTATATAAATTTGAAAAATATGAATTTAAAAACTAGTTTTATTGTTATCTATTTTGGAGGGACTCACTTTGGACCAGCATATGAGATTGGTTTAATGGTCATAAAATACTTTTATATATAAGTACATATTTATAGAGTTAGTTTTTAGAATTTATTTAAAATATCATATTTTTAATATTATATTATATGTTGTTTTTATTTTTTATTTTCTAATTTATAATACCATTGACAAGTGAAATTTCATCACATGAAATTATCACAAAAATATTAATTTATTGATATTTATTTGTGAAATATGTATCTTTATAAAATAATGATATAATTATTCAAATATGGGAGGCATTAACATTTCTTGATAATGAAAAAAGTCACTTTGTATCTAGAGAGCATGTTCTTATTCTAGGTATTCTTTTGATAAAAATTAATTTGTGAGGAAAATTAACTTTAATGTTTAGAGAAATTAATTTAAAATGTTTATTAATGATTTAGTGAATTTCATTGAAATTTAATTAAAAATTAAATGCCTATTCATTTAGTACAAAAAAAATATTTCTAGTTCATTAATTGAAAGTATTATTATGAGGATCCCATATAGTTTAAAGAGATAATTCATAATATGGGTCATTTAAACTAGGATGTTGGTGTTAAATTTAAATGGGAACAATTTTTCCTCATACCTCTAAAACAATATAGAGACTCTATGAAAATTTATGATCCTTTTGTGCCAAAATTTCCCTATAGAATAAGAAAAGTCAACATTGTGAACTTAATTTGGTAATATATTGAAGATATGTGCCCTATAATGGTAATGGTAAAGATGTTTACTTACTTTTGGACATTAAACAATATGATTGTGAAATCCATGTTAAAGGAACGATTGAATGATTTTGGATTTTCCTAAAATGTGGTAAAAATTACAATTAAATTTCAAGACCATCCCCCAAATAAATCTCAATTTTCATTTGGATAGGGATAAATTTCTTGAGAATGTAATTTCAGTTACCCCTTAGGAAATTTGTTTACCCTAATATGATAAGTGTGACAACACTATGGATTAGAGCAAGAAGACATCAAAAGAGAAAAACCATCATATAAATTTTTTCCAGATGATAAATTCTAAACTCATAAGATGATGGAAAAAATATACATGACATGATAAAAACCCATAGAATAGATGGTATATAAGAAATATTTTATGAGATTAATAAAGGATGAAAATTTTGAAAGGGTTTTTTTGGAATTATAGTGGTGTTTACGAAAAAATATTTAAGAAATTAGAACAAAAAAAGTGAAATATATAAATATATATTTTGTTTTTACTAAAGTAAAGGATAATGATTCAAAATAATGTAATGTTAATTACAGAGAGGATTAGATGAAGAAAAATCTGTGTTAGGGGTTATATTCTTTAAATCTTAAAGAGACTATGGTTGTTCTACCTATATTGACCAATAATATTTTTGTCGATGTTCAATTGTATAATAATGGAGTCTGAAACTCTCAAATGATAAACATTTGAAGGGGGAGAATATTTTATGAAAAGAAAAAGAGAAATACTATTTTATTTTTTGAACACCCCTTTCACCTACCGGATATCATATCAAGAGTTTCTAAGAAGTTGATCATACGAATTGAGCCATTCCACCGCATACTCCTCCATATGCTAATGGTTACAAAATATATAAAGAGGTCATCATCATTCACATGTGCTAATAAATCATATAGTTAAATGAAAATAGTTTATCTTGATAAGTATACTTCTAATACTACCGAGAAGTCAAGTACAACTTTGTTGAAAGATAAACCATAATAAAAAAAGGAGGTATTATCATTGCCTATTGAAAGTGATATAACATAAAAAGGAACTGAATGAAATGTAAATGATATAAGAAGACATAAATAAATGAATTCTATTTGATTTTTTAATAGAAAAAAATATTTACCTACTGGACAAAAATAAACTAGAGAGTACACCAAGACATGATGAATCAAATAAATAGTCAAATTAATGTCCTCATGAAATTATATATTTTTTGGACGGTTTTATATGTAGTAGAATGGATAAATATCAATGAAAGATTGTAGAATAGATTTTTACGATTTATAGTACTGTATCAATCTGATCTGAGATGTATTTCAATCTTAGTTTTCTTCAATACAGGATAGTTGTTTCTCAAGTTTAATGGATGATGATCTAGTTCATCAACCAATTGATGGAGAAGAAAGAATACATTGGGAACTAATGAAGATTTTAAATTACACTAAAGGAATATTTTAATGTTGGGTATGCATAAAAAATATTAATTAATATATATTCATGACATAATGGATATAAATTATAACCTTATAAATTATCTTGGTCAAGAAAATATTCAAATTGGTCATCAATGTCAATAGATAGAGGCTGAAGATCAGATGATGGATAAATGAAATTAGAAGTTAAGAGATTTAGGACATAAATTAAAAGAGTCAAAATATAATTGAAAAAATTATATAATTATCTAGAGGATTTTATCATGGAATAATTAAACTCACATATCAATAGGAGTGACAAAAAAATATTGATAATGCTAGAAAGGATTATGGATAAAAATACCACAATGGAATGTATTTCTAGTTTATTTTTCCTTTTCGTTCAATGATTATAAAAACTAATTTTGAATGTTTTCATGAATAGTTTAAGAATTGGTATATGGATATTTTTTATCTGGACAAATATATTCTAAAAATATTATTTTTTTTAATAATTATATCCTGAAAAATGACAATGAAATGACTATAGTTATTGAACATTACTGAATCTTTATACTAAACCTATGTAGTTTTCCAATTTATATTCTTAATTTTTATTCAATTTAATTTAAAAAATCATTATGTATAATGCATTGGATAATGTTAAATGTACTATAAAATTCATCAAAATAGAAAATAAACATATCAATATTTTAAATATGATACTATTTTGACGTTTGAAAGGATCGAATTTATTTCACCAAAAATTAAAAACATACCATAATCTAAGTTACCTTGATATTAATTTTCCTAAAAAAGAGGATATGTTTTCATAATTATAATATGGTATTATAATTGAAAATCACTAGGGGGTTTAATTAACTTATTCTTGTGTAAGAGAGTTTTTATGTGTTTAAAAGTGTTTTCTTGACATGAATATTGAGGGGTGGGAAATGTAATCCCAATTGTATTTCTATTAGATCACCTGAAGTATTTTTTAGAAATCATTCAATATTACTTATTTCTTATGTATCCTATGATTTTCAATATGATGGATACTACTAGGTTAAATATTAGATTTATATACTCTACTTTGAAAATCAAAATACTCTTGATGTGAGTTTGATATATCATCAATTGGTGGCCTTAAATTTTTTATGTAATGTTTTGTTATCAATTACCTTAATATCTAGTGAACCTATTATAATCATATATGTTTTGGTTTGTTGATAAGTTGCATTAATTTAAATTCAATAGAAATTTAGGGCATTGTGATGGATTTAAACACATAATAATATATAAGGTAACACTATATTCATCGTATGAGGGAGTAAAGTATTTGAATGACTAAAAAATTACATTTTTATAGATTTTAGAAACACATTGAAAAAATCATATAAGAAACACATCACTGAGGTCTAGAGTAGTGGAGCCCTAAAGCATCATTGATGACAACGATACTACCACCGGATAGAAAGGAACCAAAGTTAAGGAAGAGAGAAACATTATGATTTGGGGAAGCCTGAGACAAAAATAAATCCTCAACCTTATTCCCCTATCGCCAAGTATGAGTGATCGATGTACGAACTCCCACCAGCATTTCTCACTTGTTGACACTATTTTCAATACCCTATGGGAAACTTCCACTTTCCGTGAGTTCTTTGTAGAGGATCAAGGAATCCGTTTCCAAAGCCTTCAAAGTAGTCTATCTTTGATAAATTAATTCCAACCCCATAAAAAAAGACTTTTCCTCGGCCTAAAGAGTTTCACCACTAGCATAAAATGCCGAGAAAGCAGAAAAAACCCCCTTTGATCCCTAATCACACCTCCCCACTCATCTGTCCCATTTGGAAGCACCCATCTGTGTTGAGTTTTAGCCCATCTCTATGGGGGTACCAGTGAACCCTGTTCCCCTGGCCCCTCCTCTCAATCTGGTTGGACGCCCCTGTAATGAACTTCCTCACTAATGGGGATCCCTAGAAATTAGAAGAAACTCTTGCTAAGTCCAGCAAAGCGTTCTTCATCTTGAAGCTGATACTGGTGCAAGAAGCCAAAGAAACATTGTGGCATGTTTCATTCCTGGCTTTCCAAATGACCCAAAATCCCACCATGAGGATGATCTACCTTCCTATTCGCTCAGAACTGTTGTCACATACACCATCAAACCACTGGCTGAGAACATTCTCCTGCAACCCTCCAGGATTATGTCAGATCAAGAAAGCTCCATACACCTTCCTCAACCGATGAGCCAAATCTTTATAAAAAACAGATGCATCATCGATTCTTGATTGGAGTTTTTAAAAAACCAACATTTGGATGTCAAAGAAACCCCCATACTTTGGATGTTGTCATTCGTGGGAAAAAGGATTATTCCTCACTCTCCACATATTGAAAATGAATTTTGGAGAGATCCCCCTACTCCACAAAATTTTTCCCCACCAGTCACCTGCATTAGGATCCCTTCTAACACTACTATTATCCTTCATTGAAAACTCTCCCTAAGAGGAGCCTATGAAGATTATCCTATCAGGATCCTCATTGAGAAAATTTTCATTAAAAACATCACGTTGAGTATCATTGAGAATGGCCTGCAGAAAGACAGGGTGGCCGCACACTTCTCTGATTGACATATACAGTGTGGGGCAACCAGGAAACCAAAGAATTCCTACTCCCCAATCGTGATTCTATAAGTTCACCTCTCCTCTCCCCACTAGCCATCTTGCGTAAGGATGTAGTACCTCCATAAATGGTAGAATAAGCTTCCATATTCTAGATGACAGAGACCGCTGAACCACACCATTCAGACCATATTTCTCATGCATGTGAATTCCCCAAATCTTTCAGCCTTCCATTTCATCCCATGAAAGTTTTTCATGGATCCCTTTCATAGACGAGCTCACACTCCGTAAATTGATTCCACCTTCAGCATTCAGTTTTGCGAGACGCTTCCCCAATGGCCAATGGTGACGAATTTCCTGGTGTTCATTCCATACAAAGGACACCATGACCTTTTCCATGTTAACAACCACACTTTTTGGTGTCTTCATGGTGTAGGGGAGATTCATGGGGATAGAAACAAGGACACTATTGACCAAGGTAATGCGTCCTCCAAACAAGAGGAACCCATTCTTCCAAATGAAGATGCGCCCTGTGATCTTGCCCGAAATCTTATCAAAATGATGAATGCGAAGGGAATTAGGACTAACCGGCACTCCATGGTACTCCATGGGAAAGGATCCTCTCCTCATTTTCATATTTTCTACCAAAATCCAGGCCCCCCTGAATGAGAGTGACTTAGTTGAAAAATAGAGGCTATTCTCTCTGTGAACTTCATGCCCGCTCCATTTACAATATTCCTCCAGCAACACATTCATGCCAATCACTGCTCTTATGCTACAATTGATGAACCAGATAGTATCGTCCACCAACACCACATGAGAGATTCCTTCTGAAACATTTCTATCCTGATAAGGCAGAATTTTACCCATGCGGAGAACCATTTTAATATAATGGATAAGAACATTTTGAAAAAGAATAAATAACGTGGGGGAAAGGGGATCCCCTTGATGTAAAATGAAGAAATCTTTAAAGAAGCCAAACTTCTTACCCAAAAAGGAATTAGAGATCCACGCTAAGCTAAAACATCGAAACAACAGGTCACATGTCCAGTTGGAGAAGCCGATGTAACCCAACACCTTCATGTTAAAACCCATTCCATCCAATCATACGCCTTTATCATGTCATGTTTGATCACATGATTAAACCCGAAGACCTTGTTTGTTAATCCCACTAATCATTTCTTGCACCACCCCAATCGCAGATTGGAGTGATCAGCCTTGAATGATGCCATGTTTTTCTACTGCCATACATGTGGTCAAGTGAGGAGCCAACGTTTTGTTGAGAATTCTAGTAAGAACCTTATAAGGAATGTCACACATACTGATTGGATGATAATTCTCTATAGACCATGGTAGCTCAATTTTGGAATCAAAACCATCTTTTTAGCTATGGAAATGAGCGGTAGGTGCCCTTGGAAGAAATACATCACTACATTTATTGAATCACATTTGACTGTATCCTATGAAGTACTGTAAAAAGAAACAGGTATGTTGTTCTGCCCTGGTGTGCTGTCTGGGTTCAACGACCACACCGCTTCACTCACTTCCTCATTATCAGGAGGACGTCTTATGTGCCCATCAGTCTCCTCCAAAATACTTGTTGGAAGGTCCTAAAACTACTTTGTAACCTCCCTTGGGTAACCTTCTACCATGTTTGGATAGGAGCCAACAAGAATGGATTTGATGGAGTTGTTTTCCATTACCCCTACCTCATGCCGATCATTGGAAAAGGAACCATCCTCCCTAATAATATTGGTCATGTGAATACAGTTCCTATCTTTAATACATGAATGGAAATAACTAGAATTCCTATCCCCCTCACGAAGCCAATGGAACCAATCTCCCTCTCTAGAAAGCCTCTCATGACTCAGAGGAATTTTGGAAAGAAGACCCTTGTTGGTCTTGAGCTCAACAATGAGGTTATCATCCCATTCATGTTCCAAACTAGCCTCCATGCATTCAAACACCCCACTCACCATGCTCAGGTCTTGGTCATTGGTAGGAGGAGACTTCCTCTACCTTTTCAGCAGAATATTAAGACTCTTGATCTTATTGTGCATATAAATCCATGGGTTTCCAAGATTGTTACTATCCCAGGATTCCCTAACCACGTTCAAGAAGCAAGGTTCGCCCACCCACATCCACGAAAACTGGGTGCTATCAACTCTTGCATCACTTGAGCTCAAGACTAGCCGCAACGAAGAGTGGTCGGATAAACACTGGGAGATGTGGGAAATGTTTGTATCTGGGAAGAGAGTGATAATAGCTTCGTTCATCAGACACCGGTCTAGACAACACCAGGTGCACCCTCTTCCCCTTTGGTTATTAACCCAGGTGAAACAGTCACCCTCAAACCCAGCATCCATTAGACCTGATCTGGCCAAGAAGGAAAAAAAATGCCAGACTTTCCCTCCTTATAAAAGCACCCCCCTCATTTCTCCTCATGAGAGACTATAGTGTTGAAGTCGCCCCTGAAAATCAAAGGGTTTTTATCTGCAATCATCCCTTCTAAGTCACACCACAGAACCTCTCTTTCTTGTGAATTGAATTTGGCGTAAACAAAAGTGAAGAAAAACTCTTGAGCACCTACTGTAATTTTTGTGGAAAGATACTGGAAAGAAGGATATATTTGAATATTTTAAAGGTTCTTAAGAATATAATTATTGAATAGTGTGATCAAGTGATTTTAATGATAGGAAGACAAATGGGTTGGAGATATGAGACTTAAATCATCCATTGATTTTTTGACAAATAAAATCCTAGTTATGAAGTGGGGTACCAAGGATCAAATCCAAAGATAATTCTATTAGTTATTATTAATGATAAGGCTACATATTTAATAGATGTATATTAGTAAATAATATCCATTCGGGATATTGATATTGTTATATGAATCATAAAACATTGTTTTGACATTGCATTTTCTATTTTATTTATGATATTTTTACTATTTTATCATATAGTAGTTATTATTTCATAAAATTAACTATAAATCATATACATTACATACATTGATATATTCTGTTCTGAAAATAAATTACATTGTTCAACAAATTTAACACTTGAGTGGGATGAAATATTATAGTTTATATATAACGGTAAACCACACCATATTATAGTGTCTAACCTTTCATAATCAAGACTATATTGTAAAACAATTGGTGAATGATGAAGAAGTTGTTTAACATTGAACCTTGGTGATAATCCATTTTTGTAGACAGATTTAAATGGAGTCTTATATGGGATATATTTTTTTCGAAGATATAAAAATCCATATACCATTAAGTGATTCACTAAATGGATTTTTTAATGGTAGGGAGCATATATCAAATTTTAAGAATGGAAATTGGTAAATGTCACCATATATGAGGTGGTTTGAGTGAATTACGCACTACACAATAAGGATTACATCCATCTGTGATGAAGATATACTTATACCTCATATACCAGTATAAATGGACTTTAATAAAGTGGATTGTTTTTGAGTTTACCACAAACTAACTCACCAGTTAGTAGGTGAAGGTTGAGAACCCGGATCATGTGGGTTTTTACAAACACCTTTATGTTCGAAACTGTATATGGAATTGGATATCAACTTTCTTCATGAAATGAATTCAATATTTACAAATGGAGTAAAATGGAATTTTTTTTATCATTGACTAACTAACAATGTTGGAAAACTATTATTCAAAATGAGAGTTTACTAGAAATATTGGTACACTTGTACATTGAGGAGATCATTAGGTTTCATGGATTTCATTTTATTATCATATATATATATATATATTATACTTATTTACATCCTATTTTTATTTGATATTATATGTGACTTTAGGGAAGTAATTGTGGTTGAGTTTGTGATTCCTCCCATAGAAAGATGACAATATAGAAAGAAACATTAATGTTCTAAAGGATATGCAAAGGGATTGTGTTCATAATTTTAGTTGGATATTGGAGGTTTACTTACCCAAAGTATATTTTTAAATCAATAATATTTACCACATTATTATTATCTTGGAAACATTGGAGTATTTATTTGTGAGAACATATTAGTCACCTTTATGCATGTCAGAGATTGAAGTATAGGGACCCATCCTTATTACATTACATAATCCTGAATTTAGTCAAGAAATCACTTCCATTAACATTTAGGATCATTTCAATATTAAATAATTAGAGAATTTGGACACAATACATTCATAACATTACACATTAATTTTGAGTGTATATTATAGAAATAGTCTTCATTTCTTCCAAAATATAATACATTTCAAATAATAAATCATTTCGTTGAAAAATCATTATAACATTTAACATGTATTCCTTATTAGTCTTTCATATCCTTGTTAACTATAAAAATAATTCGAAAACATGGGGTATGCACAAAAATATCGGTAACGTATATAAAAAGACAGAAAGAACTCATTTTTCCTAGAATACTTGTAATGTGTGAAATCATTTTCAAAAATGCATACTTTTTACCCATATGTACTAACATTGTGTAACTTGATATATCCATGAGATTTAAAAAACATATAGAACATAAATAGATCCATAAACCTATATTGGGGAATTACATACAATATCTTGTAACCCTCTCGGCTACCTTATAATGTGTAACCCTTAAGGTTACCTTACAATTTTTGTAACCATCGTAGTAACACTTGGAGTAACCATATGTCCAACCATCAACATAACCATAAACAATTATTTAAAAGGAGATATAGGTCACTCCCTTCATCATAAATAATGCTCAAGAACCAGAACACAATCATACACAAGAATAATTTCATAAAAACATTGTTTTTAAATTTCATAAAATAGAATATTAAAAGTGGATTTGAAAAGAAAATTCCCTTATAAATATCATATAATTGAAGTGAGACTTATTAGAGTGTATGGAATATGTATATAAACTATATATACACATAATTCATCATTATATAAAAAAATGTCATAAAAAACTATTTTAATACCATGTAAACAATGAAGTTGAAGGTTAACCCAAAGAATTGAAATTGGGTTAAGAATTTCATTACCTCTTGTTTGTATCACTTCAAAGTCATTTAGACCACCTGTAAAATTCATAAAAGATTGTTATTAATATCTTAAAAAAACATATTCATATCTATAACACTTTACATTATCATTTACTAACATCATTTCACTCCTTATTTATTAGTTTTTTCCTTGAATTGTTTTGGGTGTGTCCTTTACATGACTTCCATTTCCAGTTTGTATTTGATTCTTGTGTCTCTTGGAAATGAAATAATAAAAGTGGAATGAAATGGTATTAATCTATTTCCAAAATATATAATGATATCATTAATCATTATTTTATCATATATGATGATAAATATTTATATTAAACACTAATGATATTTGTTTAGATGATTATTTACAGTTCTTTGATAATTATGATCTTTGTTTAATTATATAATTTAATCACATGCATATAATTTCATTACAGAACATAAAATAGGTTACAAGATAAAAATTAAATTCTTATTGAACTGTTAAAAGGGTATTATGATATCATTTTAGGGATTTAACAGAAATTGGAAACACATCATCCAAGATATTGGTAAATCAGCACATTGTTGATAGTGTTATTTTTTAGGACAAGAGTAAGAGGAAAACAAGGAAGATAATGAATATTTTACATGAACATGGTAACATAAAAAATATATCTGATTTTGGAGAATTCATAACTCTTCGAAAATTTTATGGATTTAGAGTATAAGAATTAAAATGAATTGAAAAGAAAATTCAGGAAAATGGAAGAGGATTCTTATCTATAGATATCTTTTCCTTCAGATCCTTATTAGGGCCTTTGGTTTTGGATTTTTAGTAATATCAGAAGCTCTATGACATTTTGAATTTTCTTGGGGATGAAATTTGGTAGAACATAGAAAATACTCAAGGCTGGAGTGGTGTGAGAGAAAGTGGTTAATGAGGGTGATATTTATAGTGGAGGAGGAGACGAATTTTAAATTAATTTAATCATTATTTTAATATATTTTTTCCTAGACTGTGAATATTTTTCATTATTGTGATAAAAATATTAAATAGTGCATGTGAGTTTGAAACAAGTGGTATTAAATCACATATGATTTCATAAATAGTGTATTACCAGATAATTTGAATATATAGTATTTTACCATATTTCACTATTCATCAAAAATTTATGAATTTCAAAAAAAATCCCAAAAATTCACCCAAACAATTTTTCAACTTGTATAATTCAAAAATGAAAACAATTTCTTGTGAATAAGTTTCAAAGCAAAATTATTTTTTTTTTAAAATAAAATCATAATTTATTAAAAATTATGAATTTTAAATCTATAACTAATTTTCTAGCACTCTTTAAAATTAATCAACACCTCATTATATTAAACCATATGAAATTTTAAATAATAATATTATTTACTAATTTTAAGGGTCATATTACTATTCATAAGGAATTTTACAAATCACCAAAAAAAAATTTATATTAGGCTTTAAATAAAATATTGATCATAACTATATATGAATGTTTTTTGACATCAAAATCATAAATGTAGAAAATAATGTTTCAATGTTAGTTATAAATATCAATATAAAACAGTGTTTCATGAATTTAAATTTATTTTTTAAAAATCCTTAGAGAGTTAAATTATCCCCACCTTCTAAAAATTGCACCATCACCATTTTATTTACTTTTAAAACAAGTGAGGGTAACTTTCCCTCATATCATTTTCATATTCCCATGTTTCTTCTTCAACCATGTTGTTTCCCCACAAAACCATTACATTGTGGATTACCATAGTCTACAATACTTGTTCCATTAGATCAATAATCTAAACTACTACCTATTCATAATAATGATTCTCTCCTAGATGAACTGCTTCTAGTCTCAAAACATGAGATGAATCTGAAACATACTTTCTCTACATCGAAACAAGAAAAACATTGTATACCAGAGACAAACAAGGAGGAAATGATACTACGTATGTGACCGGTCCAACCTTCTCTAGTATTTCATAAGGTCCAATGAACCATTTAATTATCATTCCATTCTTAACAAAAAAACATAACACTCTTCCATGGTGAGATTATATGATAAATAAGATCACCTACATCGAAATAGGTGTATTTTTTCCAATTGTCTGCATGAATTTTCTGTCTACTCTGAGTTTTCATCATCTGTTGCAGGATCATCTTCAATTTGTCCATCACTTCCTCTACTAATTAGGGTCCCATCATCTTCCTTTCCTAAACTTAATCCCAAAATGAAATAGTTCTACACTACTTCCCATACAATTCATCAAAGGGTGTCAACTATATACTTGAATGAAAACTGTAATTATATGAAAATTCAATTAAAGAAAGATGTTGATCCCAACTTCCAAAGTAGTCCATTCACCAAGCCTAAATAATATCTTCCAATGTATGAATCATTCATTCTGACTGCCCACATGATTGAGGATGAAAAGCTATACGGAAATTTAATTATGTACCCAATGACTTCTGAACCCCCTTCTAAAAGTTAGAAATAAACCTGGGATTTCAATCAGATACAATAGAAAGAGTAACTCCATGTAACCTGGAAATATCATTTATGTAATACATAGAAAGATGATCTAAATATGGTGCATCTTGAATAGAAAGAAAATGCGTAGATTTAGTCAGCCTGTTATAAAGAAACCCAAATCGCATTGTTACCACAAGAAGTATTAAGTAGTCCCACCATGACATCCATGGATATATTCTTCCATTTTCACTATAGCATTGGAAGTGTAATAAGAATCCACTTCAGTAATTTTCCGTATTATTTATCTTGTTGAAATGTCAAAAATTTCATGATAACATATTTGATATCTCTTTTCATTCCATCAAACCACTAAAAATGGAGAACAATGATCTTCACACAAAAAATATTTATTCAAATGGGAATCACAATGAGCACACAACCTTTTACAAAATATTATACACAATCATTATCAAGGTTAAATTATGGAAACTTACCCACTTTAACCAATTGTACCTTTTTCTATAGCTCAGGGTCTTCCTTATGTTCTTTCTTAATTCCATCTGATAATGATAACTACAATGAAACCTAAGACAAAACAGAGTTATTTCCTTCACAATGAACTTCTAATCCATTATTTATCATATCATTATTTAATGGATTATATTCTAAATGTAACATGGTTAATTATGCACTATATTTTTACCACAAGGAATCCACCACATTGTTTTATTTTCCTAGATTGTAATTGGATGTGAAATCATAATTATTTATCAGTTCAATTCATCTTCTTTTCCTCATGGTTAATTCCTTCTGAGAGAATTTATACTTCAGACTGTTATGCTCATTATATATTCTACATTTGGCTCTATAAAAATGATACCTCCAAATTTTTAATGAAAAAACCACAGTTACCAATTACAAATATTTTGTGAGAAATTTACCTCATAATGTTTTATTTTTCATGAATCATAAGAAATTACATGATAATCTTTCATCAGAACACAACCATGCCCCTTCAATGAAGAACCGTAGTAGAAGAAAAATTCACCATTTCGGGAAGGCATGTTCAAAACTGGAGCATTCAACAATCTCTTCTTCAGTTCCTGAAAACAATCATCACATTATTCAATCCAAATAAATTTAACCCCTTTTGTGTTAACATAGTTAGTAGGCTAGAGAAGATTGAAATTTTTTAATCAAACCATCAGAAATAACCTAGTAATGCCATAAAATTACAAATCAATATATCATTTTAGGTATTTTCCAATCATAAACCACTTTTTTGAACTATCAATAGATATTTCATCCTTATTTATAATGTTCCAATGAAAAGAATTTTTTTTAACAAACAAAAACAATTGCTAAATTTTCAATACAACTTATTTTCCTTTAAAGATCTCAAAAAAACCCATATATGTATTTCATGATCCTATTTACTCGTAAAAAATACCATAATATCATCAATAATCACAACCAATAAAAATATAAGAACTCATGAAATATTGTATTTATATGTTCCATTAATATATCAGGTGAATTAGTTAACCCAAATGACCTAAAAAAAGATATATAATGCCCAAATCTTGTAAGAAAACATGTTTTCAGGATGTCATCCTCATTCACCTTCAGTTAATGGTATCTGGATCTCAATCCAATCTCCAAAAATTATTGAGCTCCCTTCGGATGATCAAAAAACTCCTCGATATGAGGCAAACAATAATTTTTTTAAATTGTGATTGTATTCAAGGATCTACAATCAATGCGAAGTCTCATAGAACAATATTTATTTTTAACGTATAAAACAGGGGAACCCCATGGTGAAGTGCTAGGATGAAGGATGTCTTTATCAAGAAACTCCTATAATTGATTTTTCAATTCAATATGTTCCATTTGATCCATTCGAAATGGAGGTTTTGAAATTATCTTAGCATTAGGAACTATGTTAATTATGATTTCGACATCCCAATCAGGTATGACATTAGGTAACTCATCAGAAAAAACCTCAAGTACTCATTAACCATTGGCATATCATTAATCTAAACAATTCCCTTGTTTTCCACAATATGATCAAGAAAATTTTCATTTCCATATTTCTGTTGTTTCTCATCTTCCAAATATGTTACCAAATGTATGGGTCCGTTCTTGTATACAAAATGAAACACCATCAAAAAAACATTTTCTCTATAATCGATCATAGAATGATAAATAGAAAGCCAATCCTTTCCCCAAATAACATAAAAAACTACTAAGTGCTAAATAAAAGGGTTTTTGGGTAAATACTTTTCCAAAGACCGCAACAGAAATATTCTTATACTTTTCTTTCCAATAGTATTCCCCCAACTATTTCAAAAATTTGTTCAAATATCATATGTTGAGGTTATAATTCCAAATTACAAAAAAAAATTACTCATTAATAGAGGAATTTCTAACCATCAGATTTTTTTGGTTGGTTCTTACCCATTGCTTGCAATCTGGACCTCTTCTTCTCCATATTTTCCATGTACACGTGATCATCAAAAAAATACAACAGTACCCTCTCATCACATCAAGCAACTTTTTTGCGAATTTTTATTTCACAAGAGGCAAATTACCTTTGATACCCTGTATTTAATCCAAAATAAAAGTTGATTATTTTCCTATCATGATCATGAATAATATTTGAATCATACCTCCCTAGTTAGGTGAATTTTTCATCATACACTGCCACTAAATCTTCCTCCTTTTTCATCAATTCATGTAATTTTTCACCTTCCTAAGTTGCACCACCTTATGAAAATGATAAATTGAAATACTTACCATTTAAATGTGCACGTGATCATCAATTTCATATCTATCACTATTATTTTTGAAAATTGACAATCACTAATCAACTTCACCTTCAAATTGATAAATGTAAATACTTACCATTTGATTATTTGAATATCCCATAACATTGAATATATTTTCATGGTCCTTAATCCATCATCCAGCTGCTACTGGGTCAGAAGATCCATTTAATCTAAGAGGGCGTAGCCTCATAAAATGTTCCCCTTTCATTATGTTCCTTGGTGGTACCCATGTTTTTTTCACTTTCATAGTTTCCAAAACCATTTATTTCCTATGTTAGTATAGAAATTACTATCACAAACATCTCAATTCCAATCCCTACCATTCTAGGCTGCAGATTGGGATGGATATCATTTTGTTAGTGTCCTTCCTCTTCATCTTCCTTATTTCTTCTATAGAAACCCACTCTGAACAAACTTATCTTACTAGAATCAAAATTTTAATATTCAAATGCAATATCATTTCAAATTAACCATAAATTAGAAATCATTTCTTGTATTCATCATCCAGACTCTTAATGTTTTCTAAACCATCTGATGAGACAAATTATAAGGACCCAACCTTATTATATTACATAATCCTAAATTTATTCAAGAACTCACTAACATTCACATTGAAGATATTTTCATGTTAGGAGCCTTATATAATTGAGACATAATGCATTATTAAAAATTCCACATTAATATATAATTGATACCATGAAATCAATATTTATTTCTTCTAAAATATAAAACTATTCAAATTAAAAATCATTTCATTGAAAAATCATCATAACATTTAACTTGGCTTCCTTAGATGTATTACCCATCCTTATAACCTATGAAAATCAATTAATTTTTTTTATAATCATAAAAAAACATACTAAGGGATATAAAAAGAAGGTGAAACATGTTAATTCATGAATACATGTAATGTGTGAAATCATTTAATAAAATATATAATTGTTTCCCATAGAAAAATAACTTGTGAAAAATAATATTTCTATGAGATATCCACAAAATAGATATAAAATAAATAGAACCATAAAGTTATATTTTGGAATTACTTAAAAAATGTTGAAACCCACTCTACTACCTAATAATTTGTAACACTGACTACTATCTAGAAATTTTTGTAACCATTGCAGTTACAAATGGAGAAACCATACATACAACCTCCAATTTAGAAAAAAACCAATGAATTGGAGGGATATATATTTCCCACCATTAATTAAAAACAATTACCAATAAGTATAATAAAATCATACAACCATAATACAATAATACAACAAGAATAATTGAATAAAAATATTTCTTTTGAATTTCATAAAAAAAACTTTTAAAAAAGGTTTTTAAAAGAATGATCCCTTATAAATATCCAATATTTGAATAGAGACTTAATAGAGTGGATGGAATATATATATATATATATATATATACCCTATAAATACCAATAATTCACCCCAATATAATTAATTTCATAAAAACAATTTTCATACCACGTAAAAAAAGAATTAGAAGGTTAAAGAAAAGAATGGAAATCGGATTAAGGATTCCCATACCTCGGCTTTGTCTTATGTAAAACAAATTTAAACCTCATGTATAATGGTTAAAATATTGTTATAAATATCCTAATGAAACATATTAATTTTTATATCACCTTATATGATCATTTATGAAAGACATTTCACTCTTTAATTATTTTTATTTTATTCCTTCAATTTTGTTGTGTGCGTTCTTTACATGATTTCCAAGATTGATTTGTATTTGATTTTCTTGAAATATGGAAATGAACTAACATTAGTGTAATGAAATGGTATTAATTTTATTAAATAATATATTATGATACCATAAATAATTTTTTTATCATATATTATGATGAATATTTCGATAAAACATTATCAAAATTTGTTTAGATCATTGTTTGGTGTTCTTCGATATTCATTAACTTGTTTCATTTTGTAATTTAATGACACACATATAAGTTCATTAAATAACATATAATAGGTTATAAAATGCACATTAAATTATTATTCACCCATTAAAAGGGTTTCATGATCCTCTTTAAATGATGTAACTGAAATTGGAAACATATTATCCATTGTTTTGGTAAATTGGCACATCGTGGATAATGTTTTTAGTTTTAGAACAAAAGGGATGTGAGTAGAAGGAAGATGATGAATATTTTGAACAAACATGGTAAAATATATAATATATATGATTCTGGAGATTTAATTCCAAATGTATAAGTGGAGGTAAAGATATTATAAGAGAATGAAGGAATTGAAAATAAAACACATGAAAAAGGAAGAGGATTCTTACTTCTTCATCTCTTCTCCTTGAGATCCTCCTTAAGGCCATTGGTTTTGGCCTTTTGGGGATACCAGCAGCTCTAAAACGTAATTTAGATCCTTTGGGATGGAATTTGGTAGAACATATACAATAAAAACGGATTTATATGTGTGATAGGAAGAGGGGAATGTGGGTGGTATTTATAGTGAAGGAGACGAGGTATTTTACATTATTTTTAAAATTATTTTAATATTCTTGTCCAATACTTTGAATAGTCATCATTATTGTTATCAGAATTGTAAATATATAATATAAGTTCATAAAAAGTGGGCTTACATCATTTATTGTGTCATAAATTGTGTATTTAACTGATAATTTGAATATACGGTATTTTACCTTATTTCACTATTCGTTAAAAATTATAGAATTTCTAAAACAATTCCCAAAAAATTGACCGTGACAATTTTCAACATGTAGAATTACAAAATGAAATCCAGTTTTTGAAAATAATTATCTAAATATTATTAATTTATTTTTTAATTTAAATCATAAATTATTAGAAAAAAGAATTCTAAATCTAAAACACATTTTTAACACCATGAAAAGTTCATCCACATATAATTATCTAATAACCATAAGAAAATAAAATAAAAATATGATTTAATATTCATAGGGGTCATATTACATTTAATATTTATATTAATAAGGTTATGTAACTATTCACAAAAAAACAAATTGGTTTAATCAGACTCCAAATAACTTACTGATCACAATTGTAGATGACCGTTTATTAAAATTCAAATCCAAGAAGAGAATAAATTGTGTTCAAAGACTAGATATAATTATTTACTTAAAAAAAAGTATCATTAATTTAATTTTAATTTTTTTTAAATGGGGTGTTGCAAGAAGTGGCATCATTGATGGGGAAAGAGTTAAAATTCCATAATTTCTAATAATTTTTTTAATGATTTTAAAAATTGTTTCTCATATAATTTAATCCCAACAAATAGATATGGAATATTACAATTCTAAATAAGATACATAATACATCAAAATAAAATATCATTTTTTATGATTCTAAAATATGATCCTATATTCCTTTAAATTCTTTATAAAGCGCATAATAACATAGAGATAGAAATATGAAAGAAGTGGTATATAAAGCCTAGTAGGAGAATAATAATATATTATAATTTTAAAAAGCACTATATGTGAGTCATGAGGCATATCATGATAACATAAAATCGTAGGAATATTTTTTATAAACATTGAAGAATGACATCTTATGATATCTAATGACCAAGGAATCATAAGTGTATAGAAAAAACCTAAAATGAAACATCATAATATTATTTCAAGGATAACCACCAAGACAACATAATATAGTGTGATTTGGAAAAATTATAATGCACCATATAGGGTATATCATGACAATAAAAAATTACCCAATGTTATTGAGTGAATCCAAGGTGCACCCTTTCTATTCTATAACATTATGGGAGAAAAATAAATTATAAAATGTAAAAATATATTTAATTTTTTTATCCCACTATTATGGAATGTGTTTTTCATTCACAGAAGTTGAAATCCATGGAATTATAGTTACATCTATCTGAAAACCTTTTAATTGAAATAAGGATGTGTATTTATGAAAAAATAGTTTACTATAGAAAATAACTATATGATTTCAATAGTACAATTGGAGTATATAAAAGTTCATAGAAATAATTAAAGATAGAGAAATTTGTTTTCTAATTATTTAGTAATCATATCAATTGAAAATTAATTTTTATAAAAATAATAAAACATTCCCAATATTGAATAAATAAAACCAAATTTTAATAATGTTCTACAATGGAGAATTATTGGGATAGAACCCTTACCCTGATAGGATTCTTCTTAATTCATGGAAAGAACTCCTTAGGATCATATAAACTACATGGGGAGGGAATTAGAGAGGTAGATGTTAATAAAGTTTTTTATAAATGTTCTTGGAGTGGAGTGTAATAGGATAATGAGTTGATATTTATAAAAAAATCTACTCAATTGAATTTTAATTTCAAAATATTGTTTTGGGAGTCTATGTTATAAAATATTCAATAACATTAGATATCTCATGGTTTTAACCACTCATTTTTTTTCAAAATGGATGTTTATATACATAATTTAATGGGTCATGGCCTGAACATTTTAAAATTATATCATTGATGGTCTGGAAGTGATATATGTTCAATGTGAGTTTTTGTAAAATATTAAAATAACATGTAGGTTTTCTAAGGTTCTATATAGGTTTCAAAAATAATAATATTTTCACATTACAGTTCATCATTTTTATAAAAACTTTCTTTGTAAATTTAACCATTTATAAAATTAATTACATAACTTTTCAGTTATTATGATTTCATAATAATTGTTTTAAATTCATTTTGAATTGAATTTTTCTGAGAAAATAGATAGTCTCATAAAATTATAAAAAATTAACTTCTGTCTAATATTGATGTCAAGAAATAAAAAAGTGAATTTATTTTGTCCAAACAATTATTAAATATGATAATTTTAGTTTGTTTAAGAAAAAAATAAGATTTATTACAATATATTGACTTCATTACATGATAAAATTTCTATTCATTAATGAAACAACTTATGATATCAAGAATAAATTTTGTTATTTATAAATGTGTTAATACTAATTTTATAATATTTATATTTAAATAAAAATATTATTTAATATTTTATACTTTATTATAAATATATATTATAATAATACTTAAATATATACATGTTTCTAAAAATTAAATTTTGAATTCAATATACAAACATCTATTCAATAATTTCTAACTTCTATTAAGGTTTATTTTATTTAACATATAAGGTATATAAGAAGGAAACTAGATTGGGAAAAAACTATCTCATTTGAAGTGTAATTTTTTATACTAGTAATTTTAATATAATTAACTTCTTTTTAGGAATTCATAATTCTTAAGGGTATGTTTTGTGAGGGTAATACATTCTTTAGGGGATCTAATGAATTTAGTTTTGGTGGTACTCTATTTAATTTTGAACATCTCTCGTAAATGATTCCTCTTGAGAATCACTTGTTGAATATCAACATGGGCATGGTCAAGGTTGATAACCAATATAATACATTTTCAATATTCGGTATGTTTCTTTTTAAACTATTTTAATTTCTTCCATATATTATGATTCATGTAACACTATGATTAAAAAACTATGATGTACTATTGAAATATTATTATTTAAAGATACATCTCCTTCTAGTTGTTTGATTTGTGGGTATGAATATGAATATAAATTTATAAAAATTTCTATTTTGAACATGCATAAATAAATTAATTATCCTTAAATTTATTAGAAGAAAAATCAAAACAACTTGAAAGTATAATATTTGTTTTTTCTAAAAAACATTTTCACACGTATATTGTGATTTTATATTAATAAATTAAATTCATCACTTTTGGCGCATTATTTTAATGATATTTATATATTCTATATTCTAAAAAAGGTTTTAAAATTCTCAAAACATTTTTCGTGGAATGGTATAAGAATTATTAAAGTTATATATTTAAAATATATTTTTCCAAAAAATTCATTCCATCATATTTTTCACAATTATTTAAAAATTTATTTCTATCACTTATTGAAATTGAATCATAAAAATTAATATCATTTTTGGAATTAGGAAATTCAAATATGGTTAATAGTTTTTTTATTTTTTCATTAGGAGTATTAACTAGGGTAAATATTTATCACTTATGTAAGGATTAAATGGTTAAAAGATAGTTACAAACATGTGATAAGGTCACAAAAGAAACATAAAACATAGCATTATCTTATTTTATGTGTGAATCTCATATATTCAATATATTCTCAAACATTAGGACACATTGTTCCATTTTTAGTTTATTATGACCTTTATATTAATTTAAGGAATGAATAAATACAAAATGCACTCTATTGAATTTAATATCACCCTAATTTTTACATAAAGATACTAATAGGATAAATATTGTTCTAAAAATTTACATGAAATATAAATTACAATATTTTATTATGATAATTTATTTATATTTTGAGGGAATAACGAATATCATTAATCCCATAATCAGTGGAAATATAGTATTGATGCATTTAACAGAAAATTTAATTTACTGATCAGTATAATATTTATTGTAACACAATTTATGTGAATTATTGTGATCTATGATCTTTTAGACACAAATAATATATTATATTGTTTTCAATGGTTTATATTCTACCTCCATTACTATTATGCTATTTTTGAATTCAAACGATGCAAATACTTCCTAAAATGACATTAATAGTATGTTTTGATAAAAAAAATTCATTAAATTATTTATCATTCATTAAAATATAAAATGAAGAATATTTTGATATGAAATTGTCTAAAATTTAAGAAATTGGTAATTTATGAGAAATTTTTTACCTTTTAATAAAAATTATAACCTTTAAATATTAACAAGTATTTACACTATGAAGATTAAAATTAGTTATCAATGGGATCAAACATAAGTTCAATATTTAAAATAACTCCAAAACAATTATAAATATCACTACTAATTGATATTTTTACATTACCCACTTTGACATAAAATAATTTTCCATTTAAAATACTTTTTCAAGAGAATGAATTTTTTATAATTTATTAGTTTTAGTTATTTCATGTTTGCCACTTCCCACCCTTATAAATGGACACACCCTCTCTCTTTTAATTATAAAAAATTGATCAATCCAGTTTAAAAAACAAGAGAACCTACGTCCCTAACATCATTATCGAAAAATTAGGGTTATGGTTTTCCCAAAATAACAACCCAAGGATATTAAAGAGGATATATAAAATATATATTTTTAAGTTTTGGAAATCTACTTAAATGATTACTATTTTTTTATTTCTTCTTATTCCTCCACTGAATCACTACTATTCACCATGAATTAATAAATTATGTGTCATAAATATAAATAAATGTTTTTATATCATTATACCAAAATTATCCACCCACTTTCTCATCAATTGTAAAATAATGACATTGTTCATTCGTATGTGTGCACTTCCTCTTCCACCAAGCAATGGAATTCATTTTTCATTTCATCTTTTCATTGTTTGTAATAATGATAGACATAATAAATATATATGATATATATGATATAATTTTTATTCTTTAAATTTCATATATTATTTACCTTTCTTTCATTACACCAATAAAAAGGTGAAAATAGTGTTTAATTGTACGTATGACATACCGCCTCAATTATAATTGAAATTAATTTTTCTATTCCAATCCATTATAGATGACTATATATATATATGTATAATTAATACATATATATATATATATATTATTTATTCCATAGTTAAAATCATTAATATTATGTAATAATCATAAAATTATAACGATAGAATTTACCAAACAAAAATTATCATGAAAAATAAAACAATTAACACCCAAAAATGATAATTTTCATATGAAATTATCAACAAATGGTGGTGAAATGTTATAAAGGAATCATATATGATATTTTAGTTATTTACATGATTCTAAAATATAATTATCAAAAAATATATTTATTGTATAGGTTATTAATTTCATTTTGATAAAACTCAAAAATTGAGTGAGGGATTTATAGTACAGTCTCATTGTATGTTGACAGTTTCTAGGATTAATATTCTAATGATAGTATTTTATAATATATATATTAGTAATTAGATGAATTTTATTATCCTCATGTTATTTATTTTAAATTAAATTTTTCCTGTAATTTTCCACATTTTTTTCTACTCAATATACAAATATATAAATTTTATGTAAACCCATTGTTATTTCACTCTAGGATTGAAAATAATTTTTCTTCCATGTCCATGTATTCTATAAATGTTTCAAATAGAGTTTTTAGTATTATACTATTATTTTTTAAATTCATTTCCTGAATTTTTTCATTTTCTTTATAAAAAATTAAACGAAACATTATATCATTTCTTAAAAGATAAATTTTTTTCCTTTTTTTAAATGTTAAAGTAATAATTGTTTTAACATAAATGAAATGAACATAATTTCCATTAATAACACTGATTAGTGCTTTGAATATTCCCTTAAATGTTTCAATTGTTATTTTTAAGTAAAAAAATTCTTATATATTTTGTAAATTTTCAGATATCAAAAATGTTATTCCAAAATGAAAATAGTATTTTCTTCAAGAAATTATCAAGTAATATTTTAATGAAAATTTTGATCTTTGATTATATATTTTGATGTTACCTATAAATATTTGGGTATAACATTGGATGAAATAATATATATTCTTTTTCTAAATGGTTTTTGATTATGATTAATAAATATTTATGATTCCCATTTTCATTTTCATGATTTAATTTGGGATTAATGATTTTATAATCTTCAAGCATATATTTGAGTGGATTTATGATTATGTTATTGGTGGGCCTGAACATATATATCCATATAATTAATCGTGCAAACTTTAATTTCTTATGATATCAATGGAAACACATGAGGTTATCAAACTCCTGAATGTTGGTACATGTGGGTTTATCGCAATACTTAAAAATAATGTACAAGGGAGGTCATCCCAAGACTGATGTTGGTACAAAATCAGTTTTTCCCAGTCAATCATGTTATAAATGTGTGGTTGGGTAACTGTGACATAATATCTTGATGATAATTATGGTAACACACATTATTCAACACTTTTATTACATGATCATATGTAAATGTAATGTTCTCATGGTTCGTGTTCATTGATCCCTTTATGATTAATGTTTTATGAACTACAAATCATTATTTCCTAACTGAGTATTATGATCTATGTTATTCATGGGGTTCTTTTAAAATGTTTATATAATGTTATTTTATTCATATTCTCACGTTATACTTATGTGATCATTGATATTTTCCATGTCTAACCTCACTATTCATTTAATCTTAATATTTGTTAGGTTTCATTTACACGTGTTATGAATAAATGTTTTAAGTATGATATATCTACAAAGGGTGTTAGTTATAAATATCTATTTTGTAGATAATGTAAATATTTCACGAAATGAACTCTTATGAACCCATGTTTCCAAAAACACTAAAATTTTAATGTTCTATTATGATTCATAATTTTATGTGTATAATATTTGTCTAATACGATGTGATATTTTTTGTATGAAAATTTTAGGTCACTATAATTTGTATCAAAGAAAGGTTAAGATACATTTGGAAACAAGAATGAGAAAAATTTACTAATTAACTTTTGGATAATCCAATTTAAAGAAGAAAATTGTTGTTTTTTAAGAAATAAGTTTAGTTTTTCTGGAAAATCAATGATTTCTAGATACTATAACTAGATGTGGCTTCCAAATAATTGAATCTAGGGATACTAACACCAAAAGTATTTTTCTGATTATACCTCAACCATATTTCAAGTGCGCTGTGAGTGTTAACTTACTACACACCTAGTATGAAAATATGAGGGTTTATTCTTGGTCTAATACACTTTTTATGTATGATCTATTACAATGGATTTTAAAATATGATGATCTGAGATGACCTAGGTCATATTAGAAGTGATATCAATTGATTTAATATTGTCATTATTTATATATACTATAAATGATTATTCATAATTGTGTAATTCCCTATAATGATTATAATTTCTCACACTATGTATTCGGGTTCTAGTCATGGGATGTAACTCAAAGAAGTATTCTAATTCTAAATGCAATGAAAAATGAATTTATTTTCCTCTTGATTACACAAGTGTTGTGGTTTAGGGGAAAAATCCCCAATTCTATGCTTACAAACCATCTTTATTCTTTGAATCAAGTTGATATTTAAAATAAGCCAGGGGAACAACATTCTATTAAGAACTTTGGGAAGTTACATCCACCTTTTTTTATTGTATATTTTGATCCAATATTTTATTATCATTTTTGATCATACAATTGAAATGTAATTTTCAATTATCTATTATTTAAATCCTTAAAAATTACATTTGGAATTCATTATTTTATAATCGGAATCATATCAAAGGTGTAATATAATCTAAAACATTAGGAAATGGTAAGAAAAATAATCCATAGAGTGGGATGAGTTTACAAGGTCATTTTACAACAAGAACACTCTTCTTATTCTTATTAATAAAATGGTGAATAAATTCCATTACTATGGTTGAAGGATGATTAATCCATTAGCGCATATGAGCCAAATTTTATAAGACTTGATAGGTGAAAATTACTTTATCATTAAAATGGAATGTAATGATTATCAATTTTTTTGGGTCTTAAAAAAAATTCTATGAAATTACTTAGGTCCAAGGGATAATAATAGTTATAAAAATCAATTGATGTTCGACTAGAGGAAAAATAGATACTAGAGTAACCTATCAATCTAATGGGGTTGATAAGAAAAGATATATGAAATTTAAATGAAATTCTAAAAATAAGAACATGGAGGGAACAAAATGCTCCATATATTATTATCAATCTCTAGAAGGTGATTTGGAAGAAATTTTCATTGGTTGACTAGTAGATAAATCATGTTTTTAAAGAAATTTCATCAAAAAATAAAATATTGAATTGAAGGGAATAAGTTAACAAGTGATGGATGAAAATAACCATAGAATTCATCACCCACACTATAGTGTTTCCAATGAAAGGAGTGTGGAAATTATGCTAACCAATCCTCAAATATGAAGGCAAATGAAGATTACCGTTATTAAAAATCACATAAGATTCGAGCAAAAGGGTAAACTCACGTGACAACTATTTTCAATGAGGGTGTGAGAAAAACATTGTGAAATGTACATTTACAATACACTCTATAGCATCTAATGTCTTATTTGATTTGATATCTACACACTATTTTATATATAAATAATTTTCTAAGGGTATCCCAATAAAACCAAAAAAATTATATTTAAATTATCATTGAAATAGAAAAATTGTATGATGAATGTATATCCATTATTGATTCTTATCTGATTTTTTATTCCATGAATTTTATTCCTACAAATATCATTATACACAATCTAGTTGAATTTTATGTTTTATTATACATGAATTGGTTTTCGTTACATATATACCACATCTACGCCAAAATATGAAATTTCAGGATTGATATTCCAACCCAATCTATAATCTTCTTTCAGTGTGATGTTAAATATGAACTTCTTATTGAAACCAAATAAATTATATGGGACTTGATTATTATTAAAAAGGGGGTTTTATCTCAATTTTTTTTAGATAAACTCAACATAGATGATAGTACTATTGTTTAGAAGTTCTTTCAGATCATTTTTAGGAGTTTTATAGTCTTCCATTTAATAGTGAAGATTATTTTATTAATTTGATTTGTACATGGTGATACACTTAATTACAAGACACTATATTGAAATTACCTGATTGGGACACAGGAACTGTAGAAGCAACTCGGAGAGTATCATTATAAAAGAGTAACTCAGTTAATTTTTTTCTCTTGAGTTGAAGATATTATTTTCATAGTACAGAAAAGTGGTATAAATGTGAATCTAGATTGACTATAACGAATATAAAATGACTACTATCAATAATAACTATCCTCTACCCTATATTCATGGAATGTTTGATCAACTGCATATGGATCAATACTTTTCCAAGGTTAACCTTCATTCTGGATATCATCATTTGAGGTTCAACACAGAGAATATACCAGAGGTAGAAATTTTACACAATGTATTGACACTATTAATTTAGAGTGATCCTGTTTTTTCATTCCAATGACCACACTATCTTCATAGATTTATTGAATAGAGACATTAGAGATTTCCTTGGTCAGTTTATGGAATTCATTATAGATGATATTATTATTTATTCAATGTGAATGTAATATCATGAAGACTAAATGGAGATAATATAGAAGACCCTATGTAAGGATAATCTATTTTAAAAACTTTTAAAAATTAATTTTGTTTGTAAAAACTTTCATTATTGTTCCGTATAATCTCACGAGAACTTATTTCATTAGATCCAAGAAATAAGAATATCATTTTACATTAGCACAGAAAAAACCACTATGATTGAGATTCATAGTTTTCAATGATTGGATGGAAATAATTGATGCTTTTTGGAGAATTTATCTATGAAATATACTCCACTCACAATGTTAACACAAAATGGAGAAATGATCCATTATACATATCAATGTAAAGAAACTTTCATGGAATTAAAGAAAATTTTAGTCAGTGCGCCTAGTCTTTATTTTCCCTGAAGTGTGGTAGGGTTTTTCATATATTGTGGTGAATAAAATAAGTAACTGGGATGCGTCCACGTGCATACTGATATGGATAGATCTTATGCATTAGTAAAATATAAGGTCCTTGAGAAAAATTACCCAACTCATGATTTGGAGTTAAATGCAATAATTTTTTAATAGAATATATGTTGGATTAATCATTATAGATAATGGTGTGATATATATACTAATAATGTAATTTTTAATTAAATTTCATGTCAAAAATCTCTAAATATAAACTAGATAATATGGTTTTATATTATTAAATAAAATGAACTCTCAAAACATTGAGGAAACTTGATAAAGCGATCAATGCTTTGTTGAAATAGTGGGTTCCCTAGACACAACTATTTAGTGATTTTGTTTATTATATCATGTATAAAGTTATCTATACATGATGACATTTTACCATTATAGTGTAGACTTATTTGCATCCACTATTCAATTGGTAATGTCCAAAGATTAATTGTTGTTTCTAATGGTTATAGCATTTCCCATGCTATAGTGAGAACCACTAGATACTATGACATTAATCATAAATATATGTTCTATGGTCTAGATGAAGGACCCCAGGACACCCTGAGAGAGAAGGGGTGAATCAGGGCGACAAAATTTTCTTTTAATGCGATGGATATTGTTCCCAGGTTGGTAGGAACTTGTTGAACCTATATGATGAATATGATTAGAAAGCAAACATTCACAAGCACAGAGAAGACACATCACTTTTTACATGGTTCACCACAAATGGCTACGTCCAAGAAGCATACGCCGACAAGTTGTCGGTCATACCAAATTACACTAATATTCACTAGCTATGGATTACAACGATTCGGGCATAGTCACTCTATCCCAGGATCACTTCCTTTACAATAGTTCAGGCATAGCTCATAGCGTCCCTCGGGTCACTCCCGTTGACTCCCCCTAGCTCACTACCCTTGGTGAAGACACACTCAGTTTATAGACGTGAAGGTCTCTTCATCATTGCAAAAGAATGAATCCTCTATTGAATGTAGATGCTCTGTTGATGTCCAACATTCTCTCGTATACTAATACCACTTTGCACCAAAGGTACCGGGAAATCTTCCAATTTTTGTGCTGCTCTAAAAGAACCGGCGTACAATAATGTCACATGGCGTGCTTCTCTAAGACCGACACGCATGTTTCAAGACCGGTGCGAATGTCACTTTCACAGTACAATTTCGGCGCAAAGGTGACACCAACCCACCTACGCGACACTGCCTCTTTCAAATACAAACTTGTGCGACGTTGTGCCTTTAACTCCCAAACTGCCTTGGTCGTGTAGCCACCAACTGGCGCACAACCTCTACTTGCGCGACCCAACAATGACTTGCGTGACTCATCCAATTGCGTGACGAGAGCTCGAAGAATCTCTAAGTCTTGATCTTCATTGCAAATTAGGAGGGCTGGTCCTCTATTTATAGACAAATGGGACCCCCTGCACAGTGGAGCGCAAGTCTTCCCTCGGCGCGCAGGTTCCGGCGCACAACTCATCCTCCCTAGCCTCTGTCACGCTACTCACTTGCGTGCCCACACCAATACTTGATTGAACTTATTTCCTTTGCAATATTTTGAATTTATGATCTTGAAAAACAAAAGGCATGGATGTTTCCAATCCTACCAGGCATTGGCGTGCTAGTCTCTACACGGCGCGGAGGTCACTTGCGCGACCAGCCCAAAACATGCGCAACCCTTATACCTTTTCCATTTTTCCATGTTCCGATCTTGACAAACATATGGCGCACAAGTTTCCTCTCCTTCAAGTACACAACGTTCAAGTCTCTTTGCCAAAATCACTTTTCTCCATTTGTCGATTTTCAGGCCCAAAAATTTGGAAAACACTGGGAAATGAAGCCACCATCAATATTGTTGTCTGCTTGAACTGTATGATCTCATTGCTGGTACACATTTTGAACTTCCACTGAGGATTGACAACAAACACAAACCATACTCCAATTCAGGCATAAAAGACCATGTTTCCAATAATAGAACCATTTTACTGATGGGACATAGTAGAATATAGTCTGTCTTGTGCGGGGGGATCATAAACATTGATACATCTTCTCAGGAAGTTCGTACTTGGTGGTCTCTAATAGTGTGATCATGAGGACTAACCCGCCAATTAGAAGACCACATGTTTTAGGTGTCATTGGATGTTCTTATCCACAGACATGTTTAATGGTCTCCTGTCTTGAGATCATAGACAATGTGTGTCATTTGATTGCGTACATGGAGACAAGATGAAAACCATGGCAATAAAGTCGTGGCTAGGTAGTTTGTGTTGGGTGAATTGTTGGTGGCTTGGAATTAGTTGAATGGTTAAGAAAGGATTTTTCACTTCCAAGTTATGGAAGAATTATATCTCAGACTATGTTGATATGGATGGTAGTACCTTTATAAGACCATGTCCAAGGTATTTGAGGTTAAATCCATCCAGTTACGTCAACAAACAACAAAGCAAGAAAATGGGTGATGACACGAGATTGCGTCGTTATATTTGAGATATTACTGACAAAGAGAATATATTGCACAGTGTGTATTCGTAGGATGGTCTTCACTACTATGACAATCCTTTTATCATCAGGGGCGATGGTGGGTTTCTAGATCCCACTCTTGGTTTGTAAATACTATGCATTTTTGCCGATATAAGGGCCTAGATGGTCACACACAATATCATATTCAAGAATCTTCCCTATTCAGTCGAGTTGGAGTTTTGGACATAGTGGGCCCTACCACAGGGGTCTGGGATTTTTCTAAAGTTAAACGATCAACAATTCAATAAATAAATTCATATTATTCATGTTTTGGATAATGAGTATTGAATTTATTTATTAAATGTATTTACGTGTTGTAAGTAAATACATGAAAAATATTAATTGACAAATATTAAATTATTGACGGTTCAGTTAGTATTTTTTGGAGCGATGAGTGGAGTTAATGACTTAATTATTATCATGTAATATTTTTTAATATATTACAAGTGAGTGAAAATAACATTTATAACTCAGATTAGTAGTCATAAAATGCTGCTGATAGTGCATTAAGTATTTGGTGTTGGCGATGTGACACGAGGTATTTTAATTAACCACTATAAATAGAAGAAGAGGGGAATTTTCCACATAATCTTCATGGAGATTCACTCTATTATCCTCTCTCCCATGATCTAGAGAGAGTTGTTCTTGATCTCCGGAGCTTAGATAAAGATCGTTCTCGAGCATCACTAGGGAAGCGATGTGGTGATTGTTGGAGCATCGAAGGCTTCGTCAGAATTCAGCACTAGCACTCGGATTATGACAAACGGTGCTCCCACGGATTCCTTGAAGCGTTTTTGGGCGATCTAGAGGAATTCAAATTTGGATTCATCGAGCAGCAATCGCCAAAGAAGAGCAGGAATTGTTCCCTAATTAAGATCTAAACCATATATTTTAGAGTTTATTTTGTGCATAAAATTATCAACGTGTGGTCCTCATCTAATATCAAGCTGCTATTCACTGATGTTGAAAATTTTACGTCGATCGTCGATGAAAAAGTTTTATAAACCCACCAATTTGAGGCTTCCTTTACACACTTGGTTCCAATAAGTGGTATGAGAGTGATCACATGTTGATTTTAAGCCAAGAAAATTTAATTTTCATTAAAATATAAAGAAGGAATCGATACGGTCCCAATGCCGAAAATAGAATTTGAATCTGAGTTCGGATGTCTTGTCTGCGGACATCAAAATTTATGAATTCACATTGAAAATAAATTGCGGGTCACTGGAATAGTATTTTCTAGTGACTCATATAATTGTTATTATTATAATACAATTATTATAATAATAATTTTATTAAAAAATAATTTTTCTGTAATAAAAATAATTTCAATATTATAATATTTTTATAATATTTTAATATCATAAAATTTTTATTATTATTTCCCCAAAGCCTCTTTGTTCGGTTTTGGAAATTATATACAAAATAGTGTTTTATTTAAAAAATGGGGAGAGGAATGAAATGAAAAGGCAAGCCTAAAAAAATTAAGAGTGGAGGGGACCAGCAGGTCAAGAAAAATTTTAAAAAAAGGATAATGGGGTGACCTCCATAGAAGGTGTCACAAAAATTTAAAAAATACAAGTCAGAGGGCCCGATTGGCGCCTTGGTCACCGCATGCCAGCCCCAGCGGCCACCTCCTCTCTGATAGCTCCATGCAACAGGCACCGCCGCACCAGCTAGGTGCTGCACTAGCCCCACCAGGCAGCCCAACACCCCGGTGGCTCCCTCCTGGTACCCACCTCTTACAGCGCGCGAGCACCCCGCTTTAGTAGTCCTTCTCGGTGTTCCCCTCCGCATGTAATGTGCATCTCCCTAGGACCCAATGTGCCTCCTCTTCATTGTAGAGGCTTCTCCGTCCTGCACCCCAGTGCCACTCTCCCTCCCGTCAGCCTGGGCTCCCATTCCTACAGTCATGCTCCAGTAGGTGGTACCCCCTTACCCAGCAGACCGGTAGACTTGTAGTGTGGTGGACAAGGGTTCTTCCCACTCCTATGGAACTACTCTGCACCTAGCCCATCTCATCCCTCCTCCAGCCACTGAGGCATACAGGACCAATTGGAAGGAGCCATCTCGGCCAGCCCACATCCCATGGCTCTACACCAGTGGAGTCCTCAACCTAGCTCCCTGGCCAACTAGGGCTATCGGCCCTCTTCACGCATAGCATACCAGAGGCGTATTCCCCACTTTGTATCAACGTCTCTTCCCAGGATGCAGCGAAATGCACACCACACACTGGACAGCCTGGCACCGTGGCATCCCCGACTATGGCGACACCTCCCGATCTACCACATGGGGAAATTTCAAGACATGGATAGACCCGTTGGGAATCCGCTGCTCTACCTCTCCAGCGACCATTGTCAGCCTACCCCGCTACCCAGCTTCCGGTCAGACGAACCAACTCGTATGACTTAGGGGAAACACCGAGCCCCCCCTCACAGCTCAGCGCACTCCACCGTGAGGTAACTATCTGCACGGCATGGGCATGCCCCGAAATAGGTCCCGACATGTTGGACAATCTCAGGATGGGTTTGAGCAGACCTTCCTAGCCCATAATGCCTCTTCTAGGGGGTCATAACAGCTCAGACTAGGCCTACGCAGGTTCTCCCTGACATGTACAGGCCCTTCCCGGGATTTATGGGGCTCAGGTAATTTCTTTGAATAAAAATATAATTAACTTAATTAATTTAATTTCGGTTAAAAATTAAATTAATTAAATATTATCTTCGGTTTATAATCATTGCGACATAATTAACTTATTGGTTGATTAATAATTTTTTTTAATTAATTTAATTTTAGTTTTAAAAATAAATTAAATAAATGGGACCGAACGAAGTATTAATATTTAATTAAAATTAGAGTGAAATTTTAATTCAGTAAAATAATTCCCCCAATTTTATATTAATGCAAGTTTAATTTTATTCCACATTTAGTTTTTATATTCTCGAGTTAAAGTGTATACTAGTCATGAGCCATAGTCCTAACAATATATGTTTGGTGCTTTTATTTAATTTATTTATTTATTTAATGCATTGTATTGTAATAATTAGTTTAATTAATTTAATGGCAATCTGGGTATCATCTCAGTGTCATTATATGTATAAGGACATGTGTTTCCACATCAATGAGTTGTACCTCTGACCCCCCGAGACCCCCTCACCTGCATGCCAGTACAAATTTTTAATGATGAGGCATAAAAAGATGCACTTCGCGCTAAGTGATGGCGACACACTAGACAAGAGTTGCATCGGGTGATCAGATGTTGTTGTTCAAGTTGCAAGCCACCCGACTAAACGTACTTACCCCTATGTTTTCGATTGGTCCGTTATTCACTCAATAGATCACCCATTAAAATCGGATTATGATCAGGTTTTTCATTTTATTTATGCATGGTTTATTATTTTTTGATTGTGTATTATATAATGTGATCACATATAATAATTATAAACAAGCATACAAGATAAAATGAATGAGTGATGAAATGAAATTTATATTTCTTGAATGGTCAGATGTGAGTGCTATCACATAGTATGTGTTTATAAAAAATAGAAAAATCATTTCTTACGTCACATTATAAATAATAAAACCCTCAATGATATATTAAGTCCTAACTGCCTTCTGCCATTCATGTTTTGAAAAAACTAGCTATTTGAGGGGTCAATCATTCCATAGTTGAGGGTTACTCTTACCACTGGGGAGTCTTTATAAGAGTATTTAGTTGAGTTATCTAAAATTGCATCAAAGAAATAGCCATAGATAGCTAGTTGTAATTTTGGAGGCATGTTTTGAATAAATCATGTTCTGATATTAGAAGCTGGGACTACACTCAACATGTCAAGGAGCTGTATGTTAAATCAGTCGGCCTGCCAAAATCTCACCTAGAACCCTCTAAGTAGTGACACATCTATATCTTGTAGACTATGAGTAGTGATTATAGAATCCATGCCACGAGAATACTCAAGTGAAATAGTATTCCGATTCTAGTAGGGAGGGATCCTAGAATCCAATCAAAAATAGTAGGAGACATTAAATGATTAAAATAATTAATCAAAATGTCTAAAACATTAATCCAGATAAAAGGAACTAATCTGGTAAAATTAATTTTTGTTGAAAAATGTCATGTTATAACATAATTTTAAGTTGTGATAAATATTTGACAAAGTAAATTTACACACTGACACAAGTATCCATCAATAGTATAGGCGCATATGCATAGTACTATGTTATAGGAAACTCAAGGTGTCAATGTCTCCAACACTGTTAATCTACCTCAAGAAGAGAGGGTGAAATTTCATACAGGAGACTAATGTACAAAGCATATTGTAACAAACCGATATTTTATGAGAATTATTATTTTTATTTTCATTTATGTCTTGTGTTGTACGCTACACCAAAAGTATCTTGCACTACACACATCCCTGACTTGGCTTGTATTGCTTGCAATCACAACCTTCCTCGATAGCATGTGTAGAACGCAATACAGGGTTTCACTAAACAGTGATATATTGTTATAATATTATTATAGACTAGCCATTTTGAATATTAGTAACTAAATTTTGAATTTTATAACATTATTATTCATCTTAAAAATTTTCTAGAACATGTTATGATAACAAAATAAAATTTTCAGGTAAAATATGTATTTTTCCAAAAATACAGATTTGCCGACTTTGGATGGCGCACACATATTAAATATAGTTTTTGACACTTTTATAAGTTCAATTTGACAAAATACAATTCTTCTTTGGAATCAGGGTATACAAATTTACTTTGTATAAATTTTTCATATTATTCTGATAACATTCATATTTTAATGAATATTAAAAACATGCTATATTTTAATTTAAAACAACTTTTTCATTGAAATAATGTATTTGGTTAAACTATACTATTGAATGGTTTTAAAGTATAAATGGAGTATATTTTTACCATTTAATATAAATTATTTCATTACCAATAATTTTACATTGAATTAATAGGTAAAAACATTTCAATCTTTCGCAATATTTTAACTTTTAAAACACGTTTTCATAACAACGGGATAAATATTAATTTAATTACTGTAACTTCGGTGTTCTGAATTTTGGAAAATGGATCCCATTTTGGATTCAGTGGGTAAAAATTATGTTAATAGGTTAATTTCATTTTCTTGATATTATGAATAGTAACTACGGTAATTTTTATTTACTTTAGTTAAAGATAAATCAGGTAATTAAATGTAAACCTAAGATTATAAAATTACCCTAACACATGTCAAAATTCAATTGGATGACTAAAAGTATACCCATATCACCTAAGGGTCTGATTAGATTCATTTTATGGAATTTTGACCCTGAAAATAATTTAATTATTATTAAAACCAAAGAAAGTTACAACATGTCACTCTCTTAAATCTTATAAGTATAATAATTTTAATATTGTGATAAAATTCATATAACTTTGAACATGAATAGTCTCCAGAAATCTAATAGAATTAGATACATCAATTGGATTTATTTAAAATTTTTAGGGATTAAATAATTATCATTAATGGCGACAAAATAGTGATGTTGAAATTATTTTATTGATTGAAATATCAAATAAATGGTTTTAAAAATATAAAAATAAATATTATATGAACTATTTAATGTTATCCACTAATTTTCTAGATACATATGACATGTTATGAATCTATTACTGCTTTTAGTTCGAACATCACTACTGTGAAGATTTTATTTAAATTCTAATAATGGAATATTTTCAAAATTGACACTATTGTTATTTTATAAAAATAACATAATATAAAATTGTTTAAAAATCACAAAAAAATTTAAAAAATATAAATTAAAATCTATATGGTCTAAAATGTCATAAATTATATAATTACGGACAATTCAGAACACGTAAGTAATTATTTATAACAATTTAAAATTTAGAATCTTATTACCACAAATAAAATTAAATAGATTAAATAAGGATAAATCATGTGGATAATGTTTAACATAAATTCCCAACATGTCTAAATTTTATTGGTTGATGAGATTACAACCGTATCTCATATTAGATGCAGATTTGAGTCATTTTGGAATTTTTTATGTGGGGTTTGAATTTATTATAAATTAATATTTCTTATGTTTCCAAAGGTGCCCCTATCCTCCCTTATAAAAGGGATCCTCCTCCCTCTTCCCTTTACAAAATTTTGAGCCATCATGCTTGACCAACCCCTACCCATTTCCCTTCTCAACTTCTGTAGAATCATTATAGAGGTTTTGGTCTCGTCAAAAGACCAACTCTAGTGCCATAAGAGGAAGCTTAGAAGAGGTGTGTCGAAGAAGAAGTAATATCTCCTACCGATTCTTTCGAGTTAGTTTGATCTTAAACATCCTCTTCTTTAGTTGTTTCATTATAAAGTAATAACATCAGCATGAATAATATACTGAAATGTTATTATTAATATGAAACAACAACAGTTCACCTTATATCCATCCTACGGAAAACGAAATCACCGTGCGTGCGTACGTACGGAATACCGTCTCCACGCCGTGGTGTAATATATTATTCCACCACAACCTTACTGGGATGGGTATAATGGTGTAAAGAATAACTACATATAGTTATTATAACATCATACTGATTTTGAGATATTATATCATCTACTTTAATTCAATTAAATAATTATGGGAACGATATTATCGCTCGTACGTATGTACGGATTACCGTCTCCATTACACGATTAGATCCATTATCCATGTTAACCATTCAAGAATGATTATAAAGTATATATAATAAATAATACTGAAATATATAACATCATAAAGCTACTGGATTTATCTATATATATATATATATTTCATCTACGTACTTCCATTCAAGTCAATAAGGAATGGAAAACAGCGTTCACGCGTACGTACGGCCTACCGTCTCCATGAACGGTGTATTTCATTTCATTCATCTATATATTAAATATATATATATATATATACTTAATATACATGATATATAAAACATGATTTAAATTTGGAAGTAAGTAAATCATGATATAAGTAATAATAATATCAGGAACACCAAGTCCAAACACGTACGATAAATAAAACGATTTTACCCAAAATGCTGCTTTAACATGGAATTTACAAAAGAACGGGTAATATAAAGTTATAATTGAACCATATATGATATAATAACAATTAATATGATTCTTTAATAAGTAAATGACATTATTTTAACCATTATACAGGAGGTTTGGATACGTACGAAGCATATCGAACCTAAGGTTAGGGATAATATTGCAATCTCATTTTTATCTGAGAATACTTATACGTAAGTATTTACTGGGGTTATATTTTTCATCCATGTCCATATAAATGTTTTCAAAAAGTGTTTAATATTCATCCATGTATGTTTAAATTCATTTTTACCCATCTTGACTTTTAATTTGTGTTATGAAAGGAATCTTTCTTTTGTTTACAATACACGGTACTTTTTTATTTTTCCGTTAAAAGTTGAAGGAGAATGTTTTTTTAACTAATACAACATGAAGATATTTTTACAGTTTTATAACACCTTATTTTATTGAAGATTAATCTACAATATTTCATTATATTTTCAACAAAATCCTTTTCTTTTAAAATTTCATTGCATTTTGTGAAAATAAAATGATTTTGAAGAAGAAGGGATATTTTCCTCAAGAATTCATTTCAAGTGTTTTATCAATATCATTTTCCATATAAGATGACATTGTTTCATATGTGTATGTTTCAAGTATAATGTATCTATGATTTAAATGGTTTCACTTTTCTTATGACGAAAGGATATCCATTTGTTTTATATGGATTATGTTATGATGGGATGATGTTTATGAAACCCATTTAATTATTTGGGTTATGATGAATGATTTATATTTATTTTGTGGAACAAGTAAGAATGATTTAATTATGTGATGGGTGGGACCTATATCTTCCTCCAATGCATTGGGTAAAGATTTATATCTCATGAGATAGATATGGCTGGAATGGTAAGTTAATTTGGTTCAGTGATACAGGACTGGAACGAAGAGTGAAATCGATTCAGAAAGGGACTTTGTCCACTATGATGGTCTTGGCAGAAATTCATTGGCTACTATGGAAATCATTTCATGTGCTTAATGGTTTTACACAATTACATGTATTATTCCCATGAAATTTTTATCATGATTGATGTTACATTATGATATATGCCTTACATACTTCCAAGAATTATGTCTTTCCTAAAGATTTTGATGTTTAGATTTTATATTCAAGTTATTGCATTCAAATGTTTATGGATTGTTTTATGTTCTCTATGTTTACCCTTACTGAGCATCTGAGCTCACCCTTTTTTGTTTTCTTTTCCTCAGGATATAAATAAAGGTTTTATGTAAGAAAACAAATGGGGAAGATCTTTATGGGAGATGTTGAAGATCTTTTACCACGATTAGATGATTATGCTCCATGTTTCCAAAGACACTAAACTATTACGGTCCTTTGGTGTCTATTTCTGTTATTTTTTAAGTATTATACAAAAGTAATGTAATGTCTATGTCTTTCAAGCTTTGGGTCTCTATAGGTGGTATCAGAGGGAGGTTTAGTCAACCTTTGGAAACTAGGATGCGAGAACTTTAGTGAGATCCCTAGAGATATTTCTAAGGTATGTCTAGGGATGTCTCTAAGGTTAAGAATAAGTATAGGTTATAGTCCTAGAATTATTGTAATGATATTTTAATTAAACCTAAGATGTTATATATCGAAGGTACTCCCCCTTTATTATGTTGTTTTCCTAGCATGATTTTTGCCTCTCACACAATTCTTTTTGGGTTTTAGATGATGGCTGGAACCTGAAGGAACTGTGTTGATCAATGTAATGGAAAATGCAATGATTATCCTCCCAAGAAACCAAATGTGATGGGAGATGGAGTGAAAATCATATTTTTATACTTACACAGGCTATGAATCATTCTGGATTTCAAAATGATCAAAGAAAGGAACAATATTCTATTGATTTCTTCATGAGGAAATGTCCACCGTCTTTTAATGGGTCTTCTGATCCACTTATTGCTGAACAATGGATTAGTACCATTGAAATGATATTTTCTGTACTTCTCTATTCAGAACATGAAATAGTCATTTTAGTTGTTTACCGTTTAGATGGTGAAGCAGACCAGTGGTGGACTCTAATTAAGAATACAAGGCCCCAAGATGAAGTTGAATCCAAGGAATGGGATGAGTTCAAGAACATGTTTTTCAGTAAGTACATCCCCTGTATTCTTTAAAAAAAGATAGAAAAGGAGTTACTTGAGCTTAATCAGAAGGATGATGATTCTATTGGTATATATGAAGCGATTTTTACAAGACTTACAAAGTATGCATCTGGCTTTATCATCCAATCTAAAAGTAAAGTTGATAGATTCTTCAGTAGCTTAAAACCGAGTCATCAAAGGGAATTTGCTATAAGTGACTTTAGTAGCTATGAAGAAGTTGTGCGTTGTGCTATCAAGGTAGAACTAGAAGTTGGTGTAACATATCCATCTAATGGTTTTGAAAAGAAATGAAAGGTGGAGTTCAAGGAAAAACCTCAGAAAAATGGTGAAAAGAAGGTGAATGTTTCTTTATGCTCAAAGTGTGGAAAGAATCATGGTGGAGATTGTCTAAAATGTAGTAGAAAATGTTTCAAGTGTATAAAAGATGGTCATGAAGCAGCTGAGTGCCAAATAAATTGGAAAAAGGTTTCTAATGACGTGAATAGAGAAAAGACTATAGAGAACTCTCCACCAACACTTCAATGATTCAAGTGCAAGGTAATGGGGAATTATGCTAATCAATTCCCTAATCCAAGGGTTAATGATGATCGATGTGAGAAACCTCTTAAGGAAAAGGACAAAGGGAAGTCACAAGCGATCACTGTTGGAAATGTTGAGTATGACAACGATGTAGTGGAATGATTATGTGTTTATGTAACGGGATTCCAAAATAATGTTGTGGAATCTAATTTATAGTACTGTGGAATATTGGAATATCTATGTATTGGTTTATTCTGGTTTTCAATAATTAAAGGGTACCAGTAACCAAGAAAAGTAATTCAAATATTTTGGAATGTAGATGACACGCGCATAATGAAGGGATAATGAGAAAATAATTTTAATGAGCTCATGACTGATATAAGAACAAAGTGATATCATGGTTTGAGTATATTGAAATTTTTGGATTTTGGTATGTGGAAAGAGTTACCTTTTGACATAATTCATGATTTCACTAGGGTTATATGGTAATTCATGTTGCAAAAAAATACAAGATTAAGGTCTTCACATGTTTGGAATGCGATAAAAAATATATATATTATGATATATGGGGTATAAATGATGGTATTCACATGCTTGGTTAATGGAAATTCTAGTAATCGTTTTCCTTATACTATGAGATTGGACAGATGTATTTTGGATATGTCTAAAGATAGGTATAGATTATTTCGGACATCAAATAGTATAGTTTAAGGCCAGAAATTTTTTTGATATTATATCTGTAATGTTATAATAGTGAAGTTTTTGAAAAGAAGCCAACCCGCGGGATGGGAGACAACCCGTCGCGTTGGACGTGGTTGCAGGAATTGAACCCAAAACCGAAGTGTGACATGACTTTATTTCATACTATTGGCCTACAGGAAGTCCCTGGTTAGTATAAAATAGTTTTATTTTATTAAGCGGTATGATAGATGAAGTATAAGTCCATTTTTGGAATCATATACAATTAACCTCACCATAGATAGACTTATGTATATTTGATAACTTTTTCTAACCTTTTGTTTCAGACATATGGAATGAACCATCACTCTATCACATGATCTGCTAACACATCATGGATGACAAATTCAACTTCATTTATTTAATAGATGAAATGTAAATTGTTCAAGGCACGAACAATGGTGAGAATATACCAAAATAAAGTAATTATTTCTTCTAATTAAAATTCATCAACATTCGGGAAATGATCTGGAAAACCAAAAATGTTGTCCTACTACCCTTATATCCGATGAATCAGATGGTTCCTTAGATTATTACAAATTTATGGCATTGTGATTGTTGGCTTTTTCATAGCCACATTCTCTACCACTCTCCATTATAACTTAATCATTAGGTTTCTCTTCCATATCCATATTTTCACCGATGTTCTCATATGTGGAACCCAGTGAGGATTTAGTTTGGGTAACTAATATGTTTCATACATCACTTTTTAAAATTATGTTTTAGTATTCCTTTCTATGATGTGGGTTTCTATGAAAGATACTTTCAAGTAGTAAACCACTTATAATCCTGACGAATTTCGAGGGTGAAATTCATTTTAAGGGGGTAGAATGTAACAAACCGAGATTTTATGAGAATTATTATTTTTAATTTCATTGATTTATTTTCTTGTATGCTACACCAAAAGGATCTTTCACTACACGCATCCCTAACTTGGCTTGCATAAGAGGCAATCACAACCTTCCTCAATAACATGTGTAGTATGCAATACCGGGTTTCACTAAACAACGATATATTATTATAATATTATTATGGACTAGCCGTTATGAATATTATTAACTAAATTTTTAATTTTATAACACTATTATTCATCTTACACATTTTCTAGAACATGGTATGAGAACAAAATAATTTTTTCGGGTAAAATAAGTATTTTTTTTAAATGCAGTTTTGCATCCTTTTGATGGAACACCCACTTTAAATCTAGTTTTTGACATTTTTATAAGTTCAATTTGACAAAATATAATTCTTATTTGGAATCATGAAATAAAAATTTACTTTGGATAAATTATACAAATTATTCTGATAACTTTCATATTTTAATGAATAGTAAAAAACGCCATATTTTAATAAAAAACAACTTTTTTCATCGCAATAATTTAATGGTTAAAATATAATATTTAATGGTTTTAAAGTATAAATAAAATATATTTATACAATTTAATATAATTTATTTAATTACCATAAATTTTACATTGAATTCATAGGTAAAAACATTTCAATCTTTGGCAAAATATTAACTTTTAGAACCCGCTTTCTTAACAACGGGATAAATTTTAATTTAATTACTGAAACTTCTGTGTTTTGAATTTTGAAAAATGGATACCATATTTCAATTCAGTGTGTCCAAATTATGTTAATAGGTTACTTTTATTTTTTTGATTTTATGAATAGTAACTATAGAAATTTTTATTTATTTTAGTTAATGATAAATCGGGTAATTAAGGGTAAACTTAGGATTATAAAATTACCCTAAAACCTTCAAAAATTATATTGGATGACTAAAAGTTGACCCATATCAACTAAGGGTCGGATTAGTCTCATTTTATGGACTGTTCACCATGAAAATAATTTAATTATTATTAAAAGTAAAGAACGTGACAACATGTCACTCTCTTAAATCTTATAAGTACAATAATTTTAATTTAGTGATAAAATTCATGTAACTTAGAACATGAATAGTCTACAGAAAGATAATAAAATTATCTACATCATGTGGATTTATTTATAATTTTTAGGTTTTAAATAATTATCATTAAAGGTGACAAAATAGTGATGTTGAAATTATTTTATTGATTGAAATATCAAATAAATGGTATTAAAATATAAAAATAAATATTATATGAACTATTTAATGTGATACAGTAATTTTATAGATAAATATGACATGTTATGAATCAATTATAGATTTTAGTTCGAACATATCTACTATTAGGATTTTATTTAAATTCAAATAAATGAATAGTGTCAAAATTGACACTATTGTTATTTTACAAAAATAACATAATATAAAATTGTTTAAAAATCACCCAAATATTTAAAAATTATTAATTAAAATTTATATGGTCGAAAATTTCATAAATTATACAATTATGGACAATTAACAACACATAAGTTATTATTTATAAAAATTTAAAATTTAGAATCTTATTAGCATAAATAAAATTAAATAACATCAGTATCACTAATATACTGATATGTTATTATAAATATGAATCAACCCCTATTTAAACTTCTTATTCTTTAGTTGTTTCATTATAAAGTAATAAAATAAGTATCAGTAATATACTGAAATGTTATTATAAATATGAGACAACCCCTCTTCACCTTCTATCCATCCTACGGAAAACAAAATCACTGCGCGTGCGTACGTACAAAATACCATCTCCACGCCGTGGTGTAATATATTTTTCCACCACCACCTTACTTGGATGGGTATAATGGTGTAAATAATAACTATATATAGTTATTATAATGTCGTACTTATTCTAAGATATTATATCATCTACTCCAATTCAATTCAATAATTATTGGAATGATATCATTGCTCGTGCTTACGTACGGATTACCGTCTCCACAACGCGATGGGATTCATTCTCCATGTTAACCAATCAAGAATGATTATAAAGTATATATAATGAATAGTAATGAAATATATGACATGATAAAGCTAATGGATTTATGTGTATATATATGTCATCTACTTACTTCCATTCAAGTCAATAAGGAACGGAAAACAACGTTCATGCGTACGTACGACCTACCGTCTCCATGAACGGTGTATTTTATTTCATTCATCTATCTATTATATATTTATACATACTGAATATACATGATATATAAATAATTATTTAAATTCTGGGAGTAATTAAATCATGATATAATTAATAATAATATAAAAAACAACAAGTCCAAACACGTACGATAATTAAAACAATTTTACCCAAAAATGCTGCTTTAACATGGAATTTACAAAAGAACGGGTTATATAAAGACATAAGTGAACCATATATGATATCATAACAATGTATATGACTCTATAATAAGTAAATCACATTATTTAAATCATTATATAGGAGGTTTGGTACATATGAAGCATATCGGACCTAAGGTAAGGGATAATTTTGCAATCTCATTTTTATCTGAGAATTCTTATATATAAGTATTTACTGGGGTTATATTTTTCATCTAGGCCCATATAAATGTTTTCATAAAGTGATTAATATTCTTCCATATATGTTTAAAGTCATTTTTACCCCTCTTGACTTTTACTTTGTGTTATGGATGGAATCATTCTTTTTTTTACCATACGCAGTACTTTTTTACTTTTCTGTTAAAAGTTGGAGGAGAATGTTTTTTAACTTATACAACATGAATATATTTTTACGGTTTTATAATGCTTTATTATAATGATTATTAATCTACAATATTTCATGAATATTTTCAACAAAATCCTTTTCTTTTAAAATTGCATGGCATTTTGTGAAAATAAAATGATTTTGAAGAAGAAAGGATATTTTCCTCAAGAATTCAATTCAAGTGTTTCCTCAATAACATTTTCCATATAATAAGACATTATTTCATATGTGTATATTTCAAGTATAATGTCTCTATTATTTACATGGTTTCACCTTTCTTATGATTAAAGGATATCCATTTGTTTTATATGGATTATGTTATGATGGGATGATGTTTATGAAACCCATTTTATTCTTTGGGTTATGATGAATGATTTTTGTTTATTTTGTGTCACAAGTAAGAATTATTTAATTATGAGATGGGTGGGACCTATATCTCCCTCCAATTCATTGGGAAAAGATTTATATCTCATGAAATAGACAAGGCTAGAATTATTAGTTAATCCGGTTCAGTGATATAGGACTTGAACAAGGAGTGAACTTGATTCAGAAAGGGACTTTGTCCACTAAGATGGTCATGGCAGCAATGACTTGGCTACTATGGAAATCATATCATGTGATTAATGGTTTTACATAATTACATGTTTTCATCCCATGATATTTTATCATGACTGATGTTCCGTTATGATATATGCCTTACATACTTCAAAGATTTATGTATTTCCTCAAGATTTTGATGTTTAGATTTTATGTTCAAGTTTTTGCATTCCAATGTTTATGGATTGTTTTATGTTCTCTATGTTTACCCTTTATGAGAATTTGAGCTCACCCTTTTTATGTTCCCTTTTCCCCAGGATATAAATAAAGGTTTTAGGTATGAAAACAAAATGGGAAGATCTTTATGGGAGATGTTGAAGATCTTTCACCATGATTAGGAGATTATGTTCCAGGTTTCCAAAGACAATAAACTATTACGACCATTTGGTGTCTGTTTTTGTTATGTATTAAGTATACCGCAAAAGTAATGTAATGTCTATGTTCTTCAATATTTGGGTCTCTACACATATGATAGTAATATCATTATGCTTTCTTCAATGTCCAGTGTCAGTTGTGGTCTCTACACCCGGACATAGATGATATTACAAGAAGTCTCGTCTTTTGGATTTTGTCTAGGAGAAATCAAAGCAATGATATGAATAAGGTGATAGTTTACACCAGTATGTGTAAATTGAAAGAATTATCCCATCCATTAAATATCATTTTCACCACATTACTCAAGTTTTGTTTTATGTCACCAAATGAAAAAGTATTGAGTAAATTCTTCATTACCAATTTAGGTATGGGTTTCCATGTGAATAAGAATAAATGACAGTTATTTTTTAATTATTATGGTGAATTAATTGAATGAAAATGTGGAATAATAAAGGGCATTTAATTCTAATGAAACATTCACGAATTCATTCAATGAATGATGATTTAATAAATATTATTTGCATTGCATGTTATAAAATAATGTTATGGAAGTTTAAAAGCAATAACCTGATATAATGAAGCCTGTTGCCACTTCAACATCAGAAATATTCCTCAATGTAATGTTTCCTTTTACAAATTGGATATTTAATTCTATATGTTTTTTACATATGTGTTTTTAAATATAGTTACCAACTATGTATAGAAATATTAATAGATGTCAGGTGTATTCTCCAATTGGCTGCAATAGGGTGAAACCTAGGCTAGTGATGAGAAGTACACAACTTCATTAACTTCCAAGTTTAAGATTCATGTTGAAATATTATTTATTATAACCACAAACACTAATCTCATGTGTTCTTGGATGCAATGAGACATTATTTTAGGTTTTGGAATGAATTTTGATTTTGGAAAACTCAATAACTAGTCCAATAATACATGAATCACATGCAATTAGTCATGAATATAAATGAAAGACAAAATCCAGTATTGGACAGGTAATTCTTTGTCAAGTAATACTAGATGTCATGAATATACCAAGTATAGTATTTAGGATTGGAATAGATAATTAAATTTTGTATTATCGACGTCTTTAGTTTGGACAAAGGATCTTTTAGAAATAAAGGTGTGTCACAAAGCATTAGGAAGTAGTTCAACTAGTTGGCTTAAACTATTCCATGTAGAATCTAGAGGTGTATATACATCATAAGATTCTATTAAGTAATTATGGAATAACAAAGTGAAGTATATTCATGGTTAGGAGATATGAGTTTCTATAGGTTGGGATACCGAAGAATATCTTGACCAAGCATTCATTAATCATGATAATGTACCATAGAGAAATTCAAAAACGCACATAACCTTATAGACATCATGATATTGATGTTAATGAGGATTATTGATGATGAAGCCTTGCATATCAACAATGATCAACAAAATGTGGCATGGAGTAATTCCTAAATGTGCATTTTTTACATTAAAGTATGGATGTATATAATATCAAGTTGCAACTACCAGAATCTTCCACTATATTTTATGACCTACTTGGAAATTAACTGAGATATCCCACAACCATATGGCAACTGTAATGAAAAATGGATATCATATGAGTCATAGTATGATGTAAATTCATTATGTCATAAATACATGAGTTTGTATGCAAATAGTCTGTTCGGAAATAAAAAACATGAAACCAGACAAACACATTGTGCATTTTGTATAATAATCCTAACTGTTTCATAGAATATTACAAAAATCCCTATCTAAAAAAAGATATAGTCATGTTATAGACTATATTTCTATAATATGGTGCACATATCTATTAGAGATAGTCAGAGCTATATTGAATTGGGTTTAGTCAATGCTCAAAATGCACAAATAGTTTTCATAGGAATTAGTTCAACAATCCCATTTCGAAATTAGTATATTCCAGAGACACATACTGCACAGGAAGGATAAAACCATGGTGATGGTTTTATATTCACCGTGGTTGGTGATCTATTATTCAATATGAATAATATTTAATACATGAAAGTATTATATGAAAATTATCTAAAATTGATAATACCAACTAAAATTCAATTAATGGATTCCATGTATCAAAGTGAAAATGGGGATTATTATTTTGAAAATTGTGGTGGGTATTAAAGTGAGTTGATACATGGATGGTAAAAGCACAGTACTAATAAGGCTTGATTGGTTTGACCAAGTCATTATGGATGAATATATTAGAATTTTACTTATCATAGATAATTTCTATGATCAAATCATTTTGCATTGGATGTCATCACCACCAATTGTGGATGGTGTCTATACGATACAACTAGAAATAGATGGTTACATTATAGAATGTTAATAAATGTTGAAAGTTATTGAAATCTTGTTAAGGATTAAAGTAAAAAATGTGATACTAGGATATAAATTTGCAACAAATTATTGCCATGTGTCTATGATAGGTTAGTGGGAGTGCTAAGGTTTTACATGAAAAGACTGTTTGACAACATATGAAAAAATGGTCTTATAGTTTGACCAAAATAAATTTATTCTATAATGATTGGCTTTAAGTAAAAACCTATGTTCTAGGGAACAAGATCATCTTTGGTAGATCAAAAGGTTTCTTAAACCAAGTCAATCAAATATATAATGACATTGTATTGAAAAATACAAGTTAGAACAATTTAATAGTTGAATTGTTGCCTATGTCAAAAGGCATAATCTCACCATGTTGACCTGTCTGTGCAATTGGATGAGATAAACATGATGAGTTAAATCCATATTTTGAAGAGATGGATCATTCACACACGCCATAATATGTACACAAACTAGCATTTCCAAAGTATATTTTATAATAGGAAAATATCAGTTATATCTAGTAGCACTACAAAAGAGGTAGTCAGAACTATATAATGGTAATTTGGGAAGTAAAAAGGATATGTTCCTGGTATGTGAAGAAGAAAGGATACTAGTTTTCAGGGATAAAAACTAGTCTTCTATGTATCAAAAGATCTACTATTACAGTTAGGCTAAAGGTGATGAGAGAGTCAAGATCATATAAGCTAATGGTGGCCATACCTACAAATAATGAGTACGTTACAAATTCTATGGCTGCTAAGAAGAAGTTAAATGCAACAATTTTTTCTAGTTCTTGGAATCACACCTAGTAAGGAATCTATTATCATAATGTAAATTATCATATTTTTACTAGCCATGATGTCAAGTTATGACAGTGTTCAAGTGAGATATACTAGGGATACCATCTCTTGAGTAGTTTTACTCAATAAGAAGAGATCTCTATAGAAGAATATAAACATGGCGGAACCATGTAGGACCCAATTACTAATTTTTTTACTCATCAGACTCATGATGTAAAACATGTGAGTAGCTGAATTGTTTGGTTTGCATGTTGGCTCAAGTGCAAGTGGCCATGTAGAACAAGCGGGTTCCCTAGACCCAACTATTTAGTGCTTTTGTTTACCATATTGTGTATACAGTTAGAAATACATGATGTCATTTTACCATTATAGTGTATAATTTTTTGTGTCCACTATTGAAATGGTAATGTCCAAAGATTAATTATCATATCGAAAGGTTATAGAATTTCTCATGATATAATGAGAAACTCTATATACTATGAAATTAATCTTGAATATATGTTCTATGGTATATATACATCTTATAGACTAGACCCAGAAGATGTTTGACTATCAGGTGCTAGAGGCTCAAAAGCATTGAGACTTCTTCTCATAATGTTGGGACTTCGTGATCACTAGTAGTGAGATCATGAGGACTAACCTGCCAATAAAAACACCACATGTTTCGGGTGTCATTGGATGTTCCTATCTACGATCATGTGTAATAGACTCCTGACTTGAGATCATTACCAATGTGTGTCATTTGATTGAGTACATTGATACATGATGAAAAACATGGAAATGAAGTCGTGGTAAGGTAGTTTGTGTTGGGTGCATTGTTGGTGGCATGGCATTGGTTGAATGGTCAAGAAAGGATTTTTTGCTTCCAGTTTATGGGATTATTATATCTTATGCCATGTTGACATGGATGGAAGTACCATTATATGACCATGGCCATGGTAGTCGATGGTAAATCTACCCAGTTACATCAACAAAAAATTAAGCAAGAAAAAGGGCGATGATAAGAGAGTGTGTCATTCTTTATGAGAAATTTCTGACAAAGAGATTATATTCCACAAGCATGTTCAAATGTCGGTTATCGCTATTGTGACAATCCATATCTCTTAAGGGGCCATGATGGGTTTCTAGATCCTACTCTTGGTCGGTTAATACAATTTTTTTGTCGAGAGAAGGTCCTAGAGGTTCACAAACAATAGCACAATTAAAAATCATCCCTATTCAGTTGAATATGAGTTTTGGACATTGTGGTCCCCACCATAGGTGTCTGGGATTTTTCCAATGATAACAGATCACCAATGCGATAAATAAATTTATATTATTATAGTTTAGAATAATGATTATTGAATTTTTTTTATTAAATGTATTTACGAGTTTAAAGTAAATACATGAAAAATAATAATTGGAGAATATTAAATTATTCAAGGTTCATCTAATATTTATGGGAGCGATGAGTTGAGTAAATTGCTCAATTATTATTTTTTAATGTATTTTAATATATTATAAGTGAGTAATAATATTATTTATGACTCAGATTAGTAAACATAAAATGTTTTGATAGTGCGTTAAGTATTTGGGGCCAGCAAGGTGATAACGAGTATTTTAATTAACCACAATAAATAGATGATGATGAGCTTTTTCTATGTACTTTTCATGGGGTTCTCTCTCCTCTCCTCTCCTCTCTCCCATGATATAGAGAGAGATTCTTTGGATCCAAGGAGGTTAGATGAGGATCTATGTCAGACATCTCTAGTGAAGTGATGCGGTGATCATTGGAGCATTGAAGGCGTTGTCGCAATTCAACGCTACCACATAAATTAAGAAGAATGACACTCCCACAGATTCTATGAAGCATGTGAGGAAGATCTTGATGAATTCGACTTTGGATTATTTGAGTAGCGATTGCCAATGATGAGCAGACATCGTGTGAGGCTTCGGATCTAAACCATGTATTTTACGGTTTATTTTGTGCTTCAAATATTCCATATGTTGTCATTTGGTAATATTGGGTTTCTGTTCAATGACATCGACAATTTTACGGCGATCGTGGATGGAAATTTTTTAAAACCCACTTTTTTTGGGCTTCCACTGCACACCCAGTTCCAAAATGTTTTGGGGTAAAAAGACCATTATATCTTATATATGATGAGGATCACAAAAGATCCCATATTTTTGTATTTTAAATGGATAGATTTTGAAATATTTGATGGTGGAAGTTTTACCTTTCTCAAATGAGTATTCAACTATGAATCCATTTTGGGATTAAATAAAAGAATATTGGAGATGTGGAACTGTGGTAGAAGCGAAATAAATGTTCTCGACATCCACGTTGTTTATGATGGAATGATAAGGTTGAATAATTGTGTATGTTTTATATGCATAACAAATTTGATGAAGGGGGTATTAGATGAAGTTCATAATCTATCATTATCTACTGATCTAGAAATTATAAAGATTTATAGTGATTTGAAAGTGTCTTTTTGATGGGACTGAATAAAAAGAGTTATTTTAGAGTATGAATCTTAGTTCATGATACTCAGTATTTTAAGGCAATGAAATAGAAGTATACCGGTATATTACACCCATTACACATACCAAAATATATATGTGAAACATAACTTTGTATTTTCTCATTATACTCCCCATAAAATATAATGTCCATAATGATACTTAGGTTGTAGTAGATCGTCTTACAATGAAAAACACAATTAATTATTATAATAGAATATTTATATCTTGATTAGTTTTCCAAAATATAAATTAATGAATTTTAGTTATTAAATGGGCACCACATTCATTTGTATCTTATTAGAAATTGATATTTACATCTATGTTTTAGAGAAGTATTCAGTGAACTTTGTACACATATCTGAGTATTAGCACTGCTAATCATCCATAGAAATTTGTTCAGACTGAGAGGACAATTAAAACAAAAAAATAAATAAATATAGATATATTTCTAAATGAATTAATTTTTTTATGATCAACACCTTAAATTTCATTAATTTTTATACATTAATAGCTTTCACATGATTATTCAAAAATCTCATTATGAATCCCTTTATGGAATGAAGTTTAAAACACCAGTGTGTTAGAATGAGTTTTGACAAAAAAGTAATTGGGACTTCGTATATCTAAAGAAATGGTCAATAAAATTAGATCCCTTAAATATATCATAATGGAATCTTAATATTGACAAAAAACATTGATGACAATCATCATTGAATTATATTATTTTAGGTTTCCAAGAATGTATTTATAAAAATTTCTCTATAGAAGAAGATAATTTGGTTTTGAAATAAAGCTAATCATATCCCTCAATATATTTTCCCATTTTTTGTTTTTTATTTTCCTAGAATGGTAATTTATCGCTTGTAAGATCCACTAAATCTCCCTCATTTTTTGGGCGTTTTCCACGTATCTCTCATAAGGAAGCACATACCAAACGCATAACATCTAAGGAAATCAGGTATCATACCATTATATAAATATCACTCTTATTGAGAACAACTTATGGATATTTTGGATCATAGATATAAAATTATAAAAAATAGGATCACTCACCAAAACAATGTTTTTTGGTGACACCATAAATTTGAAGATGATACATGGGAGCCTGAGGATGTGATGATACAATTATAACAACATTTATTTATAATGGAGTGATAGAATTTCAAGGGTGATTATTAGTAAGGATATTAAGACCAAAAAACCCGCAAATATTTGTGTATATTTCGTTTTAGATTAATTTAATTTCTTTGTTATCTTATGATTCATGCAACTTCATGTTTAAACGAACTATGATATAAAATTGAATAATATTATTTAATGAAAAATGTAATTCTCCCCATTATATTTTTTGGTATGAATACGGGAAAATAAATAATGAAAAATTTGTAGATTAAAAATGGAATAAATAAATTTATTACACATAAATTGTTTAAAAATAAAAATTCAATAATTTGAAAGTAAAATAGTTTTTTTAAAAGAACTATATATATATATTATCAATATTATAATATCTTAATAAATTAAATTGATCACTACTAGTGAGTGATTTTAATTTAATATATATATATATATTACATATTCAATAAAATAATATAACATTAATTTAATATTCTTTCTAGGCATACGATAATAATCAATAAAATTCTATTCTTAAAATATTATTTCTCAAAAAAATAGTTTTTATTGTACTCTGAACACTTATTTTCAAATGAATTTAATCATGTTATAGAAAATAAATCATTAATAAATTATATTTTGAATAATTTAGATAAATGTTTGTAAAATTTTCCCTTTTATTTTTTGTTATTAATAATATAAACCAGGGTAAATATGTCTCACATTGGTAAGGAGAAAATGATTGTAATATGGATAAAACCATGAGGAAAGTCTCAAAATCAAGAGAAAACATAAATTTATCCTATCTGATTGGTGTATTTCAACTATTTCAATGCAATTTGATATTATATTTTAACTTGGTTAAATTATTCTTTGATTATGACCTTTTTATTAATTTGAGGAATGAAAAAATACAAAATGTCACCAACATGAATTTAATATATCTAAAATATCTACATAATATTAAAAATATTATATTTTATATTATAAATTATTATTTTGAAGATTAATTATTTTTTTTTGTTATGGTAATTTCTTTATAGTTATTAGTAGTAAGAAAACTACATTAAATTCATATGAAACTTTAATATTGTTCTTATTGAATAAATAGAAAATTAAAACAAATGATTTTAGAAATATTAATAGTAATACGCATTGTGTGAATAATTGTTATTAACAAAATTTTTAGATAAAAATATCATATTATATATGTTTTAAATATATATATTCAAAATCCATTTCTTTCATTTTGTATTCAAATTAAAATTATGTGAATAATTCATCAAAATTCATTAATATTCTTTTATGATAAAAATATTTTATTAAATTATTTATGGATCATAAAAATTTTAAAAGAAGTAAAGTATGATAATTAATTATTTGAAATATCATACCCTATTAATTTATGATTCAATTATTTCCTTAAAAGAATAATTATAACCCTATAGCATTAACAAAGTCCTTAATATGGTTTAGATTGAAATTCACGATCCAATTGGATAAAATAAAATAAATTGTTAAAAATGACAAAAAACTTTTATAAACTTAATTAGATGATTATATTTAGACATTATACTCATTTTGGTCAAAATAATTTCCATTTATAACAATTTTTATTTATAATTAATTAGTTATATAATAATATTTTTTTGTTATTCCATGTGTGTCATTTCCCACCTTTATAAAAGGACGCCCCTTCTATCTTTTATTTACACCACATTGAGAGATATAGCTCAACCAAAACCTCACAAAATACCTCACCAATATAATTATCCCCCTTATATAGGTTCTATAATTCTCAAAATACCAACCATATGGTACTTAATACGATATCAATAATATTTCTATCAAATAATAGGTAATCACCTTAACCGATTACTTTTTTTCATTTATTCTTATACTGACCTATAAATATTTGGTATTAATCATAAAATAATAAATTATTTATTATAAATATACTTAAATTCTATTATGACCATAAAACAAACATTATCAACCCAATTTCACATTCATTATAAAATGATAGCATCACTTATGTGTTTGTGTGGACTACCATCGCCATGAAGAAAAGTGATTCATTATTCATTTTTGTTTTAAAATGAAGGTAATAAGGATAAATTTAATAAATATATAAGATATATATTATATAATAATTATTACATAAATTTTAACTATTATATACCTTTCTTTTGATACATCCATTGAAAATTGAAAAAACGTACATGCATATATAAGGCCAGCCGTCTCTTAGATATGTGTAATTCATTTTCCAATCTCTATCCATTATGTAGGAATCCAAATATTTGTATATAATTAATTAATATATATTATATTTATATCATTATAAAATATTTTAATATCATGGATCCATGATCAAATTAGAATAACTAGAATAATTGATCCGAAATTCTTAGGAAAAATGAACCATTTAACACCCAAAAATGATGATTTTTGTAAGGAATTATTTATAAATGGGTATTTAAATGTTATCATTGTATAATATATGATATTATATTTATTTAAATTCATCTTTTATATAATTTTAATAAATTAAAATTTATTTTTTAGGAATTTAATGTTATTTTGATGTTATTTGAACTCACATTATGGGATTTATGTTAAAATCTCATTATTTATAAGGGTTGTTTATGAATAAGTTTTTGAGGATGAAATTTAATTATATATCTCCCAATAATATCAGTAATTTTTTTATTTTCCATTAATTTCTTTATAATATATTTTTTCCTTTCTTTTCCCATATTTTAGATACTTTGGAGACATAAAGAACATTTTTAATGAAAACAATCATTATTTTTATCTTCACTCAAAAATATCTTTTCTTCCACAACCATATCCTATATAAATTTTGTCATGAATGTTTTTAATATTATCATATTATTTCTTAAATTCATTTTCACCTATGTTTGAATTTTTACCAAACTGTTTTAGATAAATATTCTTTTCATTTTCTAAATTATGTATTATTGAATTTTACCAAAAATGTGAGTGGAATCAACACATTACCATACATAGATTGAATGGAATTTCCCACCATTAGAACTGATCAATGTTTTTTTTGGTTACTTTGAAATTTCATAAGGTTATTTTTAATGAATTTTTTTCCATAATTTTAGGGAAACTTTTGTATTTTTAATATTATATTTTAAAATGAAAAGGTTATCTTCCTCCAAAAATATCTCAGTGATCTTTTAAATGAAATTTTAATCAATTATTTTATCCTTGGATGTTACCTATGAATTTCTAGGAATATTATCCAATAATACCATATTTATTCATTATCTATATGGTTTGTTTAATGATAATTGAATATCTATTAAACCAATTTTTTCCATGGGGAATGTTATTATGAATTTTGTTATGATATTGTGGTCGACATATAAGTTGATTTAGGATTATATGATGGGAGACACTATAATTATATATCTTATAAATTTTTAGTATAAATATTAATGTTTAATATGTCAAAAGGCTACATGTTAGGTTATTTAAAACCTAAAAGAGGTTTCACAAGAGGTTTACCCAATCCTAGAAAAAAGAGAATACACAAGAAGTAATCCAATGACTGAAGTAGGTACAGGGGTGTCTAGCCCAAGAATAACATGTTATGAATGTATTTGTTGGTATCGTTGACATAATATTTATATTATTATGATTATAACACACTTTATGTTTTTCATTTATGACATAATATTATGTCAATGTTACGTTATCATGGATCATGATCATTGATCCCATTATGATTCGTGCCTTCGGATCTACCAAGATTTATGGTACGAATCAAGATAATGGTATTTGAAATGAAGGGTATTATTTTAAAAGGTCATGATCATGTTTTCAAACCCTTATAATCATGTTTTTTTAATTGATCGTTTATATCTCTCTTTTTACCCTTATTTTCCATTTGATCTCACCCATTCTTATGTTTCCATTCCCTATGTTATGAAGATTGGTAACAAATCTGATATGCCTAAAAAGGATGATATTTTTTTAATAAATAAGTGTGATAAAATATTGATATTTGATAAACCATATTTTTAGATATCAATGTGTCCAAAAAAACTAAAACTTTTAGGTTTTAATGTGGATTGTATCTTTATGTATTGAAAATTAATCTAAAAAAGATTTTTTACTTATTTATGAAATTTTTGGGTGCCTATACCTAGAGATTTCATATCTCTAAGAAAATTTGGTAAATTAAAATCATAAGGAAGGTTCCAAATGGTTGAGTTCATTGATTATTTCTCCATTTTCAATTATATTTTATTATAAATATTAATATATACTAATCATAACAGTCACTATATACTAGATATATTTCAAAAGTAAATGACTCATAAAAATCTTTATAACCCAAAATTCATATTATATTTATAATTTATAATGGTACGAAATTACATTTAAGTATAGTGCATGAGTTCGAAATGATTTCATTACATAATAAGGTATATATTAATTCATAATTTAATTTAATTTATAAATGTTTAGTTTATTAAAATATTCCTCCATTGAGAAATTAAAACATGACAATATAATTCATTACCTTTAAATAGATAATAGTGATATTGGTTTATTACTTCTTATGGTTCCCATGTTTCCTCCTAAAACTTGTAGTTCTACCAATGTAATTTTACTGTGTGACTTTTCTTTTTTCATGTATAATTTTCTCGATCATCCAATATATTCATTAGATTATCCTGATATAAAATATCACTCTCTAGTAGTACCCACTATGGATTTAGTACATTTGAGAGATCTAATATTTACTTCCTCAATAGTGTTACAGAGAAAAAATCATGTATTTTTATTATGATAGGTGTTTGTGGTTTTTAATGGGCCATATCTCTAATACAATCTATAAAACGAAAGATGTCAATGTATATAGGACTAACTGTTCCCTTCTTCCCAAGGGTCCTGATTTTCCACCATGGTGATATAAAAAGGAACAACATATCTTCCACTAGAAACTCTAGGACTCCTCATTGACTATCCATGTATATTTTTTGTTTACTTTTCATGGATTTGATATAATTTTAAATTTCTTAAACCACTTATATCATCACTTTGACATGTTCAGGACCTAACAGCTTCATCCTTTAAGTTTCATTCTTTCATGTTGGATTTATGAACCTTTTCATATATTGATCCTCATTAAGATCCATTTTAATGATAGAATTAAATTTTTTTCATATAATAACTCTATAAGTGGATGTTATAGATCCCAACATCCTTTGGAATCTTTTGAAGGCTATTTTAGTATATTCTCTAGAATTGAATGGTTCACTCAGAATGGCCATGTATATGCGGCTGATATATAGTGTTGAAACTCGTCTTTGTATCCATTATTTATTGAGGACTTCTAGAAAGCACTAAGGTAATACTATGATCTCAATCGTATATAATATTGAGTGGTACCCCAAATAGTATTTACAATTATATTATATTTTTATTTTATTTTCTTAGTAGGGGAATGTTCCTTGATAATAATGAAATATCCTTACATAATAAGATGAAATAAATCCTCTAAAATGGATTTATGTACTTTAGATTTCATTGGGAGTCCTATGAAAAAATTCAACATTATGTTTTTTCTTTTCCATAATGGTTTGGGAAATGGTATTATCATTACCTTAGAATCCTTTAATTCTTCCTTGACTTTTTATCATACCAAGAATCAAGATATGAATTTTTAAATCTCAATCTTCATGTTATCCCACTAAAATATTTTCTATATATATCTATACAATATAGTTATCCATAGAAGAATAAATAATGATGATATATTTTCTTCATCTTGAATCTCCATCTTTATCTTTATTTTTGAAGAGATTAATTATAAGGTTCCAAACCGTAAGACACTATCTTTATCAAGGATGAACACATGAATATTCCTTACTATTCATTGTAGCTCTATATCAAATTATTAGGAATCCTTGGTCTTATTACGAATTGATGGTTATGTTTTCATTTGATAAATGTAGTATTAAATTCTTATTATGATTCAAAAATTCATCCTTTTCAAAAATAATATCAGATCCCATTAAATTCTCATCATGGATAGGGTTACTAGATCCATTCTAATCAGATCATCTACCACTTTATTAAACTTTCTTGGATGGTAATGGATTAAATAGTCATAGTATTTGAACATATCCAACATCCTTTATTGGTTCATATTAATCACCTTTTGTGTGAATATATACATGAGAGTCTTATAAAAAATTTATCTATCTCACTTCTCAATAAATATACAATTTCACAAAATATTAAATGTGAATATCATTGCAGAATACTCTATGTCATTATCTATATAGTTTTACACATTCATCTTAAATATCTAGAGGCACATGATATCACTAAATAATTTTTTATTACAATAAATATTTAATCTTATCTTGTACATATTACCATATGACACCAATCCTTCCTTTCTACTAGGTACTGTGAGTACATGTATTGGTATTTGTATTATCTTTAACTCTTTCAAACTCTCTTCTCACTCATCAGTATAAAATTACATCACTAGATTTTAATATATCATGGTTTATGGGATTGAAAATATGTTTCTAAAATGTTGATGGTAGTTCCTAGAAAATCCATGGAAAATATGTAAGTCTATTAAAAATTTTTCTTCTATACATTACTCAATTTGATTTGTATTTTATGTATCCAAAAAAACATATTTATTTTTTAAAAAATTCCCAAATAATATTACTTTATACATTAAAACCGCTATTTTACTATACATTGCATATAACTTCCCCTTTGTCAATGTCGCCAGAACAATATTCAAATAATTCCAATTTTACTCCATCATTATTGAGAAAAATGATAATATATTATTTAAATACTATGAAATTTTTGTAAAGGTAATATCTTAATACTATATTAACAAAATTCATGAAAAATAAAATGAAATGGTGAGTTAGAATGGAATAACTTTTTACCCATAGCTTCGATATCTTATTCAAAATGCAGTCTTGGGAATACCTACTTATTCACCTTTAAATTGTAATATCCTGAATGAGAATCCACCAATGATAATTTTTTAAATCAACATAGGTAATGAAAAAATTAATCAATCTATAGTAGGGGAAACTATTTGTTTATCCATATCTTGAAGAGTTTACAATAGTCGATGTAGAGATGAAATGGCCAATCTTTTTTCATCACGAAGAAGACCTGTGTGCACCTTGGTGAAGCTGCTGGGCATATAAAACATTTATCAATATTATATTTTAGTTGCTTCTTCAACTCTTTATGTTCTATATTGGTATTTCAATATGGATTCATGGATATTATATGGGCTACAATTGTATGTTGTATTGAGAAATTAGCCTTTCAATTATTAAGAAGACCAGTAAACTCATTAAGAAATAAATTATCATATTCCCTTACAATGGGATAGAAATCAAGTATGTTATATTATTTATTATCAATATTTATAGATATATATTATTATCATGGAGAGATAATATCTAGGACTGACATGGGGCTTTCAAAGGATACTCATCCTACATCTTTGTCTGGTATTAGATCCGAGATCATATCAGGATAGAGAATGTGATTTCCTTCACATAGTAATTTAAGTTCGATCTATAAAGAAATAGCTAATAAATGCCAAACATAACATCACATTTCACTAAATGTAATATCATAATGTATGGTGGGAAATTCATCCCCCAAATTTTGATCATGTATGTTTTATGATTGGGTACAATAATATCCCCATATTCTTTTTTCAATAAATACCCAAATTCCATGTTTTGGCTGGTTTTTAAATAGTTCTACAGAACCATTGTGATAGTAACTAATACATTTAACCATCCCATGGCCCAAGGCCATCCAATATTTTTATTTATTGATAAATCCCTTTTTTAAGGGAAGAGGGGGGAGAACACAAAGGACTTCATAGACTTATGATAATCAAAATTAAAGAAACAAAGAGTGAAAAGCAAACAAAAAACCAGAGAATCCCATTCCCTGCATAAAAAGATGTTGAATCACTCCAACATTATGATGAATGTCGACAAGAAAGTGTCATGTCTCAATGAATAGGCCTGATTTTATGGCTGACGCCTTACCCTCTCAAAACAACCAAATCAAAAAAGTACTACAACGATGAAATGCTAGCTCGAAATCCTCTTATGTGCCTGTTCCAAGTGATTGATTCCAGGTGCACTAATTTCCCACATCTAAGATCAAACAAAAATCTTCCACCAAACACATCCCTCTAAGTAAACATAAAGGATTATATCCATAAATCACCCATATCCCAATCACCAAAACAAACTTGAAGACAAACCAAAGGGTGGAGCCAAGAAGAAATCTCCAACTACAATAACTGTTGGAACCGAAATAAGAAGAACCTCATCTCGATTGGAAGGTACCATTCAAAACCTAGAAGGGACTAGTGAGGGAGATATGGGCCCCTTTGGTTATGCCACAATAGCAAGAACACAACCAGTGCACCAAAATAAAAAAAATGAAGCAAATCTATCCTCAACCCCTCCAAATCATTTTGGAGCAGTTGTAGAGCCACAATAAAACACACATGGAGTCAAAGGTCATCCAAGACTAGATTTGGAGTGAAAAATCCATCACCAATACATATCTATGTGCGCTGAAGAAAAGCCTATACCATGAATCTAGAAAGCTCACCACACAACATCAAGCCAGAAATCATCTGATGGAAACTGATGCTGAGCTCCAAACCACAAGAGGCCGCAACCTAGAAAACCTAACCATACTGATGCCAAACCACGGACCTGACTGCAGAATGCTCTGATGCCCAGCCGAGATCATGAGCGATGACCCCAAGCCAACCAGATGCTCCGAAGGGGGATGGGGAGTAGAAATGAGATGAAACCCTAAAATCACGAGATTGTGCGGAGGAGATTCCACTCAGAGGCCCTTTGAATGAATAATTATCATACCTATCACCATTTCATTTTGAGTTTCTAGACTGGAATTGTAACGCCCCGACCCCAGCTACCCAGAGTCGGTGCATTACTTCATAACATTAGCACGATCACAAAAGATCAAGTCTCGAAAGACCGATTAGTTTAGTAGCCTTGGAAACACTAGATACATTCATAAACATTACATTACATCATAAAAATGAAAACTACAATAACATGGTCTCCCTAGTCCACACTCATATCTTCACTGACTATTCTTGCAAGTCAGTCATAATACACTTCTTCACATCCTGGTAAAAATAAAACATTGAAAGGGGTGAGCTCAAATGCTCCGTAAGGATAACAATATAGCGGAAACTTTCATAAGAAAACATAAGCATTTAAGGCAATGTATAACTAAAACAAAAGCCTTATTGAACTTGAACTTCAGCATAATATGGAAAAATTAAAATAAAATAATGCCATTACTTACTCACATGGATATTCTAATAGACGAATAATCACGTGAAATATCAATAACCACTTTCATAATGAGGGAATGTATAATGCCAGACATTCTGAAACACTTTGTCAAGGCCTCGGCCAAGACATCTAAAATGATTAAGGCCTCGGACAAAACCATAAATCAAATTGGGAAAGGGCCTCGGCCAATTCCACGTCTAGTTGTCTCATGATACCTACCGATGCATCGAGGAGCTATAGCGGGCTCCACCCGTCACTTATTAAGTCCAATACATTCCTCATATGAATAGGTTTAAACATATCATAAACCATAACATAATCGTATCACATAAAACATGCATAAAGGAAACATAACATTTCCACATTTCAATCACAAGATATCAATACAACACATTGATATAATAAAAATGCTTTCAAAACCATTTTCAATACCAAAATAAAAGAAAGTTAAAACATTGTATTTATTTTTCATTAAAAAAATGATGGCTTGTAGAGGAAGCCGAAACTCAAATAATGGTCACGACGACGGAGAAGTCGTTGTCGCCGCATAAGTATGCAAAGAAAAACATTCCCTTTTTTCGTTTAGCAAAATGCTTCGTATAAAAAAGATTCCTTTTGAATAAATGTAAAAGTCAAAGGGGTTTATACACCGTATAAAAGAAAGTTGTGTATAAAACCAAATATGCCTCAAAGAAAGGGGATTGAGATGATGTCCTTAAAAATGAAATTTTTTTTATAAAGTAGGTCTATTATGTGTATTCACTATTAGTACACATAAATTATGTACAAATACGTGATAGGACATAATAATATCATGACATAATTTGAAAGTAGGAGATTAACCCAAAGAATAGAAATTGGGTTAAGAAGTTCCCTTACCTTGCGTCTTGTCCTGACTCGACCGTTCTTTAACCTCCTGAATAATAAACTAGAGTTAATTTATATTTACTTAAGAACCTTTTTCATGTTCATTATTCCATTTATATCACTTATTACCATGTTATTAACATTATTTAATTATTTAAGTTAATAACGGTCGTTTTGTCGATCTTTGGTACTTGAGTCAAAAATAAACTTCTTATAATTTCAAGTTGTTCATGTGGTGAAATATCCATTATATCCAGAATTATATTCATGATGTATATATCATATATATGATATATATCCAGTATATACATTCATTTATAATATTACGTTACATTTAGAGGTAAGAAATGAAATGCACCGTTCATGGAGACGGTAAGCCGTACGTACGCATGAACGCTACTTTCATTTCTATTTCGTATTTAATGGAATGAAATCATAATTATATAAATTTATAATATAATTACAGTATAATATAGTGTATAATACCATTTAATCCATCCTTTATACATCCCACATATGGCATTAACGATTCAAATCACTTTGAGGGGGCGGTAGTCCGCACTTCCTAAAATGAAATTATCGCATTTTACCCATAATGGAAATCATAAAGTATGCCATAAATGAGAAATACAGAAGCATAAGTAAAACATAAACATATTTTATATCATATATAAATATAGTGACATCTTAATGGCCACCTTTGAAGGTGTTATATGAGTGTTGAACAATCATCGTTTCGTGAGGCAGAAATTCTCCATCCACAGAAACCGTATGTTCTTTAACCATTAGATGTAGGTGTGTGTAAGTGTAGCTAGAATCCTTCTTATAAAAACATACTAGTATATTGAGGATACTGGTGTTGTTACAAAAGAAATGAATAAAAAGATTTTAGGGGGTTGAAGAAGAAAAATAAAACAAAACAACATTAGAGAAGACATTACCTCAAAATCGGGTAACTCTTTTTGATTTGAGCCAAAGGATTCCTTGGGAAGAGTTCTGCCCAAAGTGAGGCTTCTAGGAGTAAGAGGGGGAAGTTGGGAGAGTATTTGAGCAGAGTTTGGCCGAGAAAAATGGCTTGAAAGTGTGAATGAGGTGGTAGAGGTGGGGGCCTTTTATAAGTGGAGAGGAGGGGCTCTTTTGGAAAGATTGAAATGTTACATTATTATACAATTCTTTTCGGATTCTAAAGGTCCCACACTTATATAATTCGTGGATAAGGTGATAAGGGTTCGAAATATCCTCATACAATAGGATTTGGACAAGTGTAAGCCTTGAATTTTTCATTATCTTCTCATTTTATTTAAATCATTAAATAATGAGGTCATCGCTGCATCATAATGATGTCATAAATAATTTAATTTATTTAATGTCTAAAAATTATAAAAAAATACTATGATGTAGGAAATCTTTTTATATTTCTAATGAATATTTATAGTCAAAATGTCGACTTGTGTAACCCCACATAAAAACTGTTTTAGTAAAACAACTCATGTTTGTGTCAATTTAATTTTATCGTTAAATAAATATATATTAATGTCATTCTCCAACAAAAGTGGCTCCATGGGGTCCCCAAGTTGACCCATGGGTTGTCTTGGTCGGCCATGACTCATCCAATAGAAGTATGACAAGTGTCAAGCTCATCTCATATTATTAAAACATTATTTTTACCTTAAACTACACTAATTACCTCTAATCGCGATTAAGAACTTAAAAGTTACTATTCACAAAAAATTTATTTTAATCTCATTGAACCACATTTTACTTCTTAATGACAACCATTTATGTAGGATTTTTGAAAATCAAATCACAGAAGTGGTAATATTTCATTTGAACGAAAAATCAGTTATTTTAACTACCACTTAGTGGTTTCACTATTCATCAAAAATTGAAGTTTTTCAGAACAAAGCCAAAATTTCACCCTAAGCTATAATTGATATTCCGAATTCAAAAATGATGTCTATTTTAAAAAATTCCAAACATATAAGTTTCATTAGTTAATTTTATAATTAATTCCCGCTGTCACAACAAATAGCGTGTTTTTAAGAAACAATTTATATCAAAAGATTGACAATTGTTTATGTCCAATTTCAATGTTAAATTAATTATAATGACCACCATTGGATAAAATGGTAAAAATATATTCTAATTATACTTTAAAACCACTAAATAGTATAATTTATCACAATAAATTATTTTGATTAAAAAAGTTGTTTTAAGTATTTTTCACTATTCATAAAAAATAGAAGTTCTCAGAAAAATACCAAAAATTCAACATAGGATAATTCCGACATTACGAATCCAAAAATGAAGTCCATTTTGATAAATAAAATTTATAAAATTTCAAAAAGAAGGTATTACTATTCACAACAGCTAGTTTAATTCGTTGTGGTGTGTGTTAGAGCTCGAGGTTGCGTACAACACACGCTATTGCATTATTCGAAGTGAAACGTACCGTAGAAGATTGGGGTGTTACATTCTACCCTCCTTCAATAAATTGCGTCCTCGCAATTTGAAATTTTTCTTTGAAAGTAAAAGGTTGAAAAGAGAAAATACCTTTGAGGAAAACCCACTTCGGAAATAAGATTAATAAAATTTAGCCTTAATAAGAGGGAAAGGGGAAATGAAAAAGTCACCACCCAATTATGATCTCGATTAGGAGAACATTAGTGGCAATTAGAGACATATAATTGGAGGAAAAACGTAAATATTTGTAAGGAGTGATTGAGGTCATCAATTACAATCAACTGTCAAATTGAGGGCCTCAAAGCCTTCAATCTATGTTGATTTAAAATATAATCAGTTCAACAAGACATAAGGTATTAGGATAACACATTTTTTTTTGTTTTAATATCCCTTTACTAAATTTTAAGAATTAATTTATTCATTGAATAAGAGATAGGTATATATATATATATTTATGCTTGACAATTAGAGTTTCAACCTTTAACTCATCTTTCACTCAAAAAGATATAGAACTCAAAAATATTATACTTATCCTAATTGTATAAGGTTCCAAATATTAACACATACCATTTAGATTAGTAAAATTATTTTCTAATAACCAGGGACTTTTTGTAGGCTAGTGGTAGGAAATAAAGGCATGTCGCACTATGATTGTGGGTTCGATTCCTGCAGCTTTGTCCGACGCGACGGGTTATGCCCCACCCTGCAGGTTGTCCTTTTCCTAAAACTATAGTATCATAATATTCCAAAAATAATCTTCATAAATTTTTTAACCTTAAACAATACTATCCAAAGATCAACTTAATCCACTCCAACCTTATAGTTATCCAAAATACCTCTGTCCAGACTTTCTCTAAAAGGTCTCTTAATTCCAAAATCAATTTATCAGATTCCCCAAACAAAGAAAAGTTTCTCTTATTGTCACATACTAAAAATATATAATTACCTTCATCATATTAAAACCTTACTGAAATCAACAAGTACTGCAGTACAATCCTTATATATATCACATTATTCTTATAACCAGAATATAATCCTTGAGTCCAAAAGCACCAATACATTAATTATTCCGCTTCAACTGTAGTCACAACATAAAATTGGCCTTGATACCTTGGCCTTTTCTGAGGTAAGTTTCCTTGACGCTTAGGACATTCATTTGCATAATGCCCCATTTCCCTACAATTGTAGCATTCAACTTTGATAGCCTCTTTATTTCCCTTGCAATCACGAGCCTGGTGACCCTTTTCTCCACATTTATAACAAACTCCCATTCCTTTTAGGCACGTACCAGGGTGATTCTTCCCACAATTATCACATAATGGAAAATCCTTCTTTCCCTTTTTCCCTTTATCTGTCTCTTGTTCCACCGTTCTCTTCTTCTCTTGCTTTACTTTGTTGTCATAAGACTTAGAGAATTCCTTTTCTGTCTTGATAGCACACGAGACAATATCTTCGTATGATGAGAAGGATTGTGATACTAAAGCTCGACGGAGAAATGGTTTTAACCCATTAAAGAAACGATCAATCTTACTCCTTGGGTTACGTATATAATCGGCAGCATGCCTCGCTAACCTTGTAAAGTTAGCCTCATACTTTGCGACATTCTCATCCTCCTTCTGCCTCAGACTCAGAAATTGCCTTTCCATATCTGCTCGATGGTCACGAGGAAAGTATTTTTCTAAGAAAAGCTCTTTGAACTCCCTCCATTCCATATTCGATATGTCATCATCTTCCTTTGTGTTTTGAATCAGCGACCACCACTGATCGACATCTCCAGTGAGGCGGTAAACTGCCATGACAACCTTCTCCCTTTCGCTACTCCCCAAGGCATGGAATATTTTCTCTAAGGAGTTTATCCATTGCTTAGCTACTAACGGATTTGTACCCCCATTAAATGTTGGTGGTTGTTGCCTCATGAAGCGGTCTAATATTGATCCTCCACGTTGCGGATCAGGGTGCTCCATACGAGTAAGGTTATTATTCATAACCTGAGTGAGTTGTCCCAGTATGGTAATAAGTTGATCAGCACCAGTTTTATCTCCAGATCTACAATAATTATCTTGAGCAGGAGGGCAATCCCTACACAGAGTTCATGCATTGATACGGTTTCCATTCCTTCCACTAGGCGCCATTTCTAAACAATGGAATAAACTAGATTAGTTTATGAATCAAAATACATAATTCCATACTTGTAAAACACTTTACATAAATTGAAATATTTATGGATATAATCCATAATCATAAAAGGGTTTTATTTTAGGAAGTATATACTCATAACCGTTCATAGTGGTATGTAAAGAAAATGAGAATTATCCTAAGTATATCCCCCGGGAGTGTCGTAACCAAGAGTGCAGCAAGGCCCGTTGTCGTGCACCAGTTCCCATTCGAGTCTAGATCAAAGTGGTGTTTTTAGGTTTTACCCCTAGGTACATCTGTGCCAGAGCCGCATCTACCTGATCGTATCCAGACAGGGATGTATTGCTCGGAAAACTCACAAAATCTCTACAATAACAAAATTCTAGGAAGTTCTTCTATACTAATCCTCAAAGTCTATATTTGGGCTATGTGCTCTTAATCAGAGTTTATCTAAATCTAGATTCCAAGGTTAGTACTAAACTGCCTCTGATACCAACTGTAACGCCCCGACCCCAGCTACCCAGAGTCGGTGCATTACTTCATAACATTGGCATGATCACAAAAGATCAAGTCTCGAAAGACCGATTAGTTTAGTAGCCTTGGAAACACTAGATACATTCATAAACATTACATTACATCATAAAAATGAAAACTACAATAACATGGTCTCCCTAGTCCACACTCATATCCTCACTGACTATTCTTCCAAGTCAGTCATAATACACTTCTTCACATCCTGGTAAAAATAAAACATTGAAAGGGGTGATCTCAAATGCTCCGTAAGGATAACAATATAGCGGAAACTTTCATAAGAAAACATAAGCATTTAAGGCAATGTATAACTAAAACAAAAGCCTTATTGAACTTGAACTTCAGCATAATATGGAAAAATTAAAATAAAATAATTCCATTACTTACTCACATGGATATTCTACTAGACGAATAATCACGTGAAATATCAATAACCACTTTCATAATGAGGGAATGTATAATTCCAGACATTCTGAAACACTTTGTCAAGACCTCGGCCAAGACGTCTAAAATGATTAAGGCATCGGCCAAAACCATAAATCAAATTGAGAAAGGGCCTCAGATAATTCCACTTCTAGTTGTCTCATGAGACCTACCGATTCATCGAGGAGCTATAGCGGGCTCCACCCGTCACTTATTATGTCCAATACATTCCTCATATGAATAGGTTTAAACATATCATAAACCATAACATAATCGTATCACATTAAACATGCATAAAGGAAACATAACATTTCCACATTTCAATCACAAGATATCCATACAACACATTGATATAATAAAAATTCTTTCAAAAACATTTTCAATACCAAAATAAAAGAAAGTTAAAACATTGTATTTATTTTTCATTAAAAAAATGATGGCTTGTAGAGGAAGCCAAAACTCAAATAATGGTCACAGCGACGGAGAAGTCGTTGTCGCCGCATAAGTATGGAAAGAAAAACATTCCCTTTTTTCGTTTAGCAAAACGATTCGTATAAAAAAGATTCCTTTTGAATAAACGTAAAAGTCAAAGGGGTTTATACACCGTATAAAAGAAAGTTGTGTATAAAACCAAATATGCCTCAATGAAAGGGGATTGAGATGAAGTCCTTAAAAAGGAATTTTTTTTATAAATTAGGTCTATTATGTGTATTAACTATTAGTACACATAAATAATGTACAAATAGAAGATAGGACATAATAATATCATGACATAATTTGAAAGTAGGAGATTAACCCAAAGAATAGAAATTGGGTTAAGAAGTTCCCTTACCTTACGTCTTGTCCTGACTCGACCGTTCTTTAACCTCCTGAATAATAAACTAGAGTTAATTTATATTTACTTAAGAACCTTTTTCATGTTCATTATTCCATTTATATCACTTATTACCATGTTATGAACATTATTTAATTATTTAAGTTAATAACGGTCGTTTTGTCGATCTTTGGTACTTGAGTCAAAAATAAACTTCTTATAATTTCAAGTTGTTCATGTGGTGAAATATCCATTATATCCAGAATTATATTCATGATTTAGATATCATATATATGATATATATACAGTATATACATTCATTTATAATATTACGTAACATTTAGAGGTAAGAAATGAAATGCATCGTTCATGGAGACGGTAAGTCGTACGTACGCATGAACGCTAATTTCATTTCTATTTCATATTTAATGGAATGAAATCATAATTATATAAATTTATAATATAATTAAAGTATAATATAGTGTATAATACCATTTAATCCATCCTTTATACATCCCACATATGGCATTAACGATTCAAATCACTTTGAGGGGGCGGTAGTCCACACTTCCTAAAATGAAATTATCGCATTTTACCCATAATGTAAATCATAAAGTATGCCATAAATGAGAAATACAGAAGCATAAGTAAAACATAAACATATTTTATATCATATATAGATATAGTGACATCTTAATGGCCACCTTTGAAGGTGTTATATGAGTGTTGAACAATCATCGTTTCGTGAGGCAGAAATTCTCCATCCACAGAAACCGTATGTTCTTTAACCATTAGATGTAGGTGTGTGTAAGTGTAGCTCGAATCCTTATTATAACAACATCCTAGTATATTGAGGATACTGGTGTTGTTACAAAATAAATGAATAAAAAGATTTTAGGGGGTTGAAGAAGAAAAATAAAACAAAACAACATTAGAGAAGACATTACCTCAAAATCGGGTAACTCTTTTTGATTTGAGCCAAAGGCTTCCTTGGGAAGAGTTCTGCCCAAAGTGAGGATTCTAGGAGTAAGAGGGGGAAGTTTGGAGAGTATTTGTGCAGAGGTTGGCCGAGACAAATGGCTTGAAAGTGTGAATGTGGTGGTAGAGGTTGGGGCCTTTTATAAGTGGAGAGGAGGGGCTCTTTTGGAAAGATTGAAATGTTACATTATTATACAATTCTTTTCGGATTCTAAAGGTCCCAAAATTATATAATTCGTGGATAAGGTGATAAGGGTTCGAAATATTATCATCCAATAGGCTTTGGACAAGTGTAAGCCTTGGATTTTTCATTATCTTCTCATTTTATTTAAATCGTTAAATAATGAGGTCATCGCTGCATCATAATGATGTCATAAATAATTTAATTTATTCAATGTCTAAAAATTATAAAAAAAATACTATGATGTAGGAAATCTTTTTATATTTCTAATGAATATTTATAGTCAAAATTTGGACTTGTGTAACCCCACTTAAAATTTTTTTTAGTAAAACAACTGATGTTTGTGTCAATTTAATTTTAACATTAAATAAATATATATTAATGTCATTTTCCAACTAAAGTGGCTCCATGGGGTCCCCAAGTTGACCCATGGGTTTTATTAGTTGGCCATGACTCATCCAATAGAAGTAGGACAAGTTTCAAGCTCATCTCATATTATTAAAACATTATTTTTACCTTAAACTACACTAATTACCTCTAATCGCGATTAAGAACTTAAAAGTTACTATTCACCAAAAATTTATTTTAATCTCATTGAACCACATTTTACTTCTTAATGAAAACCATGTATGTAGGATTTTTGAAAATCAAATCACAGAAGTGGTAATATTTCATTTGAACGAAAAATTAGTTATTTTAACTACCACTTAGTGGTTTCACTATTCATCAAAAATTGAAGTTTTTCAGAACAAAGCCAAAATTTCACCCTAAGCTATAATTGATATTCTGAATTAAAAAATGATGTATATTTTAAAAAATTCCAAACATATAAGTTGCATTAGTTAATTTTATAATTAATTCCCGCTGTCACAACAAATAACGTGTTTTTAAGAAACAATTTACATCAAAAGATTGGCAATTGTTTATGTCCAATTTCAATGTTAAATTAATTATAATGACCACCATTGGATAAAATGGTAAAAATATATTCTAATTATACTTTAAAACCACTAAATAGTATAATTTATCACAATAAATTATTTTTATTAAAAAAGTTGTTTTAAGTATTTTTCACTATTCATAAAAAAATAGAAGTTCTCAGAAAAATACCAAAAATTCAACATAGGCTAATTCCGACATTCCGAATCCAAAAATGAAGTCCATTTTGATAAATAAAATTTATAAAATTTCAAAAAGTAGGTATTACTATTCACAACGGCTAGTTTAATTCGTTGTGGTGTGTGTTAGAGCTCGAGGTTGCGTACAACACACGCTATTGCATTATTCGAAGTGAAACGTACCGTGGAAGCTTGGGGTGTTACAGGAATTTTTACAGCATATGCCATTACATTCTCTCTATTACTAAAAGGGTGTTATAGAAGGTTATTTTTAAAAAACGTTTTCTTATGGAAATGGTTTTCATTATTTCTATTTTCCAAGCAGTTGAAACATTGGACTAGTGTTAGAGGTTTTACTATTACCTTTTCAATGTACCCTTATCTAGAAATCTCTCATGTGGCCAAAACACGTTGGATACAAGACCTCATGTTTTCTTCCTCATATTCCATACTATATTGACTATTTGTGTCGATTTGGTGAATATAGTGAAGAAAATATGCTCCCTATTTTAGATTTACATCACCAAGTAATAATAATGTAATAATAATGTCAGCATAATGATCCACAAAGGAAATATTATATCATACAACATGAAATAAAAGAAGAAACTGATAAACCAATAATGATTAATCGTGTAATGAAAATCTAAGATGTATCAACGTAATAAAATGAAATAAAAAAAATAATTTGACATAATATATTATCAAAATAATTTAGTTGGGAACCCCAGGTTGGGGTTATCTCCAAACTCCAGCCTATCTTGTAAGAAAAATATCCGCAACAAGGCACCTTTCCCTTATCCATCCTGCATCCATGTAATCCTCTAGGGTACCAAATGGTTTCCCAAATAGGGTGTTAAAAAAACCTATTAGGATAACACCACCATGTATTATCCAATATAGAAAAACAATAACTACGTGTAAAAAAGAGGTAATAGATTTATTATGTAATAAATTAATATAATAAATTAATTTACCTTATTCAACAATGTATTTGAATCCATCTATGTTGGTAGCACAACAATGAAAACCAAAACCATAACCCATTGTATAATCTACCAACAATGAAGATCCTATTATATAATCATTTCATCCTCTAGACAGAGCCCTATATATAAATAATTTCAGCATCATCTGGGTTGGGCCCTCAATATAATCATTTCTATATAACTCACTAGGAACAACCAGAAAAATAAAGAGTTCTGTATGTTTCACCAGGTCAATCCCTCTACATAATAATTTTAGTAGGAATCACTGGTCCAATCTTTCTACATAATAATTTCAGCATCATCAGTCATAGCCCTATATAAAATCATTATATAAACTACTCAATAATCCACATCATAAAGTATATCTCAATTCCACATCATAAGAAACAAATTATTTTAATTTTGAACATCACCATTTATTATTCAACTACACATTCATTTACACATAAATTTGTTAATAAAAACTTCAATAACCCATAACATATTACCAAATTGATTCTATATCAAGAAATCCTATGAAACTATTGAAATGTGAAAAACACATTAATAAATGTACCACTTCAACATTATTCCTAGGTTATCTCACCCAATGGGTAGCCACAAATCAAGTTCACGTCATTGATGGAATATAAATAGATCTAATGAATAATTCATTCCTAGATTTATCATCATTCATCATTCAATTATTTAATTTTCTCCTCATGGTGGTGTGTTTGTATTATTTCACATTCTCAATGATTAAACAGATAATTGGGTTATTTTTATAACCCATACCAATATCTAGTGATTAAGAAACACTTCCAACCATAATTTCCAAGAAGAAAATAGGGGAGGAAGATCCTAAGAAGGAACCAAGATCACACCTGATCAAGAAAAAAACTGAAAACAAATAACGTCAATATAGTAAAACTGCAATGATGGAGTGAAATAAAAGAATATAGGTAAACCTAAAAAATAAATAATTAGGGATTGGATGTGAAATTGGGATGTCTGAAATGGAAGAGGAGACTCAAAAATCACCTAAAAATCATCTTGGGTCTGAGAGGGAGAGGAATCACTAGTGCAATGAAAAAACTCATATGTGATTACGACATAAAACCAGTAGATCCAAGAAATACATGGTCAATAAAGCTATTTTGTGTTGTGTATTTCATATTTAATATTTATTCCAATAAAACCATTCACCTCAATTTAAATTAACATGGCTCAAACGTTACACATCATGTCAAGATGATTTGGGGGATGTGACTAGTTCACACCCTAAACCATTAAATGTCCTAGAACCCTTTCACATAATCTTCCCTACAATATTTAAATTTCATGGGACCCATTTACATGGTATGTAAATTCCCTTAAAAATGATTTTAGTCCAATTTCTATAAAATACCTTAAACCACACTTGATCCTTTAAAACTTGTGAAAAATATTAATAATCCCATTTAACATGTCTAAAACCATACTAAATTCATTCAAATATACTTAAATTCCAAATATTTAAGAAATTTTCAATAATATTTGGTCTTCATCTTTGAACAAGACTCGGCCACCAAGGTTTAAAGACAAGTAAAAACCTAGAAACACAATATATAAAAATCTCAAGGATGGATGTACTTGGAAAATGATGGGATCTTACACCTCCAATATAAATGTTTATCCTTGATATGGTCCAAGAATAGCTGTAGGTTCTCAAAAAACATGTCTATAAAGAGTGATTTCATATTAAACTCCCTCTACCAGCTATCCTCTAGAACATACATATACCCACACTACACTATAACCAATGGTATTGTCCTGGAACAAAGATAATTCTCATTATAGTCTATAATCATTGTTGGATGCTTCTCAAAGGATGCATTAGTAAAAACCTCTACACCATCAACATCTACCCCATGAGAAAATTAAATATAAAATATATAAATATATAAAGTTTGAAAGACATAATTTATTGAACTATATAAATTTGAAAGGGAAATTTTGTATACCACTGGATCGATCCTTTCCACTTTCTTAAATATCTCGACAATCCAAGGTGCTATCTATTCCTATTTCTTGGTAAGAAGTTTTCCCAACCATGGTGACATAATATAGAAAACATGATGAACAACCACAAACTCTGGAGTTTATCTATGATCATTAACTTATGATTTCTAGCTGCTCTGTGAAGTCACCAAGTATCATCTGCTCAACTGATCCTACTTAGTTGTATTCCTTATGAGACTACGTCCAACAACTACTAACTCACCTACCTCCAACCAAAAATGAGGATAATGACACAAACTACTATAAAAATCTTTAAAAATTTCCATCTATATTTATTCTTGGAATCTATTGTTATATAAAAACTCTACAAGTTCCAAATGATCCTCCTATGAACCAAAAAAATCCAAAACATAGGTTTATAGCATATCCTACAGAACTGGATTAGTTTTATCTGATTTACTATCAGTCTGAGAATAATATGATGTGCTTAAAACACTTGAGATACCTGAGCCTTATAAAGACCATGCCAAAACCATGATGTTAAACAAGGATTTCATTCTAAAATAATACTCCTTGGAACATTGTACAAAAAAACTATCTAGAGCATGTAACAAGGGTCCTCTTGGTTGGCATGAAGTGGGTTACCTTCATTAGTCGATCCACAATCTCCAACAATACATCGATCTTAAAGGGTTTCTTAGAAAATTCAATAAAAAAATCTCAAGTAACATAATCCCATTTCCACTCAAAAATGGACAGAGAATACAAAATCCCAACTAACCTCTAATGCTTAGTTTTCACCTGTTGCATGCGGAAGCATCTATTGACAAATAATTCTACCTCCATCTTCATTTCTGGGAACTATTATTATCTATGAAGATCATTATACACCTTTTCTAAACCAATATGTACTTCCCATATTGAATCATGAGAATATTTTATAATCTCTTCATGTAGGCCGATTAGAACCCATACTCATCCAAGGAAAATAATAGAATCAATGCTAACAGGAGTTCGTCCTGGTGGTGTCTCTCCACCATATAAGCTATCTCTCAGAACAAATCCGACTATATTAAAAAACTACCCTTTCTTGATATTATCCAAAATAAAGGGAATAATAGTTATCAAAGTGATATCTACTCATCCCTAGGACCCCTAAACATCGAGATGAATATATAAAACTAGTTTCCTCATCCTCAACTCATCATAAGACTCTTAGAAAACCTCCATATTCACATTATTGATTATGTAATAGGAAATGAAATTTTCATTCCCTAGTTTATAATACAACATGACGTTGAAATACTAATGATACTAAACCCACAACCTCCATCAAAGGTTTAGCCACTCTAAGAAAAGATGCACCAAATGAAAATTGTGATTCGTGCATACCACAAACAGCTCACCAAAAACATGGTTTCTCCAGATTCAAGGGGAATATACCACTACTGATAACACTATATCATGAGTTGGATAATTTTTATCATGTGGTACCAGCTGTTTGGAAACATAAAAAATCTCTCGATACGCTTGCATTATAACTACACAGAGTCTAACATTGAATGTATCACAATACATGGTATATGCATTAACTAGGATAGGTAATGTGAGGATAGGTGTTGAGGTCATTAAGCCTCTCAAAACTTGAATAGATAAATCACCAGCACCTGACCAAAAAAAATTGTCCTTTTTCTCATTCATCCCAGCCATCAGTGTTATCAAATGGGAAAATTTTTAGACAAATCACCCTTTATAAAAAGGTAAACCCATAAACTGTGAATATCAGTGACCTTAATAGCCCTCTCTCAAGATACCATAGCTGCTACATTCCTTATGTCCACAGAAACTCCATCCTCTGAGTAGACATGACCCAAGAAGAGAACATTATTAATCTAGAAACTGTATTTTTTTAGCTTCCCATAAAGATGATTCTCTCCTAATGTACCCCACATGATATCAATTTCTATAGCATGATCTTTTTATGACTGAGAGTAAAATATGAGGTCATAAACAAATACTACCACAAAATGATCCTGAAAATAATGAAATATAAAACCTATCATGTTAATGAATATTTTGGGTTCATTCGTTAGAAAAATGGAATCACTACGAACTCATACAAACCATATCTTCTCTTGAAATCAATTAAAGGTATGTCCAAATGTCTCTGACTCAACTTTTCTTATCCACATATCAAATCTATGATGGTGATGATCATGGAACATCTCAAATAATTGAACTTGTCATCGATACGTGGAAGGCTATATCAGTTCTTTTCCTTTATCTTGATCAATATCTAATAATCCACAATTAAGTGCAATGTCTTATCATCCTACTTGTAAAATAGAACATGAGAACCCCCTAGAGTTGTAATAGTTTGTATGAAAACATTAGACTCTAGATTATACAACTTAAATTTCAACTCCATCAGATCTAATAGTGTCATTCTATATGATAGGATATAAACTGTCTCTTCTCTTCACACAAAATCAATTGTAAACTTGATCTCCTACTTTGGTGGTAATCCATATAACTCAACAAGAAAGATATTGTGGAAATTTTTTTCCAGTGGAAGAACATAATCAGGCTACATTACATCATAATGTAGAATGATACCTACAATTTGATCTATCAGAAAATATCATATTCATTGAATTTATAATGCATGTCCATCTTGTAGATCTCACTCAACCTGATCAAAATAGTTTCCTCCTTCTGGAGATAAAAAGGTAATTGTCCTTTAATAAGAGTATATATGATCATTGTAACATCCCGGGTAAATAAAGAATACGATATTTTCATATTTATTAATATTTGTGAATTAAATATTATTTTTACTTTAATGTAGAGGAAATTTCTTATGTAATACCCAACACGCAACTATAGATTTCTCTAAAATCTCATGTTTCACACAATGCTATGTCATACTAAAATAATAATAATATAATATTGTTTTAAATGGTAGTTAATGTCTAGATGTTGTATTGGTACGAAAGAACATAAAAAACTAAAATATAATTATACATGTTTGTTAAATGTTTTTATATTTATAAAATAAAATTTAGAGGCCTAAAATGTAAATGAATCCAATTTTAGCATAAACACTCCAATATTCTTTAAAAGGTCGATTTACCATCTTTTGGTGGATAACCCTTTTTAAATCAAGTTTTTGTCACTTTTATATGTTCTATTTCAAAAAATAAATATCTTCTTTAGAATATAGACAACAAAATTTACATTGGATGAAATTTTGGTACTTTTTTGAAAAACATAATTTTATAATGAATAGTGAAAAATACCACATTTTAATTCAAAACTTCATTTTAATAAAATTTATTTATTTATATAGACTATTATTTCTATTAGTTTGAAAGCGTAATTGGATTATATGTTTACCATTTAATATAATTTTTGTTATTGTACGTAATTTCACATTGAAATTGGACACAAACAAGTGTCAATCTTTTGATAGTTATTATTTCTTAAAAACATGATTTTTGGTTTTGAAAATCGAAATTAATTTTAATATAATTAGTGAAACATATATGTTTTTAATTTGGTAAAATAGACATAATTTTTGATTTCAGAATATCAAAATTAGCTTTGGGTGATTTTTTTTTCTAAAAAAGTTCAATTTTTGATTAATAATGATAAAACATTGCATTGTAGTTAAAAACCGATTATATCATTTAAATTTTTTTTACCACTTCTCTGAATTGAATTTTGAAAATAAGACAGTCCTAGTTGTCATCAGAATTTAAAATGTGTATCAATAAGATTAAAATAATTTTTGGTTAATAGTAACTTTTGATTTTTATTTACCATGGTTAAAGGTAAATATGGTAATTTAAGGTAAAAATAATATTAAAATAATATAAAATTAACTTAACACTAGTCCTAAACATATTTCATGAATAATTGATATTCACAACAATCCTTGGGTGAGACTTTTTTCCTTTGAAAGCCACTTCTGTAAGATAATGACATTAATAACTTTTTATTTAATGTAAAAATAAAAATATCATAAACATGAATCTTGGTACTGAAAAAATTGTTATAATGGGTTACATCAGTGACCACATTGAATCTAAATATTCTCTAAAAATATAAAATTATTTCCTACATAAATGTATTTTATTTATAATTTTTAGACATTATGAAATAAATTTAGTTATGACACAATGGTGATGCGTTAATTGTTTCATTAAAAAAAGAATCAAATAAATGATATTTCAAATATAAAAATATATTTATTTTGAACCTTTTTTATTCCATACACAAATTATATAGATTAATATGACTCATTATATTTGAATCAGTGAAGTTTTTTGAGAAGGAATCAAGTTGTTTTGGATCATTTAAAAAATCATGACAAAAATAGTATTGAAATTGACATAAAAGAGTTTTTAAGTCAATAATTATTTTATTAAATGATAAAATAGTCCTAAAAATAAAAAAAATCGTCTATGTGACATATTTGATGTTAAAATGTCATTATTGATCCATTTTGGGTCTCTTGTCTTTTTATAGTAAATATATTATCCATATAGTATAAATATATAAGAGGACATGGTAAAAGTTAAATAAGATAACAAAGGGTTAAATAAGAAAGATAAGGATTAAAAACTCTCCAAAACTGGTCTAATTCTTAGTGGATGATTATATTTGAAATTTTATGCTTTTTATAATTGAATTAGATAAGTTTTGGACATTTTTAAACTAAAATTCATTTAAAAATAAAATAATATTTGCAAACATTCCTAAAGAGCCCCTCCTCTTACTTATATGAGGCCATCACATCTAACCCAATAAACACAATTATCAATCCCCTTAGATTATCTAGACTCTACCAAAATAACCTAAAAATATCCCTTTCTTCCTCCTAGAATTATTTCCTTTGGCATAAGGAACTTCAAGAAAGCCTTTTGGTTCAATCCAAAGGGAGTTCTCCGATTTAAAGGAGTATAAAGAACGAACGAGTCAAGTTGGACACAAGTCAAGGGACTTCTTCACAACCTCTATTCATTGAGGCATATTTTGATTTATACATGACATTATTTTATACGGTGTATAAACCCCATTGAATTTTACTTTTATTCAAAAGGAATATTTTCTCTATGAAGCTTTTTACTAAACGACAAAAAGAATGTTTCTTTTTAACATACATGGTGACAACGACCTTCCGCTACCTTGATTATTATTTGATATTAGGATTCCTGCACAGGCCGTAATTTTTTAAAATAGAAAATAAATACCATGTACTCTTTTACATATTTTGGTATTGAATATGGTTTTGATAATGGATTTCTATGTCAATATATTTTAATGATAAATTTTGATTGAAATGTAGAAATGTTTTCCTTATTTTATGTTTTTTATTCATAAATCTTATGATTTCATGAGGTTTGTTAAAGATCTTGTGTTTTGTATGTATTGATGGACTAATGTTTTCATTCCTTGTTTATTAACCCGTACTGAGATGTTTATTCTCATCCCTGGTTTATGAAATGTTTTTTCACAGGATATTGTAGGGTAAAAAAACTTAAGAATTCATGAAGATTTATATCAAGAAAAAACAATTCTTTTAAGAGTTTTTATTTTATGAAAAATGGATACTGAGTAAAAGAGACTACTTTTTAACTTTTTGAGATGTAATGTGATACTTATAGCCTAATTCTCTAAAACACTGAACATGAAAACATTCTCAATGTGAATTATTAACTTATACAAAGATTATGTAATATTTATGGTCGGTTCTTTATGGTTGGTATCATAGGTCAGTTTATATAACATTAGGAGTAATAATATTATTTAATTAATATCCAAAAATTAATTTATGGTATGATTGAAATGATGTAGCATTTACAGATTACCATGTTGCTTTGCCTATGATATTTCTGTGTGGATAATGGTTTCTTCAAATATAGAATAGGGAACCTAGGTTGGGAAGGCATACAGAGGGAAATGACCCAAATCTGCATCCTGAGATGGTCAGAAATGTAATTGGATAGTTTGTTTCTGTGATGGCATAGTTGAATCAGGTGATAAATGGTGGATTTTTTTATAGATGATATTTTACTATAATCTAAATGTAAAACGAAGCATGAATGACATTTAAGGGTTGTCTTGCAAACCTTGAATTAAAATAAACTGTATGGGAAATTCAAGAAAGTGTGTGTTTTGTTTAAAAAAATTCTTTCCTTGGTCACATTGGTTGGAAAATGGAATAACCGCAGATCCTGCTAAAAAAATGTTGACGAAGAATGGACAAGACCCACAAATATAACTGAGATCCGTAGTTTACTTTGTTTAGCAGGTTATTACCAGATGGTTGTTTAAAACGTTTCACAGTTATCTAACCTAATGACTAAGTAAAATCGAAAAGGAATTATGTTCATTTGGACAAAAGAATGTGATGATTATTTTCATGAATTTAAAATAAAATTAGCAAATGCTCCATTTTTGGAACTACCATCCAGAGATGGTGAATTTGTTATCTACACTAATTATTCATTGAAAGGACATGGTTGTGTCCTAATGCAAAATGATCGGGTAATTGTTAATTCTTCATGTCAGTTGAAACCCCATGGGTGAAATTACCCTACACATGATTTGGAATTAGCTGTTGTTGTTTTTGCTTTAAAATTTTGGAGGCATAATCTGTACGGAGTAAAATGTGAAATATGTACTAGCCAAAAATGTTTTAAATATATATTCACATAGAATAAATTTAACACGAGATAGAAGATATGGTATGAATTAATCCATGATTATGATTCCATGATTCATTATCATCCAGGAAAAAAAATAATTTAGCTGATTCTTTGTGTAGAAAAAGTAATGCTACATTAAACATGTTATGTTTGGGACAATATACTTTTATTAAGGATATGTTGAACTTTAGAATAGATGTTTTTGGTGCAAAAAATTCCACTATTTTGTTTCAGGTGTTAGTGAAATCATCTCTATCAAAAATAATTAAGCTAGCATAGAAGGAAGATAGTGAGTTGTAGGAAAAGGTAGAGTTGGTTCAGAAGGCCTAGATTAATGGTTTTAATTTTATTTTGATATTTTGTAAGATATTATGTGTTCTATGTGATTCAATTTTTATGAAAGAGTTATTATGTGAAGCTCATAGTTCTATGTTTTCAATTAATCATGACAGTACAAAGATGTATAGAGATCTTCAGGAGTATTACTAGTGGGATGGAATGAATAGAGATATTGCTGACTTTACAGTGAAATGTTTGACTTGTCAACAGGGTAAAGCAGAGCGGAAATTACTGAAAGTGATGCTTCTGCCTTTAGATTTTCTAGAATGGAAATGGGAAAATAAATACATGGACATCATTGGGGGATTTCCAAAATCATCTCGAGGTAACAATGAAATCTCAGTTATTTTTGAACGATTGACTAATTCTTCTCATTTCCTTCCTATTCAAGATACTATGTATATAGATCAGTTTTCTCGATTATATGTTAAAGAGATATTCAGGTTTCATGGAGTTACCCTCTCCATTGTATATGATTGTGATGCCAAGTACACTTCTAATTTTTTAGAAGGCCTTCAGGCGTTATTGGGAACCGACTTAAATTTTTAAACAACATTCCATCCACAATAATATGGGTCATAAAAATGAAACATTCTAACATTGGATGATATTCTATGTGCTTTTTCAGTGGATTATCTGGGAATTTGAAACCAGCATCTTAATTTGGTTGAATCTTCTTATAATAATTGTTTTCATTCTAGTATACAAATGGCTCCATTTGAGGCCTTATATAGAAAGCATTGTCGAAATATATCTTTTTGGGATGAAGTAGGTGAAAGGAAGTTGATGGTACAAGAATTGGTAGAATAATGGAAGAAAAAGTTTAGTTAATTCAGAAGCATGTGATAACAACTCATAGTAGGAAGAAAACTTATGTGGATAACCAGAGGAAGGATATTTATTTTGAGGTAGGTGATCATGTCTTTCTCATAGTTTCTCTATGTAAAATTGTGATTGTAGAGACCCAAAGATTGACGTACATCAAAATTACATTACTTTTGTGGAATACTTAATACATAACAAAAAAACAGACACCAAAGGACCGTAATAGTTTAGTGTCTTTGGAAACTCGGAATGTAATCTTCTAATCTTGGTGAAAGATATTCAACATCTCCCATAAAGATCTTACTGTTTTGTTTCCTTACCTAAAACCTTTCTTTAAATCTTGGGAAAAAAAGAAAACATATAAGGGTGATCTCAAATGCTCAGTAAGGTTCAGCATAGAGAACATAAAACAATCCATAAACATTTGAATGGAAAAACATGAACATAAAATCTAAACATCAAAATCATGAGCAACGAAAAAAATCATGGAAGTACACAAGGCATAGATCATAAAAGAACATTAGTCATGATAAAATAGAATGGGAATAAAACATGTAATTGTGGAATCCATTAATCACATGATATGATTTCCGTAGTAGCCAAGGCAACACTGCCAAGACCATCTTAGTGGACAAAGTCCCTTTTCTGAATCGAGTTCACTCCTCATTCCAGTCCTGTATTACTGAACCAAATTAACTTACCGTTCCAGCTAGGTCTATCTCATGAGATATAAATCTTTTCCCAATGCATTGGAGGTAGATATAGGTCCCACCCATCTCATAATGAAATAATTCTTACTTGTTCCACAAAATAAACTTAAAACATTCATCATAACCCAAAAAATAAAATGGGTTTCATAAACATCATCCCATCATCACATAACCCAAATAAAACAAATGGATATTTCATCATAAGAAAATTGAAACCATGTAAATAATAGAGACATTATACTTGAAACATACACATATAAACTAATTTTATCTTAGATAGAAAATGGTTTTGATAAAACATTTGAAATGAATTCTTGAGGAAAATATCTTTTCTTCTTAAAAAATCATTTTCTTTTCACAAAATTACATGAAATTTTAAAAGAAAAGTATTTTGTTGAAAATATTCATAAAATATTGTAGAGTATGCTTCATGAAAATGAGGCGTTATAAAACCATAAAAATCCATTCATGTCGTATAAGTTAAAAAAACATTCTTCTCGTACTTTGGCCAGAAAAGTCAAAAAGTACCTCGTACGAAAAACGACAAAAGATTACTTTCATATCTTTTATTAAAAACATACAGAAGGGTAAAATTGGATTTAAAAATTTTACGTGGATGGAAATAATATTACATATTGAGGAAGCATGGATGTGGGTGATAAATATGCCCCAGTAAATCTGGAAGTATAAACAATCTTGGATAAAAATGAGATTGTGAGATATTCCCTTACCTTAGGTACGATATGATTTGTACGTATCCGAACGTCCTGTATAATGATTTAAATAATGTCACCGACTTATTACAGAATCATATTCATTGTTATTATATCATATATGGTTCACTTATGACATTATATTACCTTTTCTTTTGTAAATTTCATGTTAAAGCAGTGTTTTGGGTTAAACGTTTTATTTACCGTACGTGTCTGGACTTGTTGTTCTTGATATTATTACTACTTATATCATGATTTAATTACTTCCAGAATGTAAATAATGATATATATATCATATATATTCATTATATATATATATAATAGATAAATGAAATGAAATACACCGTACATAGAGACGGTAGGCCGTACGTACGCATGAACACTATTTTCTTTTCCTTATTGAATTGAATGGAAGTAAGTAGATGAAATATATATATATATATGTATATATGTATACATAAATCCAATAGATTAATTATTTAATATATTTCATTATTATTCGTTATATATACTTTATAATTATTCTTGAATGGTTAATCATGGAAAATGAATCTCATCGCGTTCGTGGAGACGGTAGTCCGTACGTACGCACGAGCGATGATATCATTCCCATGATCATGGAATTGTATTGAAGTGTATGTATAATATTATAGAATCAATATCACTTTACAATAACCATATATAGATATTTATTTACACCATTATACCCATCCATGTAGGTGATGGTTGAAAAACTGATTACACCACGACGTGGAGACGGTATTCTGTACGTACACACGCATGGTGATTTTGTTTTCCGTAGGATGGATAGATGGTGAAATCGGGTTATTTAATACTTATAATAACATATCAGTATACTATTTTTACTGATGTTATTACTTCATAATTAAACAACTAAAGACGAAGATGTAGAAGAAGAAATAAAGTTGAAAGAATCGGTAACGGACATTAGCTCTTTTTTGAAGCGCCTCTTCATAACCTCCTCCTAGGGCACTAAAAATGGTATTTTAAGAAGACCAGGACCACTAGGATGTTTCTAGGAAAATGGAGAAGTGAAATTGGCAGGGTTTTTCCGAGCATGAAGGCTCAAAGTGGTGTGAGGAAGAGAGGGAGGATGTGCCCTTTTATAAGGGAGGAGAGGGTCACCTTAGGAAAACTTAAATCATTATTTTATTATAAAGTCATATTCGGTTTTTAATAGCTCCAAATTGATTTATTTATAATCTAAGGTAGTGATCGGTCGGAATAATCTCATCCAATAGAATATAGAAAAGTTTAGGTTTCTATTTTAACCATATCATTTAGATTTAACTTTAAGTTAAATAATTTTATATTTACCGTGTCTTCTTGTTTTCATACACTATATGGTTAATAAACCTACTATAACAAGACAAACGAACCCAAAGTTGTTTATTATTAATATATATAACCTTATCTATTTCATTTGGCCTAACCATAGATTTTAAGGAATAAAATAACAATTAATAATATAATATTTGTTTCAAAACCTATTTTATGTCAATTTTGACACTATTTGGTAATTAATTTTTTTTGAAAATCATAACAGAATGATTGGTTCGAAAAAAGTTAATTAAATCCATAATAACATGTCATATTAACCTATAAATTTATTTCAATTCTTAAAAAGTCTCAAATTACATTTTTTTGGGTATTTATAATATCAATTATTTTAATATTTCATTATTTAGGTAATTACTTCATCACCATTGTATCATAAATAACATAAATTATTTAATGTCTAAAAATTATAGATAAATTACCATTAGGTAGGAAGTACTTTTATATTTCTAATGAATATTTATAGTCGAATTTATCTTATGTATAACCCTATATTAAAAATGTTTTAGTTATTAAACTTTGATTTTAACTATTTTAAATATTCTTTAAATAAAATACTATTAAATGTCATAATCTAATCCAAGTGGGCCTAAATGGTAATATTTTATTCCTAAGGTTGTTTTTTGTCTAATTAAACTTATCAAATAGAATTAGGACATGTGTTAGGGTAATAATAATATCATTTTTACCCATAATTACCCTATTTACTTTTAACCGTGGTAAAAAAATAAAAGGTTACTATTCACCAAAAATTATTTTCATCTCATTGAACCACATTTTAGTCCTTGATATTAACCATGTCTCTCAGATTTTTGAAATTCTACTCACAGAAGCTGTAAAATTATGTTTTATGTGAAGTTCCAAATTCTCCTAGGAGGTGGGTAAAAGACGGTGAAAGGTTCAATAAAATTTTTATATATCTAAAGTTATTATAAAATGACCCCAATGAATTAAATTGAACTTATATAGGTATTATGTATAAATTTTGACCTAAAATAAATTTAAATATATTAAATAATTATTTAAATAAAATGTCGGTTTTAAAATAGTAACCCAGTGTTTTCACTATTCATCAAAAATTGAAAGTTTTCAGAAAAATACCAAAAAATCACCCAAGGCTAATTTCGAAATTCCGAACCCATAAATGAAGTCCATTTCGAAAGATAAATTTTATAAAATTTCAAAAAGTGGGTATTTCTATTTATAACAGCTATTTTATAATAATATTATAGTAATATATCGTTTAGTGAAATTCGGTATCGCGTACAACACACGCTATCGTGGAAGGTCACGATTGCGTGTAATGCATGCCAAGTCAGGGATGTGTGTAGTGCAAGATCATTTTGGGTGTAGCGTACAACAGAAGACATCAATGACATTAAAAATAATATTTTTCATAAAATCTCGGGTTGTTACATTTTAACCCCCTTAAAATGAATTTCTCCCTCGAAATTCATCGGGGTTATAAATGGTTTACTACATGAATGTTTCTTTCAAAGAAACCCACATCATAAATAGGATTACTAAAACTTCATTTTAAAATGGAAAGTTAGAAATGTAACGGTTACCCTGATTAACTCATCACTGGGTTTCCACATAAGAGAACATAGGTGGAAATATGGATATGGAAGAAAAATCTAACCATCATGTTCTGATGGAGAGTGGTAGAGAAAATGGCTATAAAAAATCCAACAATCACAAATCCATAAATTTGTGATGATCTAAGGAACCATTTGATTCATCGGATATAAGGGAACTGGGAAAACATTTTTGGTTTTCAATATCATTTCCCTAAAGTTGAAAATTTTGAATTAGAAGAAATACTTACTTGATTTTGGTACAATCTCACCGTTGGTCATTCCATGGAAAATTTCCACTTTATCTATTAAAGAAATGAAGATTAATTTTTCATTCGCGATGTGTTAGTAGATCAGGTGATAGAATGATGGGTCATTCCATCTACCTTAAACAAAAAGTTGGCGAAAGTTATCAAATATACATAAGTCCATCTGTAGTGAGATTAATAATATTTGGTTCCTAAAATGGACGTATTCTTCATATATCATACCACTTAATAAATTAAAACACATTTATACAAACCTAGGACTTCCTGTAGGCCATTGGTAGGCGATAAAGGCCTGTCAGACTTCAGTTGTGGGTTCGATTCCCAGAACCTTGTCTGACGCGACAGGTTGTCACTCATCCTGCAGGTTATCATTTTTCTAAAACAATACTATTATAACAAAAAGTTCTAGCCTGAATCAATAATATCTAATGTCCCACATAATCCATTCCAATCTTTAGGCTTATCCAAAATACTTCTTTCCAAACTCATAGTATAAAGAGAATGATTACTAAAAAGGTAATATAACAAGCACCTAAATACCATCATTTATCCCTCATATATCTTTTTGGTCACATTCCAATCATGTGAATACCTTAAACATGTATTATCTTGAAAAATGAATACCCATTGAACCTTATTAAAAACATGGCTGGTGTCAAAAGTTAACTCTTTCCACATACCAAAATCCCAAATATTCTATATACTCAATCCATGATATAACTTAGTCCTTATATCAATCATAAGCTCATGAATACTATCAAACACCTCATTATCCTCTTATCCATTCATTATGCGCATATCATCTACTTTCAAAAAAATATATCTGAATAACCTTTCATGGTTACTAGTACCATTCAACATATACATTCAAATACTTTAGAAAAAACAATAGTGTAACAGTCCTTAGATGTGTCTTTATTCCATAGTACCATTACCTATACAACATAACTCTTGATAAACATAAATCATTCCACTACCTTCTTAAACCACTGAATGAGCTTCATCATTTCTTTCATCTCATATATCATTTGTAGTCACTTCATCATCATCAAAATAAATACTACCCACACGAAAATGATGATTCTATTCATGAGATTTTCCCTTAGGGCATTGGTTTGAATAATTCCCATACATCCCATCCATCCATCCAACATCAAATTTTTATTAAATAAAATTCAAAAATACAAAAGAGGAAGAGAGAAAAGGGAGACTAAAAATGAAAGCAAGCCTATGGGGGTCAAAAGTAATAGAGGCCCATAGAATCTCATCTAATCAAATTCGCACCGTAAGGCTTGAAAGGATGTGTGTTGGGGAAAATATTTTACCATGAATCCAACATGAAGGTGAAATAGTACTCCACCTTGTCCCCCTCTCTCCATGTGTGTGCCACCTGAATATTTCTGTTAAAAATAGTTTTGCACTTTCTGACCATATATAATATGAACCAGGGGGGGCGTCTTCCAAGCAGAGCATCATGGAGGGTCAAAGAGTCAGTCTCCACTTGGGATAACTCAATGTTCTTCTAATTACAAAGGGACAGACCTGTGAGCATAGCTTTCACCTCCACCTAGAGAGGGTCTCCGTTGTCGTACGTCTCAGAGAAGGCGATAATAAGTTGCCCTCGAGTTTCTCGCACCACACCCCCACCTTTCATTCTACCCGTGATGCTGGAGCCATCCACATTAAGTTTATAACCAACATTCGGGGGGGGGGGGGGTGCCAGCAAACCCATTGACCTGCTGCATTGTTTCTGGAGACCTGGGTAGTCGTGGGTGGAATTTTGAGCAAGCTACGCATATGAGCATGGTCACCGCCTTTGAGTAAAGTGGACATGTCGATCAGTAGATTCTTGATCCTAACCATGATGATTCTTGAAGTTGGACGGGTGCACTCGAATCTGGATTTATTTCTAGCCTGCCACAAGCACCAGCATGTGTCGCTGAAAAGGATAGACCTCACCACCCGACCTGGACTCTCCTCCGCAGTCCCCAGAAACCAGCTGTCCAGGAAGGACTCCCCTTCGTAGGCATGGACCATGGACATATCGAAGCTACCAAAGGATGACTAGACTACCCAAGCCCACTCGCCTTTAAAAAACAAGTGAGGAGTGTTTTCCTCCTTCGAAAATTTGAAGTAGTTATAGCGAGAGGCCATGTTGATACCCACATTTTTAATGTTGTCGTCTGTTGCCACCACCTGACGCCTTAATATACAAGTTAGGAAATTGAACTTGGAAGGGATTCTGGTGCACCACACAATATCATTCTAGTTCATATGTCGATACTCTCCATAATGAAGCCTCTAGAAATCCTTAATGGTAAGGGCCCCTGAAGAAGAGGGAGTGAATATAAGTTTATCCAGCTCTAAGAAGATGACAATTGAATCAAAAATGGCCCACTGCTCTTCATCCATAATTGCCTGACAGAACGAAGGGTACATACTCACTTCCGTAAAGGTAATCAGAGGTGCAGGGCAGCTTGGAAAACCGATAATAGAACCTGCCCAGTTGTGAGAACAGAACAGTATGTTACCTTCCCCCACGAGACATTGTGAATACTGGTGAAGAGTTTGGTTGAGCATATGAATCATGGTAGAGAAGGGATAGGTCTATCCACCAAGGGCTTCCAGATTTCCCAACCGCATGTGTGCCATTGACTTCCCCAAAAGTGTGTGTTCCTAAAGTATTTCCCAAGATAGTTGTGCATGCATGCATTGAATTGTGTATTTGAGACTCCTCTCATTGATCCATCCATCGTTAATTGGCCTTTCCATCTTCTACCTTGCCACCCAATGCCTCTTACTTTCTGATCTATCATCCCAAAAAAAAACTGGCCAGAATCTTGTCAATGTCATTGATGATGCCCTTTGGACCATTGGTGGAAGCCATAACATGGATGGGGATGGCCACCAAAACACAGTTGACTAAAGCAATCCTTCCTCCAAAGGACAGAAAACAATTCTTCCAATTAATCACCCTGCCCACGATTTTGCTCAGAATCAGATCAAAGTCTCGGACACGAAGTCTCCCTAGAAGATATGGGGATGCCAAGATATTCCAGAGAGAAATAACCTCACTGCATGTCCATAGTACTACAAATCCAAGAGACCCATTGATCAGTTCACTTGCTAGAAATATAGAGGTTTCTCTTAACATTGTTGATAAGATGGACAAGCCAATCACAATATTCCTGCCGAATCCTCTTGAAACCATTCACTAATCTCCTTCCACCATTGATAAAGAAAATTGTGTCATCTACGAACATCAAATGAGAGATGATTAGAAGATTAGTTTTGCTCTTATAAGGGAGGATATTGCCACTGAACATACCATTGTTGATGAGGCGGCTGAGGGTATCCTGTGTGAGTATAAAAAGACTATGAGAGATGGGATCTCCCTGTTGTAGCCCTCGGGTTGCCTTAAATAATCCATAGGTCTTTATTGAGAAGGAAACTGCCATCCACGAGGAGCTAAAACATTTGAAGGTAAGATCAATGGATTTTTGGCAGAAACCCATAGTCGTGAGCACTCTGTTAATGAAGCTCCACTCAATCCTGTCATATGCTTTACTCATATCACGTTTAATCACCACATTGGAGCCATGTGTCTTGATGTTGATGTCTCTCAACACCTCATGTGCCAAAGCAACCGCTCCTTGGATGGACCTACCCTTGACGAAACCATATTGTTCAATGGATAGCCATCGAGGAAGATACTCAAACATCCTTGTATTGATGGTGCTAGCCAAGATCTTATAAGGGAAGTTACACATTCTTATTGGTCTAAAATCTGCAAGGGAGGAAGGGTTATTAATTTTGGGAATGAGCACCATGGTGGTAGCAGAGGCCACCCGCGGGAGGATCCCTCCTCTAAAAAAATCCTGGATTGTAGCAGTAACATCACACTTAACAATGTCCCAATCATCTCGAAAGAATGCACCAAGAAAACTATCAGGACCTGGTGCACTGTCTGGGTTGAGAATCCTCATGGCCTTCTGGATTTCTTCCTCCTCCGGTATCTTTTCCAGCCTTTCATTGTCCCTGTGCGAGACCAAGGAAGGCACTGCTCCCCAAAGCTCTGCATCTCCAGTGGGGTATCCATTTGGAATTATCTGATTGGGTCCAGCCAGGAGGTCCTAAAAAAACATCAAAGCCATACCCCCAATTATATCTTTGTCATCTTTAAAAAACCCATTTTCCAACATGATGTTGGGATTCATGGGGCAGTTTTTTTCTCTGATGCAAGCATGGAAAAGGGTGAATTCTTGTCACCCTCATGTAAACATTTAATCCCGGACCACTCATGAGCCATTCTTTCTTGTTTTAGGATCATTTGGGCCCAGATTCCCTTTTCTTCACAAGGTCTCTGAACGTCGACTCACTCCACTCCTCCTCTAGTTTAGTCTACAGGATCTCAATGTTTTGTTTCAGGGACTCCAGATTCTGTTCTCATGTAGGAAGACACTTGGACCACTCCTGTAGCCTATGTTTCATCCTCTGAAGCGTATTATGGATGGCTACCCAGGTATGTCCATGGGTAGGTTCCCACAACGATTCACTAATAATCCGATGGTATTCAGGATATCTAGTCCAATACTGGTAGAAGCTGAACTTCCCCGTATAGGATTTTCTTGCAGACAACCTGACTAGCAGGGGAGAATGATCTGAAATACCACAAGCGAGATTCTCTGTCTTGACATCCAGAAACCTTGAAATTTCATTGATGTTCTCTACGCACCGGTCGATCCAACTCCAACTGCACCTACTGCCTTTCTGGTTATTACACTAGGTGTAGAAATCACCAGAGTATCCCGTATCGATAAGACCTGCATCCTCCATGAATTGGACAAATTCCAAGTTGGCCTGCCACAGAAAAGATCCTCTTCCTTTCTTCTCCTTTAGATCCAAAATAATATTGAAGTCCCTTACCACCAGCCATGGAAAGATGCCCGGGTCAATAGTATTGAGATCCTTCCATAACCGTCTTCTATAGTTGGCCTCGCAGCTACCGTACACAAAGGGCATGAATAAGATTTCCCCGTCTTTGGTAACTTTTGTGGTGATAAACTTATCTCCCACCTGAATCAATTCCACCACGATCTGCTTCTTCCCGAATACCTAGATGTGCCTTTTAACAGGTTCTGCATGCGTGGAACCATTCATACGAATCCTACGGTAAAACTCATTAATCTTAACCGGGTCCTGATTGTGTTTGAGGACTTCCCCAATAATAACCTTGTTCTTTTTTATCTCTAAATAAAGGAAATCTGTTTTCACGCGAGCCCCAAGGCCCTGACAATTCCAAATTATTATGCGTAACATTTAGATTTGAATTGGTCCGGATTTGGCCCCGGACTCCACGACCTCTTTTCCATAGGATATAGAGTTATCCCGAAGTTTCCTTAATCTGAGACATGTACAAATGCTCGGATACCAACTGTAGAGACCCAAAGCTTGACGTACATCGACATTACATTACTTTTGAGGAATAATTAATACATAAAAAAATAGACACCAAAGGACTGTAATAGTTTAGTGTCTTTGGAAACTCGGAATGTAATCTTCTAATCTTGGTGAAAGATATTCAACATCTCCCATAAAGATCTTCCCCTTTTGTTTTCTTACCTAAAACCTTTCTTTAAATCCTGGGGAAAAGAAAACATATAAAGGGTGAGCTCAAATGCTTATAAAGGATAATCATAGAGAATATAAAACAATACATAAACATTTGAATACAAAAACTTGAACATAAAATCTAAACAGCAAAATCATAAGCAACGACAAAAATCTTGAAAGTACATAAGGAATAGTTCATAAAGGAACATTAGTCATGATAAACTAGCATGGGAATAAAACATGTAATTGTGGAATCCATTAAACTCATGATATGATTTCCATAGTATCCAAGGCATTGTTTCCATGACCATCTTAGTGGACAAAGTCCCTTTTCTAAATCTAGTTCACTTCGCGTTCCAGTCCTGTATTACTGAACCGGATTAACATACCATTCCAGCCATGTCAATATCATGAGATATAAATCTTTACCCAATGCATTGGAGGGAGATATAGGTCCCACCCATCTCATAATGAAATCATTCTTACATGTGCCACAAAATAAACTTAAAACATTCATCATAACACAAAGAATAAAATGGGGTTCGTAAACATCATCCCATCATCACATAACCCATATAAAACAAATGGATATCTCATCATAAGAAAAGTGAAACCATGTAAATCATTGAGACATTATAATTGAATCATACACATATTAAATAATGTCATCTTAGCTGGAAAATGGTTTTGATAAAACATTTGAAATGAATTCTTGAAGAAAATATCATTTCTTCTTCAAAAATCATTTTCTTTTCACAAAATTACATGAAATTTTAAAAGAAAAGTATTTTGTTGAAAATATTCATAAAATCTTGTAGAGTATGATTCATGAAAATGAGGCATTATAAAACCGTAAAAATCCATTCATGCCTTATATGTTAAAAAAACATTCTTCTCGTACTTTGGCCGGAAAAGTCAAAAAGTACCTCGTACGAAAAACGACAAAAGATTCCATTCATATCTTTTACTAAAAAATTTATGAACGGTAAAATTAGATTTAAAAAATTGTAGGTGGATGTAAATAATATTACATATTGAGGAAACATGTATGTGGATGATAAATATTCCCCAGTAAATCCAGAAGTATAAACAATCTCGGATAAAAATGAGATTGTGAGATTTTCCCTTACCTTAGTTCTGATATGCTTCGTATATCTGAAACTCCTGTATAATGATTTAAATAATGTCATAAACTTATTACAGAATCATATTCATTTTTATGATATCATATATGGTTCACTTATGACATTATATATCCCGTTCTTTTGTAAATTTCATGTTAAAGTAGGGTTTTGTGTAAAATGTTTTATTAATCGTACGTGTTTGGACATGTTGTCCTTGATATTATTACTACTTATATCATGATTTAATTACTTCCAGAATGTAAATCATGATATATATATCATATATATTCAGTATATATATATATAATATAGATAAATGAAATGAAATACACCGTTCATGGAGACGGTAGGCCGTACGTACGCATGAACACTGTTTTGTTTTCCTTATTTATATGAATAGAAGTAAGTAGATGAAATATATATATATATATATATGTGTATAAATAAATCCATTAGCTTAATTATTTCATATATTTCATTATTATTCATTATATATACTTTATAATCACTCTTGAATGGTTAATCATGGAAAATGAATCTCATCGCGTTCTTGGAGACGATAGTCCGTACATATGCACGAGCGATGATATCATTCCCATGATTGTGGAATTGTATTTAAGTGTATGAATAAAATTATATAATCAATATCACTTTACAATAACCATATATATTTATTTATTTACACCATTATACCCATCCATGTAAGGTGGTGGTGGAAAAACAGATTACACCACGGCGTGGAGATGTTATTCCGTACGTACGCAGGCGTGGTGATTTTGTTTTCCGTAGGATGGATAGATGGTGAAATAGGGTAGTTTCATACTTATAATAACATATAATTATATGAGTGATACTGATTTAATTACTTAATAATTAAACAACTAAAGAAGAATAAGTAGAAGAAGAAATAAAGTTGAAAGAATCGGTAATAGACATTACCTCTTCTTGGAAGCGCCTCTTCTTAACCTCATCTTAGGGCACTAAAAATGGTCTTTGAAGAATAACAGGACCTCTAGGATGTTTCTATGGAAATGGAGAAGATAAATTGGAAGGTTTTGGACGACCATTAAGGCTCAATGTGGTGTGAGTAAGAGAGGGAGGATGTGCCCTTTTATAAGGGAGGAGAGGGGCACCTTAGGAAAACTTAAAATATTATTTAATTATAAAGCCATATTCTATTTTTAATATCTCCAAATTGATTTCTTTGGAAGCTAAGGTGGTGATGGGTCTAAATAATCTCATCCAATATAATATATAAATGTTTAGTTTTCTATATTAACCTTATCATTTGATTTAACTTTAAGTTAAATAATTTTACTTTTACCGCGTCTTCTTGTTTTCTTACACTATAAGGTTAATAAACATACTATAACATTTCAAACGAACCCCAAGTTGTTTATTATTAATATATATAACCTTATATAAGTCATTTGGGAGAACTTTAGATTTTTAGGAATAAAATAACAATTAATAATATAATATTTGTTTTAAAAACAATTTTATGTCAATTTTGACAATATTTGGTAATTGATTTTTGTGAAAATTATAACAGAATTATTGGTTAGAAAAAAGGTTATTAAATCAATAATAACATGTCATATTAACCTATAAAATTAGTGGAATTCATAAAAAGTCTCAAATTACATTTATTTTGTTATTTATAATATCAATTATTTTAATATTCCATTATTTAGGTAATTACTACATCACCATTGTGTCATAAATAACATAAATTATTTAATGTCTAAAAATTATAAATAAAATACCATTAGGTAGGAAATATTTTTATCTTTATAATTAATTTTTATAGTCTAATTTATCTTATGTATAACCCTATATTAAAAATGTTTTAGTTATTAAACTTTGATTTTAACTATTTTAAATTTTCTTTAAATAAAATACTATTAAATGTCCTAATCTAATCCAAGTGGGCCTAAATGGTCATAATTTATTCCTAAGGTTGTTTTTTGTCGAATTACACTAATCCAATAGAATTATGATATGTTTTAGGGTAATAATAACATCATTTTTATCCTTAATAACACTATTTAATTTCAATCGTGGTAAAAAAAGTAAAAAGTTACTATTCACCAAAAATTATTTTCATCTCATTTAACCACATTTTAGTCCTTGAAATTAACCGTGTCTCTTGAATTTTCAAAATTCCACTCACAGAAGCGGTAAAATTATGTATTATGTGAATTTCCAAAATCACTTAGGAGGTGGGTAAAAGACGGTGAAAAGTTCAATAAAATTTTTATATATCTAAAATTATTATAAAATGACTCCAATGAATTATATTGAACATATATAGGTATTATGTATAAATTTTTACCTAAAATAAATTTAAATAAAATAAATAATTATTTAAATAAAAAGTCAGTTTTAAAATAGTAACCTAGTGTTTTCACTATTCATCAAAAATTGAAAATTTTCAGAAAAATACCAAAAATTCATCCTAGGCTAATTTCGATATTCCGAACCCAAAAATGAAGTCCATTTCGAAAGATAAAATTTATAAAATTTCAAAAAGTGGGTATTACTATTTATAACGGCTAGTTCATAATAATATTATAGTAATATCTCGTTTAGTGGAACTCGGTATCGTGTACGACACATGCTATCGTGGAAGGTCGTGATTGCGTGTAATGCAAGCCAAGTCAGGGGTGCGTGCAGTGCAAGATCCTTTTGGGTGTAGCATACAACAAAAGATATCAATGAAATTAAAAGGAATATTTTTTCATAAAATCTCGGGATGTTACATTCTACACCCTTAAAATGAATTTCACCATCAAAATTCGTTAGGGTTATAAATGGTTTACTACTTGAAAGTTTATTTCATAGAAACCCACATAATAAAAAAGAATACTAAAACTTTATTTTAAAAAGGATAGTTAGAAATGTAACGGTCACCCAGATTAACTCATCACAGGGTTTCCACAGAGGAGATCATAGGTGGAAATATGGATATGGAAGAAAAATCTAACCATCAAGTTCTAATGGAGAGTGGTAGAGAAAATGGCTATGAAAAATCCAACAATCCCAAAGCCATAAATTTGTGATGATCTAAGGTACCATTTGATTAATCGGATATAAGGGAACTAGGACAACATTTTTGGTTTTCAATATCATTTCCCTAAAGACGAAAAATTTGAATTAGAAGAAATACTTACTTGATTTTGGTACATTCTCACCGTTGGCCGTTCCTTGGACAATTTCCACTTCATATTTTTAAGAAATGAAGTTGAATTTGTCATTTGCGATGTGTTAGTAGATCAGGTGATAGAATTATGGTTCATTCCATCTATCTCAAACAAATGGTTAGCAAAAGTTATCAAATATACATAAGTCCATCTATAGTGAGATTAATCATATTTAGTTCCTAAAATGGACGTATAGTTCACATATCATACCACTTAATAAATTAAAACACATTTATACTAACTAGGGACTTCCTGTAGGCCAGTGGTAGGAGATAAAGGTTTGTCACACTTCGGTTGTGGGTTCGATTCCCGCAACCTTGTTCGACGCGACAGGTTATCGTCGTCCTGTAGGTTATCCTTTTTCTAAAACAATACTATTATAACACAAAGTTATATCCTTAAACAATACTATCTGATGTCCCACACAATCCATTCCAATATTTTGGCTTGTCCAAAATTCTTCTTTCCAAATTCATAGTATAAAGAGAACGATTACTAAAAAGGTCTTATAACAAGCATGTGAATACCATCATTTATCCCTCATATATCTTGTTGGTCACATTCCAATCATGTGAATACCTTAATCACGTATTCTCTTGAAAAATTAATACCCATTGAACCTTAGTGAAAACAAAAATGCTGTCAAAAGTTAACTCTTTCCACATACCAAAATCCCAAAAAATCTATATACTCAAACCATGATATCAATTAGTCCTTATATTAGTCATGGGCTCATGAGTACTATCAAACATCTCATTATGTCCTTATCCCTTCATTATGCGCATATCATCTACCTTCCAAAAAAATATCTAAATAACCTTTCATGGTTACTGGTACCATTCAACATATACTTTCCAATACTTTAGGAAAAAAATAGTGTAACAATCCTTAGACGTGTCTTTATTCCATAGTACCATTACCTATACAACATAACTCTTGATAAACATAAATCATTCCACTACCTTTTTAAACCACTAACTGAGCTTCGTCATTTCTTTCATCTCATATATCATTTGTAGTCACTTCATCATCATCAACATAAATACTACACATACGACCATGATGATTATCTTCATGAGATTTTTTCTTAGGGCATTGGTTTGAATAATTCCCACACATCCCACATTGAAAACATTTAATCATTGCTGATGTCGTAGAAATACTAATATCCTTGTCCATGTTGTTATCTGAACCTTTTCTTTTGCACTGACTTGCTTTGTATCCTTTTCCACACCCAAAGAATCTTCCATTTCCTTTGAAACAATCTCCCTAATGCCTCTTCCCACATGATTTACATGAGGGAAATTGAAAATTCTTTCCTCTATGATCATCATCAAACTCCATCTTTCTCTTATTATCTGAGTCGGGAAACTTTCTGAAGTTGGGATTACTGATCATATTATGATATTTCTGATTAGGCATAATAACGATGGTTCACCATCCAAATCCCATTTCATTTGATTGATCATGAAGAATATCATTCCATTGTCCATCATATTCTTCATTATTGGGAATCTTCATGTTTCCAGCAATTTTCTAAAACCCAAAAATAATGGTGTGAGAGGAAGAAATCATGCTAGGTAAAACAACACAATAAAGGGGGATTACCTACCATATCTAACATCTTAGGATAAATTCTAGGATCTTTACCATAATTCCAGGACTATAACCTATACTTACACTTAACCTTAGGGATATCACTAGACATACCTTAGAAATATCTCTAGGGATCTCACTGATGTTTTCGTATCCTAGTATCCAAAGGTTAACAAATCCATTCCTCTGATACCAACTGTAGAGACCCAAATCTTGACAGACATTGGAATTACATTACTATTTCATAATACTTAATACATAAAAAAAACAGACACCAAAGGACCTTATTAGTTTAGTGTCTTTGGAAACTCAAAACGTAATCTTCTAATCTTGGGGAAAGATGTTCAACATCTCCCATAAAGATCTTCCCCTTTTGTTTTCATACCTAAAACCATTCTCTAAATCCTAGGTAAAAGAAAACATATAAATTTTGAGCACAAATGCTCAGTAAGGTTTAAGCATAGAGAACATAAAACAATACATAAACATTTGAATGCAAAAACATGAACACAAAATCTAAACATCAAAATCATGAGCAACGACAAAAATCTTGGAAGTACACAAGGCATAGATAATATAGGAACATTATTCATGATAAAATAGCATGGGAATAAAACATGTAATTTTGGCATCCATTATTCACATGATATTATTTCCATTGTATCCAAGGCATTGCTTCCAAGACTATCTTAGTGGACAAAGTCCCTTTTCTGAATTGAGTTCACTCATCGTTCCAGTCTTGTATTACTAAACCGGATTAAATTACCATTCCAAAAATGTCTATCTCATGAGATATAAATCTTTACCCAATGCATCAGAGGGAGATATAGGTCACACACATCTCATAATTAATTCATTCTTACTTGTGCCACAAAATAAATATACAACACTCATCATAACCCAAAGAACAAAATGGGTTTCAAAAACATCATCCCATCATCACATAACCCATATAAAACAAATGGATATTTCATCATAAGAAAATTAAAACCATGTAAATCATAGATACATTATACTTGAAACATAGACATATGAAATAAGGTCATCTTAGATGGATAATGGTTTTGATAAAACATTTGAAATGAATTCTTGAAGAAAATATCTTTTCGTCTTCAAAAATCATTTTCTTTTCACAAAATTACATGAAATTTTAAAAGAAAAGTAATTTTTTGAAAATATTAATAAAATCTTCTAGAGTATGCATCATGAAAATTAGGTGTTATAAAACCGTAAAAATCCATTCATGCCGTATATGTTAAAAAACATTCTTCTCGTACTTTGGCCGGAAAAGTAAAAAATTACCTCGCATGAAAAATGACAAATGATTCTTTTCATATCTTTTGCTAAAAACATACAGAAGGGTAAAATTGGATTTAAATTTTTTTTTGTGGATTTAAATAATATTACATATTGAGGAAACATATATGTGGATGCTAAATATGCCCCAGTAAATCCAGAAGTATAAACAATATCAGATAAAAATGAGATTGTGAGATTTTCCCTTACCTTAGGTCCGATATGCTTCGTACATATCCAAACCTTCTGTATAATGATTTAAATAATGTCATTGACTTATTAAAGAATAATATTCATTGTTATTATATTATATATGGTTTACTTATGACTGTATATTACCCGTTAGTTTGTAAATTCCTTGTTAAAGCAGTGTTTTGGGTAAAACGTTTTATTTATCGTACGTGTTTGGACTTGTTGTTCTTGATATTATTACTACTTATATCATGATTTAATTAATTCCAGAATGTAAATCATGATATATATATATAATATATATTCAGTATATATATATATATAATATATAGATAAATGAAATGAAATACACCGTTCATGGAGACGGTAGGTCGTACGTACGCATGAACGCTGTTTTCTTTTCCTTAATTACTTGAATGGAAGTAAGTAGATGATATATATATATATATATATGTATACATTAATAAAGTATCTTTATTATGTCATATGTTTCATTATTATTTATTATATATACTTTATAATCATTCTTGAATGGTTAATCAGGGAAAATGAATCTAAACGCGTTTGTGGAGACGGTAGTCCGTACGTATGCACGAGTGATGATTTCATTACCATGATTGTGGAATTGTATTGAAGTGTATGTATAATATTATAGAATCAAAATAACTTTACAATAACCATATATATTTATTTATTTACACCATTATACCCATCCATGTAAGGTGCTGGTGGAAAAAATGATTACACCACAGCGTGGAGACAGTATTCTGTACGTACGCACGCGTGTTGATTTCGTTTTCCATAGGATGGATAAATGGTGAAATAGGTTTGTTTCATACATATAATATCATATCAGTATATGAGTGATAATGATGTTATTACTTCATAATGAAACAACTAAAGAAGAAGAAGTTGAAGAAAAAATAAAGTTGAAAGAATTGGTAACGGACATTACCTCTTCTTTGAAGCGCCTCTTCTTAACCTCCACTTAGGGAACTAAAAATGGTCTTTGAAGAATACCAGGACCTCTAGGATGTTTCTAGGGAAATTGATAAGTGAAATTGGTAGGGTTTGGCCAAACATGAAGGCTCAATGTGGTGTGAGGAAGAGAGGGAGGAGGTTCCCTTTTATAAGGGAGGAGAGGGGCACCTTAAGAAAACTTAAAATATTATTTTATTATAAAGTCATATTCGGGATTTAATAGCTCTAAATTTATTTATTTCAAAGCCAAGGTGGGAATGGGTCGAAATACTCTCATCCAATGTATTTTAGACAAGTTTAGGTTTCTATTTTAACCTTATCATTTACATTTAACTTTATGTTAAATAATGTTACTTTTACCGTGTCTTCTTGTTTTCTTAAACTATAAGGTTAATAAACATACTATAATAAGAAAAACGAACACCAAGTTGTTTATTATTAATATATATAACCTTATCTATGTCATTTGGACTATACTTAGATTTTTGAGAGTAAAATTACAATTAATAATATAATATTGGTTTTAAAAACTATTTTATGTCAATTTTGACACTATTTGGTAATTGATTTTTGTGAAAATCATAACAGAATTATTGGTTTGAAAAAAGATAATTAAATAAATACTAACATGTCATATTATCCTATAAAATTATTTTAATTCCTAAAAAGTCTCAAATTACATTTATTTGGGTATTTATAATATCAATTATTTTAATAATTCATTATTTATGTAATTACTACATCAACATTGTATCATAAATAACATAAATTATTATATGTCTAAAAATTATAAATAAACTACCATTAGGTAGAAAATATTTTTATCTTTCTATTGAATATTTATAGTCGAATTTATCTTATGTATATCCCTATATTAAAAATGTTTTAGTTATTAAACATTGATTTTAACTATTTTAACTATTCTTTAAATAAAATACTATTAAATGTCCTAATCTAATCCAAGTGGACTTAAATGGTCATATTTTATTCCTAAGGTTGTTTTTGGTAGAATTAAACTTATACAATAGAATTAGTACATGCGTTGGTGTAATAATATTATCATTGTTACCCTTAATTACCCTATTTACTTTTAACCGTGGTAAAAAAAGTAAAAAGTTACTATTCACAAAAAATTATTTTCATCTCATTGAACCACATTTTAGTCCTTGATATTAACCGTGTCTCTCAGATTTTCAGAATTCCACTCGCAGAAGTGGTAAAATTATGTTTTATGTGAATTTCCAAATTCTCCTAGGAGGTGGGTAAAAGACGGTGAAAAATTCAATAAATTTTTTATATATCTAAAATTATTATAAAATGACTCCAATGAATTAAATTGAACTTATATATGTATTATGTATCAATTTTGACCTAAAAAAATATAAATAAAATAAATAAATATTTAAATAAAAAGTCGGTTTCAAAATGGTAACCCAGTTTTTTCACTATTCATCAAAAATTGAAAGTTCTCAGAAAAATACCAAAAATTCACCCTAGGCTGATTTCGATATTCCGAACCCAAAAATGAAGTCCATTTAGAAAGATAAAATTTATAAAATTTCAAAATGTGGGTATTACTATTTATAACGGCTAGTTCATAATAATATTATAATAATAGCTCGTTCAGTGAAACTCGGTATAGCGTACAGCACACGCTATCGTGGAAGGTCGTGATTGCGTGTAATGAAAGACAAGTAAGGGATGCGTGTAGTGCAAAATCCATTTGGGTGTAGCGTACAATAAAAGACATCAATGAAATTGAAAAGAATATTTTTCATAAAATCTGGGGTTATTAGAGTGATGCATTTTGGAATGAAGGGAAAGTTAAGTCTGAGGTTCATTGGACCCTATGAAATCCTAGAGAATGTTGTATCAGTTTCCTAAAGAGTGTATTTACCACCACTTTTATCCCAAGTGCACAATATTTTTCCTATTCCAATTTTGAGAGTGTATATGCTAGATCCATCACATATTTTGAGTCCATAGGTAGTTCAGTTAGAAGAGAATCTCTCTTTTGAGGAACAACCCATCCGGATTCTTGACCGAAGAGAGAAAGTGCGGAAGAATAAGGTAATTTGTAAGGTTATGGTTTTTTGGAAAAAACAAATGGTTGAAGAGGTAACGTGGGAATCTAAAAATTATATGAGGGAAAAATACCCCCACTTATTTGAGAATTGAATAGAATTACGGAATGTAATTCACAAAAGTGGGGAAACATGTAACATCTCAGGTAAATAAAGAATGTGATATTTTGATATTTATTAATAATTTATAATTAAATATTTATATTACTTAAAATGGAATTCTATGTTCGATGGCATACCCGACACAGAAAAATGGGTTTCTCCAAAATCTCATGTCACACACAATGCTGAGTCATTCTGAAAAAAGATATAAAAATATAATATTATTTAAAATAGTAATTAATGCATAGCCGTTGTATTGGAAAGAATGAACAGAACTAACTACAAAGTGATTATCCATGTTTGACGAATGTTTTAAAATTTATCCAATAAAATTTAAAGTCATAAAATTTAAATGATTTCCATTTTATGCATAAACATTCTAGTATTTTTGAAAAGGTTGATTTACCACATTTTGATGGAAAACCCTTTTTAAATATAGTTATTTTCAATTTTATATGTTCTATTTGACAAAATAAATTTATTATTTAGAATCAGGACATCAAAATCAACTTTGGAAGATATTTTGGTAATTTTTTTTGACAACGTTCATTTTTAACGAGTAGTGAAAAATAATGCATTTTAATTCAAAAATGCCTTTTAATCTAATATATTTATATAGTTAGATTTTTATTTTATTTTTCTTTTTAATGTTTAATTGGATTATTTTTTTACTATTTAATCCAATTTTTCTCATTAGAGGTAATTTCGTTTTGAAATTGGACATAAACAAATTTCAATTTTCTGATAGTTATTATTTCATAAAAACAGCTTTTTGGTTTTGACGACTGAAAATAATTTATAAGTAATTAATTATACATATATGTTTTGAATTTGGTAAAATATACATCATTTTCGAATTTGGCATATAAAAATTAGATTTGGGTTAATTTTTTGTATTTTTCTAGAAACGTTCAATTTTTTATGAATATTGAAAAAACACTACACAATATTTGAAAACCGACTTTTCATTTAAACGAAATTTTACTGTTTTTGTGAATTGAATTTCTAAAATCTGACATACATATTTTTCATGTGTATGTAAAATTTCCTTTAATATTATTAAAATAATTTTTGATGAATAGTAACTTCAGATTTTTATTTACCGCGATTAACAGTAAATAGGGAAATTCAGGGAAAAACTAATATTATCATAATAAAAATTACCTTAAAACATTTCCTAACCTTATTGGATAAGTAATGGTTAACCAAGAAAATCCTTTGGTGAAACTTTTGTCCAATTAAAGCTACTTGGATAAGATAATGACATTAATAACTTTTTATTTAATGTAAAAATAAAAATATCACAAACATGAATCTTTTTACTAAAATAGGTTTTATATGGTGTTATATAATTTAACGCTTTTACTATAAATATTATTTAGAAATATAAATTTATATTCAACATCATGGTATTTTATTTATACTTTTTAGATATTAAATAAATAAATTTAATTATGACACAATGGTGATGTAGTAATTGCTTCATTAATAAAGGATTCAAATAAATGATAATATAAATATTAAAATAAATTTATTTTGAACCTTCATATGACATCCACGAATTATATAATTAGTATGAATTGTTATATTTTAATTATTGAATGTTTTTCAAATGAATTAATTTGGTTTGGATTTTTTTAAACCATGATATGAATAGTATTAAAATTGACAGAAAAGTGTTTTAAATCAATCAATATTTTATTATATTATAAAATAGACCTAAAATCTTAAATTCTGTAAAATGGCATATATGATGTTAAAACTATCATCAATGATCAATTTTGGGTTTCTTGGAATTTATAGTAAATATATTTACCATATATTATGAATATATTAGAAGACCTGGTAAAAGTTAAATAAGTTATCAAAGGGTTAAATAAGAAAGATAAGGATTAAAAAATTTCAAAAACATATCCAATTCTTATTAGATGATTTTATTTAGACTTATATTCACCTTATATTCGGTTTTAATAAGTTTTTTATCTTTTTAAATAGAAAATCATTTTATAATAAAATAATACTTTCAAACATTCCTAAAGAGCCCCTCCTCTCCCTTATAAAAGGCAATCCCCCTCTAACCTATTAAAAAAAACCTCTCAAGCCCCTTGGATTTTCCACCCTCTACCCAAATATTCTCCAAATATCCGTATCTTCCTCCTGGAAGCCTTACCTTTGGCGTGATTCACTTCAATAAAGTGTTTTGGTTCAAACTAATGGGAGTTACCTAATTTAAAGGGGATTAAAGAACGAACACGTCATGTCGGACACAAGGTGAGGGACTTCGTCTCAATATCCATTCATTGAGGCATATTTTGATTAATTAATGACCTTATTTTATATTGTGTATATTCCCATTTGAATTTTAGTTTTATTCAAAAGGAATCTTTTCTCTATGATGCATTTTATTAAATGACAAAAAGAATGCTTCTTTTTAACGTACGTGGTGACAACGACCTTTCCACCACTACGAGAAATATTAGGTATTTGGATTCCATTAAAATACATAATATTTTTAAAAGGAAAATAAATACCATATACTCATTTATATAGTTTTTTATTCAAAATTATTTTGATATTGGATTGTTTATGTCAATATTTGTAAATGTTATATTGTGGTGTGGAAATGTTACCTTTTCTTTATGTGTGTTTTATGTGTTATGAATATTTTATGGTTCATGGGAATATTTTACATATTCATAGTCTATCTAAAAATGGATTACCTGTATTTTAGTCAAACATAACTCTTCTTTCTTATTAGATATCAAAGTTATTGGGTACCTCATATAATACTTCATATAAGAAAGTATATCACATGAAATAAATGTGTCCTTATCATATATAATTCATGTGAAGATATATCCCTATGCGTCTATTAATATGGATTCATACACATATTGTTCCATATGAGTCTAGGAGAATAAATATCAAGAAATAATAAAATCAACAAATATGTGAATCTTCCTCGGTGGAATAATATCATCTCAAACTAGAAAACCTCATGAACATCAATCACATCCAAGGGTACTTGGATTTTCCTCCATGCATGGGTTAGCTAATCCCATGTAAAATCTCTTTACAATGTCCCAAAATATCCTAGTATCCTTTATATGTTTCCCAAATTATAATCAATATAATATAAAACCCTATTCCTTAAATACAACTTAATAATTTCCCCTGATCTAGCACTCTCTCATGTGGCTGAAATATGTGGGTTACGAGACCTCCAAAATGAATCCTATATGTGAGAGGTTTAAATATATTATCATGGTTGTGATTATTATAGTGGGACACTATACCTCTTATTATATAGTTACAACATAATATATTAATCATGTCATAATAATATCAGAGTAACAAACAACATCGGAAATAGTATATCGTATAATAGGAAAGTAAAGGAGAAACTAATAAACCTATAATGATAAATAAAATAATAAAAATATGAGATGTATCTATATTTCAAAATGAAAAAAAAACAAATAAAATAATCATCTGACCCAATATGTTCACAAAATACCCGAGTCTCGAACCCCATGTTGGACCCATCTCAAAACATCTTCTAATCTAATAGGCAACAAATCATCATTAAGGTATCCTTCTCTTATCTAAACCTACATTCATATAATATAATCAGGTACCAAATGGTGGACTGAATCGGGTGTGAGTAAAACTCATCATTATAACACCACCATGAAAAAATGAAACCATTCTAATAATAATTTCATTCAATAAAGTGATTATGGGTGTATTAATTAATCAATTAATACAATACAACAATCAACATGCTTGGGTACCATGCCATAATGTCTCTGAGAATGTATCATAACCATGAAAACTATAACCAAAAACAATATTATAAACAACCAATGGAGTATAATAATACTAGTATCCATAAATTCTCTTCAATATAATCATTTCAGCATGTATCACTTGGACAATCTTAGTATATAATCATTTCAACATTAATCAGTAGGTCAATCCCTCTATATAAGAATTCCATCATCACTAGGAATATACCTATATATAATAATTACAATAACCACACAAAAATTATCAATAGAATGTTTGTCATAATATCACATCATAAAACGCATTCGTTAATTATAAAAATATGAATTTTTCTTTCAATTATAGTTTCATTTATAGATCAATTAATCAATATCAACATATATATCCCATTATTTTTTACCAAAATGATTATATATCAAGAAATTGCCAAAAAATAATTTCATTCTAAATTAATTTTATGCCATTTGTTGTTTAAATATAATTATATGGTTTTTCAATTCAATGGTAGCCACAAAATAGGTATCAACATCGATGAAATCCAATGTTATCTAACTAATTTTCCATTCTATAATTTATCATCATTAGTCATTCAATTAATTTAATATGAACCTCATTCTAGAACAATCAAAGTATTTTATAATCTCAAAAATTAATCTAATTGTTGGGTTATCTTTAGACACACTCCCATTATCTAGTGATTAAGAAACAATTCCAACTAGAATAACCAATATGAAATGAGGTGAGGAATATCAAAATAAAGAAAATAGATCACCCTATATTTAGATAAAATTCCAAAACAAACACAATCAATATATTTACACTGCAATGATGGAGTGAAATATAATAATAGAGGAAAAATTAATAAAAAAACTCACTGGGGATCACATGTGAAATCATGACATCCAAAATTGATGAGGGTACTCCCACTGGAATTAGTAAAAAGAATGATGTTGAGTAAGATCCTAAAAAGGAACAAAAATCACTGTACATTACGATAAAACCCAAAAACTAACATCGCCAAGAGATTTCCACCATAATTATGGGAGACAATGGGAGAAGAGAGGGAAAACTAAAAAAACTCACCATGGATAATATTTGAAATCATGATATTCAACATTGGAGAGGAGACTCTAAAATTTCTTTGAAAAATTCCTAAGTTTAAGATGAATAGGCTACACTAGATTAATGAAATAATTCATATGGACTTCCTACATAATACTTATTATGTTGAGAAATACACTATGTTTAATTCTCATAAAAAGTTTTATTTATTATTTAAGAGTTAGACTAAAAAACCCAATCTCCTATGCTTAATTTATCCTAGGATGAACAACCCACATCATTTAAAGTCGATTTATCGAATGTGACATGTTCATGCCATGAACCAGTTCTTCGCCTGTAACCAATTCAATGAATCTACTCAGAATGGTTATTTTTATCATATAAACCATTTATAATGCATGTAAATTTTAGGCTGAATGTTCTTAACCCAACATCAACAAAAGAACCCGACACACCACTAAAGCCTTTTAAAAAGATATAAAACCATTATAACCAATTTAACACATTTATAATCTGACTCCATCAATTAAAAGAATACAATACCCTAATACTTAAGACATTTTCACTAATAAAGGCCTTTAATATCTAAATAATACTCAACCACCAAGGTTTAATGTCACGGAAAAACCCAAGAAATGAATTTCTTAAAAAATCATGTTGGGATATACCTAGAAAAGATGAGATATTATAGATTTCAATTCTTTCAATACATAAGTGATCATATTCCCTACTATTATTCATTGACAACCATAATTACCCTTCTTTCCACATAGAAAGAATTTCCTTTTCTCTTTTTTGAAATATCAAATATTCATCATCACACACTTTTAACATGTGCGCAGTTAGACTCTCTTATGGCGATGAGGATTATCCAATGATATTCAAGAGTTACAATCCATTATTTTTTCCATCCCTTATTCAATGGTGCCACTAAGAATCACCAATATCCATTTCAACTTTATGTTCATAACAGAAGACTTCCTCATTAAAATAAATTTTTTGGCATTCTAAATCTTTTCATAGGTTGACATTTTACAAAGTATAGAAGCAGTCAATATTACATTCACAATGAGTAATAATGTCATAGTCCTACCATTAAATCCCTAAATAATATTTATTCAGAAAATCCAATGGATTCCAAAACCCTTTTGTAGAGTTTAATAAATTTCCTATCCATTTTAATTTGGATAGTGTGGATAAAATATTTATAGGGAAATATCTTCTTGAACTCATTCCATTACATAGATTAAATATCCTACTTGGGATTTGTATTCTAGATCAATCTCTATGATTTATCATATTCTCCCACTAGGTTATTAACAAAAAATATGACGTTAACATTCACAATCCTTTTTGGGTAAAAAATATATTCTTAATGTATTTTATAAAGTGCTCAATAATTATGTGATCATAAGATCAATTAAAATAATGGAGAATTTACATCTTTTTTGGGTTAATTTTATATTTCTCATTATTAGGATAAATAGGTTGTTCAATGGGATTTGTATTATTACATTGGACATGAGTCAGTTTTTCTAGTATAGCCCTGAATTTATGAACTCCCACTATAATCATATTAAGAATTTCATTTGGTAATTATTCATATTCACCAATTACTTTGGTTATTGACATGGTTTTCCTTATTTCAAACCACATAATAAAATAAAGTTATATTTGGGGTGAGGATTTTAATATTATTTGGTGTATAAAAGGGAAAATATGAACATGAAAGTGATAGCTCCTAAATTACATATTCACCCGAACTCATTAATTTCAATGAATAGATATATGTAATCTATAGTCTATTTCCTATCATTAAATTTCATAACTATTTTAATTTTTTCCCTTTCTAATGGTTTTTCAAATCATGTGAATAATAAATGTGAATCCCTTGAGAATTTATGTATAGTTATTTGGTCTGAGGGATCTTTATATTACATTATGTACTATTTGAGTTAAAACTCCCTAACCCCTTTCATGGTTCTAACGTTTAAATACATCTGTTCCATAGTCACATCAAATTTTCAATATGGTTTTCTATTGATAATAACCAACAATATCGATATGTTTCTCAGGTACTAACTAAATCAACAATAATGAATAATACATTTTAAAAAAATTAAAATAAATATCCATATAATGTATTCCTTAAAAATCAAGGTTTATTGTCTCTTTGAAGATTAGATACATAAAAATTTAATATACAACATCATTATTTTAAAAACCATAATGCTATCTTATTTTTTCTTTGAACTTTTAATTTGGAATGGTATAACCTAGGCACATTCATAAGAAATGGGTGTGTTATAAAGCCCAGTACTGGAATATTCAACGTATAATATGATGAAAAGTAATACATTTGATTCAATAAGAATATCAAGATGAATAAAATAGATAGAATAATATACATAAACATTTTATAAATAAATTAAATTATATAATAATATTAATTCATCATAGGTGTGTAGAAAATATAAAATTAGATATCATAATCATATGTCAAGGTAAACTATGATGACCCATAGAATAAAGTGTTCTTAGGATAACAATTCATGCACTATGATAGTTATTTCATCATATATAAACATTAACTGATAATTTAGAACTATATTAGGATGAACCATTCATATCATTTTCCTTTATATATGCCACATCAATCATAAAACACCTTAAATTATTTCATCAATTTAATTAAATGATTATGTAATCTGAGTTTCATATAATAATTCCCCCAATCAAGGAAGAATATTTAATTCTGTATGAATAATAATGAATGAAAATATGGATCGGTATACAAGAAAAATAGTTATAGGAAATCACAAGATGGTTTTAGCAGCGCAATGGGTGTTTGTAAAAGACGATATAAAGAATTAATAAGAGACAAAGATGGTCTATCATCTTTTGGGGATCATATAGATCACAAATAAAGGATTATGAAAACATTACCAATAGAGAATCAAAAGGAATAATACAAAGAAAGTTATTGAATAGAAAAGTTGAGAGAGCCAAAATGTATGTTAAGAGGATAGAATTGAAGCTATGTAAAAAAATTATACCATATAAACTACATGGAAGGGTTTATTTATGGATAGCATGAGTAAATTCATGGTCATTAGGTTTATAGTAGAGATGAATGAGATTGTGACTTTGTATTTATAAAAATATACGTGGTATTTTTTATTAATTTCAAATTAATAGTTCTTGAATATGTTATGAAATCTTCAAAATCAATGGCTCTACCATGCTTTCAAACCATATTTTTGGATAAAGGGGAGTGTTTTTATGAATTTTAAGGGTTAATTAGATGATTTTTTTCAGGTAATATCATTGATGAAATAGATGTGAGTCATTTTCATAAATAATTGTTCCTAAAATCATAACTCATCCTTTATATTTTGGATGATTATCTATATGATTTTAAATATTGTATTATCACATTAAAATATTTGATTTAAATTAAAAAAACAATATTTGGATAATATAATCCTTTAAATACATTACTATATCACTTTTTAGTTATTATGAAGCCATAATACTTATTAAGTAATCATACCATATATATTTTTTACACAAAAATATTACATTCATATGATATTATAACTAATACACTATAGAATAATTTTAATTTGATGAATTCAAAAATGGAATTTATTTTATCAATATATTTTTCTATACTTGAAAATGTAAATTTCCTTAAAAAAAGATTCCTTATTGATGAGTACACATTTTTTAGAAGATTTAATTTTTAGACTTTAGGAAAACCTCTTTTGATTATGTAGAATGATTTTTATTATTTGAAAATAAGTATATAATAATACTTATAATGATCATATTAAAATATTTTTTTTAATATCATTGAATTTTTTAGAAAAATAACATTTCAATAAATATTAATCATATATGTTTTCTAAAAGATATAATTTTGATTTCTATGTATCAAAAAACTAATGTATCATTTACTTCTTATATTAAATTATACTTTGTTTTATATATGTGGTTGATAATAACAAATTGGGAATGATAAAAATTATTTTGTTTAAATGGGAACTTTTCATAATATTTTGCTTCATAATAATAACTCTATATTACTCCTATAGACACTATAAGGTTAAGGTGAATGATGTGAGTACTTTCATGGGGTGATTCATAAAACATGGTTTGGTATGTGACATCTATAAAATGTAACCTATAATGAAAAATATTCCACTCTTCTTTTTCTTATTGAATATTGAATTGGGATTGGTCAATGCTGAAGCATTTTAATTCCTTAACCCTCAAAATCTTGGAAAAATGGGGATCATAAGTTATGAGCCTTCTAGTTGAATTCATATCAATTCCCCTTATATCAATTAGGTTTTTTTACAACCATTAATATATAATATTTTGTGAAAATAAATGTTTAAAGTCTATATTATGACATTTCATTACATTAGATAGTATTTCACCCCAATGGTCATATTATGGTAATATTTTATACTGGTCATGAAAAATAATAAAATATAATTCAAAGGATTTAAATAAATACATTACATAGTAATTCATATATTTGTTTAGATGGAAATATTATTTATAAAATTCAAGACCATTATATAGAGTTAGTGTGGTTGGATGATAATAAAACATAACTTAATTAAGAGTAAATGAGGATAGCATAGAGTCATCATAGGTATATCCTTGAGTATGGATATATGCCTTTATAATTCAAGGATGGAGCTTATATATTGCAAAAAGTCACACAGAAATAAGGTTTTTTTAGTATTTTTTATAGAAAAAACCAATCCATGCGATTCATTTAGCCATTTTAGATCTGTCATAGGGTGGGTAATGTTTCCTACTATATATACTTGTCCCCATTGTTTGATCAGGGTTACAATAAACTTCTTATATCATTTTAGAGAAGTTATATGCATATTACGTTTTAATCATCGGATGGGGTGATTTTGAAATAAAAAATGTTGGTACCCTATAAAATCACTAAATTAGAATCAAGGATAATCTGGTGATTACCGATTAAGGTTGGATAATACCATTGGTTCTTGTTTTCAAGGATATATGTGAAGAGATCACGGGTACACAAGTGTCGAATTTGGGCATAATACCCAAATACTTTTGATTAGTGTCTGATTTATTGGATGAAAAGACATAAAGATTTGGTGGATTTTTTTCCCAAATATTTTTATATCAAATCCTTTACCAATTTTTGATTTACATATTTCCCTTTTTGCAAGTTCTGTAACTTCACTACGTGATTGTGAGATGGAAGAACTAGAGAAGAGGTTGTCATGGACCCTTGACGACTCTCCTGCCTGAATTCAACCGTGTAGTGTAAATATCCATATGATTGATTCAATATTCCATGGTTTTTTCCAAGGATCGATGGAATCTGGTAGGAATAATAATTATAAATCACAAAATATAGAGGATCTCTCCTCATTTGAAGGTTTATTAGTGGGATATTTAATCCTCTTGGGAATTGTGCTCCATAGAGAATCATCCAGAAGGGAAATAATTGCACATGTTTTAGCCTTTGATGAAGAAATTTTGGAAAGGGTTGATCTATTTAAACACTGCATTATTGCTGGCATTTCGTTGATCAAAGGTATGAAACCCAAGAAATTAAAGAATATCACATCGAGATTACCCGTTAAAGGTAGATATTGGAGTATTGGCTCCATCAATCATAAACAAGGTAAGCTTTTACTTCATGAATTTAAAAGTAACATTAACTAGAATGACATTATGTATACATTCACTCAGGATTGGATTAAAATAAATTCCACAACTGGGTTTTATGGCATGTTGATATTCTGTATGACAAATCCACAAAATTTGGTGTTCTAATTAGAATGGACCATACCATTGAAGCTGTATGTTATGGACACATTGCATGTATTTTTGTGGATATTGATCTAAGTGCCACTCTGATAGACAAAGTGATTTTATACACACCGAAGGACGATATCAGTCTTAGAATTGAGTTTGAAAAAAGTCCAACTTTTGTGTTTCTGGTCAAATGATTGGGCAATCTTAATCCAATTGTAGAATAGGTCTTTTGTTTTCTAATTTTCAAAGAAAGGGTCATCATTTACTGCAATGTAAAAGGGTTCTGAAAAATAAAAGGGTTCAAATCTCTTATTAGGGTAAGAATGCAACTGAAAATATAAATGGTCTTATCTGTACTTCTCTGAGTAACATTATAGGATAGAACTAAAACATTTCATATGATTATGTAGAAAAATAATATAGGCAGGAGGTTGAATATTCCACTCTAAGGGATGATTTAATTGTAGGTGTGGCTGCCAAACCTACTTCTTCTATGTATAATAATAGAAATGTAGCTCTTTCATAAGATGATATGAATGATGGTAGTGGGTTGTTTTCTAATGAAACTGCTAGCAATTATTTTTATTGAAATATCTTTTAAAGATATTTTGGTAGGGGTATAGAGGAAGATGAACATTTCAATTATGTTGATTACTAAGAAATCTTGGAACACTCAATTGAAGAAGTTGCTGACTTGTTTCTATGGCAGGAACATATTATGGTTCATTCAGAAAGACAAAACGTTAAAGACAAGATGGATGTTTCCATTTCAAATAAGTATAAGAATAAAAATATCATGAATAATATTTTCATACCTGAACCCATGGAAAATACTTAGAAGACCCTGATTCATTCGTCAAAGCATGTTATGTCGTCAGTGGACATAATTTTTTATGCTTCATCCTTACACATTGGGGAGCCTATATGGGGTTGTACCAATAACTCTAGTTGCCAAAAAATCCTTCAGATAACTATGAAATCACGTAAGAATTCCCAATACAATCATTCTCCGAGAACACTGGATACAAATAAGGAACAAATACCCACACCTTCACCCAATGGGATAGACATCTAAGTTAACTCTCGGGTTGTATTCGTTGTAGTCTTTTCCTCACCTCAACAGGTCAATGGAGAGGCCACCACGTTTGAACCTGGATTGGTCTCCATTAATAAAAATAAAGGATAGGATTATACTTGTAGAGAACCAAATCATGATGTACATAGACATTATATTACTTTTGTGGAATACTTAATACATAAAAAGGCAGAAACCAATGGACCGTAAAAGTTTAGTGTCATTGGAAACTTCGAACATACTCTTCTAATCATGGTGAAAGGTCTTCAACATCTCCCATAAATATCTTCCAATTTTGTTTTCTTTCGTAAACCTTTCTTTATATCCTGGGGAAAAAACATAAAAAGGGTGATCTCAAGTGCTCAGTAAGGGTAAACATAGAGAACATAAGACAATCCATAAACATTTGAATGAAAAAACTTGAACATAAAATCTAAACATTAAAATCTTGAGCAAAGACATAAATCTTGGACGTTTGTAAGGCATATATCATAATGGAAGATCAATAATGTTAAAATAGCATGGGAAGAAATCATGTAATTGTATAAAACCATTATGCACATGCTATGATTTCCATAGTATCCAAGGCATTGCTACTAAGACCATCTTAGTGGACAATGTCCCTTTCTGAATCGAGTTCACTCCTCATTCTAGTCCTGTATCACTGAACCAGATTAACTTACCATTCTAGCCATGTCTATCTCATGAGATATAAATCTTTACCCAATACATTGGAGGGAGATATAGGTCCCACCCATCTCATAATTAAATCATTCTTAATTTTTCCACAAAATAAACAAAAATCATTCATCATAACCCAATGAATAAAATGGGTTTCATAAACATCATCCCATCATAACATAATCCATATAAAACAAATGGATATCCATTCATCATAACAAAAGTGAAACCATGTAAATCATAGAGACATTATACTTGAAACATACACATATGAAATAATGACATCTTAGATGGAAAATTTTATTGATAAAACAATTGAAATTAATTCTTGAGGAAAATATCCTTTCTTCTTCAAAATAATTTTATTTTTCCAAAATGCCATGAAATTTTAAAATAAAATGATTTTGTTGAAAATATTCATGAAATCAGGAAGATTAAGCTTCATGAAAATAAGGCGTTATAAAACCTTAAAAAAAATTTCACGTTGTATAAGTTAAAAAAACATTCTCCTCTTACTTTTAACAGAAAAGTCAAATAGTAACGCGTATGGTAAACAGAAGAAAGATTCCTTCCGTTACACAAAGTAAAAGTCAAGGGGGGAAAATGAATTTAAACATACTTGGAAGAATATTAAACACTTTATGAAAACATTTTTATGGACATGGATGAATAATATATCCCTAATAAATACATACGTATAAGCATTCTCAGATAAAAATGGGATTGCAAAATTATCCCTTACCTTATGTCTGATATGATTTGTACGTATACAAACCTCCTGTATAATGATTTAAATAATGTTATTTACCTATTATAGAATCATATTCATTGTTATGATATAATATATGGTTCACTTATGACTTTATATTAACCGTTCTTTTGTAAATTCCATGTTAAAGTAGCGTTTTTGGTAAAATCATTTTATTTATCGTACGTGTTTGGACTTGTTGTTCTAGATATTTTTATTAATTATATCATGATTTAATTACTTCCAGAATTTAAATCATGATTTAAATATCATTTATATTCATTAGGTATATATATAATAGATATATGAATGGAATGAAATACACCTTTCATTGAGACGGTAGGTTGTACGTACGCATGAACGCACTTTTCCATTCATTATTGACTTGAATGGAAGTAAGTAGATGACACACATATATATATATATACATTAATACAGTATATTTATCATGTAATATATTTCATTATTATTCATTATATATACATTATAATCATTCTTTATTGGTTAACATGGAGAATGAATCCCATCGCGTCGTGGAGACGGTAATCCGTACGTTCACACGAGTGATGATATCGTTCCCATAATTATTGAATTGAATGTGAGTAGATGATATAATATCTCAGAATCAATATGATGTTATAATAACTATATATAGTTATTATTTACACCATAAACCCATCAAAGTAATGTGGTGGTGGAAAAACAGATTACACCACGGCGTGGAGACGATATTCCGTACATACGCACGCGCGGTGATTTCATTTTCCGTAGGATGGATAGAAGTTGAAATGTGGTCGTTTCATATTAATAATAACATATCAGTATATTAGTGATACTTATGTTATTACTTTATAATTAAACATCTAATGAAGAATATGTAGAAGAAGAAAGAAACTCAAGGGAATCGGTAGAAGAGAATACCACTTCTTCGACGCACCTCTTTTAAGCTTCCTCTTATGGCACTAGAGTTGGTCTTTTGAGGATACCAGAACCTCTATAATGATTATATAGATGTTTAAAACAGAAATGGGTAGGGGTTGGGGGATATTTAAGGCTGAAAATTGTTCAAATAGAAAAGTGAGGGAGGAGAGGGGTACCTTTGGAAATAAAGGAAATATTAATTTATAATAAATTCAAACCCCAAATAAAAAATTCCCAAATTACACTAATTCTAAGATTATATGATATAGGGTTGTAATCTCATCAACCAATAAAATCTTGAAATTTTGGGAATTTATTTTAAACATTATCAACTTGATTTATCCTTATTTAATCTATTTAATTCTATTTGTGGTAACAAGATTCTAAATTTTAAATTGTTATAAATAATTACTTATGTGTTGTGAAATGTCCATGATTGGATAATTTATGAAATTTTAGACCATATTAATTATAATTTATAATTTATAAATATTTTTGTCATTTTTAATCAATTTTATATTATGTTATTTTTATAAAATTACAATTGTGTCAATTTTGACACTATTCATTTATTGGAATTTAAATAAAATCCTCACAGAAGATATGTTAGAAATAAAATAGTTAATAGATTCATAACATGTCATATTTATCTATAAAATTAGTGTATCACATTTAATAGTTAATATAATATTTATTTTAATATTTTTAAATCCATTTATTTGATATTTCAATCAATAAAATAATTTCAACATCACTATTGTGTCACCATTAATGTTAACTATTTAATCCATAAAATTTTTAAATAAATACAAATGATGTAGATTATTATATTAGCTTTCTGGATACTATTAATTTTTTAAGTTTCATGATGTTTATCACTAAATTAAAATTATTATACTTATAAGATATAATAGTGTGACATGTTGTCACATTCATTAGTTTTAATAATAATTAAATTATTTTCATTGTAAAAAGTCCATAAAATGGATCTAATACGACCCTTAGGTGATATGGGTCGACCTTTAGTCATCCAATAGATATTTGGCATGTGTTAGGGTAATTTTATAATCTTAGTTTTACACTTAATTACCCGATTTATCTTTAACTGAAGTAAATAAAAATTACCGTAGTTACTATTCAAAATATCAAAAAAATAAAAGTAAAATATTAACATAATTTGGACCCACTAAATCCAAATATGCTATCTATTTTTTAAAATTCAAAACACATAGGTTTCAATAAATAAATTAAAATTTATCCCGTTGTTAAGAAAACGGGTTTTAAAAGATAAAATATCGCCAAATATTGAAATGTTTTTACCTAGGAATTCAATGTAAAATTAATGGTAATGACATAAATTATATTAAATGGAAAGAATATTTTCTATTTATACTTTATAACCATTCAATATTATTATTTAACGAAATAAATTATTGCGATGAAAAAAGTTGTTTTAAATTAAAATATAGCATGTTTTTACCATTCATTAAAATATGAAAGTTATGAGAATAATATGAAAAAATTATCAAAAGTAAATTTTTATATCCTGACTCCAAATAGGAATTTTATTTTGTCATATTGAAATGATAAACATGTCAAAAAAATAGATTTAATGTGGGTGTGCCATCAAAAGGCGGCAAAACGACATTTTATGAAAAATACTAATTTTACACGAAAAATTTATTTTGTTCTCATACCATGTTATAGAAAATGTCTAAGTTGAATAATAATGTTATAAATTAAAAATTAGTTAATAATATTCATGACAGCTATTCCATAATAATATTATAACAATATATCATTGTTTAGTGAAACCCAGTATTGCATATTACACACGCTATCGAGGAAGGTTGCGATTGCGTGTAAGGAAAGACATGTCAGGGATGCGTGTAGTGAAAGCTCCTTTTGGTTTTTCCTACAACACAAGACATAATGGAAATTAAAAATAATAATTCTCATAAAATCTCCTGTTGTTACATTCTACCCCCCTTAAAATGAATTTCGCCCTCGAAATTTTCCGGGGTTATAAATGGTTTACTACTTGAAAGTTTCTTTAATAGAAACCCACATCGTAAAAAGAAATACTAAAACATAATTTTAAAAAGTGAATTATGAAACAAATCGGTTACCCAAATTAACTCATCACTAGGTTTTCACATAGGAGAACATAGGTGAAAATATGGATGTGGAAGAGAAATCTAACCATCATGTTCTGATGGAGTGTGGTAGAGAACATGGTTTTGAAAAATCCAACAATCACAAAGCCATAAATTTTTGATGATCAAAGGTACCATATGATTCATAATATATAAGGGCACTAGGACAACATTTTTTTATATCAAGATCATTTCCTTAAATTTGAAGAATTTTAATTAGAATAAATAATTACTTTATTTCGGTATAGTCTCATTGTTGTTTGTGCCTTGACCAATTTCCACTTCATCTCTTAAAGAAATGAAGTTGAAATTGTCATTCGTGAAGTGTAAGCAGATCATGTGATAGAATGGTGTGTCATTCAATATGTCTCAATCAAAAGGTTAGAAAAAGTTATAAAATATACATAAGTCCATCTATGGTGAGGTTAATTGTATATGATTCCAAAAATGGACTTATACTTCATCTATCATATCGCTTAACAAAATAAAACTAGTTTCTTACCAGGGACTTCTTGTAGGCCAGTGTTATGAAACAAAGGCATGTCGCACTTTGGTTGTGGGTTCAATTCCTGCAACCTTGTCCAACGCGATGGGTTGTCTCTCGTCCTGTAGGTTGTCTTTTTTTCTAAAACTTCACTATTATAACATTACAGAAATAATATCAAAAAAAGTTATACCCTTAAAAAATATTATCTGATGTCTGACATAATCCATTCCAGTGTTTAGAATTATCCAAAATACATCTCTCCAATCTCATAGTATAAAGAAAACGATTACTAGAAATGTCATTAACTAAGCATGTGAATACCTTCATTTATCCCCCCGTATATCATAAGATATATATTGTTGATCACATTCCAAACATGTGAATACCTTAATCTTGTATTTTCTTGAAACATGAATTACCATAAAACCCCAGTGAAAACATTAATGATGTCAAAAGGTAACTCTTTCCACATACCAAAATCCCAAAATTTCAATATACTCAAACCATGATATCACTTTGTCCTTATATCAGTCATGAGCTCATTAATATTATTTTCTCCTTATACCTTCATTATGAGAATATCATCTGCTTTCAAAAATATTTGAATTAATTTTCATGGTTACCGATACCATATAATTATTGAAAACCATAGTAAACCCGTAAATTGATTTTCCAATATTCCATAGTACTATAAATTAGATTCCACAAAATTATTTTGGAATCCGGTTACATAAACACATAATCATTCCACTACATCATTTTCATACTCAACATCACCAATAGTGATCACATGTGACTTCCCTTGGTCCTTTTACTTTAGAGGTTTCTCACATTAATCATCATTAACCCTTGGATTAGGGCATTCATTAGCATAATGCCCCATTTCCTTTCACTTGAATCATTGAAGTGTTGGTGGAGCGTTCTCTGTAGTATTTTCTCTATTAACGTCATTAGAAACCTTTTTCCCATTACTTCAGCACTCAACTTCTAGATGACCTTATTTTCCACACATGAAACATTTTTTAGTACCTTTTAGACAATCTCCACCATCCTTATTTCCACACTTTGAGCATAAATAAACATTCACCTTCTTTTCACCACTATTCTAAGCTTTTTTCCTTGAACTCTAACTTTCATTTATTGTCAAAACCATGAGATGGAAATGTTACACCAACTTCCAGTTCTACCTTGATAGCATGACACACAATTTATTCATAGCTACTAAAGTCTCTTATAGTTAATTCTCTTTGAAGACATGGTTTTAAGCCACTAAAGAATCGATCCACTTTACTTTTTGGTTGGATGATAATGCCAGATGCATACCTTGTAAGTCTTGTAAAATTCACTTCGTATATACCAACAGATTCATCATCGTTATGCATATCCTCAAGGAACTCATTTTCCATCTTTGTTTGAACATTACTAGGGATGTACATACTGAAAAAAAAGTTTTTGAACTCTTCCCATTCCATGGATTCAATTTCATCTGGGGGCATTGTATTCTTAATTAGAGTCCACCACTAGTCTGCTTCACCTTCTAAATGGTAAACAGCAAAAATGAATTTTTCATGTTCTGAACAACAAAGTATGGAAAATATATTTTCAATGGTATTTATCCATAGTTCAGCAACATGTGGATCATAAGACCCATTGAAAGATGGTGGACTTTGCCTCATAAAGGACTCAATAGAATATTGATCCCTTGTCTGATCATTTGGATATACAGAATGATTCATAGCTTGTGTAAGTATAGTAATATGATTTTTCACTACATCTCCCATCACATTTGGTTTATCAGTAGGAAAATAATTACATTGTCCATTAAATTGATCAACATGGTTCCTTCGAGTTCCATTCATCATCTAAAACAGAAAAAGAACAGTGTGAGAGGCACAAATTATTCTAGGAAAACAACATAATAAAGGGGAGTACCTTCGATATATGAAAACTTAGGTTTAATTATAATATCGTTACAATAATAATAGGACTATAACCTATACTTATACTTAATATTAGGGAAATCCCTAGACATACCGTAGAAATATATCTAGGGATCTCACTAAAGTTCGCACATCCTAGTTTGCAAAGGTTGACTAAACCTTTCCTCTGATACCAACTATAGAGACCCAAAGTTTAAAGTACATAGGAATTACATTACTTTTGTGGAATACTTAATAAATAACAAAAATAGACACTAAAGGACCATAATAGTTTAGTGTTATTGGAAACTTGGAACATAATATTCTAATCATTGTGAAAGATCATCAACATCTCCCATAAAGATAATCCCCTTTTTTTCTTACCTAAAACCTTTCTTTATATCCTGGGGAAAATAAAACATAAAAAGGGTGATCTCAAATGCTCAATGAGGGTAAACATAGAGAACAAAAAACAATCCCTAAACATTTTAATGCAAAAACATGAACATAAAATTTAAACATAAATATCTTGAGCAAAGATATAGATATTGGAAGTACGTAAGGCATATATCATAATGGAACATAAATCATGATAAAATAGCATGGGAAGAAAACATGTAATTGTGGAAAACCATTAATCACATGATATGATTTCCATAGTAGCCAAGGCATTACTGCCAAGACCATCTTAGTGGACAAAGACCCTTTCTGAATCGAGTTCACTCCTCGTTCCAGTCCTGTATCATTGAACTATATTAACTTACCATTCCATCCATGTCTATATCATGAGATATAAATCTTTACCTAATGAATTGGAGGGAGATATAGGTCCCACCATTCTCATAATGAAATAATTATTACTTGTACCACAAAATAAACATAAATCATTCATCATAACACAAATAATAAAATTGGTTTTATAAACATCATCCCATCATAACATAATCCATATAAAACAAATGGATATCCTTTCATCATAAGAAAAGTGGAACCATGTAAATCATAGAGACGTTATACTTGAAACATACACATACAAAATAATGTCATCATAGATGGAAAGTATTAATGATAAAACTCTTGAAATGAATTCTTGAGGAAAATATCCTTTCTTCTTCAAAATCATTTTATTTTCAAAAAATCCCATGCAATTTTAAAATAAAAGGATTTTATTGAAAATATTCATGAAATATCATAGATTAAGCTTCATGAAGATAAGGAATTATAAAACAGTAAAAATCCATTCATGTTGTATAAGTTAAAAAACATTCTCCTCCTACTTTTAATAGAAAAGTCAAAAAGTACCGCGCATGATAAACAAAAAAAGGATTACTTACATAACACAAAGTAAAAGTACAGAGGGATAAAAATGAATTTAAACATACATGGAAGAATATTGAACACTTTATCAAAACATTTATATGGACATGTATGAAAAATATAACCCCAACAAATAATTACGTATAAGCATTATCAGATAAAAATGAGATTGCAAAATTATCCATTAACTTAGGTCTGATATGCTTCGTACGTATCCAAACCTCCTGTATAATGATTTAAATAATGTCATTTACATATTACAAAATCATATTCATTGTTATGATATCATATGTGGTTCACTTATGACTTTATATTACCCGTTCTTTTCTAAATTCCACGTTAAAGCAGCGTTTTGGGTAAAATCATTTTACTTATCGTACGTGATTGGACTTGTTGTTCATGATAATATGATGACTTATATCATGATTTACTTACTTACAGAATTTAAATAATGATTTATATATAATTTATATTCATTATTTATATATATAATAGGTAGATGAATGAAATGAAATACAACATTCATGAAGATAGTGGGCCGTACGTACGCATGAACGCTGTTTTCCTTTCCTTATTTACTTGAATGGAAGTAAGTAGATGACATGTATATATATATAAATAAATACAGTAGCTTTATCATCTAAAACATTTCATTATTATTCATTATATATACTTTATAATCATTCTTGAATGGTTAACATAGATAATGAATCTCATCGCATCGTGGAGACGATAACACGTACGTACGCACAAGCAATGATATTGTTGCCATAATTATTGAATTGAATTAGAGTAGATGATATAATATCTCAGAATAATTATGATTTTATAATAACTATATATAGTAATTATTTAAACCATTATACACATCTAAGTAAGGTGGTGGGGGATAAACAGATTACACCACGGAGTGGAGATGGTATTCCATACGCACGCACACGTGGTGATTTTTTTTGTAGGATGGATAGATGGTGAAATGGGGTTCTTTAATATTTATAATAACATATCAGTATATTAGTGATATTGATTTTATTACTTAATAATGATACAACTAAATAAGAAGAAGTTCAAGAAGAAAGAAACTCGAAAGAATCGATAGAAGAGATTACCTCTTCTTCGACGCACCTATTTTATGCTTCCTCTTATGGCACTAGATTTGGTCTTTTGAGGAGACCAGAACCTCTATAATGATTCTAGGGAAGTTGAGAAGGGAAATGTTCATGTTTTGGCTGAGATTGAAGGCTCAATATTGTGTAAATAGAAGAGGGAGGAGGTGCCCTTTTATAAGGGAGGAGAGAGGAACCTTTTGAAACATAAGAAATATTAATTTATAATAAATTCAAACCCCACATAAAAACATCCAAAATGACTCGAATCCGAAGATTATATGATATAGGGTTGTAATCTCCTCAAAAAATAAAATTTAGACATGTTGGTAATTTATTTTAAACATTATCAACTTGATTTATCCTTATTTAATCTATTTAATTTTATTTGTGGTAATAAGATTCTAAATTTTAAATTGTTATAAATAATTACTTATGTGTTCTAAATTGCCCATTATTGAATAATTTATGACATTGTAGAACATATAAATTTTAATTTATAATTTTTGAATATTTCTTTGAGTTCAAACAATTTTATATTATGTTATTTTTATAAATTAACAATAGTGTCAATTTTGACACTATTCATTTATTTGAATTTAAATAAAATCCTCACAAAAGATATGTTCAAACTAAAAGTTGTAATGGATTCATAACATGTCATATTTGTCTAGAAAAGTAGTGGAGAACATTAAATAGTTCATATAATATTTATTTTATTATTTTTTAAAACCATTTATAGGATTATTTCAATCAATAAAATAATTTCAACATCACTATTGTGTAACCTTTAATGATAATAATTTAATCCCTAAGAATTATAAATAAATCCACATCCTATAGATAATTTTATTATATTTCTGTATAGTATTCATGTTCGATGTTTCATGCATTATATCATGAAATTAAAATTATTATACTTATAAGATTTAAGAGAGTGACATGTTGTCACTTTCTTTGGTTTAAATAATAATTAAATTATTTTCATGGTCAAAAGTCCATAAAATGAATCCTATCTGACCCTTAGGTGATATGGGTTGACTCTTAGTCATCCAATAGAATTTTGGCATGTGTTAGGGTAATTTTTTAATCATAGTTTTACCATTAATTACCCAATTTATCATTAACTAGAGTAAATAAAAATTACCGTAGTTACTATTCATAATATCAAAAAAATAAAAGTAACCTATTAACATATTTTTGACCCACTGAATCTAAATATGGGATCCATTTTTCAAAATTTAAAACACAGAAGTTTCTGTAATTAAATTAAAATTTATCCCATTGTTAAGAAAATGGGTTTCAAAAGTTAAAATATTGCCAAAGATTGAAATGTTTTTACCTATAAATTCAATGTAAAATTAATTGTAATGACATAAATTATATTAAATGGTAAAAATATATTCTATTTATACTTTAAAACCATTCAATTTTATAATTTATTCATATAAATTATAGAAATGAAAAAAAGTTTTTTTAATTAAAATATAGCGGTTTTACTATTCATTAAAATATGAAAGATATCAGAATAATATGAAAATTTTATCCAAAGTATATTTTTATATCCTGATTCCAAAGAAAAAAATTTATTTTGACAAATTTAAATTTTAAACCTGTCAAAAGCTAGATTTAAAGTTAGTGCCCCATTAAAAGGTGGCAAAACTGCATTTTTAAAAAAATACATTTTCTACTTGAAAAAATTATTTTTTTCTCATAGAATTTTCTAGAAAATGTGTAAGATGAATAATAATGTTATTAAATTCAAAATTTAGTTAATTCTATTCATAACACCTAGTCAATAATAATATTATAACAATATATCATTGTTTAGTGAAACCTGGTATTGCGTACGACACGCGCTATCGAGGAAGGTTGTGATTACGTGTAATGCAAGGCAAGTCAGGGATGTGTGTTGTGAATGCTCCTTTGGGTGTAGCGTACAACACAAGACATCAATGAAATTAAAAATAATAATTCTCATAAAATCTCGGATTGTTACAATATAGGTCTTGTTAATTCTTTTAGTGGGAATCAACCCATTCTATTTCCTAGGATTGAAAGACCACCCAAGGTGTATGCTTCTCCTGATGTGTTGACAGATAAAGTGGGTAAAACACTATCTCTAGAGGAAATTTTGTAGATCTCAGACACCATGTCAATTAATTCCACTAAATTGAAACCTGGGAGGATTTCATTTGAATTTTAATAGGGAAAAAAGTCTACAATTTTGGATACTGAGGTTATTAAGAATTAATTAATGGTGGGATCACCAAACATACCATATTAGGGGAGGTTACAAAAGGTAGTTATCAAGGTGAGTTCTTGAAACTAATTTAAACTACTAGATTTTGTTATTAGTGATGATGATGGGAATTTGAATAATGTTCTCACTGAAGTTAAAATCATGGAAGCTTCTGAGACTCCATAGTTATCGGGTGATGATCGTGGACCATGGATTCAAGTCAAGACATAGAGGAGGGGGATACATACTCATGGTATGATGGTCATCCGACTCACCCCAACATGATAACCCACACTCAAGTGGGTTGATGTCTTTTTTTCAATCATTTTTGTGGACACTTTTTAGTCTGGTTTCTTCCTCCATATATTTGGTGTTTGATTGTTTTCATCAATAAAAGAGCCCATTATGCCTCAACCTTTTCAAAAAATATCCTCACATCATGATTATTCCCTTGAATCATCATTTCAATGTTTCTTTAGGATTAGTAAAATCCCATTTCTTTAATCCAAAAAAGGTGGTAAAAATGTATATAACCCTCATTTGAATATTACATAGTTGTAATTTCACCTCTATAATCGAATTGCACTGTGGTAATTTTCAAGGGATAATCGATTAGGTGGGAAGATCATTTCTTTTTTATGAAAGGTTTAATGATGGAATAAAGAAAAAAAATTCACACTACAATTGTTGTTGAGCCACATTATGTTACAAGAGTGGACTATGTTTTTTAGGAATTAAGAAGGGATTAGATCATGTAATGGATTTTGAATACTGGAATTACCAAAGGCCAATAATACATGATTATGAATTTAAATTGATATTATTTTTCTTCATTTGTGAATTTAACATCAACAATCACAATTACACTCTGATTATGTTGGAATAATTTTTTTTATAAATCATGGTTGAACCCTTTCACCCGTGTATTTTTTCATCCTCACCCTCTCGATAATTAGTGCGGTGTTTTTAGAGATCTAAACATCTGGGTAAATCCATTAACTATCAATGATTATTTGGTATCCCATTACCACTATTAGATTATTTATTTTCCTATAATTAATGAACAAGATCTAACATATGAAACATTACTGATCTCATGCATCAATAAAAATGATAAAATTGGGAATCAATTTATTATTCCCCAAAAAACTCTTTTTAATATCAGTGTTATGAATATATATTGATCTTTTTGATAATTTCAATTTTTGTAATTGAACCCTTATTGATTAGTTTCCCATTACTAATAGTGAAAAAAATTATTTACATTTTTTTCTAATTTTTAACTTTTATTAATAAGTGAAGTCTTTGAAAGATATGTTATAAATTAGTCTTTAACATAAAATATTTAAATTGATGTAAATAAAAAATATCCACATTATATAAATTAAGCTCTAATATTAAAAATCCTCACAAAATGTGTAATATATAAACACTCCAAATCATTTGTTCTATAACAGATATCGAAATTTATTTTTTACACTAGTTATACAAAATAACAAAATTTAAAAATAAATAAATAATCAATGTTAGTAATAGATTGATTTCCAAGAAAAGACTCTTAAATAAATAAAATTAAGGAATCGAAATTTCCATTATAAAATAACTAATGATCAATATACCTTTTTAATTTGATTATGTAAAATAATAGATATATATTATATTTTTATATCATTTATTAAAATAAACTAAGTAAAAGACGTATTTAAATAATTAATTTTAATTAAATTAAATTACACAAAACCTATAATAGAGAAAAAAATACTATAAATAGATGAAAAATACAATATAATTATTTTAAAAAAAATTAATATGATAACATTATAAAAATAAATACAAATTTTCATTTTAATTTATAAATTTCAAAATATACCTTATAAATATAATTGGATAACCTAAAAGTAATCATACCTAAAAAGTAATTAACTCATGATCCTTGTAAATGATATAAATCATTTAGATTATAATAGATAGGATTATAAAAAATTATAAATTAATAATAAATTATACCAAAATTATTTGTAATTTTATTATAAGATAGATGAAAGGAAATGTTATAACAATGTATGACTATGTTGAAACATATAATGATCACAGTTTTAATTATTTCATAAAACAATCTAAAATTATAATAAAATCCATTTATTACTCTTTATTGATAATTAAATTTACCATCCAAAAGTAATTATCAATTGAATTTTTTTTAAGTATCTATAAAGTTGTAGTATTTATAAAGGAAGTCAAATTTTAACACACATAATTGATCTATTTATTCTACATTATAATTGACTAGTAATATTTCTCCCATGACCTATTTCAAAATTATAATTATTAAATTAAATAAAAATTTCATTATATTAAGAATGTAATAAAATAATCAAACTTATGTCTCTAATATTTGAATGTTTTCTTACTTGTCACCATGTATGGATCATAAATGGAAAAAAAATTTATATAAAAAAACACAACACCCATAAAAAATAATATAACAAATATGATTTTAATGGAAATTTAATTAATTAAATGAAACATTATGAAATATATGTTTCATTCCCATAATGATAAGGAAGCGTATGTCCCTGAATTGTATCATTCTAAAATCTTTCAAAAATATATATTTTTATTTCTTCCTACTTCATTGTATTTTCTATTACCAAAAAAATATTTTTGTCCATCAATCCATAAACATATATCACATCATAATTAATATAAAGTCTATAATGATAACTAATAAAAACGGACATATTAAAAAAAATAAATTGATATAAATAAAAGAAATTTAATAATCAACCTATATAGAAATGTGTATTATCAATGAGAGACCAAAAATATATTCCATTATAAGATCCAAGATATAAGTTATAGAAATAAACACCATAAAACCATTAAAAATTTTTACTTCTCATTAGAAACTGAAAAAACATCAAAAAATATAAATGCATATAGTGGTAATTTAGAAATTATTTCTAATTAAGCTGTACAAAAATCAAAGGGGGGCCCATCATATTTTTTATTTCAATAATTCAGGTATTTAGCATTAATAAATTCCCATAATGTATATATGTATATATGAAGACAAAATTTTCACAAATACGAAATAATGATATAGTCTATACATACCTCAATGGTAATATAGTTCCTTCGAACCGCACTCCAGAATAGGTGCTAAAAATATATAAGTTTACTTAATAAAAATTTAAATAGCTGATATTGGGTCACATATAAATAAAATTCCATTTAGAATTATAGTTTTAGAGATTTAGGAATACCATAATCTAATAGAATTTGGATATTCTCCATCAATAATTAATTTTTTCCAAAAAACTGAAGATTTTATATTCAAACAAATACTTCAATTTCTCCAAAAAATACTCCACACATAAAAACTATCCAGAAATTTGATGTGTGATAATGTTCATTATAAAATTTTGAAAAAGGAAACACAACAATAGTGCGATCGAATGCTTAGTTTGGGGAAGCATGCAATGGAAGCTGTCATGGTTTAAAACACATCAATAATATGTACGGAATAAATAATAATCAAATAATATTTTAAAATGAGAACATAATTTTGAAATAAATAAATATATATGTTAAAAATGTACATGTTAACAAGGAACTTAAAATTTGATTTCATAGTGATGTAATTCTTAATGAAAGACATCAAAAACAAACCATTAAGGCCTCATTTCAAGACATTATATATAAATGGGTATGAAATATACAAAATACTAAAGCGACTTGGAATCATGTGACCTCAAAAAACATCAAAAAAATATATTATTTTGGGACACATGTGTCACTAATTATTTATAATCAATTCATAATTTAAATTAATGAATAAATAATAGAATATACAACCAATATACATTAGTAATCACTAAAAATTCGTATTGAAAAAAAAGTATACAAATCTTCATTTTTTTCCCATTTAAAATCAGGATTAATTTTCTAGATAAGAACCATTGGAAATGACATGGTATATATTAATGGGTATATGGTTCTTTCAATTAAATAAATAATAATTTATTATTATATGAATTCATATATATATATATAATCCATGAAATTAAAGAATTTGGAAAAAAGGTGAAAAATAAAGTCAACAGATAGATGAAGATTTGTAGAGAACATAACCCTTATAATCGTGGTGTGTTATGAAATATAAATTCAGAAGATAATTAAGAGCCTCGTACATGAATAATATGTCTAAAATATATATATATTTTATAGTTTGATAATAAAATGAATGAAAATTATAAAATAAATTTTAATAGTTCTTTTATAGTATAGTTGTCCAAACAAAATCATAAGTCACATTAAAAATCTATTTCAAGGGATGAATAAAGGTTAGTGAAAATAGTAATTTTAAAATAATTATGAATTATTAGTCCATGACAATATTTAAATCTAAAAATATTGAATTATTAGTCGAAGATAAAAATATGAATAACTGGAATGAAATTCATGTTTAATTATTGTGAATTATTTAAAAAAATAAATTAAAAAATTAAAATTAAAATGAAAATGATATTTTATTTTAAAAACCCTAGAAACAAATATTAGAATATTCAATAGGAAATTTTATTATAAAAGATGAAAAATAATCACATTCATAACACGTTAAAAATAATATTCCTTTCACATTTATAAAATTAAATTAAATTTGACCATTTTTTAAAACATTAAAAAATCAATCATTTATAAAAATTTAATAAGAAATAGAAAATGAACTTGAAAATTCATTAAATTATAGATAATACAATTATTTAAAAAATATGAAGAATATGGGTAGTGCATAAAAACATTCATGTCTGTAAAGAAGAGATAAGTTTGATCCCACAAAAAGGAAAATAATTGGATGAATTGTGAACCAAAGGGAGCTCAAATGTCAAAAAGACTTGTAAAATTATAAAATAAATAGAGAATAAAATATAACACAATAATAGGGGGAGTCAAAAATAGTTAAAAGAATAATGATCAATAAAAATTCTTTTGACTCATGGGATGAAAATTAAGCTAAAAGTAATCCTTATTACCTTGGTGAGGTATGAATCAAAGGATAAGGAATATAGAGAGCTAAAATAAGTGAAAAACCCATGAATAACAAAATAATTATGGTTTCTAAAGTCAATAGGGTAGTATTTACACCCTAAAGTGTAAATTTTTATATAATAAGAAGGAGGACTCAGGGAAAAAAATGAGACCAAGAACCCTTACCTTAGATGTGGTTTTATTTCAACATGTTTTACAACACCTATATAATATAATTATGTTTATTAAAACAAGAATAAATAATAAAATTATATTAATTTATGTTGAATCTTTAATAGTAATGAACATTAAAATTTAATTATTACTATTTAATTTGATTATATGATGGATTGAAAAAAAATTCCGTTTAAAATATCCCATTTTATTTTGATATCATCATATTAACTATGGAAAATTTATAATTTTTTAAAATTATTTCAAAGAATTAAATGCATTAAAATAAATTTATATTACAATATCTACATTATATATATATATATATATTATGTTATAGGTATTGCATTGAGAATTTACCCATAGACAGATGAAACATGCCTATATCAGGATGTGTTATTAGATTGGGTGAGGAAATATACAATATTAATATATTTCAATAGTTATAATAGTTTCATAATGACATGACAATGTTATATATAAATATACATGAATTTTTTAAAAAATGTATAAAATGGAAAAATATTGGGTGGGTAGAAAGAAGAATAGAATAAAAATAATGAATGATATCTTGGATTACCACTTCAGGGAAGAATTACTCTCTTGATAGATGTAACACCCCGAGATTTTATAAAAAATATTTGTTTTAATTTCATTAATGTCTTGTGTTGTATGCTACACCAAAAGAAGCTTGCATAACACGCATCCTTGACTTTCCATGCATTACACGCAATCGCAACCTTCCTCGAGCGTGTGTAGTACGCAATACCGAGTTTCACTAAACGAGATATTATTATAATATTATTATGAACTAGCCGTTATGAATAGTAATACCCACTTTTTTAAATTTTATAAATTTTATCTTTTAAAATGGACTTCATTTTTCGATTCGGAATATCGAAATTAGCTTAGGGTGAAATTTTGGTACTTTTCAGATAACTTTCATTTTCTGATGAATAGTGAAAATTACTAATTTTTAATTAAAAACAACCTTTTTAATAAAAATAATAAATAGTGATAAATTATTAATTTGAGTGGTTTTAAAGTATATTTAAAATATATTTTTACAATTTAATACAATGTTGGTCATTGGATGTAATTTCACATTTAAACCAGACATAAACAAGTGTCAATCTTCTGATAGTTATTATCTCTTAAGAACACGCTATTTGTTTTGATGACGGGAATTGATTTTTAAATTAATTAATGCAACTGATGTGTTTTTAATTTGGTAAAATAGACACCATTTTTGAGTTCATAATATCAAATATAGTATAGGCCTAATTTTTGATATTTTTCTAGAAACATTCATTTTCTGATGAATAGTGAAACCACTAAGTGGTAGTTAAAAAAATGAATTTTTCATATAACTTAATTTTACCACTTCTGTGAGGGGAATTTTAAAAATCCAAGAGACATGGTTGATTTCAGTAAGTAAAATGTGGTTCAATGAGATGAAAATAATTTTTGGTGAATAGTAACTCTTTACTTTTTTTACCACGATTAAAAGTAAATATGGTAATTAAGGGTAAAAATGATATTATTATTACCCTAACACATGTCCTAATTCTATTTGATAAGTTTAATTAGACCAAAAACAACCTTAAGAATAAAATATGACCATTTAGGCCCACTTGGATTAGATTAGGACATTTATTATTAATTTATTTAAAGAAGGGTTAAAATAGTTAAAATCAATGTTTAATAAGTAAATCATTTTTAATATAGGGTTATACATAAGATAAATTAGACTATAAATATTAATTAGAAATCTAAAATGATTTCCTACATAATGATATTTAATTTTTAATTTTTAGACATTAAATAATTTAATGTTTTATGACACAATGATGATGCAGTAATTATTTTATTAATGAAATATTGACATAATTGATGTTATAAAAACCCAAATAAATGTAATTTGAGACTTTTTATGAATTAAAACAATTTTATTTGTTAATATGACATGTTAGTATTGATTTAATTCACTTTTTTCGAACTAATCGTTCTGTTATGATTTTCACAAAAATCAATTACCAAATTGTATCAAAATTGACATAAAATAGTTTTTAAAACAAATATTATATTATTAATTGTTATTTTATTCCTAAAAATATATGGTTAGACAAAATGACATATATAAGGTTATATATATTAATAATAAACAACTTTGGGTTCGTTTGGCTTGATATAGTATGTTTATTAACCTTATAGTGTAAGAAAACAAGAAGACACGGTAAAAGTTAAATTATCTAACTTAAAGTGAAATCTAAATGATAAGGTTAAAATTGATAACTAAACTTGTCTAAATTATATTTTATGAGAGGATTTAGACCCATAATCACCATATCTTAGAAATATATCAATTTGGAGATATTAAAAACTGAATTTGACTTTATAATAAAATAATATTTTTAGTTATTCCAAAGGTGCCCCTCTCCTCCCTTATAAAAGGGAACCTACTCCCTCTCTTCCTCACACCACTTTGAGCCTTCAAGCTCAGACAAACCCTGAAAAATTCTCTTCTACACTTCCCTAGAAACATCCTAGCGGTCCTGGTCTTCTTCAAAGACCGATTTTAGTGCCCTAAAATGAGGTCTCAAAGAGGTGCTTCAAAGAAGAGGTAATGCCCGTTACCGATTCTTTCATCTTTATTTATTCTTCCACTTCTTCTTCTTTAGTTGTTTCATTATGAAGTAATAACATCAGTATCACTCATATACTGATATGTTATTATAAGTATGAAACAACCCAATTTCACCATCTATCCATCCTACAGAAAATGAAATCACCACGCGTGCGTACGTACAGAATACTGTCTCTACGCCGTGGTGTAATCTATTTTCCACCACCACCTTACTTGGATGTGTATAATGGTGTAAATAATAACTATATATGATTATTTTAAGGTGATATTGATTCTGTCATAGTATACATACACTCCAATAAAATTCCACGATCATGGGAACGATATAATCGCACATGCGTACGTACGGAATACCGTCTCCACGACACGATGAGATGCATTCTCATTGATTAACCATTCATAAATGATTATAAAGTATATATAATAAGTAACATGGAATATATGATATAATAATGATACTGGATTTATGTATATATATTTATGTCATCCAATTAATTCCATTCAATTCAATGTGGAAACGAAAACAACATTCATGCGCACGTACGGCCTACCGTCTCCATGAACAGTGTATTTCTTTCCATTTATCGATCTATTATATATATGTATATTCATAATATATATTATATATAAATAATTTTTATATTATAGAATTAAGTAATCATTATCTAAGTAATCATATTAATAATTACATGTCAAAACACGGATGACAAATGAAATGATTTTACCCAAAACGCTCTTTAACATGGAATTTACAAAAGAACGGGTAATATAAAGTCATAAGTGAAGCATATATTATATAATAACAATGAATATGATTCTGAAATAAGTCAATTACATTATTTAAATCATTATACAGGAGGTTTGGATACGTATTAAGCATATCGGACCTAAGGTAAGGGATACATTTTCAATCTCATTTTTATCCGAGATTGCTTATACGTAAGTATTTACTGGGGTTAAGTTTATCATCCATGACCATGTTTTCTAAAAATGTTTTCATAAAATGTTTACCATTATTCCATGAATGTTTAACATCATTTTTACCCATTATTTACTTTTTACCACATTGTATGAATGGAATCTTTCCTTTGGTTACCATATAAGGTACTTTTTGACTTTTTCGACAAAAGTACGAGGAGAATGTTATTTTTAACTTATACGGCGTGAACAGATTTTTACGGTTTCATAACCCCTGATTTTCAAGAATCTTACTCTACAAGATTGCATGATTATTTTCAACAAAACCCTTATCTTTTAAAATTGCTTGGAATTTTGTGAAAAGAAAATGATTTTATAGAAGAAAGGATATTTTCCTCAAGAATTCATTTCAAGTGTTTTTTCAAAACTATTTTCCTTCTAAGATGACATTATTCCATATGTGTATGTTTCAAGTAAAATGTCTCTATGATTTAAATGGTTTCAATTTTCTTATGATGAAATGATATCAATTGTTTATGGGTTATGTTATTATGGGATGATGTTTAAGAATACCATTTTATTACATGGGTTATGCTATGATGTATGATTTATGATTTTGTGGCACACGAAAGAGTGATTTAATTATGAGATGGGTGGGACCTATATCTCCCTCCAATGCATTCGGTAAAGATTTATATCTCATGATATAGACATGGATGGAATGGTAAGTTAATCCGGTTCAGTATTACAGGACAGGAACGAGGATTGAACTCGATTCAGAAAGGGACTTTGGACACTAAGATGGTCATGGTAGCAATGCCTTGGCTACTATGAAAATCATTACGTGTTCTTAATGGATTCCACAATTACATGTTTTATTCTCATGCTATGTTATCATGATTTATGTTCCATTATGATCTATGCCTTATGTACTTCCATGTTTTAAGTCGTTTCTCAAGATTTTGATGTTTAAACATTACGTTCATGTTTTTAAGTTCAAATATATATGGTATGTTTTATTTTATCCATGCTTACCCTTACTGAGCATTTGAGCTCACCCTTTTTATGTTTTCTTTTCCCCCATGATTAAAAGAAAGATTTTAGGTAAGGAAACAAAAATGGGAAGATCTTTATGGGAGATGTTGAAGATCTTTCACCACGATTAGAAGATTACGTTCCAAGTTTCCAAAGACACTAAACCATTATGGTCCTTGTGTGTATGTTTTCTTTATGTACTAAGTATTCCGAAAAAGTAATGTAATGTCTATGTACGTCAAGCTTCGGTTCTCTACAGTTGGTATCAGAGGAAAGGTTTAGTCAACCTTTGGAAACTAGGATGTGAAAACATTAGTGAGATCCCTAGAGATATTTCTAAGGTATGTCTAGGGATGTACCTAAGGATAAGTATACGTATAGGATATAGTCCTAGAACTACAGTAACGATCTTAGAATTTAACCTAAGATGTTAGATATTGAGGGTGCTTCCCCTTTACTATGTTGTTTTCCCTAGCATGATTTTTTCCTATCATACTATTCTTTTTGGGTTTTAGAAAATGGCTGGAAATAGGAAGATTCATGATAATGAAGGATATAACAGACAATGGAATGATATTCTTCATGAGAAGCCAAATGAAACGGTATTTGGAAGTCCAAACGTTGTTATTATGCCTAATCAGCAATCTCATAATATGATCAATAATATCAACTTTGGTAAGTTTCCCGACTCGGATAATAAGAGAAAGATGATGTTTCATGATGATCATAGAGGTGAGAAAGTTCAATTTCTGTCATGTAAATCATGTGGGAAGAGGAATCGGGGAGATTGTTTCAAGGGAACTGGAAGATGCTTTGGGTGTGGAAAAGAAGGACACAAAGCTAGAAGGTGCAAAGGAAAAGGTTAAGTTAACACCATGTATGAGGATAATGGTATTGCTACGAAATCAACAATGGTTAAATGTTTTAAATGTGGAATGTACGGGAATTATGCAAACCAATGCCCTAAGGGAAAGTCTCATGAAGAGAATCAGAATGGTCGTATGGGTAGTATTTATGTTGATGACGATGAAGAGACTACAAATGATATGTGAGATGAAATAATTGTTGAAGCTCGGTCCATGGTTTAAGAAGGTAGTGGAATGATTACATGTTTATCAAGTGTAATGTTGTATAAGTAATATCATGGTACTATGGAATAAAGAGAAATCTAAGGATCGTTACACTATTGTCTTTCCTTATGTTTTGAAAGTGTATGATTAATGGTACCATTAACCATGAAAGGTTATTCAGATATTTTTGGAAAGTAGATGATATGCGTATAATAAAGGGATAAGGAGAAAATTAAATGTTTGATAGTATTCATGAGCTCATGACTGATATAAGGAGAAGGTTATATCATGGTTTGAGTATATAGAATTTTTGGATTTTCGTATGTGGAAAGAGATAACTTTTGACAGCATTCATGTTTTCACTAAGATTCAATGGGTATTCATTTTTCAAGAGAATACATGATTAAGGCCTTCAAATGTTTGGAATGCGACCAACAAGACATATCTTATGATATATGGGGATCAACGATGGAATTGACATGCTTGTTATATGAAATCTCTGGTAATCGTTTTCACTATAATATGAGAGTGGACTGCAGTATTAGGGATATGCCTAAAGATTGGAATGGAATATGTTGGACATATGTTCTTATTGTTTAAGGATAGAAGTTTTTTTCTCGATATTATTTATGGGATGTTATAGTAATGTAGTTTTAGAAAAAGGACAACTTGCAGGATGGGCGCAACCCATCGCGTCGGACAAGGCTGTGGGAATCGAACCCAAAACCGAAGTGCGACTGGCCTTTATCGCCTACCACTGGCCTACATGATGTCCCTGTTTAGTAGAAACTAGTTTTATTATATTTAGCAGTATGATATATTAAGTATAAGTCCATTTTAGGAACCACATATGATTAATCTCACTATATATGGACTTATGTATTTTTTTGATAACTTTTCTAACCATTTGTTTGAGACAGATGGAATGACCCATCATTCTATCATATGATCTGCTAACACATCACGAATGACAAATTTAACTTCATTTCTTTATGAGATGAAGTGGAAATTTTCCAAAGAACGATCAACGGTGAGACTGTACGAAAATCGCGAAAGTATTTCTTCTAATTCCAATTTCATCAACTTTAGGGAAATGATCTTGAAAACCAAAAATGTTGTCCTAGTACTCTTATATCTGATGAATCAGATGGTACCTTATATCCTCACAAATTTATGGCTTTGTAATTGTTGGATTTTTAATAGCCATGTTCTCTACCACTCTCCATCATAACATGATGGTTTTATTTTTCTTTCATATCCATATTTTCACCTATGTTCTCCTACATGGAAACCTAGTGATGAGTTAATTTGGGTAACGGTTAAGTTTCATACTTTATTTTTTAAAGCCATGTTTTGGTATTCTTTTTTACGATGTGGGTTTCTATTAAAGAATCATTCGAGTTGTAAAACATTTATAACCCCAACGAATTTCGAGGGCGAAATTCATTTTATGGGGGGTAGAATTTAACACCCCGAGATTTTATGAAAAATATTCTTTTTAATTTCATTAATGTCTTGGGTTGTATGCAACACCAAAAGGAGCTTGCACAACATGAATCCTTGACTTGCCTTGCATTACACGCAATCGCAACTTTCCTCGATAGCATGTGTAGTACGCAATACCGAGTTTCACTAAACGAGATATTATTATAATATTATTATGAACTAGCCGTTATGAATAGTAATACCCACTTTTTGAAATTTTATAAATTTTATCTTTTAAAATGGACTTAATTTTTGGTTTTGGAATATCGAAATTATCTTAGGGTGAAATTTTGGTACTTTTCAAATAACTTTCATTTTATGATGAATAGTGAAAATTAATAATTTTTAATTAAAAACAACCTTTTTAATCGAAATAATTAATAGTGATAAATTATTAATTCGAGTAGTTTTAAAGTATATTTAGAATATATTTTTACAATTTAATATAATTTTGGTCAATGGATGTAATTTCACATTTAAACCACACATAAACAAGTGTCAATCTTCTGATAGTTATTATCTCTTAAGAACACGCTATTTGGTTTGACGACGAGAATTAATTTTTAAATTAATTAATGCAACTAATATGTTTTGAATTTGGTAAAATAGACATCATTTTTGAGTTCATAATATCAAATATAGCTTAGGCATAATTTTTGGTATTTTTCTGGAAACTTTCATTTTTTGATGAATAGTGAAACCACTAAGTGGTAGTTAGAAAAAATGAATTTTTCATAAAACATAATTTTACCGCTTATGTGAGGGGATTTTCAAAAATTTGAGAGACATGATTGATGTCAGTAAGTAAAATGTGGTTCAATGAGATGAAAATAATTTTTGGTGAATAGTAACTTTTTACTTTTTTTACCGCGGTTAAAAGTAAATAGGGTAATTAAGGGTAAAAATGATATTATTATTATCCTAACACATGTACTAATTCTATTGGATAAGTTTAATTCGACCAAAAACAACCTTAGGAATAAAATATGACCATTTTTGCCCACTTGGATTATATTAGGACATTTATTATTAATTTATTTAAAGAAGGGATAAATAGTTAAAATCAAAGTTTAATAAGTAAATCATTTTTAATATAGGGTTATACATAAGATAAATTCGACTATAAATATTAATTAGAAATATAAAAAGATTTCCTACATAAGGATATTTAATTTGTAATTTTTATACATTAAATAATTTAATTTATTTATGACACAATGAGGATAGAGTAATTACTTTATTGATGCAATATTTACATAATTGATGTTATAAATACCCAAATAAATGTAATTTGAAACTTTTTATGAATTACAATAACTTTATATGTTAATATGACATGTTAGTATTGATTTAACTCACTTTTTTCGAACTAATCTTTCTGTTATGAGTTTCACAAAAATCAATTACAAAATAGTATCAAAATTGACATAAAATAGTTTTTAAATCAAATATTATATTATTAATTGTTATTTTATTCCTAAAAATCTAAGGTCTGGCCAAATGACTTAGATACGGTTATATATATTAATAATAAACAACTTGGGGTTCGTTTGTCTTGATATAGTATGTTTATTAACCTTATAGTGTAAGAAATAAAGAAGACACAGTAAAAGTTAAATTATCTAACTTAAAGTTAAATCTAAATGATAAGGTTACAATTGATACCTAAACTTGTCTAAATTCTATTGGATGAGATGATTACGACCCATCCCCACCTTAGATTCTAAATATATCAATTTGGAGCTATTAAAAACCGAATTTTACTTTATAATAAAATAATATTTTTAGTTATTCCAAAGGTTCCCCTCTCCTCCCTTATAAAAGGGAACCTCCTCCCTCTCTTCATCACACAACTTTGAGCCTTCATGCTCGGCCAAAACCTGCCCAATTATCTTCTCCAATTACCTAGAAACATCCTAGAGGTCCTGGTCTTCTTCAAAGACCAATTTTAGTGCCTTAAAAGGAGGTCTCAAAGAGGCGCTTCAAAGAAGAGGTAATGCCCGTTACCAATTCTTTCATCTTTATTTCTTCTTCCACTTCTTCTTCTTTAGTTGTTTCATTATGAGGTAATAACATAAGTATCACTCATATACTGATATGTTATTATAAGTACGAAACAATCCTATTTCACCATCTATCTATCCTACGGAAAACGAAATCACCACGCGTGCGTACGTACGGAATACCGTCTCCACGCCGTGGTGTAATCTATTTTCCACCACCACATTACTTGGATGGGTATAATGGTGTAAATAATAACTATATATGATTATTGTAAAGTAATATTGATTTTGTAATAGTATACATACACTCTAATAAAATTCCACGATCATGGGAACGATATCATCGCACGTGCGTACGTACGGAATACCGTCTCCACGACGCGATGAGATTCATTCTCAATGATTAACCATTCACAAATGATTTTAAAGTATATATAATAAGTAATCATGAAATAAATGACATAATAATGATACTGTATTTATTTATATATATTTATGTCATCCAATTAATGCAATTTAATTCAATGAGGAAACGAAAACAACGTTCATGCGTACGTACGGCCTACCGTCTCCATGAACGGTGTATTTCCTTCCATTTATCGATCTATTATAAATATGTATATTATGAATATATATTATATATAAATCATTTTTATATTCTGGAATTATGTAATCATGATCTATATAATCATATTAATAATTACAAGTCAAAACACGGACGACAAATGAAACGATTTTACCCAAAACGCTCTTTAACAAGGATTTTAAAAAAGAACGGGTAATATAAAGTCATAAGTGAACCATATATAATATAATAATAATTAATATGATTCTTTAATAAGTTAATGACATTATTTAAATCATTATACAGGAGGTTCAGATACGTACGAAGCATATTGGACCTAAGGTAAGGGATACATTTTCAATCTCATTTTTATCCGAGATTTCTTATACGTAAGTATTTCCTAGGGTTACGTTTATCATCCATGACCATGTTTTCTAAAAATGTTTTCATAAAATTTTTACCATTCTTACATGAATGTTTAAAGTCAATTTTACCCTTTATTTACTTATTACCACATTGTATGAATGTAATCTTTCCTTTGGTTACCATATAAGGTACTTTTTTACTTTTCCGACAAAAGTACGAGGAGAATGTTATTTTTAACTTATACGGTGTGAACAGATTTTTATGGTTTCATAATGCCTGATTTTCAAGAATATTCTTCTATAATATTGCATGATTATTTTCAACAAAACCCTTATCTTTTAAAATTGCATGGAATTTTGTGAAAAGAAAATTATTTTAAAGAAGAAAGGATATTTTCCTCAAGAATTCATTTCAAGTGTTTTGTCAAAACTATTTTCCATCTAAGATGACATTATTTCATATGTGTATGTTTCAAGTAAAATGTCTCTTTGATTTAAATGGTTTAAATTTTCTTATGATGAAATGATATCAATTGTTTATGGGTTATGTTATGATGGCATGATGTTTAAGAATCTCATTTTATTACATGGGTTCTGCTATGATGTATGATTTATGATTTTGTGGAACACGAAAGAATGATTTCATTATGAGATGGATGGGACCTATATCTCCCTCCAATGCATTGGGTAAAGATTTATATCTCATGAGATAGACATGGCTGGAACGGTAAGTTAATCTGGTTCAGTATTACAGTACTGGAACTAGGATTGAACTCGATTCAGAAAGGGACTTTGTCCACTAAGACGGTCTTGGCAATAATGCCTTGGCTACTATGGAAATCATTACATGTGCTTAATGGATGCCACAATTACATGTTTTATTCCCATTCTATATTATCATGATTTATGTTTCATTATGATCTATGTCTTTTGTACTTCCATGTTTTAAGTCGTTGCTCAAGATTTTTATGTTTAAACATTACGTTCATGTTTTTAAGTTCAAATGTATATGGTATGTTTTATTTTATCCACGCTTACCCTTACTGAGCATTTGAGCTCACCATTTTTATGTTTTCTTTTCCCCTAGGATTAAAAAAAAGATTTTAGGTAAGGAAACAAAAATGGGAAGATCTTTATGGGAGATGTTGAAGATCTTTCACCACGATTAGAAGATTACGTTCCAAGTTTCAAAAGACACTAAACTATTACGGTCCTTGTGTGTCTATTTTTGTTATGTACTATGTATTCCGCAAAAGTAATGTAATTTCTATGTACGTAAAGCTTCGAGTCTCTACAATAGATCCTTGATGGATTGGTGTTATGTACCTCCAGAATGTCCCAATGAATATCAAGAGACTTAATAGATGGGATATATGAATATATTATGCTTCAATAAGTGAATAGGAAGTTATTTCCTAATGGAAAAGAAAATGGAGTATTTATACTTCATGGGTGGGGTATATGTTTGAGTAAAATATTGGTTAATTGATAATATAGGCCAAGATTTATTGGATTTTATTAATTCCCATGAATTTATTGAATTATTATAAAAAATATAGAGTTATTTGAAATTTAGATCAATCCGAAATCTAAAATAACTTTCCAAATACTCTATTACATTCAATGAACCCAAAAGTGTTTTTCTTAGGATAAATTATAATTTAGGTCAAGAAATTTCCAATATATATTTCTAAATTAAATATAAAATTGTAACATTAATTATTTTACTCCTTAGATGAACTCTTTAGGTCTATAAATATATTTATTAAATTTTATGTCATAATTATATCATCAAGATTCCAAAAAGAGTATAGTTTTCTTAAAAGTTGTATTTTATAATATTTTACCAAAGATTAAATTATTTTAAAACATAGGAAAAAATCCCCCAGATATAATTTTATAATATTATTCTAAAACAAAATTTCTTTTTATCAAATTCAAATTCTAAAATTTAAGAAATTATGTTTTAAATTAAAATGTATAACATAATGGAAATTTTTTTTACTAAAGAAAATGGAATTTTAAAATTTTAAGTGTTCTAAGTACTATTTTAGATATATTGGTAAATAAATGAGAATTAATTTATTATTTTAACCTTTGTTCATTTTATTAAAACAATACCCTATAATTATTAAATTTATTTTTTTTGTGATTGAAAAATTACCCAAGAATCAAAATAAAATTCCTTGAAAAATAATCATTTTTTACACTAAATGATTTTAGTCACATCCAGTGATTACTTATCATCAATCCACTAAATTTATTAAATTAGTTTCCTTTAGAAAAATACAATTACTCATTAAAATATAAAAATGTAAAATAAATCATTTTGATTATATTTTAGTTTTCTTGAGGTTGTTACTCTTTTTTATTGTTCTTAAGAATATTTCACATGTTATTATCATAATGTATTATTGTTTATCATGGATTGTAAAATATATATTTGTTAATTTTATTTCATTATTGAAGATGATAAAATCAATTCATTAGGTATTTTTTAAAAGGAAACAAGATAGTAAATTCCTTAGGTTTTATATTATACCCCCTTAAATAAATTGTTTCGTCACAATTTAAATTTCTCACATTCATGGATATAGATCATGATATTATTAATATTGATAAGACAAGTCAAATAAAATACATTCAAATCCTTTGTAATATTTAGTAAAGATCATTTGAATCATTTAAGGGATATTACTTTGGATTTTAAAACCTGGAGTGTAGTTAGGATAATAGTTTGGGTAATTCATAAAGATCAGATTAATACTCAATTAGGAATTTCAAGGTTATTACCCCATGGTGAATCTATAATTTATCCAATATCCAATTTATTATATATATACAATGGTGAAATTTCTATTAAACAAAAAACACTATACTTTTTTAAAAAATAGTATCTATTTATATATTTATATTTATCCATAGGGTTTTCTCAAATGTTTTCTAGTAAAAATTTCTTATGATATTAAATTTCAATATTTCTTAATATATTTACAACCCAGAATTAATGGAAACCTATGCTCCTATAATTCTACTAAATATTTATCTACAAACCAAATTAATCCCATAGTAATTAATATATTCCAATATAAACACCGAAAAAAGTAACAATGTTTTCCAAAAATAACCTTAATTCTATTAAAATCAAATTACAAACCAAACCTTTGTGATTATTAGACCTTGATAATGTATTATTAATATAAATAAATAAAAATACTTTATAGTATAATAAATAACCTTCAAATTCAATCACATATGATTTTTGTGGGATAAAACCCTCCCATTAATTATATAGGCCAGACTTCCATCTGACTAGACACAAAACTCAGCTCGAGACTAGGCTTGATAGGTATTCTCGATGCTCCTAATCAGGAAAATTCCACCCTGAGTTAAAGGAGAATCATGTTGGAATTATATATCAAAATAATCCCAAGAATAAAAAACCCAAATAGAGTAGTTATTAGGAAACTATAAACCACTAATAAAAATAAATACATTAAAATTATCCAAATAAACTACTACTAAATAAAGTGAAACTAAAAAATAGAACAAAACCAAACAAAAAAATGAAATATTATAGACAATACATATTGGTCCCCACCATCCCCAAAACAAAAAAGATCCAATTTGAAAAACTAAATGTAAAAAACTGGTACTTGTAATAAAGATCATGTATAATGATTTTAGGTTGCACAAGTAGGGTGTGAGAATAAATATCCCAGTAGGTAATTTCTATAGAGTCAAATATTTTCGTTCCGAAAATATCCCATAAATACTAGTTTGAAAATGTATATAAAAATATGGTTTAATCATTTCAAATTTCAAAAAAAAAATATTTCCTTTTTCAAAATATTTTTCTATATAATAAAACCAATTTAATTACACAATGTGAGCCGAATGAACTAAATAGGTTCAAAAACAAAATACTAGAAAATAATGATATAATTAAAAGCATGCATGAACTAATAGAGTGGGAAATCAGGCATAGCAGAATAAAATAAAACATAATGATAATAATAAAAGGATTTTCCAAAAAATCTATAAATAATAACTTGATTTACTCAGTTCCAAAATAAATGTTGTAATATGGTACATATGCATAGTCAATAACCAACTCTCCAATCTAAACTAGTCAATCTAGTGGAATATCCCACTTGGCCTCTCATAAAATCTACGGGTTCCAAACAATCACATTGATATCAATAAGAAACCATCAATAGACCCTCTATATTGTACCCAGGAATCCCATGATAATCCTACATGGTGAATGGGGAGGTCCTCACATCGGGGCTCAAACCAATAACCCATGAGAAATCTTTTTTCCAAACCCAAATACTTACACCACCTCTTCGATGACCAACTACTTGGAGAGTACGTCATGGAGTTTCATATGTCACATCAAGCCACAAAAATGTTCTAACTGGGCCTTAGTATCCTTTAAAACCATTTTCCTACCCATTCTATGATTCAAATCACGCCTACACATTATGTCACTTTACAACCAATTATCAATACATGTGAATATTCCAACTTGAAATTTAGGATTCCCAAACCCATATTCATTTCCAAAACCATTTCCTACCCAAGATGAAACTATAAAACACAATAAGATTTCACAAAAGGTAAATTATGTCATCTATAAAACCAAACCATGGTTCAAATATTCCAAAAGTTCAATTCTCTGGGAAACACATTTGAAAAACACATTGAAAACATTTCAAATCCATTAGAAAATTTAAAAGAAATTGGTATTTAAAAACATTTATTATTGAATTGAAGAGGGATGTAGAGAGGAAGTAATGGTTGGGGATTTTTGTTAAACTAGGTTAAAAGGGGGAATGTTTTCCATGAATACAATTATCATTTGCGAGCCCATCCATATGTCCACTTTGTATACACATAGATGTGCCAACATATAATGGAGGACTTGAAGAATCACCCAAATATTCTGATTCTATGTTTACCAAAAAAACCTTTCTACCACTTTTACATAACCATGGATACACAATTATTCACCCAAACCATACACAAGAACCCTAATTTACAATGAAGAAAAATATACCAAAATATAACTCAGGATAAAATCCAATGAAAGTGCTAAATTTCATTCTATGAAACCAAATATTCATTTTATAAAACATGTTATCTGTATACATATAAGATCATCAAATGAAATCATTTGAAACCCCAATTTTTTTTACCAAATATCCAATAAGTCAGACAATTTTTTTTGTAAAGACACATCACTAGTATATGAATCACATTTGGAATAAATTTCGAAGAGTTTAAGCATCAAGTTAAATGTTAATGAAATAAAATGGATGTGAACACCTACCTCTATGACATGTAATATCAATGAGACCCATGGTTGAGGAATCAGAAAGGACAAATATTATGTTTCTCACCCTAGAACAAGATAAATTGACCAATATCATCCAGCCCTCACGCTGGGGTTTATACAAAGAGATACCAATACGAGAAATAATAAGAAACTATAAGAATATAAATGAAGAAGTAGAGGTAATATTAACCAAGGAGGAAATCATCCCATATTTGAAGGAGAATCAAGAAGTTTACAAGGTGGGATGAAGGAGGAAACCTCCCAAAGCTTCCATTGGGAAGCCCAAATGAGAGGTAAAAGAGAAGAGATGACTTGGGGTTAAAAAAAGAGAGGGTAAGGAATGTATTTTCAACTTTTTAATGACCTGGGAATGTGGTGGGAATTGGATTCATGGTTGGAAAAACTGTACATTATTATGTGCACCCTAAAATAGAATATGGACACCTTTCTAGATTCTAGGAAACCATCCACCATCCTTGTTATTTTATAATGTGGAATTATAGACCCTCCATATATTGGTGTCACACATTTTCTACTAAATCTGTTGAAGTCAGGTTTTGTGTCTTAGACACCATCCTCAAGCCACATGTTTTCTCCTATGAATTGTGAGGTCCATTCCAAACCATACAAAATTTATTCAAACAAATCCATTCAATGATAAAACACTATATATGTTTTTATCCTATATATCCCTCACAGTTAACCCCCAAACAGTGCACAAATACCATGTAGAGTTCAAAACAATCCACCAAAACCTATATAGTTATAAGCCAAATTCACATCGAAGTCAACTCAAACCTCAACCAAATAATCCAACATCAAGAAAAGAATAAAATAAAATAAAAACCATGTTTGATATGTGACAATTATCCCCACCACAAAAACCTTCAGCCCCCACAAAGTCACCCATCCATATGTGGTAGAAATCTCACACAAAAAAAGAGCTGAGGTCCAACAAAACAATGGTCCATGGTGTGACCTTTCACTTAAAAAGTCACATCCAAAATTCAATATAAGAATCATACAACACCAATAGACATGGAATAACAATAAGGGTTTCTCTCCATCTCAAAAAATGATCTAGAACTAACCAACACCGGGACTGGGAACTCCTAACATGAACCAAACTGAACCAAAAATCCCCTACACAAGGGGAACCCCAAATACAGAATTGAAATCAAATAGTGAACCCATGAACTATTCATCATTTCCACAAGATGAATACATCTCCTAAGAAAGAATAACCTGCAACCAAAACTAACACATAAAAACATTGTGAACACCCAAGAGACACTAATCAAATACTCACATCCTAAAAGGGAACAACCATTATAATTACAAGAGAACATGCCAACTATGAATTTTATAACAATGTTAGTAGCTTAAATAATTTTCAAAAACTACAATGGGGAATCTTCCACCACCCCAACCCAACAATTGAGACAAAAACTACCCCATGGTTCCCCGCACCTATGGAGATCTATGAATATGCTATAAGATTCACTCTTAGGTCTATGGAGGGAGCCCTAAACTCATGAAGAAATGAATACCCCACTGTTAAGAGACAAAAACCTCTGGTTGATAATTACTCTTCGAAAATTATTTCTTATAGAACTTTTCCAGATTACCCAAATATCGACATTGGGAAAAATTATTCAGAGGATTTTGATAGGATGACTTTGTGTGACAAAACATACCACACTGGAATAAAACAAGGGAATAGTGCGATGTACTATAACTCATAATAAATGAAGGAGACTCGTCTAAAATTGGTACCTCTGGCATTCACCTCTCTCCTGTTAGGGGACCATCATGAACTCCAACCACCACCAACGTCAATTAGAATATCAACTCTGTTAGAAACATATATTCCACCATTATACTGAATAGAACATCAACAGAGACAACTCGCTCCTTTATCTCTAGAAAAAATACCTAATAAAGAGAGGAAATTTCAAATGATCCTCTAATTCCACCTCCATAGAAAAGGAGACCAATTACCTTCAGTGGTTCATATTGGCCTTCACTATCTGCAAACCTTACTGAATACCCTATATCTATTCAACTTTGATCACCTTCACCACATAATGTATGAAACATCAGATAAAATTGGTCTTAAATACCTCCCAAGACATGCCATCTTACAATCATAGTGAAACGACCACCTTCCACCACACCTAACACGAACATTCAAGAAACTCAAAATATCTCGCACGCTAAAAGCTTTGAGAGTTCTCAATGACTCAAAAAACAAATTCGATTTTTTGAAGCCACTAAATTGTTCCTAAAATACCACAATCAACATAAAATACTAGAATGGATTTAGAATAGAATGAATCTTTCAACCCACTCAGATTCTAGACATGGCTGACAACAATGAGAGGACAACTGGAAATTTTTGGATCCTTTATATATGGAATACTCTAAGATGAAAGAAAAAAACAAAACATATATTAAAAACAACCAAAATACAAAATAAAACAACACCCCAATCCAAAAAAAATTCTGGTTCAAATAAAAAAATCACAATACCAATCCAAATTTATTTTTCGAAATAACTATTTAGATCTCGCATTCATTACCTGAGGGCCCCAAGGAAAAATTTGAAATTTCAAAACCAATTTTTCAAAAACAAATCACACATAAAGTATCACAATAAAAACAAAATCATACACCAGAAACCATTTACCATTATAAATCCTCTATATAAATACCTTTTTTCAATTTAAAATTAACCCACGCCATCTAAAATAATACCAATGGAAAACTTATAATAAAATTTCATAATAAGGAACTAATTACCATGAATAACTCAGTGGCATGGAATGCAGGACATTCCACCAAGTAAGAACCATACCCTAGGAGGACTTTGAAACATACACTCGGACTCCACATGTGTCACTACACTACGTGATCCCACGTCCTCCTACTCTTGTAAGTAGCATCGATCATCAATTTAAAATCAAGTAGTAATGATTTTTCCCAATAAACCTATGGAAAATAAAAAAATAGAGTATACAACAAGAATCTATAATCCACTGATCAAAATAAATGCATAAATAGTATCCAAATGAACTACATATAATGAAAATGAATCTTCAAAACAAATCTAAAAATAAAAAGAAAATGACACGATCTAAACGTAACCTCTTGGTCCCCACCTTCTAAAAAATCATCATTCACCAGGGGAGAACACACAAACAAAAAACTCAAACCTACAAAATATTTGATGTCTACAGATATTGAGTTTTCCCAGTTGGGTGTGACCATAATCATCCTTGTATGCAATCACCAAATATTCCATAAATATCATTTCCTAAAACATTCAATAAACACATGTTTGAAAATAAATATAAAAAATAGGGTTTTATCATTTTAACAATCCAAAAAATTCATTCCATTTTAAAAAAAGTTTCCCTTATAATAAACACATATTAAATAAACAATAACAATAGAAGGACTTGAACACGTGACCAAACACAATACCTTAAAATAAAATTTATAGTATAAGATAACATGAACTAATAGAGTAAGAAAACAAGTACTGTGAAATTAAACTAAATATATAGATAATAATCATGGTCATTTCCTAAACATATATTGATGAAATACATGTAAATATTCGGTATGCAGGCACCTACCAGAATAATGGTCAACTCTTTAGCCAATGAACAATTTTCCACTCTAAACTAGCCAATCTAGGGGCACATCCCACCTGGCCTCTTAGAATATACTTGGTTTACCAACCTGTCTAATCAAGGTGGATAATAAACCCTTAATCGACCATAGAGAATTCCATCTCACATCAAGCCACACAAATGTTCCAACTAATCCTTCACATAATATGACCTTTCAAACCATTTTACAAAACATACTAGGATACCAATTAGTTCAACACATTATATCACATTAAAACCAATTTCCAAATAATTCTAAGAATCCAACAGGGAATTTATGATTTCCAAACCCCACCCCATTTCCATAACCATTTCAGAACCCATTATGACACCATATTACGCACTCATGTGTTCTTAATGGGCCTTTATGTCATATAAGAAACCAAACCACACTTCTAAGATTCCAAATGGGTCAGACATTGGGAAACAAAAATGAAAATCACACTGAAATAATTTTGTAACCACAATTCCATTTAGAACACATTGGGATTTTATAAAAGTTATTGAAATGTAGAGAGCAAAGATATGAAGGAACGAGAGGGGGGAATTTTGGAAACTATGTTAAAAGGGGGGCTTTAAAGGGAAGACCATTATTATTTTTGATCTCATCCAAATAAGAACCTCATACACATATGGATGTGTCCACATCCATATATAACAATAGAATCCGAGTCAAAATATAAAAATTCCATGTTTAGAATCATACAAACATTGAAATCACTTTTACATAACCATCAATCCACAAGGAAGAACCCAAACCACACACACCAAATCTAATATACAATGAAAACCAACATACCAAATATAACAGAGTCCAAACACCACCACAATTTCTCAATTTCATTCTATGAAACCAAATAATTTTTTTATCAAATCCATTATATGCATACATATTGGATCAACAATACAAATCATTTGAGAACCCCATTTTTTCCAAATTTTCAACAATGAAACACTATAACAACTTAAATTAACACATCACTAGTAAGAGAATCACATTTACAAATAATTTTCAAAAGATAAAAAATTAAATGGATTGTTCCATAAATCAAATGGATGGAAACATCTACATTAACAACATGCAATCACAACGAGACAATTAGAGGAGTAAGAATAAGGCCCAATGGTTAAACCATACACCATGCAATTAAAGATATCAACTAACATCAGAATACCCTCATCCTATTATTCAGAAAATGAGAGACCAATCCAAGAAAGATGAATAAATATGGACAAGATATAAGAATATGGAGAAGAAGATGTGCCCAAGGAGGAAACCACCCATTATTTTATGTAGAAAAACCAAGATTCAAAGGTGGCAGGAAGGGGATGCCTCCCGAGTCTACCCTAGGGTTGTATGAATAATAGTAATTAAATTGTAGAGGATTTAGGGAGAAATATCCATAAGGAAATGAAAATAATAAACTTTTTAATGACTTGGGAATGTCTCATGGTTTTCTCCCAAGGATTGACAAACTATGTGCACCATACTAGAGAACAAGGACACCCTAAAATGTGTGGAAAACATTTTATTTTTATCTTCAAAATTAGGAATCCTCCCTCCTCAATTTTAACTTGGTTTCCCCTAACTGTGTGATTTTTGTGCACTATTTCCCTAACACCCTCCTTGAGCCACACAATTTCACAAAGGACATACATTGTTTATGCCAAACTATGTATAAATCATGATAAGAAAAATTTGAAAGAAGAAAAATAGATAGAAACACTCTCATCCTATATATTCCCCATGTTTAACCACCATTCCATATACAGGGATTTTGAAAAATATGAAAAGGCACCTGGAACCTCCAAATTTGAAAAGATGTTCTCGAGAACTCGAATCATACCTCACCCAAACAATCCAACATCCTGAAATGAAAATAAATAAAAAATAACAAAATTCTAGGTGTAATATTTTTAACCACCCAAAAAACATTCTAACTACATAAAGGCACCAAGCCACACGTGGAACAAATCTGTTGCTCACAAAAATATGAGATCCAAGAAAAAAAAGTTCCACACTGTGACCATTCACTACACAAGTCACACCCCACTAGATCTAAAAGAATAATTAAACATGAAGAACCACATGGTAACAAGAGAGGGTTCTCCCCACCATATTAAATGAGCTAGCACTGAACAACATTGGGATTGGGAACTCCCAACATTAACCAACGTGAACCAATAATATTTTTCATGAGTGGAATCCCAATAATTGTATTAAAAAAGAATAGTAAACCTATGATTGAATCATCATTTCCTCAACATGAAAAAAATATATAAAGAGATCACAATAAAAAACCACAACCATCTAATTAAAATACAATAAAATCCCAAGAGTAACTAATGAAACGATGACTTCTATAAAGGGAAAAGCACTATAGTTATAAGATATTGGGGCCAATATGTTTTTTACATCATGGGAAGAAACATACAAAGTTATAAAACACTATAATAGAGATACTTCATTCATATCCACACCATCATTAGAGAAAAAAACTAGTACAAGGTTTCATGAACCCATCCCTCAAAAGATACCAATTATAGGCATTAAATGAATACATGGAGATAATGACCCTCGAGTCCCACCTCTAACAGACTAATGGTTAGAAAATAGCACCATGGGAATATAGATCTCACAATATGGGATGCAGTAACATTTAAAGGAAACAAGACCAGGAGATAAGATGGTCCACACCCAAAAAACACAATGATATGTATATATATATATATATAACAAATCCAAAAACCATCCCACATCCATGATTAAAATAGAACTAGTACAAATACAGTTATACTACAATGTAAAATAACCAAAATCAATAGAATGAAAAAACGCTGAAATTGTCCCAAGGATAGAGATAGTAACACCTAGCATGGTCTACATAATCCTCCAAGAATACTAAAAGTAATTTTTCATATATTGGGTAAGAATACCAGTATACTCAGTAGAAAAACCTATGTCTCTCATGAATATGTGAGGGAAGCATCCTAATGCTCACATGTGAAATAATAGAACCAAATAAAAATAATAGGTATATTAACCATCACATCCTCACTAAGGCATGCTCACTAAATTACCCAAGTAAAGTACTATAATATAAGTAAGTCACAACAATGTTGGGGTACCTCACACCACATTACCATTTATTTACCACTCTCATACCCTTACATAATTTTTCCTGGAGCTCCCAACTCTTCCAAAGATACCACATCACAACCCACTTGCACACAACTAGTCCTCAAACCACTTCCCACTTACACACATGTGGTCCTCACAACACATCCCACACACACACACATGTTCCTCCCACACGTCCCACCCACGCACACATGTGCCACACAACAAACCTCTCCCGCACACACTGTGGCCTCACTAAACCTCACATCTCATACTAAATACCCCCATAGAAATCACATCACAACTCATCCTGATGACATGGGGGAAACAAAAAACCTCACCTGCACACACCTAGGCAACCATGTCTCACCACATTATTCCCAAAAAAACATGGTTTTAACCACCTGGATGTGGGAGGAGGGAAAAATGGATTAACATCCATCCATCCTCCCACTAATTTTTTTGAAAGGCACACCCCCATGACGATGGGGGTGTTCCGAATGTAGTTCTCAACAAGGGTCTGGTGAGTATTCAAATGACAAGGAAAAATTAATGTATATACATATATTATACCAAACACTGAAGCCCAACCTATGGGTTCCTAGATATAAATCTACCCACAATACTAATACCTTTTCTTCTACCTCTAAATGAAATTATATATGTACATAACAAACATTTAATAATGAAAAGATCTTGGAAAAAAATGTGGCTTCACGTTTCCCCACATTTAACAGTCATTCCTGATTTTTCATTAACCATTTCAATTCGGTTATCTGAACTATCCAAAGCCTTTAAAACTTTATTAAATGATTATTTATTCATCCATCACCCTCCAGGAAATATTAGGTAGGTCAAAATAGTAAACACTATAACAAACAGCCGAGAATTGGTAGATTTCTAATAACAAAATTACACAAATTCTCATTATAACACATTTTAACACATTCATTATAAATGAGGTGAATATTTATACATGTTAATCCTGGATAAACTCCAATTTAATTACCCATACATACAATATTTTCATTATTCAAACTCATCCTGCTTGTATCACATATCAATGGAACCGCCACCAAACTCACAACCACATCTAGTTACACATTACCACACAATAAGTTCATATCCTATATATAAAATACTTCCCATACATACCACAATCAAACAATATTTATAACTCCCAGAGATTTTTAGATTTTTTTTTTAAAATTAATTAATATTTATGATATTATTACATTTCACTGGACACCAATATCGCTTGTGTTATACGCTACATCGACTTGGATTGCGCTGCACGAAACACCTACTAGGCCTTCACAACACTCAAAAAAACTTCTCTGGTGCTACATGCAACACTAAATTGGATTTTACATCATAGAACAACAATTTGGATTATGTTACACACCACATATATTTGGCATATGTTACACAAAACACTGACTTGGCCTATGTTATGGGCAACACAAATGTTTCTACAAAACATCATTTTATTTTTATAATTATTTAATCTTGATAATTATAACCTAGATGTTAAAAATAGTAAAATTAATAGGGATAAAAAAATTTAAAATATTTTTTACAATTATTTTAATGAAATGAAACATAGTTATAAGAAAATATATAATTCTTGGTAATGTCCCAATATGTTTAAAAATATTATTTTCTCAAATACACTACATTTGTTATCATTTTCTGAAATATAATAAAATTAATTTTAGTCACATTTCAAATTTTAATTTTATAATATAAATCAATTTTTTTAATTCCTAATATCAAAATTTCCCTATGTAGAATTTTTTCAATATTTTTGAAAGACTTCATTTTTTATGAATAGTGAAAACTACTATATTTTAGTTAAAATGAATTTTTGGTTTAATTAATTATCAATGTTAAATTATACTTTTTAATTCATTTTAAGGTTCTTTTAGAGAAATTATTAATCTATAAATAATATTTAGTTCATTATAAAAAATTTCTATTTGAAATTGAAAATAAAAACATAATAAACTTTTGGAGATTTTTCTATATAAAAAACCAATAATTTTGTCATGTATGATGGATTAGCATTAATAATAATTTTCTAGATTTAATGAATTTAATATATATAAACCTGTAAACACAATTTTTTAAATCTTTATATTTATATTTTAACAATTCCATGTTAAATTTTGACAAAAATTGTTAATGAAGGATATTAAAATTAATCACACCTATTGAGACCAAATTAAACTTCATTAGAGACTAAACATTATTATTCAGGTCACAAATGATCTAAAAACTTTTCCAAAACCAATTTTATGTCCATAAATAGGACCTAAACCATGATTTTTTTTGGGTTTTATATTACTTATTTAGGTAATAACATGTGCACACCTAAGTTGTTTTTAAAAAATCCATGTGAATACTTTTCCTTCCCTATAAAAAACCACCAAATCTCTCCCTTCCTTACACTTATTAAACCTCATAATTTTTTCCATTACCTGACCAATAAACTTCCTAAAAATCCATCCTTACTCCTAGAATCCTTCCTTTAAAAATAATGTAATCCAAGAAAACCACTTTGCATAAACCCGATGGAGTTTCCTGGTTAAGATGTAACTTCTTCCCTCTAGTCCTATCACTTATTTTCCATATCCCCCCCATAAAATATATTTTTTATATTATTATATAAAAAAACCTGTATCACAAATCTACTATTATGTTTTATCATAAAAATTAATTACACATACACACACGTCCATATAATGTGTAACAAACATACTGTTTCAGTGTACGATGAACTATTGCCTCGCTAAATGATGATTGATAATTTTTCCATTACAAATTGTCATCATTTTTATTATGATGGAAAATAAATATATATATTATATATATTATATTTATAATTTCATTATTATTATGAAATTTTTATTTGGAGGATTCCTTTAGGAATTCCATCTTATGTAAAAATGATAATTTCATTTCAGTTAGTGTGGACTATCATCCCCTCAAAGATATATGATTAATTTATAAATTTGATGGATTTTATAAAAGATATTTATATTAACTATATATGATATCATAATTCTACTGTAATTATGATATATATATATATATATATATGTGTACATTATTTATATTCTATCAACATGACAATTAGATAGAAATAGTGTCCATGTGTAGGTACAATCAACAGTCTGCATGAATGATGAATTTCATTTCACACTAATATAATATATAGATTATTATAATATAGAAATTATACATATAAATGGTATTTATATCATGTTTTAAATTCTTAAAATCATGATATTAAGTATAAATACCCAAGATATATCAAATTAAGACACATTTGAATTATAAAGAAAATAGTACCTGAGGTGAATCTTTTACATACAATTGTAAACAAGAGTGTAATATAAGGTTGTAATAAAATCATATATGGTATAAGATATAATAACATGGTTATTTAAAATAATTATAATAAATTTTATTTATTATACAGTTTGTTTGAATGTGTACAACTAGAGTCAAGACAAAAGGTAATGGGATTTCATCTCACCTTTTACTCCCATGAGATACGTGCTTTGTTTGCCACTCATTCCTTTTGTGTGGAGTATGTACATCCCTTTACTGTATTATATTTTTATTATACCTAAATATATGAGTATTAAAATATAATTTATATTAAATTTAATTCATGGTTTTTATATTTCAAATGATTCAAAATCTGGGAAAATGTTTTTTATCAATTCGCCTTCTTTGAGGCACATGTTTTCTTATGCATCTAAACTCATTTTTGAGGATTAAATACTTTACTTATACTTGTTATATCATGAATATAATTTTTTCATGATATTTTATTTTATTACATGGGGAGTATTATTTAATTTCACCATGTTATAATATCTTATTGAGACTATCCCATCGCCTTTTGAGATTATTAATGTTTATGCATTCTTTAATGAAATCTTATGACCAATATCTCAATAAATCTAAGGAAATTTATTATACTATATTTATTAAAGATATCCTCTTGTTTTAGTAACATTTTTTAACTCTTTGGTAATTATGATAATGCTTTTAATTAAAATATAACAGTCTATCTCTTCTGTACCAAATCTATTGTATCAAAAAAAGACCATGTTTTCGATATTGTTTTCAAATATGTTTTCAAAATATCTATATAGAAAATTTTCATGGAAAAAGGATATAAAAAATTACAAATTTTTTTCAATGATTCCTTTATATTATTTCAAATATATTTTAAAAATAATTTTTTTTTCAAAAGTTTTTATGTTATAAAATCCATCTTTGAAAAAAAATAAACGATATTTTCATCAAGGATAATTTTTGAAAGACATTTCAAATTTATTTTCCAACCAATATGAAATATTTTGATGTTTTACGTTCCCTTCTAGGAAATGATATAATGGTTAAATTCATATCATTTCAATTAGTAGGATTTTCTTAATGTCAGGTTATTTAGGAAACCCTTTTATCCTCTACAGGTAATATAATTATTAAATCGGTTTCAATTTCATAGGTTATTTGATTTTGAAACCTGCTTCTTTTCATGGGTTTTACTTTTATGAGATGATTATGAAGACTATTAATTTTACATAGGTTATTATGTGGTTAATTTTTATTGATAACCATGTCATATCATGATTTATGATTTCATGTTTATAGAACACATCTCATTTCATGGGTCATGGCATGATGAATGTTTTGTGGCACAAGAATGTATGATTTAATTATGTGATGGGTGGGTCCTATATCTACCTCAAATTAATTGGTCAATGAAAATTTTTATATGAGATCAAAGGGTATGTAGGTTGATCCCAATATAGAAAACAAGAAGGTAAATGGGTCATAGCCTAAGTCTAAAAGAAAGAGGCTACACGGGTCGTAGTCTAGGACCAAAAACAATTAGATTCATGGGTTGTATCCTAGGACTAAAAGAAACAAGGTACATTAGTTGTATCCTAAACCAAATAAAAAGTCGGTACATGGGTTATAGACCAATCCAAAAACTAATAAGGTACATGGGTTATATCCCAAACCTAAAAACAGGAATGTACATGGGTAGTAGTCCATGACTAAAGGAAACTGGGTACACGGGTTGTAGCTCATGCCAGTAAACAAGAAGGTATGTGGGTTATAGCACCAACATAAAAGTAATATGGTGCATGGGTTGTTTGCCAAAGCCAGCAGAAGGAACATCGGTCATAGCCCAATATAAACATTTTATAATGGTCTTGGTAGGTCGCCCTGACATAAATGTGTTTTTTCTTATATGTATTCCCCTAATCCTATGTTCAATCTCTTCATTATTATTTCTAGGATTATGCAATTTATTTAATTATGGTTCATGTATTAGGAAAAAAGAATATTTATTATGATCTCCAATATGAAGGTTATGATCTTCAAATGTTTTTCTCATGTTCCGTACCCTTTGTCTCATGTTATGCTTATGTATTTTCATTATTATCCCTGACTGAGCATTTGATATCTCCCACTTTTTATGTATCCTTTCTATAGGTTATGAAAAATGTTTTAGGTAGAAGTAATAATGGTTTAGATCATTATGAGAGGTTTTTATGATTTTGAACTATCCTAGAATATTATGTTTCCTTGTTTCCAAAGATATTAATTTATTATAGTCCTCAAGGGTGTCTTTTTGCAATGTACTAAATATTCATTTAGAATATGGAATATCCATATATGTTATGCCTATTACTGTGTATTTTGGAAAATGAAAGGTCTAGACATATATTGGAATAATGGATGAGAAAATATTTGTGAGATACCTAGGTATATTTCTAAGGATATGTCTTCAGATGTATCTAAGGATGAAAAAATGTTTAGGAATATAACCTAGATTTTTTATAAAGGATATAATGGGTGGTTTCCTAGAAATAAATAATTTTTTGAATACTACAAGTGGATGTGCCTCTAGAAAAGGATTACTTAAGGGAAACAACTAGTAAATAAGGTTCTAAGATGAACTTCAGGTAATCTGATACACGACAATGGGCCTTACTACACACAAGGTTTGAAACTCCCAAAAGATATTCTTTGGGAATTAACAAACACATAATGAACCACCATGAAGGATTTAGGTAGAAGTTTGTTATGATTAATTAAGGATAAACCTATGGTTTAATATATTTATGGTAGGATTCATGATTTATGCATCGTATAAGTAATTTTCCATGATTATGTGGTTTTATTCTATGATATATGTTTCACACCATGTGATTTTTGGTTTTATTCAATGGATATAACTATAAGGAACATCGTTAAAATTGAACATTTCAGTTGTGGAAGGTAAGAACATTAGGAAAATCAATTTTATAAGTGGAAACATGCTAATTTAAATCTTGAAGGTGGTATGAGTATTGGTTATACTTCTAAAGATAAAGAGACCGAAAACGGAAAGGGAATGTTATGAGATGTTCTTTTAACTATTGGTTACATTAATCATAGGAAGAATAATTAGATTACAATTGATGAAACTTAATACATGATTCATATGTCATATTCTAGGAATAATTTTTTAAGGGATAAGGGGATGAGTAAGGAGTAATGGTTTAATAAAAAAAGTAGGATTAATGAAGTTTATGTTTTTTATTCAAAGACTATGTTATATGAATCCGAAAATATATAAATATTTTTGTTATAAGTTTTCAGTAATGATTGAAAATACTATTTTTAATGGTGATGAATACATAGAAAATTAAAATATTTATTAATTGATGGTAACTCTTAATATGGTCAGGATATTTGGAAAATTGGGTTTCATTTGGATAAAGAAATGATTGATTTGGATAATGTTAATTCGATAGTACTCATTACCTAGAAATCTGATTGTTGATTGCTTGAAAAAGTGATATATATCATCATTTATGAAGTTTACATATTCTTGGATTTAAATAATATATCTAGTAATATTTGTAATGATGAAGCATTCATACTTTCCAAAAGTATTTATGGTAATTAAGGTTGTTACCATGTTTCAAAATAATATACGATAATGGTATTCACATGCTTAGAATGTTAAAAACATGTTGTACATTGGGATATATGGGGGATGATTGTTAAGAATATTTCAAGAGATCATTATAATTAACATTGTTTTCGTATTTTGGATGTTTTATGTGGTTAAATATTTATAAAAAGCTTAAGTTAAACATCTGATGAAGGAAGTAATATTAAAGTCTTATCATTGAATAGGAGGATTTGTGCATATTGGATCACATGTTCAGGATACTTTGTGTTGATAAAAAATGATAAAATATGGTATGGAATATCATGGATAAAATGTTCTTTTAGTACTTCTGGAATGAAATATTCACCTCCCTTTTTAGATAAATATGTGATGTGGTTCAAAAATAAAAAAGGGTGAGATTTTCCCGAAATCATGAATGTATATATTGTCTTAAAAATTATTCTACTTTATGAAAAAAGGATATTGAAACTAGTAATGTTGTGCCCATACCTTTGTTTCTGAAGAATCAGAAGGTCCATTTGGTCATAAAAACTTTATGGATTTATTATTGATAACTTGATCATAACCATGTTCTCTATCACTCTTCATTAAAACATAAAAGTTATATTTTCCTTCCATGTCCATGTTTTTAACTTCCAACCTAAGTTCTCCAATGTGAAAAGCCAATTATATGTTACATTGGGTAAACATTATGGTCCCACATTTCCATTTTAAGGGATGTTTTAGTATTCAATTTTATGATGTGAGTTTCTATGAATGAGACCATCTAGTATTAAACTATTGATAACCCAAATGAAATTCAAGAGTTAAATTCATTTTAAGGGTAGTTTAATGTAACACACTGAGATTTTGTGAATTATTTTTTTGGAATTAATTTATCTTTTTGATATTTTTCATTTTACATGACACTGGATATAGTAATATTTATATATTAGAACACTAATTAAAACATTCCTTTCACATGAAACCAATTTGGTTTGTGTTACAGGCAATACCAACTTGGCTTTCACAAAACGCAATACCAACGTGGCCTACAGAACATGCTACACCAACGTGGCTAGCCCTCCACACAACACCAACTTCTCTTGTGTTACACATAACAACAATTTGTATTGTGTTACGCACCACCCTGATTCTTCATATATTACAACCAATACTGAATTGTCATATGTGACACACAACATCGATTTGTAATACGATACACACAACACTAATAATTCTAAGGATCCTCATTTTATTTTTAAATTATTTAATCATGATAATTATAAACCATACATCAAATACAATAACACGAATAGTGATACTAAATTTGAAAAAAAATTATAAATTTTTTGAATAAATGAAAATATTCATAATGAGAGATTATTTTTTTAGAAATGTCCCCGTATGTTTCAAAATAGTATTTTCACAAACAAATATATTTTAATAATTTTTTTGTGAAAAATAATACAATTAATTTTAGACACTTATAATTTTAATTTCATAAAATAAACCTCATTATTTAATTCCAATCATTGAAATTACCCTAGGGTAGATTGTTGGGGATTTTCTAAGAAACACAATTTTTTATGGACAGTGAGAACAACTGCGTTTTTGTTAAAAATTTCCATTTATTTAAATAAATATTAATGTTAAATTATATTTAAAACTGATTTTGAGGTCATATTACATATATAATAGATAAATTAATAAAAAAAAATCATTATAAACAATTTCACTATTAAATTGAATATAAAACATAACAAGATTTTGAAAAAAATTAGAACCTAAAAACCAATAATTTTATCCCCTCAATTGGATTAGAATTAATCTTAATTTTATGGATTATGTGAATTGAATTTAGAAAAATTAACATAAAATATTTCATTATGTATAATATTTAGATTATAATAATACCATGTTATATTTTGTCCAAAATAATTTGTAAAAGTGATTAAAATTAATCACTACGAATAAGGCCAAATTAAGATTAATTAGGAGAAAAACCATAAAATTAAGGGCCCAAATAATATATACACTTGTAAAAAACCTATTTAATGTTCCCATATCATCCATAAAACTTATGTTATTTTTTTTTTGTTTTTATGAATTTTTTATGTAATAACATGTGTAAACCTAACATGATTCTAAAAAATCCAAGTGAGTCCTTTTCCTTCCCAATAAAATCTGCCAGCTCTCCCACTTCCTCACACCTATAAAAACTATAATGTTTGGAAAATAACTACCTAATACAGTTATCATATATCCTAACATACTCCTAGAGTCATTCTTTTGGGAAAAATTAAATCCAAGAAATCCTTTTGACACAAACAAAATGTAGTTACCTGATAAAGGCGTAATGTATTCTCTCAAGTCCTTTATTTTATTTTACTTCAAAAACCCCTGAAAATGTCTATATTATATGATTATATAAAAACTCTAGTATCATAGTTACTCTATTATTTTATTATGTAATTAGTTCAATATAAACATACACATACACCTTCAAATCAGCAACAAACATATTGCTTCTACGTATGACCAACAACTACCTCATGAAACAATGATTGTTCATTTTGTATTACCACATATCATGGTTGACATTATGATTGAAAATATATTTACATATTATATTTATTATATTTATAATTTAAATATGATTATTAAATTTGTCTTTGGTAGATACCTTCACATTTTCCATCTTATGTAAATATGATATTTTTATTTGCAGAGATGTGGACTACCGCCCCCTCACAGTGATATGATTCATCCATACTCAACATGGATTGTGTTAAGGATGCTTATAGTGAATATATAAGATAGATATGATATATTTGAAATAATTTAATAATGATATATATATATATATGTCTTTTACATTCATTCTATCAACCCGTCTATTGAATATAAATAGTATTCATGCATACATACAGCCTACCGTCTGCATGGAAGGTGTATTCCCTTACGAACTTATAAACACTATAGATTATTATAATGCATATATACTGTATATACATGATATTTATATAATTTCTTACTTTCTGTAAATCATTAAATAAATTATAAATAGAGAATATATAACAAATTAAGACACATGTGAATACTGAATAGAATATTACCCAAAGTGATACATTAACAAAGGATTGTTAACAAGAGGGAAATATAAGGCCATCATAAAACCATATATGGTATTATATATAATAATTTGGTTATATAAAATATTTATAAAAAATCAATATTTGTGATACATGTGTTTTTATTGTGTATGAAGAGAGTAAACACACAAGGGGATTTCATCGTAGATTTTATTCCCATGAGATACGAGCTATATTCACCAATAGTTCCTTTTATGTTTGGTAAATAATACCCATTATTGTATTACATGTATCTTATAACTAAATTTATGGGTATTAACATATTTTTTTATGAACTTTAATTCATGGGGTTCATGTTTCAAAAGATACCAAATTTGGTAAAAATGTTTTGTATCAATTCGTCTTTTTTGAGACTCGTATTTTCTTAAACACCTAAAAACTTTTTCAAGGGGTATATACATCAATTTCACATGTTATATCTAGATTATACTTATTTACATTATATTTTAATATTCCTATTATTTCTTTTTCTTATATGGTCTATACTATCCCAAGTCACCAATTTATAAGAGTTTATCGTGATAATCTCATAGCTTTTTGGGATTGTTTATCTTTATGCTTCACTTGATGAAATGCTATGATCTATATATCAGGAAAACTGTTGAGTTTTCTTCTACTTAATTTATTGAATACATCCTCTTTTTAGTACCATTTTTTATCTCTTTCATACATAAAAAAATTTTATGCAAAATTTGACCATCTCTCTCTACGGTCAGAAATCTAATTTATTAAGAAAACTATGTTTTTTGAAAAAAAATTAGAAATTTATTCAAAAAATCCTTAAAGATGATTTTCAAGGAAAATGGATTATAAATTTTTTGTTTTAAAATATTCCTTTATATTTTATCAATTTTTTTCAAAGAAAAGTGTTTTTAAATGGTTTAATGTTACAAAAATCATCATTCAACGAATAAAGTATATTTCACTCAAGAAACATTTTTGGAAGATGTTTCAAAATTATTTTTTATCTAAAATAAAATATGTTGATTTTAATCTTCTGATTATAGGAAATTATCTTAATTTTCCATTCATATCCACTCTATCAAAGGGTTATTCTTAATTGTATGGTATTTATGAAACCTGTTACTCTTCTACGGGTTATATTTTTTTGATAACTATTTCTCTTTCACGGGTTATACTATTTTGAAACCTGCATCCTTTCATGGGTTACAATTTAATGAGATGATTATGAAACCCAACTATCATCAATTGGATATGAATTGATGAAATGTATTTTATAACCATTTCATATCTTGGGTTATCATTTGATATTTTCATAACACGTCTCTTCTCATGGGTCGGGACATGAGGAATGTTTTTTGGCACTGACATGCATGATTTAATTATGTGATGGGTGGTACATATAACTCCCTATAATTCATTATGGTAATGATATGTTGTACATGAGATCAAAGGTTACTTGGAATGTAGCACAATACCAAAAACCATAAGGTGCATGGGTTGTATCCCATGCCTAAAAGAAATAGGGTACATGGGTTGTAACCCAATCCGGAAAACAAGTTGGTAAAGGGGTTATAGACTAGACCATAAAGAAAGAAGTTACACTAGTTATAGCCCAAACCTGTAAACAATCTGGTACATCGGTTCTAACCCAAGCCAGAAATAAATAGATTACCTAGGTTATTTCCCAATCCAGAAAACAAGAAGGTACATTAGTTATATCCCAGGGCTAAATGAAATAGGATACACTGATTGTAGCCCAATCCAATAATCAAGAATTTCTATGGGTTGTATCCCAAGTCATAAAATAGATGGGTGTATGGGTGTTTAGCCCAAGCCTGCATTAGATACCTAGGATTTATACCAAGAATACCATGTTATAATGGTCCTGGTAGGTGGCCTTAACATAAAATTTTCAATTCTTATTTTTTCTTCAAATCCTATGTCTTATCACATTGTACCAATTTCAAGGATTGTTTTGTTTATTTCCTTACGGTTCAAGGATTATAAAAATTAAACCTTTATTATGATCTCTAATATGCATGGTGCGATCTTCAAATATTATTCTCAAGTTCCATAACCTTTTTTCAAGTTATGCTTATAAATTTTCTTTATTAACCCTTACTGAGCATCTGACCTCACCCCTTACTTACGTTTCCTTTCTCTAGGTTATGAAGGAAGGTTTTAGTTATATATACTAATGGTGTAGATATTTATGGGATATGTTAAATAATTTTCTCTAGGAAAGAATATTATGTTCACATGTTTCTAAATACCATATACTATTGCGGTCTTCATCCATGTAATTTTTAAATTTACTAAATGTTCATCTAAAATGATGGAATATCCATGTATGTTAACCCAGGATTTATATAATATCTCAACTTGAGATTATGTTACACCACCAAAGACACACCATAACACAAAACTATTCTCACAACTATGATATAACACAACCAAGAACAAATCCACACATCACATAACCCCATGTACCAAGGAAAAACACATTCCCAAATTTAATATCGCACACCTTAATTAATTTATTTTGATAATTAAGGGTTTATCATAGAAACTTTATGATCTTGGAGAATCCATTCATTAGATAAATATATATTACCAAAAAAATCATATAAAATTGTCCAACCAAAAATTAACAACAAGAATTCCATAAATAATTTAGTCAAAAATAGGTCTTGTAATGACCAGGATTTATATTATGTAGTTAGCGCCTACAAATCAAAATATCAACCAGAAATAACTAGTAAGGTAAGATCATTTTTTTTACTTTTCATAGCCCCAAATATTGATCTTAAACCGGTTCAATTAGCTTTATTAATCTAAATTCAACTATATTCACAAAGTAATCATCTATACACCCACATTACATGATGAAAAATAAGTAGAAACAAAGGAAATCCTACCTCAAAAGGGATTAAAAGTTCTTTTAATGATAATGGACCACTTGAATGCTCTCTGGTCACCTCTCCCCTTGGATATTCATTCTCCCGAGTATTTCATGGAATTACTGCACCAACCAAAACCATAGAGAACCACATTAGAAACAAGGTAGATAATCCTCCATCACTTGGTGAGATATATGGGGGGGAAAGGTGATCAACCTAGAAAAATGCAAAAAATTGTGGAGGAATGAACCTTGGATCGAAGATCAATAGATATGGATTGGATAATAGAGCTAGGAATAAATCCATTGTGTATGGAACCTCAAAATGCTGAATTGGGATCAATGAGTCACTAGGGTTCATGGGAGAGTTTCTACATCAATAGGGTTAGACAACTCAATGAATTAAAAAAAATAAGACATTACAGTAATGGGGATTTCCTGATATGTAATCCCCTTTCACGTAGCATAATTACTCGAGGATGGTTTCCCCCAAAAACCCTATCACCTTTCGATTTATTTTATTTTTCCAACCCTAAAATTTTATATGTCATTAACCACACATAAAAAGATATGAAAACAATATTAATTCCATGTAATCTATTAGCAAGATTTGTAATCCTCGCTGCAATATTGTTTCACCACTAACTCCAAATAAAATTCCAAGGTTCTCTTACAAACATATCCAACAACAAAACGTAGAAATGTAATGGGTTGGGATGGAACATAAAATTATATTATATACCTATAAAATCATTATCTACCTTTAGAATCTAAAACCAAACCCATAAGAAAAGGGTTCCAAATATCCACCCAAAGACATTCCTCTCAATATTCTCACCAGACCAGAAATGTTACTACCAGTCAAACCCTCCAACCGAAATGACTCCACGGACACAAAGCATGCACAACCACACTACCAAATCCACAATCTTCCTCCTTTCACAGATCCACATTACCCCACAACAACCGCACGACGACTACATCCAATTAATTTTACTATCCAAAACTTATGAATTAGGTAATTTCATCCTCAATGTCAAGATACTATCCACACTATGAATCAATTTCAAACCCGAAAGAGTTTAAAATTATTTTAGTGAATACATCTTGATTATGAATCTAGTATTCCCCTCTTTATATGTCATCTCTTTATCACACCACACATATTTCAATTTAAGGTAAATACCTGATTTTACAAAAAGAATTTCAAACATCACTTTTCAAAACAAAATAGGGAAAATGAAAACACAATACAACTTCATGTACTGGGAACATACTTATGTTTATCACTCCTAATTACTCTCCTCCTAACCACAATGTATCCACAACACATTAACCAAATAAATTGTCCATCCACACAGCCCCTTATCTTGATGATCTTGGATCTTTACTAGTTGCTCCATGAGTGTCACGTCATCCTCAATATCCAAATCTCATCAGTCAAGGATGCGGGTTTCATCATGAAGATACTGAAAACATTGAGATGCATGAATGACATCATGGATCTTCTCCAACTATGGTGTCATTTCCAATTGGTACGTCACATTGACAACATTCCCTAACACCTCAAAGGGCCCGATTAACATGGTAAAAATCATAAAACATCATCCAAACCACTTCTTCCCACATCGATGGGAAACCATCAAGAAGACGTAGTCCCCAACATCAAATACCAAGGGCTTCCCACTATGATCAACAAATTATTCTATCATCCTTGCGTTTCTTTCAACCTCTCATGAAAATCTAAACTTTTTTTGTCATTCTCTGCACTACAATGGTCAGTATCATTAGTCATGAATCTATTGTATTCAAAATATCCTTGTTTTTTAAAATAAATTCCAAAATATTTTCAAAAGATCATTGGAGATCATTTTCAAGGAAAACAGATATAAAAAATGTCATATTTTTTCAGAGATTCTTTAAATATTGTTCATAGTTATTTTAAAATTAAAAGGATTTCAAAAGGTTTTTTTAAAAAAAATCCAATAAGAAATGATATTTTCTTGAAGAAAATTTTTTAGAAGATATTTCAAAAATTAATCTCCATATAAGATGACATCTTTTGATGTTACTTATAACCTTATATGAATTTATCTAAAGGTTCCATTCATATCCTTTGTATGAATGGTTTATGATTATTATTATGGTCTTTATGAAACCCGTTTCTCTTCCATTGGTTATATTTTTGTGAAATTAATTTCTCTTTCATGGGTTAATATGAATTTGAAACCCACTTATTTTCATGGGATACACGTTATGATTATGAAACTTATCTATCTTCCAAAGGATATGATGTGATGAATTGTCATTGATACATATTTCATCTAATGGGTTATGATTTGATGTTTATAGAACACATATCTTTTTTTGGGTTATGACATGATGAATTTTTGGTGGCACACACATGTATGATTTAATTATATGATGGTTGAGACCTATATCTCCATAAAATGCAATGTTGTAATTACATGTTATAAATGTGCTAAACGGGTACCCGTGTTGTTGCCCAAGACTAAAAAAATAAAAGCTACATGGATTTTATCTCTATCCAAAAATAAATATGGGGCATGGGTTATGGCCCAAGACTATAAAGGAGAACATACTATGATTGTATCCCAAACCAAAAATTAAGAGGGTACATGAGTTGTTTTCTCAAGAGTGTAGCAGGTACATCGGTCATATCCCAATCCTAACAAGTTATAATGGTCTTGGTAGTTATCCTAGACAAAAAAAATTCTATTCTTATATATATACAAATAATTTTATGTCTTATACCTTCATTATGATTTCAAGGTGTATGTTCTTTATTTCCCTATCATTAATGTATTATCATCTTCCAAAACATATTATGATATCTAATATGTAGGGAATGATCGTCAAATGTTATGATCATGTTATTTACCATTTTTTCATGTTGTGCTTGCACATTGTTTTTATTAACCCATATTGAGAATATGATCACACCCATTTCTTATGTTTCCTTTCTCTGGCTTTTGAAGAAATGTTTCATGTATAAGTAGTAAACGTGTATATCTTCATGGGAGAAGTTGAAAATAATTCACCATGATATAAGATTATATTTCCAGGTTTCCAAAGACTCTAATATATTATAGTACTCTAGCACATATTTTTAAAATGTACTAAATATTCATCTAAAATGATGGAATATCCATTTATAATTAGTCATCGACATTATAATCTCTCAACTTGTGATTTCATTCAACCACCCAAGCCATCCCAAAACATAAAACTATGCTCAATACCATACTACATCGCAATGTAGAATAAACCCAAACATCACATCCCCCCATTTACCAAGGAAAAACTCAATCCCAGTTTTAACAAGGAAACCCTTATTTAATTAAAATTTCTAATTAAGGGTTTATCATAGAACATTTATGATCCTAAGGAAACCATTAAATAGAATAATATACATGATTAAAAAATTCCCCTTTATATTTTTTATAATGAAAAACAAAAAACATGAATTCCACAAATGATTTAGTGTGAAGAAAGGGGCACCCAGTGGCCAGGAATTTCAGACAGTAGTTAAACCATACAAATAAAAATATCCACAAGAAAAATATATATTGGTAATGTCATTTTTCCTTTTCATAACCTATGTATATTGATCTCAAAATGATTCAATTATCTTTATTAATCTAAATTCAACAATTTTCAGAATGGAAAAGTCCATACACCAACCCTATTTGATGCACAATAAAGAGTAATAAAGGAAATCCAACTTCAAAATGGTTTAAATGTTCATCCAATGAGAATTAAACTCTTTAAGGATCTCTGATCACCTCTCCCAATGGAGATGAATATTTTTGAGGATGTCATAGAAGCACTGCACCAACAACAACAAAAGAGATCCCCATATGAAACATGGGTGATCAACCACAATCACATATCGAAAAAATGGGAGGAAAAGGATATCATCCCAAAATTAAGCATAAAAAAAGTGGAAGAATGCACCTTGGATCAACGATAGATTTATAAAGAATGAAGGAATGAAGCTAGGAATCAATCCTTGGTGTAGGAATCTTCAAAATGATAAACATGGGTCACCAGATCTTCTTGGGTCATGGAAAAGTCGCTATAGACCTAGGACTTGACAACTAGATATTCTATAAAATTACAAAACAAATTATATTGTGGGGGATAACATAACGTGTAATCCTCTTTCATGTCATGAAATTCCTCAAGGATGGATTCCCCAGAAAAACTGTCACTTTTCCATTTATTTTATTTTTCAAAAATCAATATATTATATGTCTTGAACCTGCCAAAACGAGTTATGAAACCACTATTCATTACATGTAATCTACATAAATAATGTGTGATCCCTAAAAAATATTAATTACACCTCAGACTCCCACAAAAACACCCATGAAATTTTTCAAACATCTCAAACAACCCACAACTAGAAAAGTTATCTTATGGGATGGAACAAACCATTATATTAGATTCTTATCAAATTATTATCATCCTCAAGAATCTAAAAGAAATCCTAGATGAAAGTTGTAACAAAACCACCCCATGAGAAACCACAGAAGACTCTAGACACAACTCAAATGATAGCTCTTTCCAAAAAACAAACCCAAGGGACTGCACGAACACTCCGCACAACCACACTACAATAACCACATGTTGCCTCCTTTGACACAACCACACTACCACACAAATACCACAAAACTACTATATAAAAATAAATTCACTATCTAGGACATACAAATCAGGTAATTTGATACTCCATGAAAAAATAATATCCGCTCTGGGTGGCACAAACTCACCCACATGGGTTTAATATCATTGTATTTAATACATCATGGTTTGGAATCTCACATTTCCCTTTTTATATGTTTTAATTTTATCACACAACACATATCTAAAACTAAAGGAAAATAGATAATTTAATAAAGAAAGTTTTTAAAATCACATTTCTAAACAAAATAGAGCAATAGAAATATCAAAACAACACCTGGTACAGGGTATGAATTTGTGTTTCTCACTTCCATGTACTCTCCTCATGACCACAATGCCTCCACAATACTCGAACCAAGGAATGGTACATCTATGAAGAAACATTTCCTGATAATCCTTGATCTCTACTAGTCTCCCCATGAATTTTATTTCAACCTTGATTTCAAACACTTCCCAGTCAAGGATGTGGGAGTCATTGTGAAGATACCGACGAAGCATAGAGATGTGGATGATGTCATGGATCCTCTTTAACCGTGGTGGAAACGCCAACTAGTATACCAAAATTCCAACTCACCCCAACACCACAGAGGGAACAATGAACCTGAGAGAATTATTAATCCCTCTTTCAAAACACTACTTACCACTTTGAGCAGAAACCATCCAAAATAGGTGGCCCCCAAATTTGAATTACAAGGGCCTACTTTAGTGATCAACATAGGACTTCTATCAGTATTTACCTATGTTAATACTTTCATGAATGAGATGAAATTTTTTGACATGATCTATATAAACATGGGACAAAGAACAACTACCTCCCCAACCCATGCCCCAAAAAGAATATAATTACATGGTCTTCCATACAAGGCTTCAAATGGATCAATTCCAATTGAAGAGTTACAATTTTTATTGTATGAAAAATTTACCAAAAGAATGTATCCTTCACGTGATCCATCGTAGTCTAATATGCCAAACGATGATATATCCCCCAACATAGAGATAATATATTACATCCTCTCAAATATCTCAGAGTGGAAGATAGTTTTGTGTCATAACTATGGTCCAAAAGAATGTTGCAATCAACTCCAGACTCGTGAGATAAAAATGCATCCCAATCAGAGATAATTGAACTCATAACTCCATTCAACTAGAACACCTCATCCACATACCTGTTATACAATGAATCCTCTGTGCCTGACTCCTCGATCACTGCGAATTGGGATGATTTAATCATCTGATCCAATATCTCCTAGATAGCATCACAACCACCCTGAGATCTGGTAACCCTATGATAAAATCCATCGATATTTCATCCTATTTCCACTCTAGAACATACAAAATATATAATATACAACTAGGAACATGATTCTCAGCCTTTACATTCTAGAAAACCAAGAACTTCACCATAAACTATTCTACTTCTCATTTCATCCCAATCCACCAAAACTGCAACCTCAATCCATGGTACATCTTGGAAACTCCTGGGTGTACAGCCAAAGGTGATTGACTAAAATCACAAATTACATCATCATGCATCAACCCTGGAACAAACAATGATCCATTAAACAACTTCTGATCCCAACCATTCTCCATCCTTTTCTACGAAGCATCACCATGGAAAATATGATCACACGACACCTCATCCTCTATGTATCCCCATGAAGACTCCTCCAACAACTACATCCTAAAATATCAAACCATCTTCTCATGGAAACAATCTTACCACCATCCACTCATACATCTATGATAAAGGATTTCAACTCCTCCATTTCTCTCCAACCATCCGCAGATTCCCAAACAACCTCCTTATGCGACTTTCTGCTCAAAGCATCCACCATGAAATTTCCCTTTCATAAGGATTATGAGATATAAAAACCATATTTTTTTAAGAAACTTCATCAGCATTCACTGTCATAGATTAATATTATGTTGGGAAATGATATAACTCAAACTATTATAATCTATGAAGACCAAAAAATCACTCCCCAATGAGTTAATGTTTCCACAACATTACACAAAAGATGACCATGACTAGATCTAGATCCTGGGTGGAATGATTATGATCATGGGTATATACATTTCTCAAACCACAAGAGTTCACAACTCACTATTGCATCAATACACATCCCAAGACTAGGTGGGAAGCATCACAAAACACCTCAAATATTCACCCCTTCCACATTAAAATAGAGCACTATAAAACTCTATAACTTCCCCTTCAGATAGTATAATATACCTTGGAACATATCAGTCCACAAAAAATCTAGATCCTTCATTGTCAAATTTTTCAACAAGGTTTCATATCGAGAGAAATTGGGTACAAACCATTGATAATTATGAACCTCTTCCACATTATTTGCTGCTTCCCAAGAAACAAATTCATCAACATTTTATGGGTGAACTACCATACCATGTTAAGACACCAAATTACTAATTAAATGAGACTTTTTTTATAGAACATACACTATGACAACTTTACACAAATCTAGAGGCTTTTAAGTACATGAAATATAGTTCCCAGATGCTCGATGTGTTTCTCCTCTGACTATGAGTAGATTAACATTTCCGCAATGAACATGATGATGAACCAATGTAAGAACTCTTGGAATATGAAATTCCTACGTCCCATGGATATATTTGGAGCATTCATAACAAAGAATGACATAACTACATACATAAAGTTCCCATACCTGCATCTGAAAGCAGTATTCGGGATATCGCCCCTCTTCACCCTTAACTGTTGATATCTAAACCCCATATCGATCATAAAAAAAAATCATCCACATAGTCAGTTTAAAAGATCATCTATCCTCGTAAGGGGGTAATGGTTCTTGACCATCAAATAATTTAACCTCAGATTGTATATATATATCCTTAAACCACCAACTTCCTTCCTTGAGAAAAACACTGCAGCACCCCATAGAAACAAACATGGTTGGATAAAACCCTTCTACATTAGATCATTGATCAGAATCCATAACTCCCAAAACACATAAGGAGACATCTGATAAGGACCCAATAATATCAGAGAAGCACTATGTTGCAAGTCCATCCCGAACTCAGCATCACGTTGAGTGAAAAGCCTCACATCCTCCTCAATAAAAACATGAAAGAACTCCCCAGTGACACTGGGAACCTCTACAATCCTAGAATCCAATGATTCCATTGAAAAAATTACCTACCAAGAGGGAAGGGTCTCCATAATCTGACTGCTCACTTGACAACACCCCTATCTAATGAAAACCACACACTGACCATCCCCACCTGAAAACACAACTATACTCCAAAACCAGTTGATGACAACACATATGAAATAAAAATAATTTCTACTGAAGGTAAAATTGTATGGATACATTTTTTTAAGAAGAAGAGATTCCTCTGGGACCGATGCAGTCCCATCACCAGTCAGCACCCCAATCAAACATCAATCACAATTTTCTGGCCTATGACAAGTTTACTCAACACCAGGGGAACGTTAAGACTCTTTATGTATAGTCCTAGAGAATGTGAAATAGAAGGTAAAATATAGCACTGAAAATATCTGGAATCAAACAAAGAACAAACAAGGGTACTAAAAAAACTAATTATACCTCTGATGATCTATGGCCCTCTAGAACTACTACCTCCACTGTGTGCAACATTCCATGCCCAAATCCTCTTCCTCTTTGTTGATTTCAACCACCACAACCGCACTTGGTTATTGGTCCCTAAAATTGAGAAACATATTGAACTCTGCCACTAACTGCTCCATCTCCCCTCGATGGAGCATGATACTACTTATCATGCTGTTAAAACGGCCTGACAAGAAAATTATGGAGAGAAGGATGAAGTTCCTCCTTAAGATGTCTGGCTGGAGACACCTTAACCAGAAAGAGATTTGTGGAAAATGAAGGAGATAATTATAATTGATCACCAAATCCCATAATAACCTACTCACCTGATGAAGGGAGAGTATATCACGCCTCTTATTTGATTACAAGGTTAATTTAATGAACTCTATTCGGAATTCCTCCTCAAAATCAACCCATAAAATGTCTACCTCTTTTTCTTCCCCCAGATAATTTTTTTCCACTAATGCTTAGCTCCTTGTATTTGGCTGACAGATAAAGGAACCCAATAGTCCATTAGGGTCATAATCAAAATGATGGTGATCTCAAACTCTCCTTGAGCCAAATTTATGTCTCTTTGTCTGAAACACATCCCTCTTACTTTCCCAAAATCCTACTGCATGAAAGTGCACAACGTACTCTACTAATGGTCATCCTCTTCAACTGGATCAACCCTATGTCTATCAACCAAGTCAACCTAATAACCCAATATTTCCTTATCCACACATGGATGAAAATCATGATCCATATCTAAAAGGAAAACAATGATTCAATAATACTGAGTAGTATTGAATTTTAAGAAAATTTAATTTAATTCATTTTACTCATTTTATTCCATTTTAACTTTCCCAAAACAATCCAATTAAAATAAGAAGACAATTCAATATGATGAATATACCATTCATAAATCTATACACTACAAATAGGTCCACCTTACATTGTTGATCCATAATTTCATTGTTCATGCATTGGATCATGGGGGGTGTGGGTGCATAAAATCCCATTATGTAAGACTGTACTGTGAATGTATGTACATTTTCCCATGTATTGGAGTATTACACAACATGTAATCCCCTTTCATGTTGTCTAATGTGTCGAGGTTGGTTTATATTGAAAAACATGATGCCTTTCAATTTTTTTTCAAACCGCGATATATTAAACGACCGGACCACCCAAAACAAGCCATGGAACCAAGAATTATGCCTTGCAATCTAATTACATGATGTTTAATCCATAAAACTACTTGTTTCCACACATTAATCCCATTAAAACTCCCAAAACCTCTTACAAACATCTCCAACAACCAAAAACTATAAAATTAAGAGGCTGGGAAGGAACATACCATTAAACATGGTTCCCCACACCCCCGGTGACCCTTAAATACACAAGAATCTTCACTCTAGAGAAAATGGATGTATTGAAAATGTCATAAAGGAACATATACTGTGTGGTTAACAATGGGAATACTCTAACTAAGACTTCTTCTTCATATAAATTCACTTATAAAATATCTCCATATGAAACAAATGACCATAGAAATGAGAAGTATTCAAAGGATTTTAATAGGACAACATTGAGTGACCTAACATACCACACTAAATGAACATGACCAAACACTCTGACAAAAAAGAAGCCATAATTAATGAAGGAGACTCCCCAGGAAAAAGATCCTCTAGAATTCCCCTCTACCTAGATGGTGAACCATCGTAAACACCAACAAAAAGTGATTTCAATTTGTATTCTAACTCATCTAGAAACGCCTCTTCCACCAATGCCATGAAAAAAACATCACCAAACGATAGAACATTATCCATGATATCTAGATGAAGACCCCATATAAATAGACAATATTTCAATGGATCCACTTGTTCCACATCTGTAAAAAAGGAAACCAATTCATTGATGTGGTCTGCATGGGCCTCCACTATCTATAGACAATGATAAATACCCAATAACTGTACAACATTCCTTTCCTTCACATCCATAGGTATGAACCATCAGATAATAGTGGCCCTAAACACCTACCAATAAATTCCAAACAGAAACAATTTCATAAAGATAGCCTTCCACTTATACAAACTCAAACAATACTGCGAACTCAAAATAGCCCTCACCCTTACAGTTTCAGGAGTTCACAACATGCTAAAAACACCTTCAAGTTCCTCATGTATCTCCACAGCTTATAATAGGCCCTGATAAACACTAAATACTGAAAATTAACATGAATAACTCGACTATACAGACCCACTTGAAGTTTAGGTATGTCTAAATATTAGCAGACACCTTATAGAAAAATTCCGGGTGGTTCAGGGAGGCTTACTCTAGGAATAAATAAATTCACATGAAAAAATAAATACCAACCCAAAAACAACAAAAAATAACACAACAATCTAAAACAACCATCTATCAAGCCAAAACATTAGAAGACTAAGAAATAGTTCTCTTTGAAAACAACTATTTCCATCTCACATGCAAAACCTGTGTCCCCAAGGACAAATTCAAATGTTAAAACCCATTTTTCAAAACAAAATCACGCATCAAGTTTTATATTAAAAAAATCAATCTATAGAAACCATTTCCTCTTCGAAATACTCTTTTTAGTAATGTTATTCATTTCAAAATCAACCCATTCTATCCCAAACCAACCAACAAAAAACATACACCAAACTCCTGGAAATAGAAACTAGTGACCTTGCTTAACAAGGAGACATAGTTTCCAGATTGTGACTTAAGTAACCATAAAAATTAAGGAGGAACTCGATCTGTGTGCATTGACACCATATAGTTTACTAATCCAAGTGAACACACTTCACATTACCATATCACTTCCATTTTAATTCTCCATCAACACACCTAATAAATAAAACCAAAAGAGTCAAATCCTAGCCAACCCATGGATACTTGAGGCTCAGAATGAGTAAGAGATTGCAACGCCCTTCTAACACCTACTACCCATGTTTTGATAGTCCTAATGTCCAACTACCTAATCCCCAAAATAACAATGGTCTTATATGATACCATTTTTTCATTATCCATACAGGGTTTCCATCTAAACTAACAGTAGACCCATCATGAGGTGAGGCCTAAGAAGTGTTCCTGATCCTCTTGGGTTGGTGACTAGTGTTGGGCACTACATAAAATCAAGTGGTAATGATTTATCCTAATAAAACGAGGAACAAATAAACAAAATGGGATAAACTACAAGAAACTATAATCCACTAATCCAAATAATTATATAATTAGGATCCAATGTTACTATAGCTGAACAAATAGAAACAACCAAATAGAATGAAAATATAACTGGAAACAACATGATTTCAATGTGAACACTTGGTCACCACCGTCTCAAAATCCAACCTTCCTCATGGCCCAACACCAAATCTAGAAATTGAAACCTGAGAAAAATCTCATGTCTACCAAGGATGAGTGTTACGAGTAGTGTGTATGGATATATAACCCAATAGATAATCACAATATTTTCTATATATTTCCATTCCAGAAATAGTCTTTAAAAACTAGTTTTAAAATACATACATAAAATAGGGTTTTATCATTTTAAATTTTCAAACATATCTTTTCATTTTCAAAACTGTTTTCCATATAATAAACCCAAATTAAAAACCCTATGTCTACTAAAGAAACTAATCTGGTGATCAAATTAATTACAATAAAATAATTTAGACAATGTATGAAATAAGGAAATAAGAGATCATACAAATAATTACAGTAGAATAAAATATAACATAATGATATTAATCAGGGAAATTTCCTAAACATCTATAGAACCAATCACATGATGTACTTGGCTAGGACTCACATACTAATGTATGGTTTATCTCCACTATATAAACTCCATTTTCATGTATGTAAATATTTAATTATTCTTTTTTTGTTTTTACAATATATGGGTGAAGTTTTAGGAATATTTGAGAATGTTGGGACTATTTTTTTGGATTTTCTAGAGGTTCCCATTTAGTGCACAGATTGGGAAAACAATGTGACAATTATAGGATACCATGAAAAATGAATAAGGGGAAAAGGCAAGGCACACATGCATCACACTATTTGACCAAACCATGTGAAATTATTATTTAATCCATGATATGTTGGATATTTGTTTTTGGCCAGGATGGTACATGGTTTTCAGACCAAACAGGCCAACCATGCAAGGTTCATTAAAGATGTAGTGGTTGGTGCATTATTTTCACTTGGTTTGCAAACCCATTTCATTAAACCATGTTTGGTTAAAAAAACTAAACCCTAAAAATTGGATCTATCTTAGATTTTTGTTTTGATGCCTTAATTTTTCCCAAAGAACCCAAATTCTAGATGTTTCCCTCTCAATGGTTAGAGAACCGACCCCTGTTGATTTTAGATAAATATGGAGGCTACACATGGTGATTTGATGCTAGATTCTCAGGGTATGTGTTCACTGATAGTTTTTCTTCGTGGTTTCTCTGATATCTTCTTCTATATCTCTCTCAATTTCTTATATCTATGTTTTATGTTGATAGATATAAGATATTGGATTCCGGATATGATTATATTTTCTTTTATTAATGATAGGGGAAGAGATCAAGGATGAGTGTTTTGGATATTTTACCCATTTTTTGGGTGTTTTTGTGTCATTTTTCACTTTCTTTATAAAACTCATGTTAGGTGGATTCACTCAAAATTCGCATCCTTAAATCAAGAAGTAATTATTTAAAATTAATAAAATATTTTGAAATTTATTATCTAATTGGTTTGTAAATCATGTTATAAAACTACTTTAGTGTTTTTTGCGAATTATTGTGGAATTTTGAATTACAATGAATGATTCTTTGTTAAATGGTTTTAAAATTTTTATTTTAAAAAATGTTGTCTGGTTTTTATTGATTGAGAAATGTTTTTCGATAAAATTTTTATGTTATTAAAATTGTTTGTTGGAAAGGTTTTCAATAATTTTTTTTATTGATATGGTTTTGTCATTAAAGTGATTATGGAATTGAAATGGTTTATGGGAATACATGGTGTTTTGTGTTAATATTTCATTATGAGTCTTGGTTGAAATATGAACTTTTTCTTGGTGAAAATGTGTAATGGATATGAAATTTAATTACCAAATGATGACTTTGAGAATTGATGATAAACCACTCCTGAATTTGGAAATATCATAATAAACCATCCATGTGTAGATTCATGAATCTATGGATATTGGGTTTGGAATGGGGTATAGGAAAACAAATTGAAATATGGAATGGTTTTTAGAACATTGTTGGTTTCTATCATGGAAAATGGTTTTAGTTTTGATTCAATTTTGTAAAAAGTATTTTTGGTAGTGATAAACTATTTTAGGGTTTTTTATATTAATTTTTTTATAAAATTTTCTAAATAGTTCTATCCTAATGGCATGACTGGGGAATTAAATGGGACAAATATACTATGTTTTTTACTCACCCCTTCTTTAGAACTTTTTCAACATTTTATATGTTTTTTTACCAAATCATAGGTAAAGGTACAACATTTCACTTCTCTAGTGGTACTTCATGATTCTAGAGCATGAGGTTAGAGTTGGACTTTTGAGAAATGTTTTTGGAGTCTTTGAATATTTTTCATTGTCTTTTACTTTGTACAATGGTATTTTTTCCCTTCACTATGGTACTCGTGTTAGTTGTTATTGATATAAATTTTATTTCCTTTAGTTGTTTTACCTTTGTTAAAATGATTCATGTAGCAGTTGTGTTACATAGTGATTGGTTGGTTGTTTTCTTTCAAAAGGAAAATCATCCCCCACTTTTTAATGAAGACCTCAGTATTTATTTCATGCATTTGGTATCTTGGAGATGTCACTTAAGACCAAGTTAAATCATCCCCCCATCTCATGAAATTGGAGATAAGAGGGTTGTTACAAGTTGTATCAGATTGTTCCTTCCTTTTAGAACAACTGGTCTAATTATTGGTTGGTATTTGAAATTATATTGGTTGTCAATCACGGAGGTGAATTCATTTTGGTCTAATACTCTAGTGTGGAACATAGAAATGAGCAATATTGTGAGAATAAAAAATATAGAGAATAAAAAAATGTATCTATCCTTTTCATATGAAACATAATGTTTTCAGGGAGTTGGGTACATCAGTGTTTTTGCGACACTTATATGATTTGTTATAACATTTCCATGGTTTTGTCCTGTGATATGAGATTGTAAATCATTAGAGGGATGACTTCCCACTAAGAGTTCACATTTCATTTTGATTAATGATTTTGTCCCATCAGTTTATTTTTGAAACATATTGAAATTTCTTTCCAATATAATGTTTTGAAAAGGGAATGATTATAATATTCTGAAAATTGTTTAATTTTCTAAAGAAAGTGGAGATTTTTTTAAAAAAATTTATTTTCGAACGAACTATTATGATAGAATGATGTGATATAATTTGAAATGTTAATCCCTAAATTGGTAGAGCGTGAGACATATGGTGTTTCTTATGTGAATCTAAAATGGTATCTAATCAGAATTGTAGAAACCAACTGAAGGAAGATGGTATGAATTTGGTTTCACCTGGGCCACAGGTGAACACATAGCTGGTTCCAGTTTCAAAAGCAGAATCCACCCATCATTAGGGAAAATTCAGAACCAGAGAAGGTGGATTTATGACTGAAAAGGATGAGTCAAATATATGATTTCATTAGTACACTATCAGATATGAATATCAATCTGGATAATTACATGATGTATTATCTTGAATGATATTGGTAAGATTTAGCTATTTAGGCTCAATTATACCACATCCTTGCATCGGATGATTTTTAAGAATTGTTTTAAAAACTATCCTCATACATTCAAAATGACAAAACCGATATAATTCTTCATCATGAAAATGTAAAATATTTATCTCATAGATTATGCATCTAAATTCACAAATTCAGTGCACTTGGTGCCCGAGGAAGCTTCAAGTGCATCCTTAAAGGAAGGAATCTTTGAATCGGGGCTAAGAAAGGAGATTCACTCAAACATTGTTTTTCTCTGTATTACAGACTATACCGACTTGGTAAATAGAGCATAGATGGATTAAAGGAACATATTTAGATCTCTATGAGAAGTAATTATGTTGATAGCTACAAAAATAGTGATTAATCTAGTACAGGGATCATGTGGAACAAGACGATTTTTTCTAAGGTTGGAGCATGAATTAGAATCCAGCAACTAGATCAGTAAATTGTCTATCAAGACAAAAGACCCATGATAAATGTTTCTGATATGGTTCCTTCACCCAAATAATTCTATATTGCTTTGAAAATTTGAGATAATTCTATAATTTCAAATAAGAGGCTTCTTCAATACATTTGATGCAGTTCTCTATGTTCCCATATTCAGGACACTTCTCAGGTTTCATATGCATAAATGACATAATGGGATGAGGGAAGTAGAATATCCCAAGAAATAATTATAGATCAATAAATGATGATTATGGGAATCCCATGAATCCTCATAATGGGAAATATCTATATTGTAATAAGGAGAAAACTACATTGATGAAGAAATTATAAGAAGGTGAGAAGGTTACGATTGATGATCATTTTGGACCACCAACCATGAGAGGTACGATTCTTTTGAATTCTAAACTTATACAAGTGTTGTTTAATAATGTTTCATCTCATTTCATTATTACTTATCTAAATTTTGATTTATTGAGTTTAAAAGTTGATATGATTCCTTTTGTGATAAATCAATAAACACTTCTTGGTCAAAGAGAGTGTCGAGCATTTGTGTGTAGAGTATGATCTATAACTATTGATTGAGAAAATTTGAGATTAAAATTATCTATTCTTGAGATGGATTAATTTTTAATAATCATTGGTATTGATTTTTTTATAAGATAAAAGCATCGCATCGACTATTATACTAGAATGGTCAGTTTTAAGACTGAAGACAACATTGAGAAATTATTTTTTGGGGACCAGAATGTAAAGGTGAGTTAAATGGGCTTATTGGAACCATAAATTTGAACAATCTCATATTATATTGTATTACTTTCATTATACTTAATATATTATATTTATAAAAATATTTTTTGAGGGTGGTGGATCAATTTTGTGATATGGTTCTTGAAAATTTCTTACTTTTTTCACCTATGGGAGAAGTTGATTTTATTGTTGATCTCCTCCCTGGGATGAGTCTTATCTCAATTTCATCTTATCATATAGATCCAAAAAACTGAGGGAGATAAAAATATATTCTACAGGATTTCAAAGAAAATTACTCATTTGAACTAGAATATCTACATGGGAAACATCATTCCTGATCATTAAAAAGGTGTATAAAACTCTTTTGTTGTGTGTGGATTATTGTAATATTAACAAAGTTATGATAAAAAAAATATTTCTACTTCTAGGAATTAATGATCCATTAAATCAAATGAGAGGAACACAGTGGTTCTATAAGATTTAATTGTAATCAGTATATCATCTAATATGAGTAAGTAATAAATATATTGTAATGATATCTTTCAAAAGCAGATTTGGCCCTTATGTGTATGACGTAATTATTTCCATTCATAATAATACACCAACAGTCATTATAAAATTGAGGCATATGACATTTCAATGATATATGTATTCTTTTTTGGTGGTGTTTATGGATGACATCTTGGTGTATTCATGCACAAGGGTTGAGCATGAGAAACACTTAGCGAAAGTGTTGGGAATCTCGATGGATCATCATATGTGTTCCAACTTATCAAAGTGATCTTTTTGAATGAAAGATGTTTGCATTATTAGAAACATGATTTAGGAATGACATGTTTTTATGTATTCATAAAATATTGATGATGTTATCTCTTGGAAACTACTGAAGATCAATTTCGTGATATTGAGTTTATTTTTTGAATATTTTTCATGACTATCCTAACCTATGATATCTTAGAAAAAGAATAATGTACCATTAAAATGTAATGATGAATTCAATAAAACATTTTAGGTGGTAAAATTTTTCCTTAAATCCAAACCAATCTTTATTTTTTCATAATCAGTACAAGGTAATGTGGTCTATTTTGATGCTTCAGGATCTATGTTGGGATGTGTTCTCATGAAAGGAGATCATGTTGTTGAATACGACTCATGACTATTGTGGTTTCATTATAAGAACTACCCAGCAAATTATTTTCGATATTGCTATAACATTCCATTCTTTTATGACATTGCACCATTATCTATTTTCTGAGAAATTCACTATGTTTACAGATCATAATATTTTGAAACATATTTTCTCACAACGGAGTTTGAATATGAGACTGAGAAGTTGGGAGGGGTATCCAAATATTATTGAATTTGACTCTATGTTTAAACTAGGAATAGTAAATTTAGTTATGGATTCACTAATCTGAAATTCATATGCTCTATAGGAAAAGAAATCCTCATATGAGAGGTGGTTGATATTGGTCCTAGCAGATATGCACTTGGAATGTGAAAAAATGAGGTGAAAATGAGGTTTTAATTCCAGATTCATTTTTTACTATATTGGTGGTGATGGATAGAAATACACATACATCTAATTTAGAATGTGTAGATATTAGTTCAAAACTCAATGGTGGTGAGACTGTTTAGGGTTGAAATATAGATGCAAATTCAGTGATGTAGTTCATAAATTGGATGGTCTTATCTATGGCATGTGAGGAAAAACTCCTTCATGCTTACCACCATTGAAGATGCGGTGATCATCTTTTAATAAATAAATAAATATTTGAATAAATCATAATTCTTGGGCAATTAAATAAAATAAATGGTGGATGGTTTGGTTTTGATATGCATAACTTGTCTACAGTTTAAGGTAGAGCATCAGTGACTAGCAGGTACATTGCAATAATTTCCAACTCCGGATTTGAAGTGGAAATGGATATACATTTATTTTATAACAAGTGTCCCAAGAATGGTTTGGAAACATGATTTTGTATGGGTGATAATGGATTTTCTCACAATGTTAGATCATTTCATTCCAATTTTTTAAACTCATACGGTGGTTGACTTTTTAAGAAATCATTGTCTGAGATGTGTTAAAGAGGCATGGAATTTCACTTTTGATTGTTCCAAAAAGAGATATGTGGTTTATATATATTTTGGATATCCTTAAAGACAAACCTTGTGAATCAGTTGAAAATGAGTACAGTGTTTCATCCTCATGGGAACATATAATCAGAATGGATAATAAAAACATTTCAATACTTGTTTGGGGCTTGTGTAACTAATTTTCGTGGATCATGGGAAGATCAGTTGAATTTATTGGACTTATCTTATAAAACATGTTCAGTACTTAGTATAAATGGATTTTTTGTTGCATTTTATGGGATTCCTTATTGTTATCCACTTGGATGAGTATAAACCTGGGATTCATCACCACTTGGGCTGATCATTTTCTAAGAAACAATAGAGAACATTTAGTGGATTAGGAAAAGGATAGAGATAGTGTATAGTCATTATAAATTATTTGAGGACCATCATCGATAGTTGTTTTCATTTAGGGTGACTGATCATGAGATCTTGAGGATCTATCCAAGGTTTAGAAATCATTTTTTTGGGAAGCATTGCAGGAAATTTCCTTTATACATAGGTGTTTCTGAGACGTAGGAACAAATTGGTGAGGTGTAATATAAGTTTTCAATAACACCATTATTCATTGTTTTCCATAATGTGTTCCATGTAACTAAGTTGAAAAACTATCAGTCTGATCTAGAACATGAGATTTGATGGGATCATTTAAAACTTGATCCATATGATTCATTGATATATAACTCAAAGTTGGTTTTAGAGAGTCAAGAGAATGCCTAGAGTGGAAAAAATCCTTAGTTTAGTATGATTTTTTTGGAAACATGTTCATATTCAGGAAGAGAGATGGGAATGGGGGAAGAAAATGAAACAATAGTGGTGGTAAATATTTTAGCAAGTTGTTGGATTTCTACTTTATGGAGATGTAAAGTCCAATGTTTGGGATAATGAATCACCCTTTATTTCTAGTATGTAACCATTTAATTGTGATTTTTATGTTAGAAAAGTATATGGATGATGATTAGGAGAGTTTTTTGAACTTTTGGATGGTTGGGGGGATTTGAATACGGGGAACGATTGGTGTACAGTTTGGAAAAATCATACAACAACTATAGGATAACATACAGAAGGAATCATGGGATAAAGGTAAGGCTCATGGATGGTGCATGGTTTGACCAAACCATGTGAAAGTCCAGGAGAATGCGTCTTACATTGAACAGTGGGATTTAGCAAGGATGATACACAATTTGAAAACATTGTGGGCTATCCTTCCAAGATTCAACCTTGAGGTAATTGTTGGAACACTGTTTGTGCATGGTTTTATAAACCATTCAACTAAACCTTGTGCGGATAGAAAACTGGATACTAAAAAGGTGGATCTAAGATGGCTTTCTATTTTAATGCCACATTTTTTTACCCAAACGAACGTAGAACTTTTTTTCCATCAAAAAGTTTGGTAAACCCCTCCCTATTTATTTGGAAGCAATTCGGAGGATAATCATGGTGATTTGAAATAGGATCATTGTGTTAGTGTTTGTTCATGGTTGTTCTTGGTGGTATCTCTTATATATTCATCTCTATCTCTCTCGGTTTCATTGATCAACATCCGTTGTAAATAGATCATAGATAGTGGATGCCAAATATGATTATGTTTGGATTTTTTATGATAGGGGGAGATATCTATGATTTTTTATGGAGATTCAACCTGGTTTCATTGAATATTTTATGTCCTTCGATTTCATCACAAAACTCAAGGATGGTGGATTCACTCCAAATTCCTCTATTTATAACATGAAGGCTTAGTTTCAAATTGATTAAATTGATTTAATTTGATTTCTAAACAGGTGATAAAATAATGGTATAAACAATCTTTAGTGATGGTATGTGGGTTTTTAAGGAATTGTGAATTTTTATACTAGATGTTTTGATAAATGATTTTAAAATTTTGATTTTTGAAATGTTTATTTTGTTATGATTTGTTGAGAAAGGGTTTTCAATAACGTTTTGGTTTTACTAAAATGGATTGTTGGAAATCAATTCAATAAAATTATTCTTTTATTGAAATGGTTTTGGAATTGATGTGGTTTAGAATTTAATTTTTTTGGAATACATGGTAGTGTTTGTTAAAATAGTACAATGTGGCTTGGTTGAAATATTACCTTGTGCTTTTTTCCTAAGGTGTAATGGAACATGGGATTTAATAACCCAGTGATGACATAGTATATCAACAAAAACCACTCATTAGAATGGAACTATCATAAGGATGAAAGAATGTATAGATGTGTGTATATGTGTATATGTGGTTTGGAATGGGGTATGCAAATAATATAATGATGGAATGGTTTTGAAAACATCCTTGGTTGATCTCTTGGATGAGGGTTTTATTTTGGAAAACTATTTTGTTAAAAGTATTTTTGGATGTGTGATAAGTTGTTTCAGGTGGTTTTATAAAAAAATCTTATATAAATTGTTTTATAAAATGTGATAACCAGTGCTATCATAGTAGAATGAGATGGGAAGTCATTTTGGAAATCTGATGAGTATCATTACTAACCCCAGCTTCAAAACATTTGTTCTTTGGAAGATTTTGTTAACTAGTAAACATGAAAAGGTAAATCATTGCACTTATATAGTTTAAATTCTTGATTCTAGAGCATGGATTTGGAGTTGGAGTTTGGATCAATGTCCTTGAAGACTTCGAGATTTGTCACTTTTTCATTCACTTTATAATTTGGTATTGTGTTCTTTTTTAGGGTAATATTGATATTTTTTTTGATATAAATGTTTTTCCTTGATTTTCGTTATATTTTTTTGTAATGCATCATGTAGTAGTTTATTCTAGGTGTGTTTGGTTGGTTATTTTATTTAAAAGTAAAAATAATCCCCCAATTATTAATGACGCCCTTAACATTTATTTTTAGCCATTACATCTTAGATATGTTGCCTAAGGCCATGTAAATTCTTACCACATTCCCAATCCAATGATGAGAATATATATGTTACATTAAGATTCAATAACCAATTGGACACTCTAAACTTTCCAATCAAGTGGATGTACAAAATGGACACATTGAAAAACCAGGGGTACCATGATATCCCATAAGGGTTGAAAAGAAACCATCATTCTACCATCTATATTATGACCAGAACTCCCATGATAATAGCATGTAGTGAATGGTATGTCATCACATGGGTGGCTCAAACCAATAATGCATAGTTATAATTACTTCTTATCACAAAAATTGAAACAACCTATGAAATAAACCTCTCCTAGAAGGGTCTACCATAGAGGTTCTAATCTCACTTCCTACCACACACTAGTGTCTACCAGCCCATCACATAATATGAGCATTTGAAATATTTTCCAAAATATGATAAGATACCAATCTTTCCTACACATTATGCGACATTAAAAATATTTTCAAAACATGATATGATTCCAACTGGTATTTAGGATTTTCAAACCCAACCTTGTTTCAAAAACCATTTTCAAACCCAAGATAAAACCATAATAGACACTCAATGCTTCTAAATGGTCCTTTATGTTTTTCAAAGAAACACACTTTTAAGATTAAAAATAAGAAAAACTATAGGAAACACACTTCAAATTAAACTTGAAATAATTTTTCCGCCATGAGATAATTTAGAACACATTGGTATTTTATAATATTTATGAAAGTGTTGATGGACTGAGAGAGGATGGAATGGGAGGGGATAGGTTTTGATTCTAGGATAAAAATGGGAACATTTATAATGAACAACATTATAATTTGTGATACCATCCATACGTTCACACTTTGCACATATTAATGTACCCAAATACAATTGAATACTAAAACATCACCCATACATACAAATTCCTTGTTGAAAACCAAAATAACCTTGTAACCACATTTACATAACAATTAATCCATAAGTAATCACCCTAATTGAACAAACCAAACCCAATTTGTAATCAAACCCATGAAACCAACATATAACCAAGTAAAAACACTACCATAAGAACTAAATCTTACTCTAAGAGACAAATTAAACATTTTATCAAACACCATATCGACATACATATAGGTTACACCAACGAAATCATTGGAAACCCTTATTTTACCAAATTTACAACAAGGAAACACCATAACGGGTTATACTTACACATCTATTTTAATGGAATAACATTTAGAAACCATTTTTGGAAATATCAAGCATGGTATTGTATGTTCCAGAAATGAAATGGATAGAAACACTTACCTCATGGACATGAAATCACAATGAGACCATTAGAGGAGGTGGAAGATGGCCCAAAGATTAAACCACACACCCTACAACCAAAAACAATAAACTACATATTCCAAAAATCACCATATGGTTTATTAAAAGAGATACCAATGAAATAAATAACCATAAACTAGGAAAAGGGGGAATAAGAAGGAGAAGTAAGCTTACCCATGGAGGGAACCACTCTAGATTTTAAGGAGAACCACCAAGATTCCTATGTGGTAGAAATGAGAAAGACTCTAAAGGATCCCCAATAGAGTCCATAAAAGAAAGATAATAAACAAAATAGTTTGTTGTTAAAACTAGATATGGGAAAGAATTTAATTTCATATTCTTAATGAAATTGGGAATTCAAACTATTTGGGCGCACATTTTTTAAAACTATGTGCACCCTTCTAGGGAAAAAAGACTCCCTACATGGTTGAGTTTCATGGTTTGGGAAACAGTGTGCCAATAGTGTTATTTGTATCTTAAAATTATATAGCCACCGAGTATTCTTTCTGCATGGTTTCTATTAAATAATCATAAGTTTTAGACCATGTCCCATACACCATCCTCAATTTGTGTAGTTTCCTCTAGGATTCATAAGGTTTGGCTCAAACATTGCAGAAGTCATTTGAGGAAAACCATGAAAGAAAAAACATCTAGAAATTATCTCATATTATATAGGAAACATAGTTAACCCCCAAACTATGCATACAAACCATGAGAAGGCCAAAAAATACACCTAAAACCTATAAAATGAAGAAAATATCACTGTAAATTCTACATGAACCATAACCAAATGATCCAAAATCTTGAAAAGAATAAAATAAAATAAAAAAATGTGGTTATTGTGTGATACTCTATTTAGTATATATGATACATTTGGGTATTCGACCCCAATACATGACATAGTTAGAGGTAATTCCTACTCTATTTTATGGGAAATTGATGTTATTGAACCGGAAACATTTTATGTGAATCCAAATTTAAAGTAAGGTTCTACATATGATCAATTTAATTCATGGAAAAATCTTTACCAAGGGAGAGGTAAATAATATATTAATGTGGTAGCATCTTGAATCCAATGTGGCCGTCAATAAATAAGAATAATTCTTCCGTGTTTATTTTAATGATAAAAATATTCTTGTATTTGTATCCTTTGAATGAATGAATGATTTATTGTTTCTTTATGGAACTTCATGTGAAGTGTTCTCATTTTCAAATCCATATCTTTGGTTTGTGTGTGTTATTATTTATTAAGTTCATGGGGCCATGGTTTTGGATCACCATGTATATGAATCACTCCATTTAAGATAAAATCCAGATATATAACAATAATTAAACCCTAATTTCATACCAATTGTTATTTTCTCAACTCGTAATCCTGGATATTATGTTAGAAGTATATTCTTTTCGATAATTACAATATCAATAACCACTATTTATTCAATAACATTTCCAATACCTTTTTGGTTTGTAATTTTTGGGATTTTGGAAAATCTATTAATTATAAAACCCCATATCATTCCCATCAATTGACCATTTTCTGATTAAACATAAGATTCTGTTTATTACAATAAGTATTTAAACTATCCCATAAAATTCTCCACATATAACACCCCTCTATAAATTTCATACCAAATATTCTTCTTATTCATAAGATGCGGAAATGGAATCATAATAAGGGTGCTCTCAAACACATATTAATGGGTATCATATATTATAATCTATCATAAAATAATAAACTCATAAATAATATAGTGGAAATAAAAAATATTAAAAATTACATATAACTGATAAAATTATCATTTTATATATCCATAGATAAAATTAAACCTTAAATAATCACATGGGATATAATAAATAATTTCATATTGATGGAATGAATAATTTCCAACATTATAAATATACCATCTGTGCTGCATTCCAACAATGATTACAAAAACAAGTATGGTTTACACCAAATACCCAACCTAGTTTGTCCCATGAGACCAACCTATGCATCAAGGGTTATATAAATATAGTCCCCAACCATCAATAAAAATTACATTGCATTCATCAAATGATTAAATTCATAAAAAATAAAATACATAGAAAAAATTACATAGTAATAAATAAACATCCACATATAAATAACTAACATACATATTGTCAATATTTCACCAATCAATACATGGAATAACTTTCTTGGTAAGCACCATTCAAGCTGACACCGTGTAGAGTAATGAGTAAATGGTTACATTATTAGTAGATAATATATCATATAAATATTTTAAATCACATAAAACAAATACATCAAATAATTGAATATGGATATGAATGAGAAATTTGAGTTCCATAGAGATATAAAGAGTGATAGATAATATAACCCTTAAGAAATGTGAGGTAAGAAATATAAATACATAATATAATGTAAATTGTAATATTTTGAAACATAACACTAAAATAGATAAATAATTTAGTGTTTATGGTGGAAATGGAATCTATATTACCAAAATTATTTTCATAAAGCATTTGTAGTGTTGTTATAAAGACAAAAAACATTGTGTCTTTTAAAAATAAATTTAATCAAGATTTAATGGAAATTTAAAACGTTATTTTTAAAATATTCCGAAAAATTAATCCTCTAAAATATGTAAATTATAAAATATGAAATTTTTTGTGGAATATGAAAATATACATAAGTGAAATGAAATCACTTTATTTATTTTTCTAAAATGTTTAAAATTATTTTTTTAAAGAACAAAATGATCAATGGACCTAATATTGTATTGGAAATAAATGGAAACATTCATATAAATATTCATTAATAAAAAATGATAAAACAATTTGGAATAGTTTCTCATTAGGTGAAAGGTAAATATGATTTCATTTTTACAGTTTTATAAATAAATCAAAAATGACATGTACGGAAAATGTTGAAATTATTCTATTAATAACGTGGTAAATAAATTCAAATGGAATATAAAATGATCATGAAAAATAATTTAATTATGTGTAATATAATTTTTGTAACAATATAAATAATATGTTCCTCGAGTAGAAAAATTATTGTCTATAATTTATAGATAAGGTTGAGTAAATATAGAATATTTTTAGTTGAATTGTGAACCAAATATAGGTAAAAAGTAAATAATACTTGTGAGCATATAAAAGAAATATATAATGAAATATAATACCATCATATGGTTTAAAAAACCAAAAATATAAGGGTGAAGTTCAATAATAAGGTCAACACTCAATGATGGTAAATAAAGTTAACAAATATCAATAAAATGTTACTAATGTTTGAATTGAAATATAAAGAATATGGAGAGATTAAATGAAAATTAAAATCCCATGAATAAAAAATTAGTTAAGATATAATAATTCAATAGATTATAATTTATAGAATATTATTATTTTTTAAAAAATAATAATCATATATCAAAAAACTAAAATTGAGACCAAGAATCTATACCTTACTTCCCATTTGATTTCATCACATTTTTCACCTCCTACATAACAAAAATATGTTCATTAAAATATTAATATATAAGTTAATTATATTAATTTCATTATTTCTTGATCAGTTATTATCTTTGAAATATATTTATTTTTGTATCATTAAAATACAAAATTGCTTGAATACATGTTTTCATTAAACATATATTATATATTTTTTATTTAATGATTCAGATTCTTTTTGATTTATTATTTTAATATTTTAATTCCAAAAAAAAATAGATTAAATTAAATTAAATTTATGTTACATAATACATTTTAAAAATCCATGTATTAGGTAATAAGTAAGACATGGAAAATATCATCATTGGTGGTTGAATCCATCCACCATCAAGACATATCGAAAGAGAGGAAGATGATAAAATACTATAAATATATTGAAATTTATATAATACTACGATAATAACATTAAAATTTTATAAAATTATTTGTTACAATATTTAAAATTCTATAAATATATAAATTTATTAGGTTATTAGAAACAAGAAGTGAAAGAAAATAATGAAATGGAATATGGGTTATCTCTTTATAGATGATTTAATTCATTTCTAAATACATTAAGGCTTGTGGTTGACTACCTAAAAAACATACCTAATGGTACCAAGAGACTTAAAAGAGTGTAAGATGGTTGATATTGGTCTTCAAATATAAAATGTAAATTTATTTTTAATGGAAAGTGGATAGGGGAATTTATACCTAAGGATATGGGTATTTGGGTTAAAGCATTAGTATTCTTATTATTTATGAAACCTAATTTTTATTAACATTTATTCCAATGAATTTATTAGATTTTATTAATAAAATAAGGTAATTTTATATTGAGACAATTCCATGATATAATGGAACATTCCACACACAAAATTTAATTATATAAACCAAAAATAGTTATTTATATTGATATAAAAAAATTAGTTTCCCAATTGTAAAATAAAAGTTTCTAAGTAAAACATAATGTTGTAATATTTGTTATTTTAGTCCCTTAATAGAATTTCTAGCCAATAAAAATGGTTCATAAATCTTTATATCCTAATTATATCATGAAGATATCATAATACATACTATATTCATACAAACTATAATTTTTAATATTCCCCAAAAAAACAACATCTTCATAAAAATCAAAAAAAGTCACCCTAAGATGATTCTGGTATTTATGCAACAAAAATATGTACTTTTATAAAATTCAAATTCTAAAATTTGTAATTTTATTTAAAATGAATATATTTTTATTTATGGAAAATGAATTTACTACAATTAGTCTCATTCACCAAATTTATTAATGGTTAAAAATTATATATTTCTTAACATATTATTTTGTATCATCAGAGCTTTTATTCAAAAATCAATTATAAGTGTTGGATTTAATTTATTATGATAAAAAATACATTATAAAAAATAAAATAATTTTAAAATTATTTCATTTAACACTAAATGATTCTAATCACATCCATTAATTATTTATTATCTATTTATTAAATTTCATAAATTATTTTGTCTATAACACATAATATCAATTTTAAAATAATAATAATCATTAAAATAAATAAACTTAAGTCTATCCTTATTTTCTTATGTGCTTACTCTTGTTATAATTTTGATAAAGATATTTCACATCTTATTTTCATGATATACACATGTTTATCTTTCATTGTAAAATATATCAATATTATTTTTAGTTTAGTGTTGGATATGTAACATACTATTTATCATAGTAATTATTTTAAATAAAAATATTTACAAAAATCACAAGGTGTTATATGTAAGATTCCAAGAAAACGTATATGGAAAATAATGAAAATTCTGATGCTTTTTCAAACTATATAAATTGTATCAATAGAGAATGGTAATCTAAGTCATTCATCTATAATATCATATAACATTTCCCTAAATCGATCTATCTCTATCTGTTGATTATATTTGGTACCCCCATGTATTGTATGATAGTATATGAAACACTATAATACAATGGATTTTAGATATATAACTCCATGTAGATTGGAATGTATTTAGGAGGTGGTGGATGAGTGAGATATGTAGGTGGTGGTAGATGACTGTGTGGATAACTATGAATTGGGTTAGAAGTTTGAGAGGAAAATTATTTTTCCCTCCTTGATTGGTGTTTGTCGTTTGAATTGGAATTCAGATAATAAATCTGAGTAGTGAAGCATATTAGGGATATGTTTTCTATATATAAAGTGGAATGGATGGTTGTTTGAGTGATTAAGTGATCATTATAGAAGGGGGGAATTTCACCCTATAATCAAAATATTTACTATCAGAAGCCACCATTGTGAAAAAGGGTGTTGTGACAATTCAGATCAAGGATGAGGTGTATAAGGTTTTCTGATGTTGACTATGGTTGTGGTTGTAGTGTGGGGTAAGGACCACATTGTTTCCCCAGGGCAGTACCATGGAGGGTCCCCAGGAGGAAATCCATCAAGATGCCTCTCTAGATGAATTTTTCCGAAACCCAAGGGACAAACCTTAATATATCCCTAATTTAGGAAGACTATATCATTTCCCGGAATATCTACTCTATGGTGTAGGAATACAAGGTTGAACCCTTTCTATATATGGGTGAACCACACTGTATGTGGGTAGGCCACATGAAAGTGTGGTCAGGATTTGGGGAACTAGTACATTGTTCTCATTCCAACATCATGCTCTATGTGATGTGTAGTTCATTACTATGGTTGAACATGTAATTTCAAATTTAGCTTCTTCAGTTTTTAATGAAAATGGTGGCATCATGGAAGGTCCCATTTCCTAGCTCCACCTCTCCCTCTTGTCATGTTTGATGCCCCGTTTATCATGGTGGGATTTTTTCGTTTCAATAGCCTTTTATGGTATGATCTAATCCACCACCCACTTCTCTTGTTTCCCCTTCATCACCATTGATTTTCATGGAATTATTCTTCGTTTTCGCTCTTCATTCACCTATATCAGTGTAGAATTAGGTGAGGATGATATGAATTGTGTATGGAATGGCTAAAGGCTATACTAAGTGTTTGATCCAATGTTCTATATTTTATTTTAGCATGAGTTGTTTCATTTCCATATTTGATTTATGATTTTTTTCATAAATAACATGAAATCCATGAATAACCATGAGATAGGTTATTGGGATTTTTTGTTGGATGGTGTCAAGGGTACACAATGTTCCTTATAAATACTATTGGTCACGGTTATAGCGATGTGGGAAATCCCATTGATATTTTCAAAAATTATTATTATTTATTTGAAACTAAAAAATTAATAATAAAACATTATAATTATTTATTTTTGAATTTTGGTTTGATATTGGTGATCGGGTGGTGGTAGATCTTAAAAGGGGCATGGATGAGCTTGGTTGAGGTGGTGCACATGACAGAAAGGTGTTAAATTTTTTTCAAAGGTAGGTGACTCTGATAATAGAGTTTCATATGTTTTTTTCATAGGTGTGTCTATCTTATTAACTACATGGGTTTGGGTATAGGGAATAAACATTGAGGGGTCCATGGGTATGAGTGTATGGATAGTATAGGGCATCCTAATCTTGGAATAATTTCTCTCTAGTACTTGGGTAAAAAAGGATCACTCGATGACAAAATATCAAAGGGAATAGAGTTTTAGTTGAGTTTAAAAGAATTAATGGTTAGGTCTCAAGATACAAGATGAAACCCAAGATATACTAGGTCTGCTTCCTTGTTCTAGTGGGAATGCATGATAGGATTGGGACTGAGTTATGATTAGAAATGATTCTTTATGTCTCATGAATAACTATAAACTCGGTCTTGAGTTCAGTGGAGAGTCTTGGTGTGTGAGATATGTAATATAATTCCTCTGGGACATAACATGTGTGATGGAGAGGGACATCCTCTCAGTTATCACTTGAGATATATCCCTTAGGAGTTGTGAAAAGGGACCAATATTTGTGTCATGGGAAGTTCTTAGGGACATTACATTTGGATGAAAATGGTTTTTTAAAGGTAATTAGACCCATATTATTGAATCTAGGTTTGAAATCATCCTATAAGTATAAAATTCTATAGGATGTGATAGATTCTTGTAGGTGATAGTAGTTGGAGATAAGGGTCTAAATCATTAGTGAACAATGCCTTGGAGATGAGATTTTGAGTTGTGTGACGGTATGGGGGCCCAATAAATATTTAATTTGTGTGATGGTTATGACAATCCACCATTTTCATATGGGAGGGATAAATTGAGTTGACCCTACCTTAAGTGATATGGTACTGTTCAAGTGGTGACCCCATCCTAAGTGAGGGGATGATGGATGATGTGGCAGACCCTACCAAAATTGATTCAGTTGTGGTCTACATGTGGGACTATTACATGGATAAGATGGAACTTTCAATGAACACCCAATGTGGGAGTGTATTGTCCCACTAGAATGTGAGTGGCCCGCATTGAATATATGTATTGGTTAGGTTGTGACCACAACCTTAGTGGGAGTGGGGTGGGAGGAATTTGTAACCTCCTTGAGAAGAAGAGCCTAATTTAATATTGATGATTTCTAATATATAAGATAGTTTACCCTACCTGGTGAGATTATATATTGGTTGGGTTATAAAAATCATCACTTTGAGTGAGAATGTGTTGGCAGGGCCACCTTGAGTGAGATGGAAGGTCCTGGACATGGACATCAGACTCTAGACTACGCCTTCATGTTGTGGTCTAGTTTTGAATTAATCCCTCCCTTAATTCTTTGGATGTGACTTAGGGTGTAGCTCTGATGGAATGAGATGATGAAGGGAATGATATTTTTAATTAATGTGGATTTCGTTAGGCTTCATGGGTTCATGCTTTGAACACAATGACCCAATGGGAAAGTTTATGCCTCTTCCAGAGTCGTGGTGGCCAAGTTAGCATAGGGCGTCACAATTATCATGTTTATTATAGTGTTTGGTATTTTTTACAATGATATGGTTATGAATTCATATATAGGGGGTTCTTCGTGAGACCATATAGAGTTATTTGATAAAACCCAACAACAGCACATGGGTGCAACTATATATCTTATATTTATCTTTCAGGGAAGAGAATGTGATATGTAGTCGAGTCGGATTGTGTCAACCAGGAGTATATGGAGGTTTAGAGTGTATTTTGAATCCAAGAGTATAGTATTTCAATTTTTATTTTTATTTTGGGGTATTATTTATTTTTTATCAACCAATTTTGAATGAATTTTGATGTTTATTTTATATCACTGCATCTTGCATATTATTGCATTCAGTATACAATAGTGTTATGAGTTTCATTTTTTTATTATTATATGTCATTTTGATATCAAGTAAATAGTCTCCCCAATGAATGATTTAATTCCCATATACCAACCAAAAGCCTCTATCATAAGGTTAGGAACTCCTATGGTCACATAAATCAATGGCATGGAGAACAATCAAGTGTCCCCCAGACTTTCATAATTAAAATTATTAATAGATAATTTAATTCTATTTTAAAATTTCTAGATATGGTATGAAAGAACTCTAGTAATGTTTTGGATCTTTTTATAGACCTCAGACTGGTGATACATGCACAACATTCCAATGAGAAGTCTATATTATCGGGCATACGAGGTGCTTATTCTTTTTTTTCATTATGGTTATGTTGTTTACTCAAATATGATGTGTTTATTGGTGTTTTTTATTTACTGATTTGGATCTTGGACTATTGTATATAGGCTTATGTATATCCATTATGTGATGTCCTAGACTATGATGACACTTAACCCTTTCCCTGAGCTCGGTTGGCTATATGACCCCTGGCGTGTCTCGCCATGAGCCAGGGGTTGTCGACTATTTATGGGGGTGTCTGGCTAGTGGTGGGGAGACTATACCCCCATGTCAGAGTAATACAAGAGATACAAAAAACAGTAAACATGAGAAGAAACATAAGCAATCGTACAAATACAACAAATAGAATAAGCATAACACAACCACAAAACTGGGTTTCCGAAGCTCCACCCTTTAACAGTGCAAAAAAAGAACTAATAAAGGGTTTCCATTATTAGCGCTTTTTTTAGCACTCTTAAAGTGCCCCCTTTATCTACACTTTTTTAGTAGCGTTGATATAGGGGGGAATTATGAGCACTTTTTTCATAGCACTGATAAAGTGTATATTTCAAATATATATATATTTCATAGAAAATAATATATTTATATATTATTATATTGATATTGATATAAATATATTAAATATTTTTTAAAATCTGTTTTTGATCGATTTCATATGTGGAGATGAAAAACGGAAAACTGGAGCAGAAGTTATGGATTTTTGGAGAGATTAAGAACGTTTTTTCCCTTTAAGAATATGAGAAGGTGTTGTAGTCATCTCAAGAGTGTTGGTGATTCGCAAGCATCGATTTGATATTTGGTAGAGGAAACGTACACCTGGAAAAGAAGTTATGGAAAAACAGTCACCCAGATCAGAACTTGTGATTGTTGGGATGAATTATGGGCCATTTTGGCATTGAAGAACATTAAATGGGGTTATAGTATTCACCCGAGTGTAGATATTTTTTTAATATTAAATTTTATATGTTTTAGAGCTAAAATGGACACCCAGATAAGAAGTTTTGATTGTTTGAAATTAAGAAACCCTTCTAGATCCTAGGAACATAAGAAACCCATAACTCACAAATACATTAATAACATCAGCTTCAAGTGTCTTTTTGGAACAAAAATCTTGTCAAAAATAATATTGTTAGGTGAGTGAGGATCACGTCCAATAAAAACCATGATAAGATAAAAGAAATAGAACATATATCAGTTATTCCGCTATAAAAAACTCTATCTTCAAATAACCATAACATTCACTCTAGATGTCTATTTAGGCTCTACCACATATCAAATCAAAGGCAGTGAAGAGATATATTCATAATATTTATTGGATGAAATTTAAAATCATATATCATACTATAAAGACCCAAAAAACTACCAGATGTACACCAAAACATTGTTTTCATGTCCGGTTCCTTATTAATTTTTTCTCAAAATAGTTATATATCTCGATCCATGTGTCTGTTTGGCCTTTGATACTAGTTATATCATAGTCTGTTCCATGGTCTTTGGGTTGACAAGTCATAGAGCTTAAATGGAGACTCGGATCAGAATCTATTCTCCTTTAAGTGACTCTACAGTTTGTTTGGGTTTTCAGGCCCCCATTTCTCGCACTTTTGTCTTGTCTGCTATTTTTTCAAACAAATTTATCTTATGATCGATGTATCCATTTTTATTCCACCACATATCATATCAATTATCATTTTATGGTCTTCTATTTGAATAGAAATTAATCTATAATAGACTCTCGGATCAGTTTTTTTCATAACCCTATGTTGTGGGTTTATTTGACATTTTGACTGTATTTAAGGGTTTTCAGGGTTTCTCCATTTTTATATTTTTTTATGTTTTCAAGGAATTTTATCATTTTTCATAATTTTATATTATTTTTAATCAAATATATGACAACATATACTTATTTGTTTTATATTCACAGATAAAAATTAAATTTTATAAATAAATAATTAAACATATTTACATATAAAATATATTTCTCAATATATTGGCCTTATCTAAATAAAAAAACTAATATCCATTTTATTTAAAATACAAATATATGAATAGTTATATACCTATATAATGTGTACGTGAACATATATGTGTGTGTGTGTGTGGGTCTGTATTGAAAAACTGATATATATTATATATATATTCTAAACATATGTATATACAGATAATTATTTAATATTTCTATATATTAGTATAAATATCAATAATTATAGTTCCAAGTACACATACAATATATATATATATCTGTGTGTGTGTGTTGAATATATATATATATTAATTTATTTATAAACACACACAAAAAACCATATTTTTTAAAAGCATTTAAAACTGATCTTATAAATATATATTAATATACCAATAAATATTTTAATATCGAAATATAAATATATATATATTAATATACGAATATATACATATATATTTATATTAAAATAAGTATATATATATTAATATAACTATATATATATATATATTAATATTAATATATATTTTTTATATTAATACTTATTAATATATGAGTAAATATAACTAAATACATATATACACAAAAAATTAGATATATTGTTAAATGAAGAGTAATGAAATATGGTGGAGAGGTAAAGGATTAGGTGTGCAGGTATTAAGTCACAAATTCGAATCCACGGGAGGAAGGTAATACATGTGGGTGGAATAAGGGTTAACACTAGTAAAGGGTGTGGGTGTTGTTAAAGGCTAGGGGTGCGGTTGCTGGGGTGTATAGGCTGGGGTACGGTGTTGAATGGGTGGTTCAAGAACTATTTAATCGCCTCCATGATTTCAGATTTTTATGGTTTTTTAACTTTTATCAATGATAAAAAAGGTGTGATAAAGGATGTGTCTATCAACATTTTTAGCACTGATAAAAGACCCCTTTATCAGCACTTTTCTAGAATTGATTAAAGGGGTATTTATCAGTGCTTTTCAGAGTACAGAAAAAAAGGAACCCCCTCCCACGTATCTTCACTCAGATTAACATAGCCTTTTTAGCACTTATAAATTTCCTTTTTAGCACTGATAAAATCTTGTTTTGTTCTAGTGTAAACAGATAAAGTATAACACTAAATAACTATATAATATATAAAAATCCTCATAGGTATTGTCTAATACTTATATATTTTAATGGAATGCTAGAAAAGAAGTAAAAAAGAAGTAGTAAACTTTCATGACAAACCAAGATGTCTAAATGTGAACAAAATCCAAAAGTTACTCTATAGAATCTCAAGCCAAAGCCTGATTCACAACTCCGAATCTCCTACTAAGTAGTAAGAATCCAAAACATGAAGAGTGGTGCTTTCCCAAATCCATTCCTATAAGAAAGAAATCTTCATAGGTTCCAAGTGTGTCCTGAGTAGGGTGTGGGATAAAAATATCACTAGGAGACTACCAAATATATCTACATGTAATCCTAGTTGGTTCTTATAAGTAAATAGTGTGTAATAATTATAGGAAAGTAGAACAGTGCTGAATAAATAGATAACCTCCCATATAGGTTCTGAAGGGATAATTGGTGGGACTACTGACATCAGCTCAATGCTGGTATATCTGAACAAGTCACCATATATATATATATATATATATATATATATATATTATAACCATAATGGGGTAATAATTCTTCCCATACATACATGTATGTATGAATATATATAACTTAAGACTGGAATGGGGTAAGAAGTCCTCCCACCCATAAAAATTCATAATTATTGTGGGGTAATAATTCCTCCCCCATATACACAATCAAAATTGGAATGGGGTAAGAATTCCTCCCACCCACATACATATATCATTACTTACGTGGGGTGACAATTCCATCCACCAATACACATTCATATAGATCAAAAGAATAATAGGGGGATAACAATTTATATCACGTAACATAAGGCACTACCATCTCATATAATTTCAATTTAAATAAAATTAGATACATGGTCACTTGATTAATTCATGGAATGAGGAAATCCTCCCAAGAATGCTAATGGACACTCCATTTATATCATTTCATTTGACACAATTCAATAATTAAATTAATAGCAAGAAGTCATGGTACAAAAATCATCTACAAGTCAAATAAATTTAATTTCCTTACAGGGAAACCATTCATTACATGTGAACCATTTTAATCAAGACATCAAATTCACATTTATTACTAGTAAACATCTATTTACATGAGCACAATCCTTGGAAAAGTTCATATCAAATATTCATGTGCCCATTTTGTAAATTAAAAGATTAAGAGGTCCAAATACCCATGGTATGTATTAAGATTATCAAAATACACTTGAGACAGGGGTCAATTACATTTATACTCAAGAAGGGATATACAAACTAAATTTGGTCATCTTGGGAAATTGGCATAAAATGACAAATTTGGTGGGAACACCACTTGGGTAACCTTATATACCATTAGTGATGTCAAAACCCCTAAACATGATTCAGTTGACATATTTCAACGAACTAGGGTAAATTGGATGAGATGAAGAAACCCAACGAATGGGATCAGAAAAGGTCATCTCATGGAATGACAAAATTAATACAAAATAGTCATAAGTGAAATAGAAAACTGTGTGGCAATCTACCTTAAGGTAGTAGATGAATCCTCACTTGATATAAACCTCATATTCTAATTAGGTTGGAAGGGATATGAGTTTCAGTACAATGCATTGAAAATGGGGAATATGTTCCGTAATTCAAATAGTTTAATGGGTGGAAAGAGTAATAGATACAGGAGTATAAAGACTAGGGAGCCTTACCGCAAGGGATCCAATGCCTCCAAAAGGAACTAGAATCAGATGCCAAATAAATCTTATTGCTCAAATCCTCCACTCGTAGCATTATTGAGATCATATATGATAAATCCTCTGGTTCTGGCTAATGTAAGGTAAGGGAGATGTTAAAGTATACTTATGGTTTTAGTGGGGGAATTTTAATTTTCCCCAAATACCAATGTTCGTGGTTTATGTGACCAATTGACAAATAGTGTGAAATTTTTCATTAAGACCCCTTCACCCATCTGTGGTAGGGAACAAGTCCATGCGCCATGTCTACAAGGTTATAAAGAAACTATTTATACTTGCAAGTGTCCATGCCTATAGCCACCAGGTTTACACAAACTGTATATACTGGGTTGAATGGTATACACTGACCATTTGGCCCAACCTGTATCTTAATTATTTAGAACAGTAATATCCAAACCATCCTTATACTCTCCTCAGGTATTACCTAGGCCATAGTATACCATTACCATTATTAAAAGAAATATTCAAAATTCAAAAACTACTAATTCATACAATGGACAAAATTATGGTCATTACAACCTACCCTCCTTGAAGAAAATAATCAAGGAGTTGTCCTCCAAATGTAAAAGAGGTAATTTTAGGAATGTGTTCTTGCCACTTAGATAGTGTATCATCTTTCTCCTCCCACAACACATCCTATACTCGGTAATGATTCCATAGCACCTGTATAAGAGGATCGTACTTGCCTCGAAGAGTCTTCATGATCTAATCTGAAATATGAACTGGAAACTACTTGAAAGAAGTATCCATATCTACATCAACCTATAGGCTGTAAGATGTGAGATGTGTCTGGATAATATTGACAAATATGAGATACATGAAATATATCATTCATATTCCTTTATCTCTATGGAAGTTACAACATTTAAGCCACTAGTTTCACCCACTTCAAAACTTGGAAGGGTCTAATGATTCTTGTTGATAGATTACCATAATTATGAAAATGTCTATTCCGTAACAAGGGAGGAAAATTCAATACAGACTGGTCTCTGACCTCGAACAAAAGAGGTCATCAGCATTTATGGTCATAAGGCTCATGTCAAGACTAGGCTGTCAACATGCATTCCCAGATTAGCTGGACCTACTCTGTAGTCTCTTAAATGAGGCAAGCCGCAATAAAAAATTCTTCCCCAGCAACTAGGAAGAACATAGGTGAGTGACAGACCTACCATATAATTTTTCATAAGTATCCTTCTCAATGCTATCCTAGAATATTTTATTTATAAGCATATTCCACAAGAGGAATGTGTTTCACCCCATATCCTCCAAATTCAAGGACATAAGAAGGGACCATATCCTTTAACACCAGAATTTTACTCTCAATTTTACCATCTATCTGAGGGTGATAGGTCATTTACAAAAGTACGTACATACCCAAGTCCCTCTATAACCCCTACAAGAACTATGAAATGAACCATGCATCTCTATCATTAACGATAGAATGTGGTGCTCCATGAATAAGTACCAACTCCTTCATGGACATCCTTCCCAGATCATCTACTTAGAATGTCTCTCACACAATTAATAAGTGTGGGGCCTTCATAAAATTATCAAAAAACCAAAAACTATATTTTTTCCATTATGTGATATGGGAAAACCATTCATGAAGCCCCTCAAAACATCATCCCATTTCCAGTTAGAAATGGAGAATAACTGAATATTCCCTATTCTACGTTGATATTCTTCCCTCACCAGTTTATTGGCAGAACATTGAGTGATGAAATTGGTTATTTTATATTTCTTGTTTGGCCACCAGTATTGGTGCCAAAGATCATGATACGTATTGATGACACTGAGGTGAACATCCCATACATAGTCATGGAAATCTCACATTAAATCTTCTTTGATATCTATTAGGACCCATACATTTTTAGGAAAAAATAGTGTATGATCCCCATTGATATCAAACCAGAATAGGTATTATCATTTAAGAAACATTACCATAGTAACATTCCTTCATGATTAGATAGTTGTCTTGACCATACTCATTTTAGAAGAGTAGATGCCAGCGCTAAGGATGAGAGAATATTCTCACCAAGGTCCTCATAAATCTCATCGTGTATCTCTACGAATATATCCATAAGATTCCATTCATCACTAGATTCCTAAACCGCCAAAGATAGATTCATCCACCTCAGAGCATCTTCTACTGAATTCCCTTTCCCGACAGTGTATGTATGTTCGAAATCAAATTATTATAGGTACTCAACCAACCTACACTGCTTGAGATTCATATCCTTCTATGTGATTATATATTTGAGGATTTTTTATTCTGTGAATTCCCAAAAAACATCTCTCCCATAATATAATATCTCTAATAGTGTATGTCATAAACCACTAAATTGAGATCATAATTGTGCATCAAATTATTCCCAGCAGGAGGCCTCAACTGATGACAATTGTTCACAATGAATCACTCATACTACATAAAAATAAATCCAAAAATGATACCTGATGTTTCACCATACACATTATAGGCATTTCATGAATTCTGTTGAATCATTATCGGTGATAAAGTCATTAATCCCTTAAACTCTTGGAAACAAACTACATATACTTCTGACAATTGCAATTTCACACTCGTCTTTTTCAAAAAATGTATGTTGTACTGTAAGTCATGATAAATTCTAGACGAAGTGTCTATAATACATGGAAGGCCGAAAGAAACTTCTGATGTCGAATAGTTTCTCAGGATTCTCCCAAGAAACTTAAGTAATCACTTTTTTTGGGTCAATAGAAAATACTGACTCTATGATTGTATAACCCAGGATGTGGACTTCATCAATCCAGAAAGTGGAATTTACTAAGATTTATATAAAACAGATACTCTCTTAGTGTTTTTAGCACGATCTTAGTATGGGTTTCATGGTCAAATCTAGAGCATGAATACACTAAGATATCATCAATCAACATAACCACAAATGAATTCATATATAGGTGGGAGACTCAGTTCATAAGATCTATGAAGATAGCAGGTGCATTCATGAGTCTGAATGGCATAACTAAGAACTCATGTAGACCATAACTACTCATGAAAGTTGTGTGAGGTATATATGAATTCCTAAAACACACAGGATCATAGCCCAAACTTAGATATTGTAACACCCTGAGATTTCATGATAAATATTATTAATTTTTTGATGTCTTGTGGTGTGCGCTACACCAAGATTATCTTGCACAAAATGAAACACCGTATTAGCTTTTAATATACACAACACTATTCTTGGCTTTTGTTACATGAAATATCAACCTTCCTCGATAGCTTGTGTTGTACGCAATACTTAGTTTCACTAAACAAAAATATGTTATTTAAATATTATATAAACTAGCCGTTATGAATAGTAATACCCACTTTTTGAAATTTTAATTTTAACATTTAAAATGGGCTTCATTTTTGGATTCATAATATCTAAAGTAGCCTAGGGGGAATTTTTGGAATTTTTCTTAAAACTTTAAATTTTTGATGAATAGTGAAAACACTGAGCTGTTGGTTAAAACCAAATTTTTATTTAAATAATCAATTATTTTTATTTAAATTTATTTTAGACCAAAATAGATACATGATTCCTATATATATTCAATTTAATTCATTGGATACATTTTATAATAATTTTAGATATATAAAAATTTTATTGAACTTTTTACTGTCTTTTACCCACCTCCTAAGAGCATTTGAAAATTTACATAAAACATAATTTTACCACTTCTGTGAGTTGAATTTCAAAAATCCAAGAGACACGGTTGATATCAGTAATTAAAATTCATTTCATTGAGATGAAAATAATTTTTGGTGAATAGTAACTTTTAACTTTTATTTACCATGGTTGAAAGTAAACATGATAATTAAGGTTAAAAATGATATTATAATTACCCTAAAACATGTACTAATTCTATTGGATAAGTGTAATTCGACCAAATTCAACATTAGGAATAAAATATTACCTTTAAGGTCATCTTGGATTAGATTAGGATATTTTTGATTATTTTATTTAAAGAAGAGTTAAAATAGTTAAAATTAATGTTTAATAACTAAAACATTTTTAATATAGGGTTATACATAAATTAAATTCAGATATAACTATTAATTAGAAATCTAAAAAAATTTCCTACATAATAGTATTTTATTTATATTTTTTAGACATTAAATAATTTAATTTATTTATGACACAATGATGATGCAGTAATTACCTTGTTAATGAAATATTAACATATTTGATATCATAAACACCCAAATAAATGTAATTTGAGATAGTTTATGACTTAAACTAATTTCCTAGGTTAGTATAACATATTATAGTTGGTTAGATGAATTTTTATCTAAGTAATAATGCTTTTATGAATTTAGGAAAAACAAACTACCCAGTAGTGTCAAAATAGACATAAAAAATGTTTTTTAAAAAATATTATATTATTAATTAATATAATGGTCCTAAAAATGTAAGGTTCATCCAAAATACATATATAATAATATTTGTTTCATTAATGAACCTATTGGGGTTCTATTCGCAGTTTTTAGTAAGTTTATTAACCATATAGTGTAAGAATACAAGAAGACATGATAAAAGTAAAATTATTTACCTTAAAGTTTAATATATAGGATAAGGTTAAAATGGTAACCTAAAATTGTCTAAAACCTATTATTGAGATTATTACAACCCATACCCACCCTAGCCTCGAAATAAGTCACTATGGTTCCATTATAAACCGAATTTTAATTTATTATAAAATAATATTGTTTGTTTTTTCTAAGGTGCCCCTAAGCCCTCTTATAAAAGGGTACTCCCCCTTCTCTCTAATTCACACCTCCAAAGCCTTTTTTATCTACCAAAACCTACCCAAATATCCTTTAAACTATCCTCCATTCATCCTATAGGCCTTCCATTAGTCAGAAAGCCAACCTAAGGAGCCCATTTGATCAAATCAATAAGAAGAACATGAAGAAGAGGTAAATATCTCACCACCTATTTCAAGTTCCTTTCTTCTTCCACTTCCTCCTTCTATGTTTTTTCCATTATAAAATAATAACTCTATTATATTCTATATACTATGATGTTATTATAAAAATTGAACAACCATATTCGTTATTTTATCCATCCTATGAAATAAAAAGTCAACACAGGTGCGTACGTACGGCTTACCGTCTCCACGTCGTGGTGTAGTTTGTTATTCAAACATTTCATCATTTGGATGGGTATAATAATGAGTATAAATGATATAAATAATAAATATAACATTATTTTGATTCTTTATATATGATATTCCATCCAATTATATACAATTTTAATATCAAGAGAATGACATTTTTACTTGTGCATACGTGCGGACTACTGTCTCCACGAACGCGATGAGATTCATTTTCCATAAATAACCTTTCAAGTGTGATTATAAAGTATATATAATAAAGAATTAAGAAATATATTACATAATAATGATACTATATTTATGTACATATATTTTTTATTTACTTAATTCCATTCAATTCAATAAGGAAATAGAAACAGAATTCATGTGTACGTATGGTCTACTGTCTCTATGAATGATGTATTTCATTCCATTTATCAATATACCATATATATTTATATCCTGAATATATGTCATTTATAATTCATGTTTTAAATTATAGAATTAATTAATTCATGAAATAAGTAAGAATATCAAGAACAACAAGTCAAAACACGTATGATAAATGAAACGATTTTATCCAAAATGCAGCTTTAACATCGAATTTACAAAAAAAACAGGTAATATAAAGTTATATGTGAATAATATATGATATCATATATACTATTATGTTTATGTTACAAGTTAATAATATTTTTAAACCCACTATACAGGAGTCTCAGACTCATACAGAATAAATTTGACATAAGGTAAGGGATAATTTTTCAAATCTCATTTTTATCCAAGATTTCTTATTCGTAAGTATTTACTTGGGTTATATTTTTCATCCATTTCCATAAAAATGTTTTTCATAAATTGTTTAATATTATAAAATTTATGTTTATACTCATGTTTAACCCTCTTTTAATTTTACATTGTGTTATGGAAGGAATATTTCTTTTCTTTACCATATGAGGAACTTTTTGACTTTTCCGGAAAAAGTACGAGGAGAATGTTTATTTAACTTATACGACATGAACAGTTTTTATGGTTTCATAATTCCTAATTTTCATGAATCTTCCTCTACAATATTTCATGATTTTTTTAACAAAATACTTTTCTTTTAAAATTTAATGGCATTTTGTGAAAATAAAATTATTTTGAAGAAGAAAGAATATTTTCCTCAAGAATTCATTTCAAGAGTTTTGTGAAAACTATATTTCATATAAGATGAAATTATATAGTATTATTATGTTACAAGTATAATGTATATATTATTTACATGGTTTGATTCTTCTTATGATGAAATTATATCCATTTTTTATATGGATTATGTTATGATGGGATGATGTTTATGAAACCCATTTTTTTCTTCGGGTTAGGATGAATGATTTATGTTTATTTTGTGACACAATTAAGAATGATTTAATTATGATATGGGTGGGACCTATATCTCCCTAAAATTCATTGGGTAAAGATTTATATCTCATGAGATAGATATGGCTGGAAAGGCAAGTGAATCTGGTTCAGTAATACAGGTCTGGAACGACAAGTAAACTCAGTTCAATAATGGAATTTGTCCACTATGATGGTCTTGGCAGTAATGCCTTTGCTACAATGGAAATCTAATAATGTGATTAATGATTTTACAAAACTACATGTTTTATTAACAATCTATTTTATGAGGATTTATGTTCCTCTATGATATATGCCTTACGGTGTTTCAATAATATTTTCCACTCCATCTCCCATAACATTGGTTTTTTCAGGAGGAAAATCATTGCATTGTCCATTACATTGATCAACATAGTTCTTTTGAGTTCCAGACTCATCGAAAACCCAAAAAGAATAGTGTGAGAGGCAATAAAATCATTCTAGGAAAACAACATAATCAAGGGGGTACTTTAAATCACTAGGATCTTAGGTTTAATTCTATTATCATCACCGTAATTCAAGGACTATAACCTATACATATACATAACCTTAGACACATCCCTAGACATACCTTAGAATTATATCTATGGATTTCAATAAAGTTTTCGCATCCTAGTTTCCAAAGGTTAATTAAACCTTTATTATGATACCAACTCTAGAGACCCACACTTGAATTACATGGAAATTAAATTAATTTTGCAGAATACGTAATACATAACAAAAACATACACCCAAGGACTGTAATAGTTTAGTGTCTTTGGAAACTCAGAACATAATCTTCTAATCATGGTGAAAGATCTTCAACATCTCCCATAATGATCTTCCCCATTTGTTTTCTTACCTAATAACTTTCTTTATATCCTAGGGAAAAGAAATCATAAAAAGGGTTATTTCAAATGGTCAGTAAGGGTAAACATAGAGAATATAAAACAATCCAAAAAAAGTTAAATGCAAAAACATGAACATAAAATCTAAGCATCAAAATCATGACCAATGACATAAAAATAGAAGTATTACACCAGCTATGAATCATTTTGGACACCCAAATGAGTAGAGAATGGAACAATATTCTATTGAGTCTTTCATGAGGAAACGTCCCCCTTGTTTCAGTGGGTCTTCTGATCCACCTGTTACTGAACAATAGATCAGTACCATTGAAAAGATATTTTCCATAATTCACTATTCTAAGCATGAAAAAATTCATTTTAGTTGTATACCATTTAGAAGGTGAAGCAGACCCGTGGTGGACTCTAATTAAGCATACATGGCCCCAAGATGAAATAGAATCCATGGGATGGGATGAGTCCAAGAACTTGTTTTTCAAAAAGTACTTCCCTTGTATTCTTCGAAGAAAGATGGAAAAGGTGTTCGTTGAGCTTAAGCAAAAGGATGATGAATCTGTTGGTATATAAGAGGTTAATTTTACAAGGCTTGCAAGGTATGAATCTGGATTTATCATCCAACCTGAATGTAATTTTTATCGATTCTTTAGTGACTTAAAACAAAGTCTTCAAAGGGCATTAGCTATAAGAGACTTTAGGAGCTGTGAAGAAATTGTGGGCTGTACTATCAATGTAGAACTAAAATTGTGTGCAACATATCCATCTCATGGTTTTAACAAGAAACAAAATATGGAGTTGAAGGAAAAATCTCAAATCTATGGTGAAAAAAAGACAAACATTTTGTTATGATCAATGTGTGGAAAGTAGGATGGTGGAGATTTTCTTAAAGGGACTAGAAAATGTTTTAAGTGTGGAAAATAAGGTCACCAAGAATCTGAGTGCCAATGTAATGGTAAAAAAAAGCTAATTATGTGAATAAAGAAAAGACTATAGAGAACGCAACACCAACACTTCAATGCTTCAAGTGCAAGGAAATGGGGCATTATGCAAACCAATGTCCTAATCCAAGGGTTAATGATGATCGATATCAACAACCTCTCAAGGAAAAGGACACAGGGAAGTCACATGCGATCACTATTGGCATTGTTGAGTGTGATAATGATGTTGTGGAATGATTAAGTGTTTTTGTAATGGGATTCCAAAATAGTGTTGTGGAATCTCATTTTTAGTATCATGGAATACTGGAATAGCTATGTGTTAGTTTGTTGTGGTTTTCAATAATTATATGGTACTGGTAACCAAGAAAAGTGATTGAAATATTTTTGGAAAAAAATGATATGCGCATAATGAAGGGATAAAGAGATAATGAAATGTTTGATAGTATTAATGAGCTCAAGGCTGAAATAAGGACAAAGTGATATCATGGTTTGAGTATATAGAAATTTTGGGAATTTGGTATGTGGAGAGAGTTGAATTTTGATAGCATTCATGTTTTCACAAAGATTCTATAGTAATTTCTGTTTTAAGATAATACATGATTATAGTATTCTCATGTTTGGAATGTGACCAACAAGATATATCTTATGATATACGGGGGTAAATGATGGTATTCATATGATCGGTAGATGACCTTTCTAGTAATCGTTTTCTTTATACTATGAGCTTGGATAGAAGTATTTTGGAAAAGACTAAAGATTGGAATTAATTAGGTTAGACATCATATAGTATATTTTAAGGCTATAATATTTTTGATATTATTGCTGGAATGTTATAATAGTATTGTTTTAGAAAAAAGGACAACCCATTGGACGGGAAAAAACCCGTCTTGTCGCACAAGGATATGGGAATCGAGCCTACAACTAAAGTGAGATAGGCCTTTATCACCTATTACTAGACTACAGGAAGTCCCTGGTTATTAGAAATTAGTTTTATTTTATTAAGCGGTATGATAGATGAAATATATGTCCATTTTAGGAAACATATATGATTAATATCACCAATGATGGACTTATGTATATTTAATAACTTTTTCTAACCTTTTTCGTGAGACAGATGGAGTGACCTATCATTCTATTGCATGATTTAATAACACATCACGAATGAAAAGTTTAATTTCATTTCATTAAGAGATATAGTGGCAGTTTTTCAAGGAATGACCAACTATGAGATTCTACCAAAATCAAATAAGTATTTCTTCTAATTACAATTTTTTTCAACTTTAGGGAAATGATCTTAAAATCAAATAATGTTTTCCTTGATGGTACCTTAGATAATCACAAATTTATGGCTTTGGGATTGTTTTATTTTTCATAGCCATGTTATCTACCACTCTCCATCAGAACATGATGGTTAGATCTCTCTTCCAAATCCAAATTTTTACCTATGTTCTTCTATGTGGAAACCCAATGATGAGATAATTTGGGTAACCATTATATTTCGTACATTAGTTTTTAAAATTAAGTTTTAGTATTCCTTTTTAGGATGTTGGTTTCTATGAATGAAACTTTCAAGTAGTAAACCATTTATAACCCCGACGAATTTCAAGGGCAAAATTCATTTTCAGGGGAGTAGAATGTTACACCACAAGATTTTATGAGAAATATTATTAATTTCTTTGATGTCTTGTGATGTACGCTACAATAAGATTATATTGAGCTATAAAAAACACTGTATTAGCTTTTAGTATACGCAACACTATTCTTGGCTTCCGTTACATGCAAGATCATCCTTCCTCGATAGCTTGCGTTGTACGCAATTCTGAGTTTCACTAAACAACGATATGTTATTGAAATATTATATAAACTAGATGTTATGAATAGTAATACCATCCTTTTGAAATTTTATAAATTTTATCTTTCAAAATGGGATTCATTTTTAGATTCAGAATATTTAAATTTACCTAGTGTGAATTTTTGGTATTTTTCTAAAAACATCCAATTTTTTATGAATATTTAAAACACACAGTTGTTGGTTTAAATTGACTTTTTATTTAAATAATAATTTATTTTTATTTAAATATATTTTTGGTAAAAATAGATACATGATACCTATATAAATTCAATGTAATTCATTGGAGACATTTTATGATAATTTTAGATATATAAAAATTTTATTGCACTTTTTACCGTCTTTTACCCACTTCCTAAGAGTATTTGAAAATTTACATAAAACTTATTTTTACAAATTATGTGAGCTGAATTTCAGAAATCTGAGAGACACGGTTGATATTAGTAAGTAAAACGTAGCTCAATGAGATGAAAATAATTTTTGTTGAATAGTATCTCTTAAAATTTATTTACCATGGTTAAAATTAAAGAGGGAAATTAAGGGTAAAAATGATATTATTATTACCCTAAAACATGTCCAAATTCTATTGGATAAGTTTAATTCGACCATAAACAACCTTAGGAATAAAATATTAACATTTAGGTCCACTTGGATTATATTAGGACATTTATTATTATTTTATTTAATGAATATTAAAATAGTTAAATTCCAAGTTTAACAACAATTTTTTTTAATATAGGGTAACACATAATATAAATTCAACTATAACTATTAATTAAAAATATAAAAATATTTCCTAAATAAAGGTATTTTAGTTTTAATTTTTTAGACATTAAATAATTTAATTTATTAATGACACAATGATGATACAGTAATTACCTTATTAATGAAATATTAACATAATTGATATTATAAATACCCAAATAAATGTAATTTGATACTTTTTATGAATTAAACTAATTTTATTCGTCAATATAACCTATTAGGGTTGGATATATGAATTGTTTTCAAAGTAATAATGCTGTTATGAATTTATAAAAAACAAAATACCAAATAGTGTCAAAATTGAAATAAAAGAGTTTTTAGAAATATATTATATTATTAATTGATAAAATGGTACTAAAAATCTATGGATTGGACAAAAGACTTATATAATGATATTTGTATCATTAATGAACCAATTGGGGTTCTATTGATAGTTTATAGTAAGTTTATTAACCATGTAGTGTAAGAATACAAGTCGACACTAAAAAGGTTAAATTATTTAACTTAAAGTGAAATCGAAATGATAAGGTTAAAATGGTAACCTGAAAATTTATAAAACCAATTAGTTGAATGGATTTCGACGCAAACCAACCCTATACTAGAAATAATTCACTTTGGTGCCTTTATAAACTGAATAATAATTTATTATAAAATAATATTTTATGTTTTTCTTAAGGTACCCCTCACCCCCCTTATAAAAGGGAACTCCCCCTTATATCTAATTAACACCAACAAAGCCATTTGGCTTGGCCAAACCCTAACCAAATACCTTATCAACTATCCTCCCTTCACCTTAGAGGCCTTTCATTAGTCAGAAAGCCATCCTATGAATCCCTTTTGATCAAATCAAAAGGAATAACCTGAAGAAGAGGTAAATATATCACCAGCTATTTCAAGATCCTTTCTTCCTCCACTTCCTCCTTCTTTGTTATTTGCATTATAAAATAATAAATCCAGTATCTTCTATTCACTGTGATTTTATAATAAAAATTACACAACCAAATTAGGTATTTTATCCATCCTATGAATGAAAAAGTCACCACACGTGCGTACGTACGGCTTACCGTCTCCACGTCATGGTGTAGTTTGTTATTCAAACATTTCATCATTTGGATGGGTATAATAATGAGTATAAGTGATATAAATAATAAATATAATAGTATGATGATTATTTATGTATTATATACCATCCAATTATATATGATTTTATTATAAAAAAAATGATATTGTCGCTCGTGCGTACGTACGGTCTACCGTCTCCACGAACGTGATGAGATTCATTTTCCATAATTAACCTTTAAAGTATCATTATAATGTATATATAATAAATAATAAATAAATATATTACATAATAATGATACAGGATTTATTTACATATATATTTTATTTACTTAATTCCTTTCAATTCAATAAGGAAATAAAAACAGCATTCATGCGTACGTACGACCTACCGTCTCCCTGAACGGTGTATATAATTCCTTATACCGATCTATCATATATATTTATATGTTGAATATATGTTATATATAATTCCTATTTTACATTATGAAATTAATTAAATCAGGATATAAGTAATAATATCAATAACAACAATTCAAAACACGTATGATAAATGAAACGATTTTACCCAAAACACAACTTTAACATGGAATTTACAAAAGAACGGGTAATATAAAGTTATAAGTGAATCATATATGATATCATAAATATTATTATGGTTATGTTACAAGTTAATAATATTTTTAAACCCACTATATAGATGTTTCAGACACATACAGAAGGAATTGGACATAAAGTAAGGGATAATTTTTCAAATCTCATTTTTATCTGAGATTGATTATACATAAGTATTTACTAGGGTTATATTTTTCATCCATGTCCATAAAAATATTTTTCATAAATTTTAGAACATTATTCAATGTATTTTTAATGTCATGATTAAACCTATTTTAATTTTACTTTGTGTTATGGAAGGAATCTTTCTTTTCTATACCATATGAGGAACTTTTTGACTTTTTTGGAAAAAGTACGAGGATAATGTTTTTTAACTTATACTGCATGAACAGATTTTTACGGTTTCATGATGACTAATTTTCATGAATCTTACTCTACAATATTTCATGGTAATTTTCAACAAAATCCTTATCTTTTAAAATTTAATGGAATTCTGTGAAAAGAAAATGATTTTGAAGAAGAAAGGATATTTCCCTTAAGAATTCATTTCCAGAGTTTTGTTAAGACTATTTTCCATCTAAGATGACATTATTTAATATGATTATGTTTCAAGTATAATGTATTTATTATTTACATGGTTTGATTCTTCCTATGATAAAATGATATCCATTGGTTTTATATGAGTTTTGTTATGATGGGATGATGTTTATGAAACCCATTTTATTATTTGTGTTATGATGAACGATTTATGTTTATTTTGTGGCACAAGTAAGAATGATTTCATTAAGAGATGGGTGGGACCTATATCTCCCTCCAATGCATTGGTTAAAGATCTATATCTCATGATATATACATGGCTGGAATGAAAAATGAATCTGGTTCAGTAATATAGGGCTGGAACTACAAGTCAACCCGGTTCAGTAATGGACTTTGTCCCCTATTTTGGTACTGGCATTAATTCCTTGGCTACAATGGAAATCATATCATGTGATTAATGATTTTCCACAATTACATGTTTTGTTACCATGCTATTTTATCATGATTTATGTTCCTCTATGATATATGCCTTACATAATTCCACATTTTATGTCATTTATCATGATTTTTATGTTTAGATTTTATGTTCAAGTTTTTGCATTCAAATGTTTATGGATTGTTTTATGTTCTCTATGTTTACCCTTACTGAGCATTTGAGCTCACCCGTTTTATGTTTTCTTTTCCCCAGGATATAATGAAAGGTTTTAGGTAAGAAAATGAAAGGGGAAAATCTTTATGGGAGATGTTGAAGATCTTTCACCATGATTAGAAGTTTATGTTCCGAGTTTCCAAAGACACCAAACTATTAAAGTCCTTGGGTGACTTTTTTTGTTATGTATTAAGTATTCCGAAAATGTAATGTAATTTTCATGTATGTCAAGTGTGGGTCTCTACAGATATATTTTTGAAAACACCATGAATATTTGGATATGATCCAATATTTTTCCTATTCTAGGCAATTGATGTTACTTCTTAATCATTGGCTGATTCAACTTAAAATAACCCAAAAAATCCTAAGGGTATCATCCACATCCTTAGAAATTATGACAAGTGAACCCCAAGGATATGATATAGGGTATATAAAGCCTTTCTCCTATAGATCCTCCAAATGATTCTTGTGCTCCAGAATCTCCATAGGTCCCATCCTATAAGGTGGAATGGTAACATGTTCTACTCCTAGAACATGATCAACAGTAAACACTACCTCTCTCAACAAAGGTAGAAAAGAGATGTCTTCAGGAAAAAAATATTTGAAACACCCCAATATATGATGAAGGTAAACGAGTGGTAACCCTTGGTCTTCAAGATAATGAATGGAGACTAGTGTTTTTAAAATAACCATCCTCTACAACCTAGGTACTGATCAGTTAACATATAGATCAAATTCTCCCTTATGCATGTACAAAACATACTCAGGTGATATAAACATCTGCATTTGATGATGGCAGTCAATATTGGATCTATAGGGAACTAGATATCCCATCCTAATGATTACATAAAATCATCACATGTTAAGGACGTACATGTTCCACATGAATAGATAACCTCCTATTATAAGAGGACTATTCTGAGAGCAATGAACACCATCTGAACTGATACCAAATGGTTTATATAGAGTCATAAAAATTAGATAAAAATAATGTTTGTTCATAGACACATAGTTATTTCATCATATATTAATCAGTGAGTTGTTCTAGAAAAAAATAAAGAAGACACTAAAGTTGATAATAATTGAACCATATACTATATAGTAGATGGTACAAGGCTCTACTTCTTCATTGAATTTTGGACTCCATGTAATTGGTATGTACCATGGCCCTAAGTCACATTCTGAATTTCATATATATTACCACACTATTGGATCTAAGAATGATATGTTTGGATTTCTCTACCTTGATCGCCAACTAGTCTGGAATTACTGATAGAAATCCATCTTCTGGATTATTGTGATTCTGATGAACCTACTCAAAATTGAGGAGTATGTACAAATCCCTTCATTCATGGAACTATTGGGAAAGTCTTATTGAAATGGTTGATTTGGCCCATCATTCCAATGTCTCTCCACTCAGCTAGATTCTGTAAACACTATCTCTAGAAGTTCCCTAGTTCTTCACACTAGTTATAGATATAATAACAACTCATGAAGGGATCCTGAACATCAATACCACTTTGAGATTTATCAAACCCTCATTTTCATCAAAATGAATATCCACTAGAATCTTTATGTGATTTACCACCCATGATCACAAAATTGGAATCCCTAAAAATATTCAGAAATTATAGCATGGTTGAAGGTCTAAAAATTATCATCATTATAGACACATTGAACTGTGATTGGATGGAGTAACACATAAAATACTCAAATTGCCTAGATGTCATCAGATCATCAGTATCTAGAGAAGTACAATATGCTACAGATAAGTAAAATTGGATGAATATTACATAACTGACATGGTCACCTTCTACACTTTCATAATCTGTTTAACTCTATCAGCACTCAGAGTCTGGGGAAATATGTAATTGTAAAATATGGCCTAAAATTTAGCCCATACCATATCTCTCTGCTGGCCTACTTGGGTATTGACATCCTACCACCTCTTGGATGAATCCAAAATCATGTAACTGGTTATTTTGACACATTTCTCATAATAAATCTCCATATTTAAAAATATAGAATGGATTTTTCCAAGCCACGATTCTACAATTATTTGACCACCATAGCCTAAGAAAGTCAGAGGATGCTGCTACAAAAATTCATGAGTTAACTCTTCCATTCTTGGGGAAATTCAAACACTCATTGCATAATTTTTATCATATGAATGAATCAATCTCAAAACTAGGAATCATATCCTATTTTAGAAATAGGAAGAGGAGACACAAGTGGCTCTAAATGATATAAATTTGTCAGCTCATGGCCCCCCACCTCAAGAACATGATCATCGCCACCTTCTGGCTGTGTGGCATGGTGACGTCGTAGAAGCATAATTAAATAATTCCTAACAAACATATCTGAATCTCAAACTAAGTAATTCATAAGATTGTATTATAGAATATAGGATACGTAATATATCTTCACTATAAGATCGAACACACGGCTATGTCTCCTTCAACAGCTTGGAATAGATGTTGGAACAAAACATGACAGGCCAATAGAAAAGTGAAACGAACACTACCCGCTACAAAGGCTACATTTTAGTGGAGATTATGGATTAATCTTATGAAATATGGTTTTTCTCAGGTTATAAGTCATTTACCAATTTAAAATATTCTCATTTCAACATTCAAAATCATTTTAATTGGCTAAATCCAATGCTATTCCAATTTTTGGACAATAATGTTTGATACACCTTATGAACGAGAATGTGGAACTCACTGGGATGTCATTATCATTTGAATTAATTACTCATGTAATTATACCACTTTAAAATGGTTGATCTAGTTGGAATATCATCCTCCAATCCATAAGGACACATACACCTTATGAATAAAAGAGTATAACTACTAAACACACACCATAGTATGATCTATAATACTGAAAGAAATGTTAGGAAAGTTTAATATATAACATGGAATAATAAATATTCTATTATAATGGATTTCCGAAAATTTAAACGTGACCTAGAAAAAATACATGTACTATTCATATTTTTCCTAATATGATAGATGATTCTAATTCTGATCCCACATCTCATCGATTCAGGGAAATAAAATCATATTTACAGTAAAATCAATATCATTACATAACTAATAATGTGAATTTCCCAATGCTGAAATTATTTCAATAGTAATAGCAGTGTCAATAAAAATATCATTTAAGGAAACATGGCCTTTACATTCTACATGGGGTTGCGACACCCAAGAATGGATTGATTCAAAGTCCCAAGCATTCCTAATCATCATTCTATTATCTCAAAATAGTATGTCTTGAAATAAACCCTATGATACCACATTGTGATGTCTAGTACTCGGATTCCAATAAACCCATGCCTCAATCCTAGTTTCCCACATGACATAAGGTGTGTCTCCCCATATGCTATAGGTAGCCAACAAGTAGCGTAGTTGATTAGGTAGCGGTGGGGACACTATACCCCCGTTTCAAAGTAACACACATGACACTAAAAAATATTAAACAATATCATAATAATAATCAATTATAATTAATATAGTATAAAATGGAAGCATAAATAGATACAGTGGTTCTTTCCCCTATCCATACCTTTATACAAACATTATTTTAGGATTCCATGGGCGGCCTGAGTTGGGTGTGAGATAAAAATCTCAGTAGGGAACCACAAATGGGGTCTACGAGTAATCCAAGTAGGATATTGTGAGTAAAAAGTGTACAATAATGATAGGTTGGTAGAATAGTGAAGAATAAATAGATAACCACACACTGAGGTTCCTAAGAATATATGGCAGGTCTACCTAAATTATTTCAAATATCATTTATCTGATCAAGTGACCATATATATAAATGTATATACGTATATATATATATATATGTTTATTATAACTGGGCTAGGGTAAGAATGCCTCCCATTCCCACATGTATATATATATATATATATATAATAATACAATAATGGGGTAAGAATTCCACCCACCATATACCTTAATAAATGGTATAGGGTAATAATTCTTCCAACCCATACTCATATATCTTAACTAGAATGGAGTAAGAATCCATCCCACACATACACATTCATAACTAGCATGTGGTAAGAATTACACCGACCCATACAAATATACCATAACCATATGGGGTAAGAATGCCACCATCCTATGAAAATATATCATAACCGTATGGGTTAAGAATTCCTCCCACTAATACACATTTATATATCTCCTGAGAATGGTTGAGTAATAACCATTTATATCATGTAACATAATGAAAAACCAAATAATGTCATTTCAATTTAAACAATAATCAATACACGGTCACATGTTCAATTCAAGGCATGAGGCAAGCCCCCTCATGCATGCTAATGTACATTCCATTTATATCATGTTATTTGACACATTAAACATCATAAAAACATTGGAAAAAGGCACAGATCAATCATCTTGTACAATTAATATTAAAGATAATTCATTCCAATGTAAAGCATTCATTACATGTGAACAATTTTAATCCTGACAACTCAGTAAAATTGCCTAATAGAGAAAATCCATTTACAAGGGCACATGCTATTGAAAAGGTCTCATGAAATAGTCATATGAACATTTATGATATTCCATGCCTAACAGGTCCAAACACCCAAGGTGTGTCTTGGTTTTCTCAACATACACCAGATAAAAGGGTCAATTCAATTTAAAATCATGTAGGTAGAGACAAACTAGACTTTTTCATAATGGGAAATTGGCCTAAAATGGTCAATTTTGTGGTCACACCCCTTAGGTGTCCTTATACCGAATCGGTGACATGAAAACACTTAATAATTATCTAATTAACCTGTGTCAACACACTAGGGTCCATTATAGATGAAGTAATTAACACAACAAAGTACATTATGAAATTTTGGCTCATAAAATGATAGAATAAATACGAAACATCCAAAACTCAAATCAAAAACAAAGTAACCACCTACCTATGGGGTGTAGAAGATTCCTCAGTTAATATCACCCTCATATTTGAAGCAGGTTGGTAGATATATGTGTTTCAGTCCAATTATCTGAAAATAGGGCATATGATCCTAAATCCAAGTATCTCAATGGAAAGAAGATCAAAGATAAGAGTAGAGAGAACCTGGAGCCTTATCCCACGAGATCCAATTCCTCCAGCAGGTATAGAATCAGATTCCAAAAAAATTTTGTATCTAGAATCCTACTCTTGGAGGGTTCATGAGCTCGGAGAGGATAAAGTCAATGGTTCTATCCACTGTAATGTAAGAGAGAATATAAAATTGTCATAAGGTTTAAGTGGGGGTAAAATGGTAATATTAAGCTAATACAATTGTTCATGGTTTACAAACCCTGCATTAATGTTGTATCCCCCATCTATAGTAGGCCACATAGTCATGTTCTTTGTCTTCATTGTTGTAGAGAAAAAATGTGGACTTCCTGGTGCCCTGGTTTGTAGCTGAATAGTTTACACAAACCGAGCATCTTGGCTTAGAGCCCATTTTTTCCAACCTCCAAGCTTCAAACCTGCCTTAGATGCTCATTAGGCCTACCTTACGAACTATTTAACTTTACCATTATTAATGTAATGATTAATAATTACAAATTGACAATTGGTTCCATGATCAAAATTCATTTCATTACACATTATATTTGGAAAATGGGATTCACAAGACATACATTTGATTATGTTAGATATAATTTTTCATTAATGGTACAAAAGTTTAGTTTATTAAGAAAAAATATGTATATTTTTCCAAAATAATTTATTAGTGTTATTACAATTATATGGACCATGATTCTCACTTAAAAGAAGTTTTTTAATGATAGGTCATGTGTATATTACAACGAGTGATTATTCGGTGATTTATATAGAGTCTCATAGTGAATGGGTTATAAGGGGACCCATAAAAGGTTAGTAAAACAAATAAATTTCCAAGTTATGAACCACATATAAGTGATTTAGAATGGTTTTGGTAACATAATGTGTCAATAATGACCTATATGGTTTTCCCATTTAGATTATTAGGGGAGAAAAACTTAACTAATCTAGGTAATTTTGTGGGTACCCATAATAATATTATAGAATAGTTTTATGAATTATATAGACCATTGGGAAGGGAATAACTTATGTTATTATAGTATAATGGTTGGTTTTTAGTTATAGGGTCAGTTTGATTGATATACCTATTTATTCTGCATTTACTTTCAATGGTGTGGTGGGAGAATGAGTTAATAATTGTAATTTTATAATGATTCATGTTAGTTAGGTCAACTTGTGTTTGAAAAATATATTAGTGAGATGAATAAATTCATTAGATGAGTTAACCATTGAGAAGTTCATTATTAGTTATTTAAGTTAATCTTAAATGTTTACATGAGGTGAAACTAATGAGATCACGAGTTGTTTTGTGTGACAGAATTTTATGGGAGTGATCATCCATAGGTTTTGATTATGGTAAAGTTGGATCGTGGATAAGAACCTATGAGAGGTTTATTAAGAGGATCAATCTACCAATAAAATCATTTAGTGTTGTTGGAATGGATTTTTGGTAAAATATCATGTGTTTGAGGATAGGTGCACATTGGTTATGCATGGTGAATATTTGGTTTGTGGATGGGTGAGAGGTCCTGTGTAGTCTAAGGAAAAATTATATTGGAAACATTCTCTAGGTAACTATGTCTTTGGGTTTTGGAATATTTGGGAGATTTTACCCCTAATAAATATGTTTTTGATATGGTTATATGGTGTCATAGAAGATCATATGGGTGAGTATGAATTAGAATGAGTAGTAAATGTGAGGTGGTGGCATCTATTGGGGGTAGAACTGAAGAAGTGATACATGGAAGTCATTTGTTGGGAGAATATACATTGGAGGATTTGAACCATGTTTTTGAAAAAAAAATTGGGGGAACATAGGTTGTAATTACCAGAAATCTAGAAATAGAAATAAGTATTTGTTTCAAGATGGTTCTGAGGAATGAGCTGGATGACCAAGTGAAGTCATTATGTAGGGTAATTAATGGGGAAAGTGTTTTGGAGAACATATTTTTTTAACTGTGAAATGATAAAGAAATGTAAATCATGGGGAGAATTAAACTATTTATGTGTATAGAACCATTATGTTGGTAGGATCATGGAAGCAGTTATATTGGTTGGTGAATTGTAAATATTTCACTCAGATAATAGTGTGTTGGAAAATATAAATTTATTTTTTTCATCTATTAATAGAATATTTGAGATTTGGATGTGGTGTGATCAATATAGATGAATTGGAATTGATCATGAAATATAGTTTTCATGATATGAGATCAATATACAACTATGTTTTGTTGGTGCTTCAGTTGTGATCATGGGAGTTTGAGATGGTTTCTACAGATCCAACAACAGAATAAAAACTAGGTGTTAGGTCCAAAAATATGTATGTGTGTGTGCATGGGTTTGGATGATTTTATGGTGAATTTGAATGATAAAGAATATTGATCTGGTGAGGTAATTTTGTGTTAGTTAGTGAAATTGTGTGTTTTAGGATAAATTATTTAGAGGATTATTGGATAGTTTTTTTCATATAATAGGATGCAACAAGGTAGAAAATATGTAAAAATATCAATGGAATATTGGATGTTTGTTTTTATATGGAGATTAATGTGGTATGTTTCCCCATAGATAAAAAACCATTTTAAGAAGATTATTATATTATGTATCACCATAATACTCGAGATGAATCAGTTTATACTTTTAAATCCTAGAAATGATGAGTGTGATTTTAATTTGTGTCAGTGTTAGTGGAATTTTCTAGCACATTACTCAACATATGGAGAATAATGTGCATTTTTTCATGGATTTTCTCTAAATAATTTTATTCATATTTCAAATATGTAATACATAGACAAGGCAGTGAATTCATGATCGGGATTGGTAATCATTTATGTTCGGAGGACAACCTGATACATCTTTAGGATGAGAATCCTTGTGGTGGGGAGTTTTTGATGACTGACCTATTTTATGTGTTATTATTAGGGTGAGGGGGAATTTAATTTTTTCTTATAGTACGTTATATTCTATGAATTTGTATTTTAATCATGAATACAAGAATTTTATAATACTATTAAGTTGATTTTAGGCATGAAATTATGTTTATTTGGTGGATAAGCTTCCATGTTATTCATCAAAAAATGGTTGTTTTCACCCATGCAACTGGAATTTGACAAACATGAAGGCATCATGGAATAGTGAAGGGATCTATGGATTTTTGTAATGATTCAAAGGAGGTCATAACATATTGGAGAAAGATTTATCTATGGTTGTGTTTTAGGTGAGCGACCATTCCATAGCACTATGTTTATATTGTGGCGGTTCCTCAGAATTCATACCATCAGGATACCCTTGGGCGTTGGTTTCACCACAACCTAGTGAATTTTCATAATGTGTCTATGGTCCAGGGATACCATGGAGTATCCTCGATGTGGTGCACTATGGTGGGGGCCTATGGGGTAAACCACCAGACATTTAGGGGTTTTATATGCTTCGTTTGGGTACGCCACACAGAAGCGTACCTTGGAATAGAGGTTATAATATGTCATCCCTATGAAAAAAAATAATTTAGGCCTTGGGTGGCTCATTTTAACCATTTATTTATAAAGGATTTCCTACCCAGCATCCTCTTATTTTATTGGAAATAGGATTTAATAGGGATAAATCCTATAGATATTCCTCACCCCCTCTACACATTCAATTACCCCTTCAAAGGGATGGATTTTTAATGATTTCTACATCAATTTAATGTACGATCTCTTCATCATCCCTAGTTTGTTTATTTCAATTCATTGACTCTATTTTAATGTTATTCCCCATGGAATTTGTTTATGATTCCCCCAAAACATTATAGAATAGGGCAGTGATGATGGATCTTTAATATGGCTTGTATATAGGGTTACTAGGGGGTTTTATCACATGTAATATTTCAATTTTTATTGAATTATTACAATGACCTAATTTATATTTTATGGTTTAATATTATGAAATCAATAACTCATAATGTGTCAGATGATATATATTTTTCATAGGGAGTTGTTGGGTTGCGACACGAAACATCCTTCTAAAGCAGGTGATAATTATAGTGATGATGAGCCTAGTGAGTTTTTTAATGATTATTCTAATTTTTTAAAATGTAAAAATTAATTAAAAATAATTGTAATTATTTATTCAATATTTATTTTTTGGGATAGGAGATCAGGTTTAGGTGTGAGCTCAGACAAGACATAGATGAGGTTGGTCAAGGTGGTGTGCAGGCATGGTTGGAAGTTAACTCCATTTTTGAAGTAGATGTCACGAATTGACAAATTTTATATGATTTATTAGTGAGTGGCCTACATGCATACATTATTTCATGGTTTGGGGTATAGGGATTAGGGAATAAGTGTTCCCCAGGTAGAAGGGAGAGGATTATTTCAAGACACCTTTATTTGGTATCATTTATCCTTAGCAGTTAAGTTAATTGGGATCACCCATATAATATGCCTCAAAATAAATATTTTGTTAGTTGAGTTGATAAGATGCCATGGGAAGGTGTTGAAATACGAGACATGACTCAGGATATCTGAATATGAGTTTCTACAATTAGTGGGTAGGTATCTGAGGATTATGTAAAATTGATATTGGTCAACAGGGTTTTACATATCATTAGTGACATAGAACTTCTTCCTATTTTTGGAGGTGAGTCTTATGGAATGATATGATTTATGTAAGTCCTTTGGAAGATGATGTTGATGATGAAGAGGGTTTTCCTCTAGGTGGAGGGTTGAGAGATCTCCCGTTGGTGATTTGAGATGGGACACACATATATGTCGTGGGAAGTGAATAAGGGATTTTAATTGACATGAAAAGGGGGTTTGGATAAGAATTAGACCCTTCCTATTGATTCTAGGGTTTGCATGAGGCTACAAGACATAAGTTCACAATTATGTTATAGATTTCATTTTGTTCTGGTGGCTGGATATGAGGGTTTAGGAATTGAGTGTATAACACCCTGGGGATGAGCTAATGAGTTTTTTTTGGTGGTCTATATACTATTTTTATAGTTTCACGCGTGTATTCATTTCGAAACTCACCATGGGTGAGAGGGGAGATAGACATGGATTGAACTCTACGATGAGTGAGAGTTTATTGTATAGGATGCATATATTTTAAATATGTGAGAAAATACAGGGATGTATTACCCTATGTGAAAGGGTAATAGTCTCTTGGTGTACGTGAGACCCACCCAAGGAGAGCTTAGTGGCTGGGTTGTGACCTCATCCTAAGTGTGAGGGTGATAGAGAGAATTTTTTACCTCCCACAGTGAGTGGTAATAGAATGGGTGTGATGTGATTTGATATGTAGATGATAAAATACACCTAATAGGATTATATAGTGAATGGTACATAGATTTTATCACCATTAGTGAGAAGATATAATTAGTCTTTTTGATTGTGAGAAGATATGTCCCAAACATATATGTCATAGAATACATTACACCTTCAAGTAATGGTCAGGTTTTGGATGATATACATTTATGAATCCTTATTTATAATCTATGTTTTGAGAATAATGGGAGGAGATGATGGTGGAATTCTTCACTGGCACTGAAAGAGTTTCGGTTTTTTGTAGTGGATTCTAGGTAGTACAATATCACCTGATAGGCATGTATCTACCACATTTTGAATTGTGGTAGCTAGGTTATCACATAACATCCTAAGAAGATTGATTATTTTATTTTTGAGTCAACTCATTCACACACATGGGTATAATGGAATATATAAAATTTTATTGGTGAGTCCCTAGTGAGTTATATGCTCAAAACCTTCAGGGGTACACAAGTAAATGTGCATACCAAATGGTTTTTCATGGTCGAGCACAAGATGTATACTGCTTTACGATAAGGTATCTAAAAGAAATATGGATATTGTGAGTGTTTTGTGGATAGAGAATGGATTTACTACCCCTCTATATTTATAATATTGGATTATTTTTATCGACAGTTGGACCAGTGGGAGACCCATTGGATGTTTATTTATTATGACTGCATTTGGTATACAATTGGATTATTAAATTTATTATTTTATGTACTCTGGTGTGATTAATTTATATTAATTTAATATAATTAATAAATATGAGATCAATGGAATAATCTACCCAATTCATGATTTCAGCTCTCACCACAATTCACTAGCCAATAGCATACAGGGACATACACATATGGTGACAAATCTCCTCATATTGAGGCACTGTTGAGTAGCCTTTAGACAGGGTAATCATGGATCGGGATATGAAACTTTATGTGGTGGAGTGGGATATATATCCTAAAACTACCTCTACATGTCAAAAAACATATGATGTAACGATGATATAAACCCTTCTTCCATCAACTCACCCATTTTATAGACATTATCTTCTATAGTGTCTATTTTTCATCCATATACATCCTCCCTTGAGGATGTTCCAAAATGAGAAAATTATTTTCAAATTGATATATCTACTTTGTATCCTATAATGTGATCCATTTTTTTCATTTTCATATTCTATTATCTAGAATATCCTACAAACACTAGGGTATGAAGGTCACATGTGTGATACTCTCTTCAAGGGAATCCAATACTGAATATTTTAAAATTTTCTTATTAAATTAAATTTATAAATAGTTTAAAAATAATATAAATAAATTTTAAAAAACATATTAATTGATGCCTTTAAATATTCCATAATATAATTTCCATTTTTCATTATTAATACCATTTTTTATTTTTTATCTCATGTTGGGGGAGGATGGGTAGTCTCTGTTACACTAGATGATTGGGATCTCAATTTTCAAAGTTTTGCATCCATAATTTGTTGTTTTAATAATGGATGCCCTTTCGATATAATGTATGTGGGTATATAATTTTTTATTTTTTCTCATAATAATATCTGAATTTCTATTCAAATTATAGAAAAAAAAATATTTAATATAATCAATTTTTGGAATTATATAAAAAACACAAAAATGATTAAATTTCACTAACAAAAAATGATTATAGTTATCTTATTTGAATAATTATCATTCATGTATCTTCAAAAACAAAATCTAACATATCATAAGGATTTTCATTTCATATTTGAGAAGAAACTAAATTTTATGTTTTTACAAATTTAAAATCCCCCCAACTGCTAGAAAAATAAAAATAAAAATTTCTCCTCCGGACTTCTTTAGTGTCCAGTAAATAATATATAATCATATGAGTAGAAAAAACCAATATTGTTAAAACATTTTGTTATAAATAAAATAATTATAACTCAGGTCTCAAAATCTGTTCTACCTTGATAGAGCTAATTTCATATAATTGAAATATCTCTGACCATAAACTAAAATAATTATTTTTCGATAGGATTTTATAGGTGAAAAATTTGTCAATTTTTTTAAATTTAGACACATAAAATTACTATTACCATTGAACGAAAAATATTTTGTTTTTAAATTTCATTGATCAAGTGATAATTTAGGTAAATATGCTCTACCACGTTTTATTACCCAATATGTCTTCTATTTACCTATATAATAAAAGGTATAATGTAAAAATAAATAAGGAGGCTCATTCGTAGAACTACATAGAGGGTCCTCCATAGAAAATCTAGGTGTCTTAACTGTTTTATCTAACATTATCATAAAAATAAAATTAAAAAAAATAGTAAATGATTATATTACACTAAACACATTTTTATGACATTTTTTATATTAGTAAACTAAAACATTAAAAATGATGACAATATTTATGATACTTTAAATTATATAAATTGAATAAAATAAAACATAAATAAAAAATTATTCAAATCCAATTTTTATAAATAAAATTTAATAACAACTACAAAACTATATAAAGTATCCTAAACAAAACTAAACAAACATATTATAATATTAATTATATTAAAATCAATGAATGATAAAAACACTAACAATATTTATGAGTCATTAAATGAAAAATATTGAGAAAATAAAAACATAAGTAAAAAATATTATAAATCCCACTATTATATTAAAAATTAGAAATAAATTATAAAATCTTACAAACAAAAAGAAACTAAACTAAACTATTTTTTTCCAAATAATTTGAATAGTTCACTAAAATGCCAAAAAACACTGATATAATTAATGAGAAACGAAGTGATATAGACCTAATAAAAAAAGTAGTATAATTTTATTAAAAAAATAATATTATTACATATAAAATTCAATAATTAGAAAATAATACAATCCCAACTCAACTGAACTGAAATAAACACAATTATTTACCTTATTTATTAACATAGTAATCAAAATAACTAAAACAAGGATGAAATTTATTATGATACAAGAAAACATTTAGATATAAGATAAAAACATAAGTAGTATTTTAAATGTTAAAGATATAATAACAAATTAATATTTACCTGTATGAATATTCAGGTACTAAATAAAAAATTTATCATAATTTTTAAAATTATTGACTTAAATAAAAATAATATTAAAAATAATTTATAAAATTTTCCAACAAGGAAAACGCGTGGATTAATTCATATTAATTGAGTATCAAATTTTAAAAGTAAATAAATAATATCATTTTACGTTTAGTGGTCTATTTTTTAAAGTATCATATTTCCTAAATTTTGTACATTGAAAAATATTGAACAATTAATTTCAAGAAAAATATTGGTATTTAATATAACAAAATGAGTAATAATTCACATATTGATTATCAATTGGTTATAAGTTAATATAAAATCATTAGGAGGTAAAAATATTTATTTTAAAAAATGTGGGTTTTTTATACAATTTATTTTTATATAAGTAAATTTATTTAATAAAAATTATTGAATTATTTTAATATAATATTTAGATAATTTATTTAAAAAAATACATAAACATTCATATAATATTCATTACTATCCATGTAATAAGAATAAAATCATTTTTATGCTTAAAAATGTATTTTCTCAAAAAAATGTGTTTTGTGTGTGGATATTCAAATTAATTTCTACCACATATAGGAATTTAATAATGAAAAAATGATTCCATATTTTGGTAAATGATAGTTACTATTAATTTATAATTTCAACTTAATTTTCTATCAAAATGAATAGTAACCATGTTGAATGTTTATCACCTCGGTAAAGGTTAAAATGGGTAAAATGGTTTTAAAACAATGGGATAATGCATAAAATATATGAAAAAATGTATTTATTTATTTTTATGATTTATTATCTATAAAAAACATCCTATATTTTAAAATATTTAAATTATGTTCCATTTTCCTTTCATAATGAACTTAATATTATTTCATGTAAAGAAAAATTACAAATTTACAGTCTCCTTATTTTAAGATCTCTAATATATTTTTAAAAGAATAACAAGTTCTTGTGAATGGTTATAAATTTTTATTTTTAATATGAATTAATTTTTTATGATATAAATTTATTTTTAATTTTAGTTAATGGTATAATTACCAAAAATTATTAGGCATCGTCGATGTCGTGCTTGTGAAAACAGTAGAAAAATTAAGTAAATAATTTGAAAAACAATAAAATTAATTTGTGTTATTTAATATTAGTTTTTATCTATTTAATAAATAATTATAAATTCTAATTGATATAAGAAGTTAAAATATTATAATTCCATTACTAACATGATTCCATTAAAATCAAAATACGTTTAGATTCATGTAAATGAATTTAAATGATATTTAATTTTTAAGAATTGTTATTAGATCACTAGAATGTCATAAAGATATTATAGTTTTTAAAATTAATGACAAATGGTCTATAATATCATCCATTGTCCACTTATGATCCATTTTTCCTTCTTAAATGGAATGATTGACCCTTAAATACTATGTATCTGTTGACCATTGTAAGGATTAAGAAGGGGGTTGACCTATAAGATAATGCTTAAAATAACACAATACAATTTATTAAATCTAATTGGTTGATTTTATTTTTAACTTTTCCATATTATTTTAAACTAAATACAATTTAGAGACACTTTACTTGAGTAATAATGTATTATATAATAAATTTTCAATAAATTACAATTATACCACCCACCTCAATTAATAAATGGGACCTCCACTTATCACTTCTCTACTCTAGTTGATCCACTTATCTAAATCAATATATTTTCCAATACCCTCCCAAAATTTGTATCTATAAACAAGAAGTGATTATATTCAATTGTTACCTATCCTAGAATCTTTAAGATTCTTATTAAAAGAAAATTCCCAATGAATATGTATATTCTCTTTATGACATTTTTCATGTTACATTATCCTGAAACATCAAATAAATATTATATATCCACATTTATATTTGGAAATAAGTATCTATTATATAATTATATATTTTTTGGTTAATTTTTATATCCTTTCTCTATCTCCATTACATCTAATTGAAATTAAAAACATTACCCATGCATATGTAAGGACTACAATATCCATGGGGGATATGTATTTCAATTTTCATCACCATATCATTTGGGTGGTCATATAGAATAATTTAATTGATATATATGTTTTTTTATAACATAATTATTTATTTTTAAATATAATATTTTTTCTATACTCTTTCCATTACATCCTTTGGAAAATGATGACATGACTTGTGCATAAATGTCGACTACCATATCCATGAAGTGATGTGAATCAATTTTAATTTTAGATTCACATGGATTGTAATAAATATAGATTTAAATAATATTTATTATATTTATTATAAAATTAGTATTATTAAAAGTTTAGTTTTTATTTATTGTTATTTCATTCTATTTATGGATTAGTATAAACATCACTTGTGTGTACGTATGGATTACCATCCCCAAGAAGTAATCCCATTGATTTTTCACCACCACCATATATGGATGGATATAAAATTGTATGTAATGAATAAATAAGATAATTATTATATGGTTAATATTCAATATATGGTCAAAACCATGAACAATTTTCCAAGAGTGAAACCAAATAACCAAAGTATGTAGGAAAAATGGAATAGTTAACACACTGAACAATCATTTTAATGAAGAACTATTAATTATTCGGTGATTATATGGTATTAATGAATAATATATAGAACTAAAACTATTTATATGGTTATTTTATATATTTATTATAACTATATATTTATTATAAAATATTTTTTCAATTTTAAGAACCAAGTCAGGACTTGAGGAAAGGGTTCCTTATATCACTTATATTTATGTACGACATATTCCATTTTCACCACTTTTAAATTTATTGTGGTTTATATACCACATAAGAATATATTTTATAATTTTTTAAATTAATATTACAAGTATTTAAAAATAATTCTAATATTATCAATTTCATGATGTTTTGATTATGAGATAACTAAAATTTTAAGGGATATTCATCTAAATATTATTTCATTGAGAGATATTTCTTGTTATGCAATTGTGTGTGCTTATATAGTGTATATGCTTTCCAAAAAATATTTTATATCATAAATATCTTTATATTAAAATTATTTAAACATTAATTTGTTGTTATTTATTCCAAGGGGATATGATTTGAAATTTAGAAAATTGATAATGGTTAATATTAAAATCTCATTACTTTTCAAGACTGTCTATGTTAAATTTATAATGAGAGAGGTTATTTGATTATTATATATTAAACCCATGATTACTTCTTATATTCTAGTAATTTAGGGGTTTTTCAATAATAATTTCTATTTTACCACTTGTTTGTACTAAAAAATATTAGTAAAATCCATTTATGCCAAAGTAGCTTTATTTATCATTTTTTTCCCAGAATGATTTTCCTCCATGTATATATTCATTTAAATATTTTTGAAGAATATTATTTTATATGAGACAATGAGTATTTAAATCCATATTCAAAAAATAGTTTTATTTTAAAAGATTTAAATATTTTTTTTATTGTCTCTAAAATATTAACTTATGGATTATTAAATATATTGATAAAAGAAACATTATTTTAATGTTTACCACACAAACACATATTCATTCCCTCATCAATGGTAATTTATTTTAATCTTAATTTAAATTTTACATGGTTATATTAAAATTATTTCATTTTCTCCATATTTTGGGAATTATTATTTAAAATATATTCAAAAGAAAAGGATTGTTTTTTGGGTTTTCACATGATGGTTTGAATGTTCTTCTAAAGGTATTTTTCATATACATATACATTTAATTATATTTTTTATTATTAACTAATGATATATTATAAGTAAACCATCCATGTTCTTTCTCGAGATATATTTTTTTATTTGACGTGTAAATCATTTTTGGAACCTATTCTTTCCCATGGGTTATAATATGAGGGAATGTTAAATGTTTCTATGATGTTGTGGAACACACACACATAAAGACACATATATATATGGTTATCATTATTTGATTGGTGGGATTGAAATTATATATTTTCCCATTTCATTATGTGATGATTAATGTCTCATTTGATACTATTAACTAGTATTTTTAGTGAACCATATCATTAAGGGACTATTTTAACTATGAAAATAGTAGTTGGGAGCCTTGAATAAGGAAATGATGAGAGTGGGGCGTAACCCAATCAACTATGGGACTCTCGCCACTATAACATCATCATATGTGAACCTTGACTAATGAAATTATTTTATATTATTATTTGATTTCAATAATCTTATGTATAAATATTATGATAATGTGAAAATTCCTATGACATGTTCATATTCTTATGATATGTGCTCATGTATCATGATTAATTAATTATTATTATTCACTCTTAATACTCATTATTTTTAAAATTCAGAAGATTTATTCAATGGTACATGATTAATAATCTATGACTAATTTGGAATGAACATGAAATTTTATGATCAATTTATCATACTAATTTGTATATTTTATTACATTATATGATAATTAGCTGATATCACTCATGTTTACCCTGACTGAGCATCTAAGATCACCCTTTATTATGATTACTTTTACCCAAGTTATAAATAATGGTATTATGTATGATTTTTCTATAAATTTATCATGTGTATAGAATTTTTTTGTTGATATTAAATTGTTCCAATGGAACAATAAATCCATGGTTTAATGGGAAAAATCTCATTTAATGAGAAAGCAATGGGTTTTTTAAATTATGGTATTTTCCAATTCCTCTAAATATCTAAACCAAAAAAGTAATAGGTATGTTAGGGACTCAATTTTTGATATGTTTCTTGTAATTAAGGATGTTTAATATTGGTTTATTTTAGTCAGTATAAAATCTAGTATGTAAATATTATGTTTTTAACACCAAGTCTTGAAGTACAGGTCTTAGGAGGTCTCATATGGTATCAAATCATGGTTTAATAACTTTATTTGTTTGGAAGATAAAAATTGAGGATGTTTTATGTTTAATTTGACCAATATGGGTTGATAATTTTAAGGATTTTCATAATTTAAAGGTCATATATATCATTTTTTGGTTTCAGATAATTGGATTTTATTGATTCTCATGACATCTTGGTAAATGTTTTTTAGATGTTGATATGTCACTATGGTATTTGTAACTCTTAGCTTAAACCTGAGATTTAATGTAATGTTATTCAACAAGAATATTTTTGGGAATTTAATTTGAATGAAACACATAACCTTTAAGGATAATACATTCTTTTATGATGAGTATATTATTGTTAATGATAATAAATTGCATTATATTATTCTAAATTATGAAAATTAATTGTGATTTGGTGACTATGGGATAATGGTCATTCATTTTTGAATTTAACTATATTTGGGAGATAATATTATTAAGGTAAACAAAAAATTATTTTTCAGATTGAATTTTTTTATTGAAATAAATATCGAGTTCACACATATAAGAATATATGATTGTGTTGTGGTTTTATAGTGATTGGAGTTATTTAATGAAATTATAAGTGTGTTTTGGTAAATATATATAAATAAATATATATATATATTTGGAATATGACTTTATGATTCATAAATGTTATTTAAGGATAAATATTAACATAATTTTGGAATAATAGGTGGTCAAATATTTATGATCATGGGTTTCAAATTTGGTCAAGAATTTATTCGAAGAGCCTTAATGTTAAAATATGTATGGGATTATTGAAGTTTTACTTTGGGTTTTATCCTTGAGGTTTTGGAGATTGATGTTTTGAAGTTTATTCATATAAATGACATTTTTTCTGACCCCCTCCACCTCATGTATAAGGCTCCAGCCTTAAACCTTACATAATCTTGAGTTATCACAAGATTACACGTTGAGGATCTTTTCGGGTTTAGAGTTTTAGAGAATTATAACATAAAACTTGCATTAAATTCCACATATAAACAAAGTGGTTACATTAAGATAGTATTCTTCATTCCCATCAATGGAAACATATTTAAAATAAACATGGATTCTTTCTTGACACTTACTTGACACTATCATCATATCATGTACCTTTCCCTTGACCTGTGAAAATAATTTCAAAAAAAAACTTGGGATGAGCATAAAAAGCTCAATATGGGTTATAAAAACATGGAAAGGAAACATGGGTACATATATACATAAGAGTGAAATCATACTTTACCCATAAAACATAAGCACATTAACATAACTCATCAAATCATGAGTAAATCATTGAAATCATAAGACATAAATGTAACTTGAGGCATTCATATCATTCTTACGTAGGGAGTAACCCTCTTGGTTACGTTTGAAATACCCATCACAGTATATTCCCTAAATCTATTCGGAGAAACCTTAACGTTTCACTCCTTTGCGTTACCCAATGCATTTGAGAGCTATATCGGGATCACCCACCCTTAGTTTATCACGGAACCACCCGTCTTCATAATAATGCCCAAGAACTTCAATATAATCGTATCACATAAAACATGCATAAATGAAACATAACATTTCCACCTTTTAATCACAAGATATCAATACAACACATTGATATAAAATCATTATGACAACCATTTTCAATACAAAAATAAAAGAAAAGTAAAACATGGTATTTATTTTTCTTTTAAAAAGAAGGTATGTCTTGTAGAGGAAGCCGAAACTCAAATAACGGTCACGGCGGTAGAGAAGTCATTGTCACCACATACGTATGACAAAAACATTCCCTTTTGTCGTTTAGTAAACGCTTCGTATAAAAAATATTCCTTTTGAATAAATGTAAAATTCAAAGGGGTTTATACACCGTATTAAAGAAGGTTGTGTATAAAACAAAATATGCCTCAATGAAAGGAGATTGAGACGAAGTCCCATACCTCGTATCCGACTTGACCAGACCGTTCATTAATCTCCTAAATAATAAACTTGAGTTAATCTCTACTTTCTTAAGAACCTTTTTCAAGTTCATTATTCCTTTTATACCATGTTATGAACATCATGAAATCATTTAAGTTAATAATGTTCATTTTTTCGGTATTTGGTTCTTAAGTCAAAAATAGACTTCTTACACTTACATGTTGTTAATTTGGTCAAAGTTTCGTTATATCCAGAATTATATTAATGATTTTGATAACATATATATCATATATATTCATCATATACATGTATTTATAATATTACATCACATTTAGAGGTAAGAAATGAAATGCACCGCTCATGGAGACGGTAAGCCGTACGTACGCATGAACGCTACTTCCATTTCTATTTCGTATTTTCTGGAATGTAATCATAATGATATAAGAGTATATTATAATTAAAGTATAATAACATATATAATATCATTAACTTTATCCTTTACACATCCCACATATGGTATTAACGAATCAAATCACTTTCAGGGGGCTGTAGTCCGCACTTCCTAAAATGAAGATATCATGTTTACCCATAATGGAAATAATAATGGTATGCCATAAATGAAAAATACAGAAGCTTAAGGAAATAATAAACATATTATATATCATATATAAAAATAGTGACATCATAATGGCCACCTTTTAAGGTGTTAAATTAGTATTGAACAATCATCATTTCGGGAGGCAGAATTTCGCCATCCACGGAAACCGTATGTTCTTTAACCATTTGATGTAGTTGTGTGAGAGTGTAGCTCGAATAAATATTATAAAAACATCCTAGAATATTTAATATACTGGTTTTGTTACAAAAGAAGTAAATAAAAAGAGTTTAGGGGGTTGGAGAAGCAAAATAAAACAAATGAACACGAGAGAATGAATTACCTTTAAAAGTGTAACTCCTTTTGATTTGAGCCTAAAGGCTTCCTTTGAAAGGATTCTGACCAAAGGGAATCCTCTCGGATGAGGAGAGGGATGTGGAGAGAGTAAATGGGCATGGGTTGGAAGATCCAAATGCTTGAGGAGTGTGTGAAATGAGGTAGAGGTGGGGGCCTTTTATAAGAGGAGAGGAGGGGCACTTTTGGAAATCATGAAACTATTATTTTATTTTCAAAAGTGTTTCGAAATTCTAAGGTCCCGCATTGATATATTTCGAATATAATATGATAAGGCTTCTAAATATACCCAAAAAATAGGTTTTGGACAAGTGTAGGTCTTAGATATTACATTATCTTTCCATTTTATTTTAATCGTTAAATAATGAGGTCATCACTGCATCATCATGATGCCATAAATAATTTAATTTATTTAATGTCTAAAAATTATAAAAATAATAATATGATGTAGGAAATCTTTTTAGATTTATAATTAATATTTATAGACAAAAATATTATTAGTATAACCCCTTATAAAAATTGTTTTAGTAAAACAATTTATGTTAGTGTCATTTTCACCTTTATTTTAAAAAAAGGCATTAAAGTCATTATCTCACCCAAGTGGCTCCATGGGGTCCCCTAAATCGACCCATGGGTTGTCCTGGTCGGCCATGACTCATACAATAGGGGTAGGACAAGTGTCATGGTGTTTTCCTATTTTTATAATATCATTTTTACCTTAAATTACACTAATTACCTCTAATCGCGATTAAAAACTTAATAAGTTACTATTCACCAAAAAATTATTTTAATCTCATTGAACCAAATTTTACTTCTTAATGACAACCATGTATGTCGGATTTTCAAAATTCAATACACATTAGTGGTAAACTTTCATTTAACTGAAAAATCAGTTTGCTTGATTACCACTTAGTGGTTTCACTATTCATCAAAAATTGGAGTTTTTCAGAAAATTACCAAAAATTCACCCTAAGCTATATTAGATATTCCGAATTCAAAAATGAAGTCTATTTTAAAAAATTCAAAACATATAAGTCACATTAATTAATTTAATAATTAATTCCCGCTGTCAGAGCAAATAGCGTGTTTTTATGAAACAATAAGTATCAAAAGATTGACACCAGTTTAAGTCCAATTTCAAAGAGAAATTGATTCCAATGACCACCATTGGATTAAATGGTAAAAATATATTCTAATTAAACATTAAGACCAATTCAAAAGATAATATAATCATATAAATAAATTAGATTAAGAAGCAGTTTTGATGTAAAATGCAGTATTTTTCACTATTCATTAAAAAATAAACATTGTCAAAAAAATACCAAAAATTCACACAAAGTAAATTTTGATGTCCCAATCATAAAGAATAAGTTTATTTTGATAAACATAGCTTATAAAATTGTCAAAAGATAGATTCAAAAATGGTTTTCCATCAAAAGGCAGTAAAACAATCTTTTAAAAATATTAGTGTATTCCATGCTTAAGATTGGATTTATTATCATTTTAAGCCTCTAAAACACTATCTAATTCATTAATAGACATAGATAAAAATATCTATTATTCATTACTTACTTGGGATGTTACATCCTTCCCCCTTTAGAAAATTGCATCCCCACAATTTATTTACTTATCGAATAAATTGGGGTACTTATCCCTCATTGCATTTTCAGATTCCCATGTTGCCTCTTCCATCATGTGGGTTTTCCACAAAACCTTTACCTGATTAATCACCTTATTCTGTAACACTTGCTCCCTGTGGTCAAAAATCTGGACCGGTTGTTCCTCATAAGATAGGTTCTCTTCCAGCTGAACTACCTCTGGACTCAAAACATGAGATGGATCTGGCATGTACTTTCTCAATATCGAAACGTGAAAAACAGTGTGTACCTGAGATAAACTCGGAGGTAAATCCACTCGGTAAGCAACTGATCCAACTCTCTCCAGAATTTCATATGGTCCAATGAACCTTGGACTCAACTTTCCTTTCTTACCAAATCGCATAACACTTTTCCATGGTGATAGTTTGAGAAAAACATGATCACCTACCTCAAAAGAGAGATCCTTCTCCTGTTGTCCGCATAACTCTTCTGCCTGCTCTGAGCTGTTCTCATGTGCTTCTGAATCAGCTGAACTTTTTCTACCAAATCTTCTACCAATTTTGGTCCCATTAACTTCCTTTCACCCACTTCATCCCAGAAAGCTGGAGTTCGACACCACTTCCCATATAATGCCTGAAATGGTCCATCTGTATACTGGAATGAAAACTGTTATTATATGAAAATTCAACCGAAGAAAGATGTTGGTCCCAACTTCCCTGATAATCCATAGAACAAGCTCGTAGCATATCCTCCAAGGTCTGAATTGTTCGTTATGACTGCCCATCTGATTGAGGATGAAATGTTGTACTAAAATTTAATTCAGTACCCAACGACTTCTGAAGGCCTTTCTAAAAGTTAGAAGTGAACCTGGGATCACGATCGGATTCAATGGAGAGGGGAACTCCATGTAACCTGACTATCTCTTTAAGATACAAACGGGAAAGTTGATCTAGGGAAAAAGTATCTCGTATGGCAAGGAAATGATCATATTTAGTCAAGCGATCAACAATAACCCATATTGCATTATTACATCAAGATGTCTTCGGTAATCCCACAACAAAGTCCATGTATATATTCTCACATTTCCACTCTAGCACTGGTAAAGGATGAAGCATCCCTTTCGGTAACTGCCGCTCTGCTTTAACCTGCTGACAAGTCAAACACTTCACAGTAAAATCAGAAATATCTCTTTTCATTCCATCCCACCAGAAATTCTCCCGCAGATCTCTGTACATCTTAGTACTGCCAGGATGAACTGAAAACGGAGAACTATGAGCTTCACATAAAAACTCTCTCTTCAACTGTGAATCACAAGGCACACACAATCTCTTCCCAAATCTCAAAACTCAATCATTATCAATGTTGAATTCAGGAAACTTACCTTTTTGAACCAGCTCTACCTTTTTCTGTAACTCACTGTCTTGCTTCTGTGCTTGATTGATTCTATCTGATAGAGATGATCTCACTGATACTTGAAACAAAACAGAAGAACATCCTGCACCCACAACTTCTATTCCAAAGTTCATCAAATCCTTAACCAAAGGATCACGTTCCAAACGCAACATTTCTAATGAAGCAATACTTTTTCGACTCAAAGCATCAGCCACGTTATTTGATTTTCCCGGATGGTAATGAATTGTACAATCATAATCCTTGATTAATTATAGCCATCTCCTTTGTCTCATGTTCAATTATTTCTGAGTGAATATATACTTTAAACTTTTGTGATCGGTATATATTTCACACTTTACTCCATACAAATGATGCCTCCAAATTTTTAAAGCAAAAACAACAGCAGCTAATTCCAAATCATGTGTAGGGTAATTTACATCATGAGTTTTCAACTGTCGTGAAGCATAAGCAATTACCTATTCATTCTGCATTAGGACGCAACCAAGGCCTTTCAATGAAGCATCACTGTAGATAACAAACTCACCATTCCTGGAAGTTAGTTCCAAAACTGGAGCATTCACCAATCTTCTTTTTAATTCCTGAAATAAATCATCACATTCTTTTGTCCAGATAAACTTAACACCCTTCCGAGTTAGCTTAGTCATTGGACTAGATAACCTTGAAAAATTTCTAACAAACCATCGTTAATAGCCTGACAAACCAAGGAATCCACGAATCTCGGTTACATTTGTGGGTCTTGGCCATTCTTCCACAACTTTTGTTTTTGCAGCATCAACAGTTATCCCATATCATTGCACTTATAACATTCCACTAACTGTAAATCAAATTTGGTCTTACCTTCACCTTGATCCTTTTCAGTTCAATCACGAGCCTTATGTCCCATCTTACCACATCGGTAGCACTTTCAAGAATTCAGAAGACATTCCCCAGCATGCCTTTTTCCACATTTATCACAAATTGGAAACTTAGTTTTCTTACCATCAGACTTTTTTGAAGAATTATTAGCTTTCTCCTGCCACCTCGGTCTCTTCTTCTGTTGGTTGTTATAGAACACTTGATCATCAGAAAACTCCATTTCCACCTTCTCAGCACATAGAACAAGATTTTCATAACTTTTAAACTCACGAGAAGCTAATGCCCTTCGATATTTTGGCTTTAATATTGAGTAAAAATGATTGATTTTACTATCAAGGTCTCGGATGAAATTGGGAGCATACCTTGCCAATCGAGTGAACCTTTCTTCATAGGCAGCCACTGAGTCTTCCTCTTGCCTCAATTCAAAGAATTGATTTTCCATCCTAAGTCGAAAATCCTTAGGAAAATACTTCTCAAGAAACATACCTTTGAATTCATCCCAGTCGAGAGCATCAATATCATCGGCGTCCCTGATATTTTTAACCATAGACCACCACTGATCTGCCTCACCCTCCAAACGGTAAATAGAAAGACTAACCTTTTGATTGTCTGAACACCCCATGACATCGAAAATCTTCTCTAGTGCTTTAATCCACCCTTCAGCTATCACAGTGTCAGATGATCCTCCGAATGATGGGGGATGTTGCCTCATGAAATGTTCCACCACTGACATGATCCTCTGCGGTTGATCTGGATGATCTCATGCATGAATACCACCACCATTTATCGCTTGAGTCAACTGCGCCATTACTGCAACAAACTGTTCAGTTTCAATTCTGACCATCTCAGGATGCTGATTCGGAAGGTTATTTCCTTCTGTATGCCTTCCTAGCACTGCTTCCCTATTTCCTCTGTGGAACCCATTCTGAACAAACATGTCTTAGATGAAGCAACATGGTAATCTTCAAATGCTATATCACTTCAATTAGACCATAAAAAAATATTTTTGGACAATCATTTAATAGAATTCTAACTCCTAAAGTTATCTAAACTGACCTTTGATACCAACTATAAGGCCCCAGCCTTAAACCTTACATAATCTTGAGTTATCACAAGATTACACATTGAGGATCTTTTCGGGTTTAGAGTTTTAGAGAATTAGATCATAAAACTTGCATTACATTCCACATATAAACAAAGTGGTTAAATAAAGATATTATTCTTCATTCCCATCAATGGAAACATATTTAAAATAAACATGGATTCTTTCTTGACACTTCCTTGACACTATCATCATATCATGTACCTCTCCCTTGACCTGTGAAAATCATTTCAAAAAAAACTTGGGATGAGCATAAAAAGCTCAGTATGGGTTATAAAAACATGGAAAGGAAACATGGGTACATATATACATAAGAGTGAAATCATAATTTACCCATAAAACATAAGCACATTAACATACCTCATCAAATCATGAGTAAATCATTGAAATCACAATACATAAAGGTAACTTGAGGCATTCATAACATTCTTACGTAGGGAGTAACCCTCTTGGTTTTGTTTGGAATACCCATCACAATATATTCCCTAAATCTCTTCCGAGAAACCTTAACATTTCACTCCTTCGCGTTACCCAATGCATTGGAGAGCTATATTGGGCTCACCCTCCCTTAGTTTATCACGGAACCACCCGTCTTCATAATAATTTCCAAGAACCTTAACATAATCGTATCACATAAAACATGCATAAATGAACCATAAAATTTCCACCTTTCAATCACAAGATATCAATACAACACATTGATATAAAATCATTATGAAAACCATTTTCAATACAAAAATAAAAGAAAAGTAAAACATGGTATTTATTTTTCTTTTAAAAAGAAGGTATGGCTTGTAGAGGAAGCCGAAACTCAAATAACGGTCACGGCGGCATAGAAGTCGTTGTCGCCGCATACGTACGACAAAAACATTCCCTTTTGTCATTTAGTAAACGATTCGTATAAAAAATATTCCTTTTGAATAAACGTAAAATTCAAAGGGTTTTATACACCGTATAAAAGAAGGTTGTGTATAAAACAAAATATGCCTCAATGAAAGGAGATTGAGACGAAGTCCCATACCTCGTATCTGACTTGACCCGACCGTTCTTTAATCTCCTGAATAATAAACTTGAGTTAATCTCTACTTTCTTAAGAACCTTTTTCAAGTTCATTATTCCTTTTATACCATGTTATTAACATCATGTAATCATTTAAGTTAATAATGTTTATTTTGTCGGTATTTGGTTCTTAAGTCAAAAATAGACTTCTTACACTTACATGTGGTTAATTTGGTCAAAGGTTCGTTATATCCAGAATGATATTAATGATTTAGATAACATATATATCATATATATTTATCATATACATGTATTTATAATATTAAATCACATTTAGAGGTATGAAATGAAATGCACCGTTCATGGAGACGGTAAGCCGTACGTACGCATGAACGCTACTTCCATTTCTATTTCGTATTTTCTGGAATGGAATCATAATTATATAAGAGTATATTATAATTACAGTATAATAACATATATAATATCATTAACTTTATCCTTTAAACATCCCACATATTGTATTAACGAATCAAATCACTTTCAGGGGGCGGTAGTCCGCACTTCCTAAAATGAAGATATCGTATTTACCCATAATGGAAACAATAATGGTATGCCATAAATGAAAAATACAGAAGCTTAAGGAAAGCATAAACATATTATATATGATATATAAAAATAGTTACATCATAATGGCCACCTTTGAAGGTGTTAAATGAGTATTGAACAATCATCGTTTCGGGAGGCAGAATTTCGCCATCCACGGAAACCGTATGTTCTTTAACCATTTGATGTAGTTGTGTGAGAGTGTAGCTCGAATAAAAATTATAACAACATCCTAATATATTGAATATACTGGTGTTGTTACAAAAGAAGTAAATAAAAAGAGTTTAGGGGGTTGGAGAAGAAAAATAAAACAAATCTACATGAGAGAATGAATTACCTTTAAAAGTGAAACTCCTTTTGATTTGAGCCTAAAGGCTTCCTTTGAAAGGATTCTGCCCAAAGGGAATCCTCTAGGATGAGGTGAGAGATGTGGAGAGAGTAAATGGGCAGGGGTTGGCCGAGCCAAAGGCTTGAGGAGTGTGTGAAATGAGGTAGAGGTGGGGGCCTTTTATAAGTGGAGAGGATGGGCACTTTTGGAAATCATGAAACTATTATTTTATTTTCAAAAGTGTTTCGAATTTATAAGGTCACACATTGATATATTTCGAAGATAAGATGATAAGGCTTCCAAATCTACCCAACCAATAGGTTTTGGACAAGTGTAGGTCTTAGATATTACATTATCTTTCCATTTTATTTTAATCGTTAAATAATGAGGTCATCGCTGCATCATCATGATTCCATAAATAATTTAATTTATTTAATGTCTAAAAATTACAAAAAAAATAATATGATGTAGGAAATCTTTTTAGATTTCTAATTAATATTTATAGAAAAAAATATGATTAGTATAACCCCTTCTAAAAAATGTTTTAGTAAAACTATTTATGTTAGTGTCATTGTAACCTTTATTTAAAAAAAAGGCATTAAAGTCATTATCTCACCCAAGTGGCTCCATGGGGTCCCCTAAATAGACCCATGGGTTTTCTTGGTCGGCCATGACTCATACAATAGGGGTAGTAAAAGTTTCATGGTGTTTTCATATTTTTATAATATCATTTTTCCTTAAATTACACTAATTACCTCTAATCGCGATTAAAAACTTAATAAGTTACTATTCACCAAAAAATTATTTTAATCTCATCGAACCACATTTTACTTCTTAATGACAACCATGTATGTAGGATTTTCAAAATTCAATACACATTAGTGGTAAACTTTCATTTAACTGAAAAATCAGTTTGCTTGATTACCACTTAGTGGTTTCACTATTCATCAAAAATTGGAGTTTTTTAGAAAATTACCAAAAATTCACCCTAAGATATATTTGATATTCTGAATTCAAAAATGAATTATATTTTACAAAATTCAAAACATACAAGTCACATTAATTAATTTAATAATTAATTCCCGCGGTCAGAGCAAATAGCGTGTTTTTATGAAACAATAAGTATCAAAAGATTGACACCAGTTTAAGTCCAATTTCAAAGTGAAATTGATTCCAATGACCACCATTGGATTAAATGGTAAAAATATATTCTAATTAAACATTAAGACCAATTCAAAAGATAATATAATCATATAAATAAATTAGATTAAGAAGCAGTTTTGATGTAAAATGCAGTATTTTTCACTATTCATTAAAAAATGAACATTGTCAGAAAAATACCAAAAATTCACACAAAGTAAATTTTGATGTCCCAATCATAAAGAATAAGTTTATTTTAAATAACATAGCTTATAAAATTTTCAAAAGATAGATTCAAAAATGGTTTTCCATCAAAAGGCAGTAAAACAATCTTTTAAAAATATTAGTGTATTCCATGCTTAAGATTGGATTTATTTTCATTTTAAGCCTCTAAAACACTATCTAATTAATTAATAGACATAGATAAAAATATCTATTATTCATTACTTACTTGGGATGTTACATAATTAGTTCTCATCCATGGCCATGAATGGGGGATGACAGATTTTGATTTCACGAATCCAGTATTTAGTTAGCCCCGGGTTTGTGATAAGCACTAAGGGTATAATTAAAATTCATTTGGGAGGCATTCCCCAAAGAGAAACATGAAAACTGAGAGAGAAGAAGGATACATCAATAAAAACCTACCTATAAATATATAAAATAAACATAAGGATCATAAATTCCATGTCATACAGTACCAAAATAACTGAATGAAAAATTAGAAGTACTAAAAGGTATATATGACAACTTCCTTGTACCTCAAAGAGATCCTGCGAAACCACAAGATAGTAATATCCAACCTAATCACTATATTAATCATTCTGAACTAAAAAACTTATATATATTCTAGCTGAGAAGGATAGTATATTCAGTGGGTCCCTCCCCACATCATCTCATGAAAAAGATAAATAAAGCATGCTAAATCACACTAAAAAATAGTGAAAATAAATCATCACAAAAAACAGGTAAACTAATTTCACAACCTCAAAATTTCTAACTCTCACCATGTATCACATACATGATATCATATAATATAATAATAAAATATCAAGGGTTTCCCACTCCGGCTTCCCCAGAGGATTTTCTCCCTGGCTCAAGGATTCACATCCTAAGACATCTCTATCCAGAATAGATCAACTCAAAAATACATATTAAAGGTATCATAACAAGCATTTCATGAATCACATCATCACATAATCCCAACCACATATCCATATATAGTATCCAAGTCATTTCCAGAATCCACCACATCTCGTATGACAATTATCAAACATTGGGTATTATACCTCAAGTCACTACAGCTCAAACACCTTGTATATAACTTACGACATAAAAGACTATACATGTCATACCAATAATAATCCATTGGATACAATGTCTGAGGATACATGAATGTGAATAACTATAATCCATCATTTTCCACTACACACATATATGGGAAATTGGCCTTCATGCATTCTAGCGCAGTTACTTATGAAGAGAAAAGAGTGTACCCAAAGGGGGTATTCATTCGTCCATTCTCCCACTGGTTTATTAGGGAGAAAACCCTCCCAATGTCCATTGGGTGTTAGTCTCCCTTAACAGAAAATGTGAGGTAGCATATAAAATCATGCAATATACAATATATAATATATCACACAACCACACTGTAGTAAAAAATAGTTTTAAACATAATTGAATTTATTGTCGCTCGGACTCATAGATGCAACTTGTAATACCAGATATACCACAAGCAAAAAATCATTTTAAACAACTACAAAAATTAATTATTTCCTTTTCATTATTTATGTTTGATAATCAATTTTTTTTTTCAAATTAACTATTACATTATTCCACACTGCATTACATTAATCATTGAAGTAGAGTCTATTTTCTCCATGAATAATCAAAACGGAGTCCATTTTTTGTCATGATTAATAACACATTTGTTTTTAAGTATCCAAAAACCCCATGGGATAAATTTTTTATTAAACATTATTATAATCATTCCATAACCTATGATTTCTAGGGAAACCATCCTAGGATACCACTAAGAGGGAAACATGAAACCAAGAACATCCATCTACCAAAAGTTGTTTGGAATGGAATGGAGATAAAATATGAAACTCGACCGTCTTCAATTAAAAATATTCAGAAGTGAGAATCCCATATCCCAGCATCAAATTAATGGGTATTCCTATATTTAGATCACTCTATAATATATGGATACATCCTCTACACCAATATACATATCTCCATGTGTCACTCTATCACATGCAGCAACTACAACTATATCATCAAGTCCAGTCATCCTACATCACATATGCCATCCCAGGATCAATAACCCTTGGATCATATCACATCTGAGCCTCCCTAACCATTAACATAATGCATATCAAGGATCATATCTAGATTACATCACAAAATATTCAGGGAACAAAAATGATGGTTAATTGGTAAGTAGGCTCCCAAACAATGTATTTTATCATTTGAACAAAAACAAGCTCTCAAAGCTCTAATATACGACACTTATACTTCCCAAGAAAATAGGAAACTCATGAACTATTAATCATATTTATCACCCAACCAGTTCGTATTCAATCATGAATTTAATGATTCATTATTCATAGGTTCAAACCGTGGTAAACCAAATGCATCAACCTTAAACAAGAAACTAATTTAAACATGTAATTAATTTAAACATGCTTTCAAGAAAACATTTCAATCCCATTATCATGCAAGTTATTAATATCATCAAAAATATTTATCATTCTTCAGATTCATTATCAAATTCAATAAACCTATGTAATTACACGTTTTATTGAACATATTTACATGCCTCAATTTTATCATCATCAAAATATAAAAATCAGTATATAAAAACATTACCTATTATTTAAAACATAATACAATTAATTAATTAATTACAAATTTTAAGATAAATAATCAACATGATACTCTAATAATAATGAAATTCGAAAAAATAATATCAAAGGTATCACGAAATATAGAAAATAAAGAGGAAAACTATTGTCATGGTATAATGTAGAAACATTCCCATATGATCGGTATACAAATTTTTTATCTAATTCAATATTATTAGGTTAATTCCATTTACATCCAAAATTATTAATCCATGAAAATTTTATAATTTCATGTAAATAAAACACAATCAATTAATACCTACTCGAAATATTTTCATTGTTATTTGCATGAGAACAGACAATTGTTACTAATATCTAATCAAATATGTTGTAATAACAACATAATTTGAAGGAAAACACACCACAAATGAACAAATAAACTACCATTAAAACTGCATTAGAATAGTGGATATAAAGAACCATTTCATGGAGGGAATAAATTATAGGAAAAGTGACTGATCAATGAGGAGCTGGTAGAAAAGGAAGAAGGAATACACCTAGGATCACGAATAATTGAAGATAGAAGGCCATGAATCAATCCTTGATGAAGGACCCAAAACACCAAATAGAGGGTCCCTGGATCGCCTGGAATAAGGATATATCCAAATATTTTGAGGAAAACATGACTTGTTGTAAATTTTATAAGCATGATTTATTAGGAATATACAAGGCGTGTAAGTATTACACATCATGAAAATGTTGATTTTTTTTCATCCACTTAAAAACGTCTTACCCTAGGGAATTAATCCATGAATTCATAGACATAGAAAAAAGACTCACAAAATCTATGAGACTCACTTACAAGGAATTTAAATACTATATGATAAGTAATCTTCCTATTTTTAGATCATTAGAAGATGAACCCCTCCAAACTAACCTTAGGCCTCCTCTGAGAACTACGAGATTCAAAAACATGAAAACAACCAGAATACATGGATCCATGAAAATAAATGAGATAACTCTAAACAATTATGATCCAATATAATTAAACATAACCAAGAGTTAAATGTAAAGGGTTTGTCTAAACAAACACCACATAAGATACCAATCCAAAATAAAACCATCACAGGAGCTCTACCACATAACTTGGAGGAAACAAGTGAAGACCCCAAAAATATAAAAAAAAGATCATAAATACTCTCCCAAGGAAGATACATCTCAATCTAGAGTTAATAAACAATAATAAACAAGAGGAAAAAAATCATAAACCATAAAGGTCTATATCCACCAAATAGTCATTATTACAAGATAATATATTAGAATGAAATAACTTGGGGTAATGTGTTAGATTCTAGAACTCACACTCCTAGGTACTCTCCCCCATCAAATTTTCCACCATAAGACACAATCCATGTGAGTATCATGCCTAGAAAATACCTCCTCCCAGTGGTCCTGAATATCCACAGGACAATCCTTGATGGTAACATCATCTTCAACATCGATATCTCCCTATTCAATGTCATGAGAGTCATCATAGAGATAAGGATGAAAGTGTGACACGTGAAACAAATTATATCCTGACCATTAAATATAAAAAGTGTTATCTGATATGTCATGGCTCCAACACCAAAAAACACTTAAAATGTCCCAAAAAACAAGGGAGAAATATTATTTCCATGACTAAAACATCAATTTCCCTGATGAGGAGACACATTCAAGATCACATGATTCAAAACATCAAACAACACAGGTCTCATCCTATAATAAACATACGATTTCGAATTTCCATGTTCTTCCTTCATCCTCTTGTGAATTACCATAACCATATCTATTGTATTTTTTACTAATTCCACCCCAATAATTTCTACCTCCTCGACCCTAGTCCATCATTATAGGTAATTAAAAGATAATCTTAAAAAATAGTCTAATGGATCCATACCGATGGTGGAATGAAAATGTTATTGTAAGAAAACTCAACTAATAGTTGGTGCCTCGTCAATGAACCTCCATAATACAGTACTAATGAGCTCAGTATATATTAAAGATTCTAGATGGTTCACTCTTTCTTGCCATTTTTCTATGGATGAAAAGAAATACTAAGGCATAACTAAGATCCTAAATCTTATAAGAGATCTATCTACATCATAGAGGTAAATCATGGAACATGATTAGAGATAATCGTACTTGGTACTTCATGGAGTCATACATCCTCCCCTAGATATTACATTGACAAAAAATCCAAAGAGCCTAACTCACTGATCACTATAATGTGGGGTGATTTTTTCAAATGACCCACTATCACCCTATAACATTGTATACATTTTTATCTTAAGGTAAAATGGTAAAATTCCATTTATATTTTTCCCACATCCACTAGGATGAATCTAATAGCTTTAGAACAGAACTAGGAACATAATGATAGGTCATCACCATTTGGAAGACCAAACATCATGAAACAAAATATAAAATTGAATTATTCAACCCAAGACTCAAAAAGTGACCTTTTAATGCTCAGTACAAAATTTTCACACGAGAATATACCTATATAAGAATACAATTAAACTCATAGATAATAGAGGAATAAAATTCCTTCCCTGGAACAACAACTGGTGTTTTCTATCCCTAGATCAACTATAAGGGGAATCGAAAAAATACAAATCTGTCTCTCCAAACCATTACTTCATAATCCCATAACTTGATTTCCTCCACTTATTATACCAAAAATTATTTCACCATCATCTGGAAAAGACAACCTCTACCTCCAACCTCTCCCATATCTTGATTCATCACTATGAGTTCTTCCACCACTCTCTAGGAATATCCAAATTCATTCATGGAATCACAATGCGACTACCTACTCATCTAATCAGCTATAAAATTTCCCTTTCCTAGCAAATATGAAATCTCGAAGATGTAATCCTGTAGTAATTACATCCACCATCATTGAAATTTTTTTAATCCACACTAGGATATTACATACCTCTGGCTCTTATGGTATGTAAAAATAATAAAAAACTTTATGAGGAGGTAATCCAATCACAACATCAAAGAAAAAACAACTTTTGTCATCTCTAGATCGTGGGTGTAATAGTTATTATCATGGGGATGTAACATTAGAAACTAATAATAAACAACCAATCTATGATTTATTAGAACATAAACCATGTAAAAACACAAATCATCATAAAAAATTAAATATAAACACATTATGCTAGAAAATAGTAGACTGGAGTGTTGACTAACTTCTCCTTCATATACTCAATATCTACCATAAATTAGTTAGTCTAAAACTATATCTAATACTTTCTATTCAAAGAAGTTATTGGAGTTAATACTTGATATAAACATTCTATTAACCTCCCTTAATATCCCTCAAGATCGTGTTGTCTCTATTCATATGCCACAGTTTTGGGGTCTACCTAAGAAACAACCTCATCTATATTAAAATGATCCATTTGTAATCCTTACTAGGAAAAAAAATGTACAAATAAATAGACATAATGAGTCAAAAACTAACACATAGACAAATTCTCAAATAGCCAATCCTAGTCAAAATCTCCCAAAATAGAACCAAGATTCTCTTGATGATCATGCTTAGAAATGGAGTACATAAGGATGTCTTCGATTAAAATCACCAAAAACATATCCCAGAACTCCTTGAACACTGAGTTCGACAGCCCCAAGAATACTATTGTAGAATTACTCACAGCGAATGACATCAAAACAAACTCACAAATCCCACGAAGATAATGGAAATTAGTCTTCATAATTTCTTCATCCTTCACATGTATCTCATGATATCATGATCGAAGATCGATCTTCAAGAACCAAATTTCTCCCTTTATCAGATTAAACAAATCATCAATCCATTAAATAGGATTGAAATTATTCATTTTCTCTAGAATGAAGCAATTATAGTGGATAAAAAGAGACAAACTACCATCATCCTACTTTTTGAAAAAGTCTAGTGCAATCCAAGGTCAAACACGAGGCCATAAAATACCTCACTTTAATGGATCATCAAGTTTTTCTCACATATCTCGCGACATAGAAGGCAGTATAACATTAAGATATATCGAGATATGATACATTGGTCGCTATATCTATTTCCCAAACTCAATCCCCCAATGAGGAGGTAACCCTAAAACATATTTTTGAAAGACATCCAGGTACTCTCCCACAACGTTGGGAAAGAGTGACTACTGAACCATTGACATCATCATCATCTACTCAGTAGTCAAATATCAAATTTATGGAGCACACCTCTAACCAATATGAGACACTTTATAGCTAATAAACATGGTTATATGAACATAATAATCATTAAACACATACTAACTCAAGATTAAATCCATGATTTCCATCATTGAATAAAATCAATACATGCTAAATATGAAATCAAATCAATTTATCCATAAACATCAGAATTCTCTCCAAGAGTAATTATTCCCCATCACTAGAACACAGTGAATATATAATTTTTCCAATTTATCTCACCCAAAAAGTGGTGTATTCAACTAAAATGGAACTGGAAGAATCATAACTATAAGTCCCAATGCTTGGATGATAATACATGTCATATAAGAGTAAGTCACTACAGAATCAAAAAACGCATGCACCCATGTAGAATATAAGAAAATGGTATATCAATTGACATATTTCTTTCAAGGAAATGAAAATTAAAAACATGAAGAAAAAACCTAATCTTCATCCTATCTATCCCTAATGAGTACCATATCCATGGTTGTGATCTAGTCTCTAAGGACTAGGAGAATCTTGGAGTGGTACTCTTCAGAAACTATCTCCTCTATAATGATCCCAAACTAGAGAACCCACTTCATTCTATCTCAGCTGATACTTTTTGAACAAAAAAACCTATTGTAGAAAACATGGAACATGATGAATACTTTAGAGGGTAATAAAATCTCGATAATGATAATCTCAACCACTAAAAGAAAAACACAAGTCTTTCCCTTTGGAATAGTTCTCAGAGCCACTTATCCAAGGGAAATGATTTGATTGGTGTTAGGACATAACCTTGGTTGAACAAAATCTCTACATCTTAAGAAACTGGGAACCCCAAACCATATCTCTACATCATGATAAATCAAGATGAATCCCTTCTCATGAATATCCAGTTCTGGAAAGCATCCTCTCATTAACCTCTTCTCTCACCAACACCTCAATATAAGTATTCAAAATAAAAGAGGTTACTTTAGGCTAGATATAATGGATGAGAATCCTCCCTGAACTACCACGATATAGAATCCTGATATGCATATAGTACTAAATTATACTTTCTAAGGGTCTATAAATAGATCTTGAACTCTCAAATACTGAAACTACACTCCTAACGGGTATACAACACTTGGTGACTAGCCTCCTTTGACATCAAAGAAATAAACTCTACATATAACTGGTCATGGGACCAGTTCAATGAGACTATAAACTCCACATGATCCCCAAGGAAAAAGAACCACAACTTCCTCACTGATCAATGCATTATATTCATGACTAACGAAACCCATTACTGCTTCCGTGCATGGATCGAATTGAAGGCAATATCAAACTCCACCATCTAGTCCTCTATGACTGAATATAAAGTATATCCCTTATACTAATAAAAAATTTAGTACTGAAACTCTTGGAGTATCCTAATCTATGTATTATTGTCATCATCCTACACCCTTTTGTGAACTTTTATCAAATGCATCTTAATAACATCATTGTAAACTTGACCAGGATGTCGGCCTGGATCCATGCCTACTAAAAGAAAAAAGTATTATATATTCTATACCAAGAATAGAAAATATTGAACATTAAATAATTAATTATTATAATTTTTTAAAATCATTTTTAATGTTTTAACTTTTCCCAATGTCAACCCATTTCAACCATGGGAGCAAAGAAGAACTCAGAAAGATGGTTTTCTGAGTCTCTAACTAACAACCAGTACCACATCATTTATAAGGCTCAGTAAACTTAACAGTTAATTCACTAGATCATAGGGGGGACTAAATAATAGTATCTTAGTTAGTCTCGCATCCGTACATTCATTACTAAACGTAGCAGAGACTATTTCTAAACCAACCTAAGAAATAATGCATGTGGAAAAATACAAACCTCATCCAATCCCTCAATCTTGATCCTATAATAAAACTTGTTCATAGACATTCTTCACCTAAAATAGTACCCCTCCTAGGTTGAAAATGAGGGAAGATATGTAGTGACTTCCTGAACGTCCTCTCTATTTGGCCCTGGATTGGTGACTAGAACCAAGGGTATAATTAACATGCATATGGGATGAATTAACCCCTAAGACAAACATGTAGAAGAGAGAGATAATAAGGATACAACAATCAAAACCTACTCATAAATGTATAAAATATATCCCAATTTCATACAGTCCATTCCATATAGTACAAAAACGACTACTAAAACATCGAGTAATTAAAGGTAAACATGACAGTGACCAAAATGCTCAAAAATTTCCAATAAAAAACAATCTATTAATATACATCCCAATCACAAACCAACATTGGATGTCCTAAAAATAGTTTATAAAAACGTAGGGTGTCCATAACAGTATAAAAATTAAGATCCTTCTTGGAGCCTCTCATGAAAAATATAAATAAATCCTAATAAATCATGTGAAAACAATGAAACTACCACATCACCTAAAAATGTATAATAAGTTTCTATCCTCTATATAGGTAACAATCATCCTTTATACTATAAAATGTTGAATATAAAGTTACAATGGAATATCAAGGGTACCGATTTTTGATTTCTCCACTGATTATTCACCCTGCCCCAACATCTCACATCCAGACCATGTCTTTCGAAAATATGCAGACCCCAAAACATAATTTCAAGGCATTAAAACATGAACCTAGTGCATAAAATCATCACATCATCCCATACACAGATCCATATATATTATCCAAGTTGGTTTTGGGAACCACCTCATCCCATATTCCATTTATAATACATCAAATATTATACCTCAATCTATTATACCCAATACACAGAGTAAGTACCCCAAGTCATCACAACCTATACATAAAATACATATAGTAATTCATTTGATACTATATATAGAAATTTTTTTTTGAACATGTATAATACATCACTTCAATCTGCATTCATATATTGGTAATCCCACATCCATACATACCAAGATAGGTATTGTCTAAGAGAAGAGAGTAGAGCCAGAGTGTGTAGTCACCCGTCTATCCACCCCTAAGATATTGGGGAAACCTCCCTCCCATAGTCCACTAAGATTCAGTCACCCAAACCAAAATGTGTGGAATGTTCTATAAAATATCATCATATACAATATATAATATATATTGTAAAAACAAAATGGTTATAACCATGTCTTAGACACAACTATAGCTAACGCTGCTTGGACTGTCAGTTTCCACCGCTAAGACTCGAAATCCTATAAGAACACAAGCATTTTAATGATATCCACTAATCACATCATTCGTGTTTATAATTTACATAAATTAATTAATATAATATTCATGAATAAACCATGAAATTATTACATAATACTTTATATTAATCATCAAAGTTAATTTCATTCCCAATCAGCATAATCCAAATGGATTCCATGGATTATCAACAGTAAAATATCATTTTTATTCTATAATAAAAAAATATGTGTTAAACATTTATCCAACATTATTTGAATAATTATATAATCTATATTTTCTTGGAAAACCATCCTAATCTACTACTAATAGAAAATCCTGAATCCAATAACATTTAGTTGCCACATGTAGTTGGGAATTGAATATAGATAAATTCAGAATCCCTGCCTTTATACATTAAATATATTCATAAGACACCATCCCAAATCTCTACATCACATAAATGGATATTCCAACCTTCAATCAACTCCATCATCTCGAGTTCCATACATATCACCCACATGAATATCCTGATGCATCTCGTCATCACATGTATCAACAGCCAGCACACCATCCGGACCACCCCTCCCACAACACATCATCCATAACAATCTTAGTCAACCCATGAACATAACACATTCACACATTCCCAAACCATATCACAATTCATAGAAAGGATAATACCCAAATCACATCACAAAAATGAGTAGAAAAAAGAACTTCCAATAGGAAAATTGATCTCCAAAACAAGGCATTTTGCCTTCATGTATAAAGATTCTCTCATGGATCAAACAAAAGATGCTCGACCTTCTCTATAAAATGGGAAATACAAGACCAGTAAATTAAACTTTTCAGAAAACTAGTTCTTATTCAATATTTAATTAGGTGATTTATTATTCATAGGTTCCAACCCTAGGTAACCTAAGGTATCAAGCTATAACAAGCTTCTAAATTAATCAAAAAACAATTTACATAAACTTCTAATAAAACATTAAAATATAAATATCAATGAAATTGATTATTATCACAAAAAATAATTTTAATTATTCACAATATTTATCAAATTCAATCAACAACTTTAATTTGACATTTAATTAAACATGCAGATTCACATCAATTTGATTATCATCAATTTACAAAAATCATTAGATTAAAAACATGTATCCTCTTTAATTATTTATCCAATTTACTATTTAATCCCATATATATGTTCTTTACAAATTTCAACATGTTTTTCAGGATTTAGTAAAACCTAAAAATCATATCATATATATCACAGTCTCTATAAAATCAAGAGGCAAATCTCAATCACATTATAAAGAAACAACAATGTCATGAAATTGTGATCCAATTTAGTTAATCCAAGTCAATATTATTAGGTTAATTAAATTTATATACAAAGGGATAATGATTTATCAATTTGTGATTTCACACAAATAATGATAATAAATGAGTCCCCTACCTCGAATTAATCAATTTTAATCACAATTGAATGGAAAAATCTTACAAATCTATGATCAACTCTCCATCATGAACTACATCACCCTAAAGGAACCACACCACAATAAAACCAAAAAACCAATAAAATACCATTAAAATAGGGGATATCAATCACTATATCATTGTGATATAAAAAGGTAATAAATGATATCAGTGAAGGAGAACCTACTTGAAGGTGAAAAGAGAACATAACTTGGATGACCGTGGATCAAATACAAAAACCCGGGAATTACAAAGGGTATTTTCATTTTCAATAAATTTTACACATTGTGTAAATGTTAAATTTTTGACTTTTGAAGGAAAACACATTACCGTTAGGAATTTAACGTTAAATTAATACATGTTGTAATAATCCTCATAGATACCATGAAACTCTATAACACATTATTTAAACATTAAATAATGTGTCATATTCCTTTTTTCCATCTAATTAGAATCCAAACCCCTATAAAATTTATTTATGCCTCCTCTGAGCTCTATGAGCTTCGGAAACACACAAAGGGTCTGACTACATGGATATGAACAGTTACATTTTCTAACCATTATAGTTTTTTAAATGGTTAGAACATACAATAATAATTTTTTTTATTTTTTGTGACCTTGTGATGCATTAAAATATATATTTAATGTTCCAATCCAAAAACAATCATTATGGTTATTTATATTTTGAAAATAAGGGGATGAAGAAAGATTCTCCAAAAAAATCTAACAAATAAAATTATTGGTAAAAATCAAGAAATTATATTATCTCTCATTCTCAATCACAACAGAAAAATAATCTATCAAGCTTAATAAAAAGGAAAATAATCTATTGATTAATATGAATAAAATAATGATCAATTATGAATGTTTGATTTATGAAAATTATTCACAAGTATGATTCTCACAATAGTAAAAGAATGGTTTAAGAAATATTTATGAAATTATAAATCCCCTAGTCTTGACATACACATTAAGGTCCTTCTCAAAAGGAAATATAATAGATGAGGATAAAAATAATTTCTTAACAATTTGGTATATTTTCCTACAACTCTATAGAAATGATTATAAAAGTGTTTTAATCCATTTATATTGGAAATGGGAAAACAATTTATTAAATTATTTACTTAATAGGGTTATAATGTAACAAAATGGTATTTTACAATGTATTTTATTTTAAATAAATATTATTTTCTGTTTCATTTACCACATGATACAAAAAACATAAATGAACTGTGATATAATATGAAAATATTATTATTAAAATATTACGATTATTATCTATCCATTGGATTGATGGGTAAGAATATAAATAACTAAATGATGGAAAATATATATAAATGTTTTTCATAATTAAATGGAATAAATTAATTCCTAGGAATCATGTATTCAATTTTAAATGTTTAAAATTATATCAACTTAGGAAAAAGGATTAATTTTTCAATGTACTCTATTTTTCTATATTATATATCTCGATTAATAATGAGAATTATTTTGAGGAAATATGTAATTATATAATGTAAAAAATCAATAATCATTCATATATTTATTATATGTTGGTAATAAGTAAGTATAAATTCATTTTAGGGAAAAAATATTATTTTTCATATAACTAGTTTTATATGATCAATTTATTTTAATCTCTATAATCTAAATTTATTTCATTTGTTGAATAATTTTAAAGTAATTTTTAGATAATTTATTCAATAAAATATACTAACATTAATTTAAGGGTTGATACTAATCTAGGAATGAGTGCAAAATAATTTATATTCTTAAAAATAAATTTTCTCTAAAAGTGGTATTTACACGCTTTGTTTAGGGATATTATAATTTATTTCATCAAATTTTAGTAATTTTACATTATAAAATTTATTACATATAAGGAATTTGAATAATTAATGATATTTAATTATTATCAAAAAAATTTCCTAGTGAATAGTAATCATTGTAAAAGTTTATCAATTCAGAAAAGGGTTAAATGGGTAAAATGGGTTTAAAAATGGTAGAATATCATAAAATCTCAAAAACAATTATTTTGTTATATGAGTTTATTTCTATAAAAAATCGTGTATTTTAAAATATGGAAGTTGGGTTCCATTTTCCTTTTACAATGACCTTTATATTAGTTTATGTAAAGAATAAGAATAAAATTCTAATATATTTATTTTAATATTGATATTATGTTTTCATAAGAATAAAAATATTTTATGAATTCTAAAAAATATTAATTTTTACCTGAATTTATTATTTTTATGTAATTACATTTTTTAAATTATTGGTCATCGTATAAATAAAAAAAATTCTTATGCATCATTGATACAATTACTAAACAAACAGAAAAAATCAAGTAAATTAATTTAAAATCATTACAAGATACAACATTTAGATTAATGTTGGTTTTCCAAGAAATTCATGGATAATTTTAAAGTATAAGTGATTTTTAAAGGCCTTATATTATAATTTTAATGTTATATTTATGACTTTACAGTCCAAATATGTTAATAGTCATGAAAATGATTTTAAATGATATTTAATATTAATAATTATTTTTAAACAATTATAATGTCATAAAAATATTAGAATTTGTCAAATTAATTTGAAATAGTATATATTACTAAATATGTTCTACTTATGATGAACTTTAACTTTTAAAATGATATTATTGACCCATAAATACTACGTATCTTATTACCAAGGTAAGGGTTAAAATGGGGTTTACTAAAGAGATAAGGTTTAAAATAAAATAAAACACATTATTAATTTTCATAGGATGGTTTTATTTCAAAATTGACATTACATTCATATAATTAGTGAAAATTTTTAACCACTTTACTTTTTTAGGATATATATTATATAATATATATACAAGTATTTATACTTTTTTCACCCACCTCACTTATAAAAGAGAATCTCATATTCTCACTTATACACACAACTATTACCATTTATCTAAATAAATATGTACACAAATAACCTTAAGACATCCTTATCGAGGACAATGAACTTTTCTCATCCCAAATAAACTATTAAAGAATCCTAAATGTGTTTCTCAAATGAATATATCTGAAGAAGAGGAATATGTTCTTACAAATCATTATCCTGTTTATTTCTCCTTAAAAATCTAAGAAATATTATATAAACATTAATAAATGATGAAATAATTATTTATATAATATTTTGATGTTTTTATATTAATGTTGTATCCATTTTCAATCTACTTTACAACTAATAGAAAATAAATATTAAATCAATCATTTGTACATACGTATTGTTGTATCCATGAAGCAATGTATATTATTTTTAAACAGTATCTCTATTGGATGATGATATATATTAATTTAAGTGATGTATATGAATTTTTTAAAATTATAATAATTTTTAAAAAATAATATTGAATCTACCATCTTACCCATTCATCTATTAGAATATGATAAGGTCACCTGTGTATATGTGGACTACCACCTCCATGAAGTGACGTGATTCATTTTTCATTTAAATATTACATGGATAGTTATAAGGATATATTTAAAGAATAAATAATATATTTTTGATATAATAATTATTCAATAAATTATAATTACTATTTACCTTTCTTTGATTATATCCATTTAAAAGTGGAAGCATCACTCATGCATATGTATAAACAACTGTCACCACAAAGTGATATAATTAACTTTCAAAACCTCTCTATATTGATGGTCATAAATGTGTATATAATGAATAAATATAATACATATAAAATTATTAGTATTATATATATTATGAAACCATAACCAAAGTGCAAGGACATCAACCAGAAAAACCAAATATGAATAAAATAAGAGAACATTTAACACTAGAAAGAATGATTTTAATAAATAACTATTAATAGAAAAGTTATATCATAGTTTTAATTGAATCATGTTTGTTACGAAAACTATGAATATGGGTATTATATACAATTATATAAATTATAAATTTATTATACAATATTTTTGAACACGTACAATTTAAGTCGAGGCATGAGGTGAGGGATTCTAATCATAGTTTCATTTATGTGGCATATATAAAATGAATGAATGTATTTTATTATAATTATAACTAATATTAAGGAGATTTATGAAACTATATAAGTTTCCCTCATTAATTATATCTCTATTTAGATATTACTATAGTTGCAATGGTTTTTCGTCTCAATATTGTTTCATTGAGACATGTTTCGTATTATGAACCTATTAGTGTTTATATTTTGTTTATAATTCCCCTTTGAGATTTTATATTACAAATATATTTTCATTCATTTTATTTTATGTTTTATTTGAATTACATTGTTAGTTATGATTCAAAATATCCAAAAGCTGTAAGGGTTTATGCAAAAATCTCATTTCATTTCAGAATTAACATTGTTAAATCTACAATAAGGGATATTAAATGATAATTATATTTTATAAAACATATATTTTATTCTACTATGATTTTTTCTAGGTTTTTGGGTATAATTTCTATTTTTTATCTCCCTTTTTTACTCACAATGTGCATAAAAGTGTTTTTAAGAAAACCCAACCTTATTTCTCTATTTGGTAGGGAAATATTTTTCATCCATGTACATGTTCTTTAAAATGTAATCCAATAACTTCATTTTATATGTTATAATAATGGTTTAAATTATTCTTCAACTATATTTTATTTTATTTTTAAAGTATAAAAATGATTTTTTACACTACTTCTGAATTGATTAATTATAAATTTTTATAAAATATGTCAAAGGAATCCTTATTGTTACATTTACTAAAAAAAATTCTCATCAGCATGATAGTTATTCCATTTAAATAATTATATAAACTCTTCCATGGATATGTTTAAATGAAATTATTTTCTCAATATTTTTATTGTTTATATTTTAAATATTATTAAAATAAAAAAAAATTATCATGTTTTTGTAGAAAGGTTTGAATATTATTTCAAAGGTATTTTTTATCTCTAAAAACATCCACTGATGTTTCTTATTATCCCATAAGGATATTAGATAATGAGGCCATCTATGTTCTTTCTTTTTATGTATTTTTATTATTTGATGATGAACTATTTAGGATGCCAATTTCTATTACATTGGTTTTGTGATGATGGAATAATGAATGTTTTTATGATCATTTTCCTCAAATATGTAATATATTCATTATATAATGGGTGGGATCAACATTATGAATACCTCCAATGAATTAAAAAATATTGATATATCATGAGATGTTAGGAACTAGATTCGAGCTAAACCTAGTTCATTAATGAACTACATCCTCTAGGATAGTCTTAGAAATGAGCCTTGACTAAGGGAATGACTCGAAAAGGGAGTAAACCCAATATTTTGTTGTACCTTGACTAGTATTATATTATATGAATAAACACTTTACTAAGTAAATGATTTTCAATTATTCTGCACATGAAAAAAACTTATTTTTTATGTTGATGATTGTCCTGAAATTTCTACAGCATGTTCTATTAAAAATGATATTCTATCATTTATTATAATTTCTTAATAATGAATCCACACTCATATCATCCATTAATTTTTAAATGATAAATCCTTATTCCTTGAATAATGATATATGATATATGAATGATTATGTAATAAATTAAAAAGTTATGATCACCCTATCATACCATTCAACAAATATTATTTCTATAAATGATCATCAGTTGATAACTCCCTTTTTTACCCTTACAAAGCTTCACATATCACCCGTTCTTCTTTTTCTATTCCCTACATTGTGAAGAATGAAATTATGTAACATATTTCTAGAAGTGTGCCACGTGTATAGGATTTTTATGGATTTTTTGAATTATTCACAAGAAAAAAAATATTTTTATAATGGAAAAAATACACATTTTATGAGAAAGACATTGATTTTGTAATTAAATGGTTTTACCTATTATTCTAAAACACTAAAACTAAATGTTATTACGTATTTATCTTACTCAATATTGGATATTGATATTGTAATTATAGATAATTAATATCGAATTATGTTAATTGGTATCAAATTCATTATGTAAATATTATATACTTAGAATTGGATTCGAGTGTGCGGGCCTCGGGTTCTCTCATAATATATATCATATTTTTAAAATCACAAAATTTAAACATGACTTAAATATATGGTGCATGTAACTTAAAGAAATTAATAAATGATTTTTCCCATATATTCCATCTATATGGTTGTTACATGTTTCTCAAATTTTTCTACATATTATTCATCAACATAATCCAATAATATCTCCATGTATATAGAGATCTCATATAATCCATCAACATCATTAACATTTTTATCAAAAAAATACTATATATAAAACATAATATAATTCAAAACTATTAAAGTATTTCTTGATAAAGAACATAGAAAATCTATTTTTCATTTTTTTTGCTGATAAAAGGGCCATCATTACATTCCAATCTATTTAGATATACTGGTTTCATACTCAAATCATAATTTTTAACCATATTTTTTAGGGAAACACATTTATAGAAATAAATAGGAACTCAAAATTTAATATAATACAATTATAAATTTCATTCATAACTCTACAATATGTAATTATCATGGAGATTATGTTTTGATCTTTTTCACCTGAAAAAGTATTGGATAATCGAAAATTATTACACTACTATTATAAACTATAATTTTTTTTGTTATTTGGTATTTATTATATACCCATTAACATATCACCAATACCATGTTCTAACATTTAAAATATTTCCACCCGATAACCATCTAAATTTTTATAATGCATAAAACAACTAATAGTCTCCTTAAACCATTGAAAAATGTCTTTTTCTTATCATTTAACATCTACATATCATCCTTCACTAGATAAAATTGTTTTAACATAGTAACATGTGATGTTGTATATGTATGACCATCATCTATGTTATTCCAAATTTAAAATCGTGCATGTATTATTTTTTCACCCCTCAGTGACCATATTGTTAAGACATGGATCTCCTTTCCAGAAAATTTTCTTTTTTATTACAATATGTATGAAACCCAACATTATCTACTATAAATAAGTTTTCTAAAAAAAATATTCCACTACCTCACAAATATACTTCTCACTAGTCATGAATTCTGGTTGATATGGATTCATAATATACCCTTTCAATATCATCATTTTTATTTTTAAAGGTTATGTCGATTATAATCATACTAGACCTTAAAGATTTATTTATTTCACCAAATAAACCGTTAAATATTCCAATATATCAAAAAATGATATGGGAATTACATTTCCTGATGAAAAATTATATTAACTACATTATTCTCAAATTTGATCAATGAATGTAGGTCTATCACATTAATATATGTGGAATTGAATAAGTTACTCACATTTATGAACATAAATATAAAATTGATGCGTATTATTCAATGAATTTCAATTGGAAGTTTTTCCTATTAAGGAAGAAAAAAACTAGATTCCTCTTATTAGATCATGAATACCAATATATAAGTAATTAAGTTTCTTTCCATTTAGGAATAGGTTTTAAACCTAAACGTATTATCATTGAAAGTATGTCAAATCATTCATTTAAACCATATAGTAAATTTGAATTGAAATATATAAATATACAAATAAATATATCCCATATATTCTTATAAATATAAAACAAATCAATATTAGGATTCACATCATGTTATATCAAATACGAATGCTCAGAAAATATTTTTTATTTCTTATATATTTTTTTATTTCTAGATTAATGTGTCATTACAAATATAATATCAATATATCAAACACTCATAAAATACTGATTATTTTTCACATTATATGGAGTAATATAAAATTCCTTATTCTTAATAATTCCTTTTTTAATATTTATTAACAATGATCTATACACTAAAATATTTTATGAACCACATATATTATTTTTCCCCCATGTAGTAACTGATATCATGTTGTCATTTATTATAAATATGATAAGATTAATTTGCCTTATAATGTTACCAGAAAAATTTAAATATTCTAATAAGTCATTCAAAGTGACCAAAATTATTTCATAAAATTAAAAATATTAATTTTTATGAGAATCATACACTCTGATACCATCCTTCTGTAAAATATTTAAATAATCATTCACGGTTAAAATTAAGCATTATTATCATTTCCAGACTATATTTTTCAAAATTAAACTCAACATAATATATTTACAATATATATTATATTTCTATAGATACTTTATAAAGATATATAATTGATTGAATAAAATATGTTTTCAATGAACTTATTAATTTGGATACATTCCATCTATTCACACTCCATGTCTAATATTAATAACTTCATTTTCGAAATATAGGAAATTATTGATTATTTTTCTTCCATTATGGATAACTAAGTGGAAGAAAAAATATCTATTAGATATTGATTCACAAGAATTTTATTATTACATTATGGTGTCATTTGAATTTTTAAATGAACATTTTACATGAATAATTATGGAATGAATTTTTATTTTCATAGTGAGAGTCTTGGTATATAACATAAATAATAAATTAATATATTATTTTCATTTTAAATTATATTGTGATGTATTACATTTAGGAATCTCTAAACACATTATTATTTCCTCTAATATATTCGAAAATCGTTTTTATGAGAATTTATATTCATATACCAAAATTCCATCAAGAAAAATGATCTTTTTTCTTTATTATGTGAATCTTGATACTCATTTACATTTAGAAGTATATCTTTTTTTCAGAGTAGGAACTTTGTACAACTCTATTCACTATATCCATCATTGGAGTTCAATTCAACCATTTTTAACATATAATGATAAAAAAATAATTTTTTCTACTAACTAACAATAATTTTTTTCATCCCATATAAATTCTTCAACATTGGTGTTTTCTTAAATGTTTCAACATTAATATCACAAAATATTTCTTAAATTGGATCATAATTATCATCTTAAATGGATGCATCCATTTTAAATTTTAAATACTTCCCAATTTAACCATAATTAAAAAAGGATTGTAACTCATAAAAAACCATTTAAAAATAAATGATCATTAATTTATCATATTTTAAACATTCTTATATTTTAATATTTTTTTCATGGATAGAAAAATAAGTCACCATCTAGAATATCTTGTTTAGAATATTTCAAAAAAACGTCAAACCTTTCTTCGAATTCATCATTTCTTCACCTTAAAATAATCCAACTTTAGTTATTCATTCCCTATTTAGAAATTAATTATTCTACATATGTTATTTAATTTTTAAATTTAAATATAAATTTAAAATTTTTAATAATAGTACTAAATAATGATTTTTTTTAAAAATAGTCATAATCCTAAATATAATTATATAAACTAATATAATTAATAATTATACTCTATTTTTTATAGAAATACAAAAAAATTTATACATTATTGAGGATACTCATCTTTGTTACTAATACAATTTATAGGAAATTAACTATTTTATTTTTTGAAAAACTACAAATAAAAAATAAAATTTAATTTTAATTAATATAAAACTACGTTTCCATCCCACATATAACATATAAACATAAAAATTATTCATTAAAAAAAATATAAAATATTATCTAATAAATTTTATTATTGTAAAATGAAGTAAACTTTTTAGGATACACCGTACAAAACTAAAATATTTTTCAAAAACATTTAAAATATTCCTAATAAAATAAAGGTAAAATGGATCCTTTGTAGATTATAATCATAATCCTACTGTAAAAATCTAATAATAGAAATCCTGTGATGTATGTAATATAATTCAAAAAATATATCAATTACAGAAATGAAATGTCCTATAATAATAAATTAAATCAAAATAATGTAAATAATATTTTGAAAATAAAACATATTAAAATATATAGTAACAACACAATTCATTAACATGGAATATTTTAAAATACATCATGTAAAAAATAAAAATAATAGAAAATAAAAAATCTAACACACATCATATAATAGGAGAGAATGTAAGACGAAGGCCAATAATATTGGAAAAAGGCCATGATTGGTGGTAGCTGGTAGGGGAATAATACATTCGTCTATGAGGATTTCCAACTGATGGGACATGGATTTGTTCAAGGGAAAATTTTTCTAGATGATGAGTTTCTAAAATCATATAAAATTTCTCAACTGTCACTTTTTAAATTTCTTAAAATATATTAAATAATGGTTTTTAATTACCAATGTGGAAAATGAGTTTCTTACATAGATTATATATTAAATGAGGTAAAATCATATTTTCTACATCAATTATTATATAACCATGGTTTAAAATTTTCATCAATTGGTTTTTACATTTGTTATCTTATAAAGGTTGTAAAAATTATTTAAAACATCAGTTATAAAAACCCAATGTTATAAATACATAATTATAAATATTTTTATCACTTTTGTGTACTCGATGTCGTAATATTGATTCCCTTACTCTAGAATCCCCTATTCCGAATCTGTTTTTTATTGAGTGGAAACCCTAATATTGTATGATGGTGAATTTTAATGATGGTGAATAGTAGTGGATAATGACTTGGATGTGTTATTACTAGATATAAATGATCACAAAAGAAATATATTCTGCATAGGGATTTGTTATTCCATTGTATGGCATGTCCCTCTTTAATCTAGTCTCTTCTGAATTTCAGCTACCCTTCATGGCAGGATCCCATCACATTAAAATAGATTTCATGATGGAAACCAATTCCATGTAGTATTTAAGAATCAATGGGGACACTATAATTAGATTTGAATTAATCTTATATCGAGTTTTTTATATTTTAATTATTCATATATATGATGGTCTAGGTCTTGGTGGTTCTAGATATGATGTAAAGGAGATATATTCATCATGGATTATTTGTTACAACTTGGTGGAGAATCTAATGGAAATAAGCTATGGTTTTATGACTATAATTGTCATAAGTAACTGATGGTACTAGTGTGTCAGCATTATGGCATGGTTCACATTATGAATTTTTATTCACTGTATTGAAGTGAATTAAAAAGATCTTTGTTGGGGAATATTTGAATAGTTTCAAATGTATGTTATCTTAGGTTGATAAATTGTCTATCTTGATTATTTTTCAACAATGATCTTAGTTTAAATTATTTAGATCATTCCATTCCATTAATATATTTTTCTGTGAAGGGAAATTTTTTATATTCCAAGGGTTGATGATAGGGTTTTTTAATTTTGAACAAATCATGCCCTAAGGTTCAATAATATGCTGGATTCAGCTCAGTTATGATGTGTGGTTTTCCCATATAGTCTTAGAATTTTGTTCCATCCCACATTAATAGGGTTTAGTTCCCCTATAGTTTGGGAATATAGTTCGTACTCATTTTCACCCAACAAGGTATGGGAACTTCATAGGGTCAATAGAATGCAATACTCCACCAATCAATGTTCCATGAATCATCAATGTATAATTCCTTAATTTATGTGGTTAGGTAATCTATTAATTAATGAGGATTAAGTCCTCAAATAAGGATATGGTACGCTATGACCAGTACTTTTATTATTGAGGTGTTTGTCCCTCCCTACAATCATTGAGATGAATTGTTTTTAGTTTAATTAGTAACCTTGGATTTTGTGTTTTTTAGGGTGAATTGATTCTTTAAAAATATCTGATGTTGTTAATGGGGGAATTATGTCCTATGATCTATAAATTTAACATATATTTGAGATTTATTGTTCATATTACCACTATTTTTTGTTCGTTACCATTTTTTATTGATATAACTGGCTCTTTATTTATCCCTTTATGGTTTTCATGGAATCCTATATGGTTTTTAAATACAAAACCATGTATGGAACTTATTCCCACTATTGTTGTGACTTTTGTTGTTGATTAATAGTGCGGTAGTCATCCGGGTAGTTTTTTTTCGAGGAGTGGGATTATAGTGGTACATAGGGGAGAAGGTACCAAAGGATGTTCTTGTATTGATATAGTTTGTTGTAGACATCCTGTTACCCTAGTTTCTTCAGTATGTTGTTATTATATGACAATTGTAGGTGTTTTCTCCCTTAAAATTATATATTAAGAACTTTTATTTCATTTTTGGATCATAGTGTCATCCATGTTCATTTATATATATTCAAATTGGTTATTTGTTTCATTTGTGTTTCTATTATATATTGGGGAGATATTTTTTGTTTTGTACCAATACATTAAGCTATGTCATCACATCATGTGTAATATACCTACATAGATCTAGTCACCATCCCTATATCTCATAAAACCTCAACACCCAGATCCTATGAAAAATTCATGTTCTAGACCTAAATATTTTGATACTAAATATGAAAAACCAAACATAACAATGATATAATTTGGAGTTTTATAGCAATGATTTCATTTTCTTAAATTCCCATGATATTTTAGGTATATAGTTTCTGAGAATTAGGAAAATAATTTACAAAAAAAACCCCATGACTTTCTTAATAAATACACATTTTCATCACCACATCATGTAATTATTTTTCCACCATAGGTCTATAAAATCTCTCATAAATTGTATTATCTAAATGATACACTTAATTCATTCATGCCTACAATCTCATAACAAAAGGTAGGTTTCATAATCATTCATTTTCAACCTATAACACTTTGAAAACATTTAAAAACATGAGATGGGTTAAAAATTTATCATTATGGGTATAAAAATAAACAAAATTTGTTATCCCTACAAAAACATGAAAACCCATAATACAAATTACATTTTTCATTATAAACATTGTGCATAAAAAATAAATCATAACCACATGTGAAAAATGATATTTTCTCAAATAATACCATTAAAACCCATAGTAATAATAATGAAATATTGAAGCAATATAAAGGAATCAAATTTAAAACCTCCATTAAAACATTCAAATAATCATTTCTATAGTATAGACCTAATCTCTTATTTCTAACATTTTTCCTCAAAAGACTAAATAACAACATAATTATTCGGAGATCTATATCCCTAGATAACTCTTAATAATAAATAAATCACATGTACATTACCTTGATAAGGATATTATATTCACTTAATCTTTATTCATAAACCCTTCAAACTTTTCTCAAACTGTAAGTAACATCACATTCCATTTTTTTATCTAAATAATTATAAATATAACTTTTTAAAAAAAATTTAAAGATATTTCTTATATTAATGAGAATATGATATTATTTTAAAACCCATGTAAACATCTATATGAATATTATTTATTAAAATTTATATGATTATTGGAAAATATTATCTTATGGTGAAACTTAATAAAATATATTTTTTCACTTTTATGAAAAAACTCAAATTTATGCATATGATAAAATTTAAAAAAAAAATTAAATACATTGTAATGTAATTCCAAGATAGTTTAAAATGAGGATAAAAATATAAGATGAATAAATAATATAAATTTTGAAAAAATAAATTATAGATCATATATTTGGATTAAAATTACATAAAAGAAAAACCTGAAATCAAGTCCTAAATAAAAATCTCATACAACTTCGGTAAATTATTCAATAAAAATAAATAGATGGTGATAACAACAAATTGGTCTGAAAACCTTTATAAATTTATTAAATAAAGGGTAAATTACATATATATCAAGGTTATTCACAATGTGGAATAAAACATGAGGTGAAAATGGAATAAGTCTTAAATAATGAAAATTATGACATGAAATCCCTTACCTAGAGTCCCAAGACATTTTGTACATTCTGTAACTCTTCAATGATAAATATATATTAATATTCAACATATTTCATTTCTTTTAAAATTCTATTACTGTCCATTTTAATTAAATCATTATATTGTTTCATTTAGTTACTAAATTGGTTTAGTTCTTGTTGTTCATTTTAATGTCATTTGGTTCAAAATCGACAAAACAACATCGGTATCGAAGTGTTTAAAAAAATAATTTAAAAATAGAAATATAATATCATAATGTGCAATGTTATAGTTTCAATAATATTATCGAATTAGAATAATTTTAACTATATTAATTAGTTACATTTCCATCAATATTCCGTGATAAAATTATTTTTATTGTTTAAAATAACCTTTTTTTTACGTTTAATTTAACGTTTATATAGATTTTTTCATTATTAAATATTTATGATATAGTAAATAATTTATAATTATTACAAAATATTACACATATTTATTTCTTTTTTCACCTGGGGTACAAACATTATTAAATATTCCTTATATGTTTTATAACCGACACAAATAATAACATGTTAAGATAACAAAATGAGTTTGAATATCTTATTGTATAATAATATTATAAAATAAAAAGAGTTTAAGGATTTATAAAATATTTTATGAAATTAATAAATCATAGTCAACCAGAGATATTTGAATATGAAAAATTAATAATAAAGGTAATATGTTACTACTTCAAATTGTTTTGGTAAGCTTGTTTTAGGTGATTAAACATTATAATGATAATTTAGTAAAAATATTAGTAATATAATTACCAATTGATAATTAAATGATTGAACGATATTATAAATTTATTATTTATTTTATCATTTTACTCTTAAAACTATGCATGTTAGATGCTAATTAAAAATGGAATATGTCATTTCATAAAGGCGGTACTCTACAGTACCATGGGCGATGTTTCCATTTTCAATGAATGATAGGGAAGGAAAGTAGAAAATATTTTTAAAAAAATAATCATAATTAAATAAAAAATAAAATATATATTCATTAAGTACATCATTATCACCATCCACAAGATGTATTTGGGAAAAATGAAATGAACTACTTCATAGTAGTGGTATTCTTTACGTACATAGTAGCGACATGTTCATGTTACATTCAGGGGAAAAGACATAGAAAATACGTATTCCGTAAACATAAAAAATATTTTAAAATGTTAAATATACTAATGAAATTGTATTGTTATGGTTATAATACATTTGGTGGTATTTGTAAAAATATACAAGGATGAATTTGGTTAAGAAATAGACCTCCACTTTGCATATCTTCTTTTAGAATACAACATAAGCATTATATGATTGGTATTTTTTGAGGAAAAGGACCATTATGGAATGGTGCATAGAGTTTTGATGTTAGTTTTTTATATATTAGTCAATATAAATATCCCGAATTTTGCGGAGAAGTAATGAGATTAGGTTCCCCATTAAAAGTTAGATGAGTGTAACCCTTGTAAATACTCTAAGTGTCAAAATAATATAGAATTTATTTTGATTAAAAAGTGGTTAAAAAGAATTTTTTTAAAAATAAGTCTATGTATGGTATAAATACACCCAATAAATTACATATATATAATTATAAGTGACATTTCAATCCTTATATCTTAGTTTTACCACCATCGTAAATCCTCTTAACCAATTCTATTGTGAAAAGTTTTATAATGGTAACTATTTTTTATAAATAAAAAATGAAATGAACCTAGTTACCAAATTTTAATATGCTAATTAAAAATATGGGATTCAATTTTGAAAAAAAATTTATATAGGAAGTAAATTTAAATTTAATATTAGTATGCACTAAACAATGAAAAATAGTATTTTTAATGTCCTTTTTAAGAATGAAATGATTTTACCCGTAAGTAATTTAAAGAATTAATCCTTATGAAATTTATTGGTTTGGGATAAAAAAATCATATGAAATTATAAATAATTAAATCTCTATGTAACTCAGAAATATCATAATTAAATAAAATGATCAAAAATAAAATTTTAATTTTGGTAAAATATTAATCATATTCTAAAATGTAAAAAATTAATTTATATAGTCTAAATAATATTTTTAAATTATTTAATATACTTATTAATTATAAATATTTTCTATTTAAAATGTTATTTAAACATTCAAGTCATTTTTTAAACTTTATAATGTCATCAAAGTGGTAGTATTTGTAAAAATTTCATTTTTTATTATTCACCAAATAATATATTATTTCGGAAAAATACCAAAATACTCACAATGAACTAATTTTTGACATTTTTGAATTAGAAATATATTTAATTTTATAAAATTTAAATTTATAAATTTATAAATTTATGATTTAAATGAAAATAAATAATGAAAATAAAAAAATGCTTTTATAAAAAACGACCTATTAAACTTACGTGTTTTAAAACTTTTATCTTATTAATTAATAATTTATTGAAAATTTAGATATTATTTAATACTTATAAATACAATAATATTATCTTAATAATATTTTTAAAGTTATCAATTAAATTTATTATCCAAAATTATAAAAATCCTTAAAAAATAACTCTTTCAAAAAAAACCTTTTAAAATAAAATCGTATTATTTATTTATCATTTAAATATATGAATTTTAAATTATTTGCTATATTTTTATTTAATATTTGGATTAATATTCATATAATTTTCTTATTAATTTTCATCTAATATGATGTATATTGTTATATTTTGGTGTTTCATGTAATGCAAGTAATTCAATTAGATATTTATTTAGAGTAATACATTCTACAATTATAGGGTGTAACATCCAATTATAAATAAATTACTTCCTCATAATTTATAATTTTCAATTACCAAAATGTGTGTATCCTGAAATTGGTATAATATAATATTTATATTTTATCATAATATGTAATTTATAAGTTACGGCATAAAAACTTATTATTTCTAAAACAAATGATTCTAGAACCATGTATTTAACAGTATATAACTCATACTTTTAAATGAAATTATGAAACCATTCAATAAAAGAGGAGTAATATTTTATATTAAAGTCTCGATAATTTCACTTCAACTTCCTTGAGTTGAGTAATTCTTTTACACTAATGATATAGAATATAAGAAAATATAATTACTTGATTTATTTCCATTCAATAAGCACAATTACATCGTTCACTACTTATTCAATCATTTTTTCACTTATTTTACATCTCTTATATATGACAATGATGAATTTTTCATTACATAAGAACTAAAATTAAATTTTTATAGTTTATAAGATCCAAAAAATGATGATATTTTATTACTCCTATCATTATACATTTAATAAATAAAAACTAGTTATCCTATGTAAATGTAATACCCAATAAAATGCGAATAAACCATCATTTGAAAAATTAAAACATTAATCTTAAAAAACTCATCAATAACACCTATTGTTACACATAAATCATTATAGAAATAAATAAACCATAAAACATTTTAAAATTTTCTTATTTAAATTCCAAATCCGAAAATTAAAAATATTTTATCAGACGTTATTCTAAAATCAACATCACATTTATCCCAAAAATATATTAATTTATCCAAAAGTCACATACAAATAATGTAAATTCTGATGTCATAAATTCTCAAAAACATACTAATATATTATAAAAATAAAATTAAACATGATGAACTAAACATAATAGAAAATCATTCATTCTTTTTGTGGTTAACATAATCATTATTCTTTAAATAATATCAACCACATTAACATGACATTCATTTTACCTATAAAATATCCCTTCACTGTAATCATAAAATGTTCTAAAAATGTGTTAAAATTTTATCCAAAAAAACCATAATCACCTAAACATCCAAGAATTTATTAATAACATTCTTCCACCAAATAATTTAAACAGATGATAAACCAAATGCTTACATTTACCTTAATAATGCATTAAAAACCTATAAATAACCCAAAATATCTTATATCTTATAAAACCCACATTACATAAAAACTTATATATTCAATATATAACATTTATCCAATGATCATACTCACACTAATCATATATAAAATAATAAATCATTACTTCACAACTCAAAAAACCATATATGTATACACTTAAATCATTCAACTTACTTCAGAAAATAATAATCATGATTTTCCATCTTGTTTATTAATATTTTCATCACATACATAAAATTATTAATCATTTTATAAGATTAATACATCTCAATATAATCATTTTCCTATATTAAATATAAGAAAAAGTGTTAAATTAATTCATGATATTAAAATGTTATTAAAACTTTCTTCACCTATATTTGTATGACATATTAATATTATAAACTATTATTTGTATGATTTTTGGATCCCCTCGCAGATATTTTCTATTACTACTTATATTTTCATAATACCAATACTCCTAATTTTTAAATCATTCAAATTTTAGTGATACCTTAGGGGATCCTTATTCCCCTCTATTGAGATTACCAAACTATTCTTTTTTCCTCAGTCGTTCATTAATCTATGTACTTTATTTCTATATATAAAATAGCATCATGTTATTTTAAGAGACTTTCTAAGGTAATTTTTTAAATATTATTTACATGTCAGAAGTTGAATATTGTTTCATCCATAGTCTCTATAATTTTAACATATATGAAACACAATTTTTCTCTAATATAGTGTATTAAAAAATTTATCTAGATTCAAGTTTTCAATCATAACTCAAGACATATAGTTACTTATAATCACATTATTTTATAGTTTCTATTCTAAATTTTTAGTTTTTACATCCACCACATTCTCTTTCACTCCCTTTTTTAACATGGTTCTTTTTTCTTAAATCCATTTATTAAAAACGGGTTAACGTAGATATCTTAAATAATATCATACTAAAATTTTTTATGAATTATAATATTCCCTTAACTGTGTTACATTATATTAAAATCTTTTTGTATAGTATTTAGTCCCATAAAATAATTTTATTTACTCATTATATACTAACCTTTATGGTTATATAATACTTCTAACTTATAATCGAAACCAGCATATTAAACCCAGAAAGATTTTAATATTTTAAATTATGATCATCTTATTAAATCATAACCTCTAAATTAATCTAATACCTTTCTATTATATCAACTATATTACCTCAAACCCAAAAACATATATCTAGTAAACAAATATTCTCTAAAAACTGCCTTTGTAACTAACAATGAAAACCTAAATAACCAATTAATAATTATGAGTTTCAAAAAAATTATTGTTCTTTATTCGATTCCCATTATCATTTGTGATAATATTTTTAGAGCATTTGGAATACCATTCAAATTAAATCATATAAAGCCTGAGATGTAAAAAACTAAAATATGTATATAAAAATAAAGAATGTTACTTCTGTGAAAAACTGAAAAACCTAATAAAATATTTAATTTTTGACAATAAACATTGAAAATATAAAATAAAACATAACCCCATGTGAAAATAAAAATTTTCTCAAGTAAATCCATTAAAATTTATATTAAGCCTAGAAAACACATGAAGGAATCTTGGGGAATTATATTTTTTTATTTTTTTAAAAGGTAATGCTTTGGTCAAAGACTAAAGCACAATTTATTTATTGAAAAGAAAAAGGGTTACAAAAGATGGAAAGATGGGATTTTTTTACAATCTCTATCAAAAAGATATAATAGGTCAGCTGGCAGAGTGTCAAGCCCAGTCATGCTCTGTTGAACTCCATTGTTAGCGAGAGCATCAGCAACAACATTCCCTTCACGGTAAACATGAGTAGCAATGTATTCTAACCCATGAAGCAAGTTCAGACAATTCATCCAAAGAGTGGTAAGCAGCCAGGAAAGATTAGTGATGCCATTCCATATGGCATGAACGATAGTGTCGGAATCACTTTAAATCCAAATCTTTCTCCAACCTATTTTAATCGCAAAATCAATAGCATGGATGACGCCCAGCATCTCAGCCTCTAGCGATGAAGAATGACCACATCCAACATAAAATCAGCCCTGACACTAGCCAGATGAGTCTCTGAAGATGGCACCTCAACTTCTAGGGCTATGATTTCCCTTGGAAGCGCCATCCACGTTCACTTTGATCCATCCTAGCATCGGTGATTTCCAGAAAACTTCAAAAAACGTTTGGGATTTGGGTAAATACCTGGAACACGGAGATGACGAAGAATCTCAATGTCGCCAACCGAGTTTTCGCAAGAGTGTTTTTGAATTTAATTGGCTTCATGAATCGCAGTAAGAATCAGAGCTTTGCCTGCATTGAGACTAAATTAGTGATTTTTATGAATAAGATCATTACGAGTGTACCAGATCTCATGCAGGAGGTCCGCCACCACCGCAAGAAAAATATTTTTAACCTATAGAGAGGCATCATATATAATGAATTTTTTTAGAAACAAACAAATAGAGACAAATAAGGGCCATCTTCAATTAAATAATTCAATAACATAATTCCATAGAGCAGAGGCCATCAGACAAGATGAAAAGATGATCAGCGTCTTCCATGTGCTGGTTACACAAGTGAAATTTAGAGCAAAGATGAATGATGAAAGCTTGCAGACAGGCTTCAGTGTGTAATCTATTGTGAGCAATGCACCAAATATGGGTGAGCCTAGAAGGTTTGATCCAAGGCTTGTTAAATTGTCTCACACATTGACAATTAGATTCATCCCCAGAGAAGCAATGCTTATAGAAGTTTTTTGAGTCTAGGATGCCATTTGGTGCAGGTTCCCAAACTAGGAAGTCACCAATAGGAGAAAAATGATGATTATCTATGATCTGTGCAATATTTTCAGGGAGGTCATGTCTATGAAATAGAAGGGCCTCTTTTATAGAAGGAGTAGTATCATCAGGGATAATATTTGGAGGTAACAAAGAAATCAATGGGTTATCATAACATTTTCCACACCCAAAATTGATGGAAGATTTAGCACTAACCATCCATCTAGAGTTTTCCATGATTTTGTGATACGAGTCCCTAATAAAGGGCCAGATCGAGGAGTTGATGTAATTACAGTTCCCATTAAATAATTTAGAGAGGAATCTATTATTCAAGCATTTAGAATCTTTAGAGGTACAATTAATAATATGCCAAGTAAGATAGGATTGAATAGAATTATTAAAAAGATTTAAATTTTTTTATACCAATGCCACCTTTATCAAGGGGTTTACAACAAGAATTACAAAGGATATTGACAAGTTTCCTTTCAAAAATATTTCCCAACCAAATGATGTTTTTAATATAAGTATCAATTTTTTTGAAGATGCCGACATGCGATTTGTAAATCAAAAGAGAGTAAACAATTTTTGAGACAATGGTCGATTTTACCAAACATATTCTACCAGCCATGGAGAGAAATTTCCCCTTCCAAGTAGAGATTTGATTTATGATCTGATCAGTGATATTAGAAAACTAGCTTGCCTTAGGACGACCCCAGAAAAGTGGGACACCCAGATAATTGAAAGGTAAGAGACCTTCTTTAATTCCAAGAGAAGCGGTGATGCTAGATTTCCTTCTAACAAGAAAGCTCTTTCCAAAAAAAAATATACAATTTATTCCAAGAAATCGCTTGTTCAGAGACCTTATCATAGTGATTAAAAGCTTGCATGAGGACATGTGTGTTTTTATATCACCGTTGAGAAACAGGATGATATCATCAGTATATAAAAGGTGGGTAGGGGTATTTAGATTTCTGGTAGATTGTATAGGCTTGAGATTAACTTTATCAACCAGATTATTGAGAAGTCTACTTAAGAAGTCCTTAGCAATAACAAAAAGGATGGCAGAGAGAGGGTCGCCCTGCCTAACACCCTTAGAGCATTTGAAAAATACCTTAGGGGTTCCATTAATCAGAACAGAAATAAAAGCAGAGCGAAATAAATTTTTGGATTTCCAATGAAAGAATCATGAAATCCGAAATTTTTTAAGACTTTGAAAAGAAAGTACCAATCAATGGTGTCAAAGGCCTTCCTAATATCAAGTTTTATGGCCACGCATCCTCCTCTAGTGTTTTTATTAGGATGGTTGGTGCATTCGGAGGAAAGAAAAATACCGTCTTGGGTGGACCTACCTTTAATAAAACCAAACTGATTCCATGAGACTATTTTATTGCAAATAGGTGCAAGTCTTCTCACAATAATTTTGGTGATTATTTTATAAAGAGTGTTAATTAGAGAAATAGGTCTGAATTGATGGATCTATGAGACATTTTCAACCTTAGGAATTAAAGTTATAAATTGATCATTTATTCCATGAGGGAGAGATCCATTAATGAAAAAGGTCTTAACTAGGTTACAAATATCATTGTGGATAATATCCCAATGATTTTGATAAAAACACATTATTGAACCCATCCGGACCAGGTGCGCTATCTGGATTAAGGAAAAAAATAGTATCTTTAATTTCCTGATCAAGTGGAGAGCTTAAAAGTGATTCATTGTCTCTTTCATCCACCATTGAAGGAATAATGTCAGATCTGAGATCAATATTCATCTTCGGACTATTAAAAATGTTGTAAAAGTAAGAGATAACATGATCTGGTATGGCCTTTTCAGAGTCAATGATCAAATCATTATGAAAAATTTTATAAAGAGGACGATTAGCCTTTCTGATTCTTTGAAGGGAATTATAAAATTTAGTATTACGATCACCATCAGTGAGCCATTTAGTTTTAATCATTTACTTAAGAATATTATCCTTAATAGTGAGCATGGAATTATGTTTAAGTGATATATTTGCTTCCAATTGAGGGTCCATATTAAAGTCTGAATTAGTGTTTTGAGTTTGGATGCAGCTATGATCCGTTTCAAGAGAGGAAATATCTAGCTCTATTTGAGAATTTTCCGTTTTACACCAACCCTTAAGGGCCTGTTTTAAGATTTTCAATTTGTACATATAGGAAAAGGAATACTTATGGTGATTCATGGAGTTCCAAGTGTTATGTATAAAGGTGACGCAATCAGGATTCGAAGACCAGACATTATCAAATTTAAAAGGAAGAACAAGCTTACGGTCATTCATAATGAAGTTAAATAGAATAGGATGATGGTCAGAGTTAAGCCTAGGCAGAGTAACACTGGATATACTGTCCCAAATATCAAGAGCCTTCATGTTAACAGAATCCCTGTCAAGCTTACTAGAAACAGTTTTATTATAGTGTTTTCTGTACCAAGTATATTTGGCACCAATGAGAATAACTTCGAAAATGTTACAGTCTCCAATAGTATATCTAAATTCCCTAGAGGATATAGAAAGATGAGATGGACCAATTTTTTCACAAGAGTTTATAATGGCAATGAAGTCCCCCATAACAACCCAAGGATCATGAATGGAGTTTCCCATATCAAGAAGTTCATGCCATAAAACTATTCTTTCATGATATCTATTATTGGAATAAACGATAGTGCAATAGGAATTCCGACCATTCCACAAAAAACATTGGTGAGTTTTTGCTTAGTATTTTTTTAAAATTTTGATATTTTGATGAGTGTTGCGATAAAAAATCCACATGGAGTCAGTTTGAGGACCATTTTTACAAGAGATTAGAAAACTGTAATAAAGAAAAATAAGTTATTCTTTTTTGAACTCTTAATAGTGAATGTTTTTATAAATAAATAAAATATTATTTTATTTTAAAAATCATGAAGAATTTTGCATGAAATTTGAAAAACAAAATAATTCCCATGATGTCGAAAAATCATGGTAATGTAGTAATCCTTAAAAAAATCCTTTTTCATACCTATATGAAGAATTTCAAATTTACTCGTTTAGAAATAATAAAATGTATAAATTAAAGAAATTAAATTTAGAAAAAATAATATGAAATTTAACATAAATAATATTTTATGTATAAATGAAAACATAATTTAAATAATTAAAATATCATGGATTTTGTGGAAATAGAATTAAAAGAAAAAATTTAAACAAAAAAAGTTTTAAAGAAATACCACTTATGGATTTGTTAAATTTTATGATAAAAAGTCATTCTGTATAAATAACTAGAATTATACAGAACAAGTTGAATTTTAGTAAATAATTCCCTTAATTTCAGTTTTATGATCTTTTTAGTTTAGTTTTTTTTAGAATTAGGTCATAACTTGAATAAAACAAACCCATATAAAAAATAGACACTTCTTATTGTTGTCCATTTTATTCCAAAATATAAAAATATTATGATAAAACATGTTTTCTCTTCATGAAATGTCTATATGAGATTCAACTAAAATGATTCCTTTCTCTTACCCATCCTTAAACCCTATGAAAATAATTTTAACAAAATGATGGATGAGCAAAAAAAATCTCTATTAGGGACATAAAAAGATACAAAAGTATTATTCTGGTGAAAAATAGGAAAACTCGGGTAATGTTTATCTTTATCATCGATTTAATTTGAGTGTATGTATTAAAACATTTACATATGTAAAAATAAGCAGACGTTTTCCTTGAATAAATCCATTAAACCCCTTACAGTGCAATTAAATAATATTTTTGGAAACATATAGCTTCGTATTCACTAAACCCATTCTAAAACCATTTAATTCGAATAACCATATTGCTGAATTATAACATAATAATTTCCAAATTAATTAGAGATATATAATTTGGATCACCCATCGTATAATCTATATCGATCTCAACAATTTTTCATTGAGCTATAATGGGCATTTTTCCTTCATATAAACGATATCGGTCTCAACCATGACAAATAATGTAGATAAACCTATTATATAAACTGTATCAGGCTCACCAATTTATCATATTTAATTGTGAAGTATCATTTAATGAATAAAACATTTTATTAATCTACCTTTTCTTTTTTAAATCCTTTTCAAAAACACTTTTAAACCCATATGAAAACAATTTTTGGATATCAGAAAACCCTTTTCATTAAAAAAACAATTTTAATATAAAAATACCACTTTCTTTTTAAAAAAACTTCAAGACAAAAATACCATGAAAATTAGAAGAGGGTATCCATGGACTAAAAATTTAAATCTTTTAAAGGGTTTCAAGCTTCAAATAATGGTAATGATTGTGAAAAAATTTATTTTCTCCATATATGTTAAAAAATAAAACATTCTATTTATCATTTCTAAATAAATTCAAAAATTTCATAACAAAAATTCATTTTAAAAAAATATTGAATAAACAAAACCATTTATAATAATATCATTCCAATAATAATATCATTTTAAAAACATGGTCGTTCATGAAAAACAGAGTTTTATTTAAAACATTGAAATATAATTTTTTAAGAAAATCCCTATATCACATTAGATACAATTCAATCATAGGACCCATGATAGAATAAAATTAATAAAAATGTCCAATACCATGAGAATAGATAAATTCTTATTATATCATTACAAATGGGCTATATATACACCCTATAAAATAATATAGGTGCATATCATCAAAATATTACTCAAATATAGGAAATTGAGATGAAACCCCATACCATGAGTTTGATTTATCATGTACATTATTTATATTCTTGAATAATAAACATATAATAATTATGTATTTTCTTGAAAACATTTTTCATGCTTATTATTCCTTTATTTAAAATATTTCCATTTTATATACAATTACTTTATCAATTATGTTTATGTCAGGTGTTTTGATAATATTTGGATTATGTGTCAAAAATGTCTCTAGAAGGTTGATTATTAGTCCAAGAGTTCATTATTCAATAAATAAATAATAATAATTATGAAATAATTATCATATTTATAGATAAAATATTATTTTTAAAACAATTCAACAAATATGTTTATAAAAAATGAACTATTTTACAATCATGGAGACGGTAGGTTTTATGTATGCATCAGTAAAATTTCTATTTCCAACGATCATTATAGAAAAGAGATAATTAATATTTTATAATTGCATAATGATAATGATATCATATATAACTTATTATATCTTTAAATATACTTATATATATCACTCCTATGATTGGTTTGGAAAATTGAATAATCACATTGCTCTACATATGTGGTAGTCCACGTGTACCCGGACGATGTTATCATTTTTCAGTGTGATAAAAAAAATGATAAGTTATAATTTAATAAGGATTAATATGTCAACAATATCATTAATGTTTAATTTATATCACATATATTATTTAACCTTACCAATATTACCTTCTATTTAAATATTTAATGAAAAACAAATATCATCTCTTCGTGAGGCGGTAGTCAGTCGAACGAACAGGCGATGTTATCGCATCCCCCACGGAATGGAAAGTAAGAAGGTATATGTGAGATCATAATGTAATGAGTATAATGTTTTAAAAAATTTAATCTATATAATTTAAATACCCCATTGAAACCATAAATGATGGGAAATGATGGAAAATTAATTACATCAATTTACGAGATAGTTGTCCACCGTACACACAGTTGATAATTTTGTATCCCATTTAATTGAAGGGGATGTCAATTCTCATTATTCCATTAACATAATAAAATCTCATTATATTTTAGATAATTGTGATATTATATTATAATTATTTAATAATATTTTAATTATGTGTGATAATAAATAAAATTAAGATGTTTGGTTAAGCTTGAGGCCTCTTCTTCAGGGAACATCCCTAGGTAAGTTAAAAAATCCGGAATATGATGAATTTATGACCAAAATAAGGGCCATATGTCTTGTTAATGTAACTAAGGAATATATTTGAGTAATTATTGGATGATATAAATGTATTTTAAGGATTTAATAGTTGAGCCGAGGGGTGTACTTTTTTAAGTTTCGTGAGTGACACACTAGTAATTTTGGAAAATAAAATGGTGTATCCACATTTTTCAGATTCCACAAGGTCACAAAATGGAAACTTATAAATAATTATCCATGTTAGGGTATAAATATTCCATTAAAATTTATGTTTTACAATTTTTAGGTAATTATAATCATTATATTTTCAGTTTAACACCATGTAAATACATTTTTACATTAACTGTGGTAATTAGGTTTTAACAGTTTCATTTTAAATTCAATTAAAAATTAAGTTAAAATTAATAGAAAATATTAATTATGAAGATTAAAATTATAAAAAACATTTTACCAAATTCAATTCAAAAAAATTTTAATTTTGTATTTAAAAAAAAATACACACACACAATGAAATGGAATGTTTTCAAGAAATGTATTTCTCAAGAAAAGGAAGGTATTATATTAACTCTATGAAAAATAGAAATTATTATATTAATTTATATTAATATTTATTTTTTTTAAAATATCCAAATTTTATTTAAAATTTAACTCATTATGGGATAATTTATTTATTAAAAAATAGAAATAAATTTAACTTTAAAATAGTTTTTAGAAAAATATCTTTTTAAAACACCAAAAAAAATTCAAAAATAAAATATAAAGTTCATTAAAAATAATTTAATTTTATTAAAAATATATAGGGAATACTTATGTTATTTGAAATCATATTTTAAATATAACGATACATTGAAATTACGTAATGTGTTGAAAGGAAACAAATTTTTTAGAAAATTTGGTATTCTTCACTGTTTGAAAATAAATTAACATTTTTGGAAAACCCACAACAATTCACCCTATATTAATTTTGATATTATTATTTTAAAAAATAAATTTATATTTTCAAATTAAAATGTTATAGTTTATAAATTACTATTTAATATATAACCTAATAGTAAATAATTTTAATTAAAACTATTTCTCTTTGGATTCAAAAATTACATATTATTTTTATAATGATTATTAATATATAATTCATATTAATAAAAATTAATGTGATTTATTCAATCATTTACTATGGTATTTAATATTCCCCCACCTGTATATTATGACCACAAAATTTTATTCACTTATTAAACAAGTTGGGATATATTTTCCTCCTAGAGTTTTTAGATTCCCATGTTGCCTCATCAACCATATGGTTTTTACCTACAACCATTACCTTATAAATCATCTTATTCCACAAAATAATTTTACTATTATAAATAATATTAATATTTTGTTCCTTATATGAATTTTTATCTTCTAACAAAACTACTTTTAGGATCAAAATGCTATAAATTTATAACATATTTTCTTAACATCTATAAATGAATAATTTTGTGTACCATGGAAAAAAATCAAGGGAAAAGAAACTCAATAGGAAAATGATCTTACATTATCCCAGATTTCATATGGTCTAATAAAACATGGGCTTATATTTCCCTTTTTACCAAAACATATAACACTTTTAAATGTATATTATTTAAGAAAAAAGTTAACCTACCTCAAAATGATATTTTCTCTCATTATTTGTATAACTATTTTGTATGATATGATTCATCCCCCAATTTTGTTGATTCAACAACATCATCTCAAAAATTTCCTTTACTGACCATAGACCCATAAAATTTCTTCCTCTTAATTCATCCCAAAAATATGGTGTCCAAAATCACATTATATATAATTCCTTAAATGTTTCTACCAATATAATACAATCAAAACTATTATTATAATAAAACTCAAATAAATAAATTTTGTAATACCAACATCCCTATTAATCAATAGAATAATAATGAATCATATATTTAAGGGTATGAATTTTTTTATAGACTATCAATTATATTGTGGATGAAAATTTATTCTGATATATAATTCTTCTCTCAGGGAATTTTGATGTACCTTCCAAAAATTAGATGTGGTCCTTGTATCATGGTATGATAAAGTGGAGGGAGGAAATCCATCTATCATAACCATCTCCATTATATATATTCGAGAAAACTGATTCATGTTCATAGTATCTAAAATGGGAAGGAAACATATTGATCTTGCTGATCATTCAATAATCTCCCAAATCATATTCCAAACTTCAATAGTCATTAGTGATCCCATGATGAAATTTATTGATATATTTTCCCATTTCCAGTCCAAAACTAGAAATGGTTGAAGTATTCCCTTTATTAATTTTTATTCTTCTTTTACATACTAACAAGTAAAACACATCATGGTAAATCTTCCAATGCCTTTTTTCATTCTATCCCACCAGTAACTCTTACAATAGTGTCTTTACATCATAGTTCTTCCCAGATAATCGAAAATAGAGATCTATGAGTTTCACTCAACAAATCTTTCATAAACATGGAATCACAAGGAACATATAATATTTTTCTAAATCATAAAACATCTACTTATTCAATTTAGAATTCTTGAAAATTACCCATCCTAACATATGATACTCTTTCCATGAAATCATTATCCTCCAAATATTTATTAGTTTATTCTTTCAAAGTCAAATGCATTAACACGTGAAAACAAAATTATATGCGTGCATCCATGATTTCTAGGCTAATATTTATCAAACCATTAACCAAAGTTTCGTGTTCTAAATTGAGGATTATAAATGTATTACTATTGTTTTCACTTAAATAATCAAAAAAATTGTTTAATTTTCTAGGATGGTAAAAAAAATTCCATTATAATCCGTGATCATTTGTAAACATTTTACATGTCTCATGTTCAATTATTTCTGAGTTAATATATACTTCAAACTTTTTTTATTACTATATATTCCACAAATTACTACATAAAAATTATGCCCTAAATTATTAAATCAAAAACCATCAGACCTTATTCAAGATCATTTTTATGGTAATTTTACTCAAGAGGTTTCGATTTATGTGAAGCATATGAAATTACCTAATCGTTCTTCATTATGACACAACAAAGTCCTTTAAATGTATTATCATTTTACATGGGAATTATTTTTTTATGGAAGGAATTTCCAAAACTAGAGAATAATCCAATCTTATTTTTAGTTACAAAAAACAATTATCACAATATTTTATCCATTTGAATTTAACTACTTATTTAGTTAACTATGTCAGTGGACTAGACAGTTGATAAATGTTTTCAACAAACCAGTGATGGTCACACACTAATGTAAGAAAACTGTGATTCTATATGATATTTTGGGGTCTTGTTCATTCTTCAACAAATTTTTTTATCCAAGACAATAGTTATTTCATATTTATGATCAATGAGTAGAAAGAGGGAACTTTATTGCTACCAAAAATAACAATTACTAAATTTCACATAAAGTTTTTTTCTTATAATTTTTTTAAAAGAATCATCGATGTCTTTCATATTCCTCTAGAATATTAGAATATAAAAAAATTTAATCAATCAACAAAAGAAAAAATATATCCAATCACTCATTGATAATATTAATCTTTGGTCCACAAATATAGTAGGTTTATTTGACAACAAAAAGGGCATAACTATAATGTCATAATGCCCATATCAAGTATTAAATATTATCATCGTAATGTTATCCACCTTCACCTTCAACTTATTTCACCCATAACTAATATCAATCTTTGAAAAATATTGATCTCCCTAGATCTGATCAAACAAGTCATCATCATGAGGAAAAGGATACTTTTTCTTAACTGTGATGTTATTCAAGGATCAATAATCAATGTACCATATCATTAAAAAATATTTGTTTTTAACAAACAAAATAGGGGAACCCCATGGTGATGTGATGGATTATATAAATACATTATCTAACACCACTTGTAATTTCTTATTCAATTTTTAAATTTCTAATTGATCTATTTTATTAAAGAGTTTAATAATAGGCTTGGAATTATGTACAAATTCTGGAATAAGAATAATACAAGTAAAATTTTCACGAAATTGGCATATACATTAATTAACTTATACTACCTCACTAATATAATCATTTTATTTATTCTCAACAGAATTTTCTCTGTAACTTTCTCTTTCATATCGAATCAATTTCTCATCTTCTTTGTATGTTATAAAATTCAGGAAATACTTGAACATTAATTTATTATATCTCAAATCTATCATAGAATGATAAACTGAAATCCAATCCATAGTAAATATATTACCAATCTTTAATATGGGAAATTAAACAATATTTGTATGAAAGTATATTCCACAAATTAAAAAATTAATATTACTATAAATCTTTGTTGCTTTAATATTTACCTCCTAAATTTTCACTAAAATATCTATCAATAATTCATGATGTGAACTTCCTTGTACTTTGGAAAATTTCCCAAATAATAACGATGCATAGATCCAAATTCAAATATGGAATTGGAACAATTTGAATAAAGAAGTAAACAATGTGTCACCACTTCACTAGATGGCCCATCATCAAATATTGTAGTAGGAAATGATTTTTCTTCACCTTTTGGTCTACTATCATGATGATTTAAAACCTGAATATGTAACTTCAGACAAATATTATAATAATTTCCCAAATAATTGAATCTAAAATATCTCACCATTGACTAGATATCTATTATTTCATTCTTTGATTGGTTAGGACTCTTTTCATTGTAGCTACAATACATGTTACCAAACATACCGCACTGTTATCACTTTTCTGATCATGAAAATAATTAACTAAAATTTATTTTAAAACATATAAAGAATGTTAGGGGATAACCATTATACTAATTAGTTACTTGATTCTTCAATACATTTAACCTTGACCATTTATTAATTTTTTCAACTCAAGGTGAATATGTTTTGAAAAACTCAATAACAGATTTATCATCATAATGAATAAAATTTTCTTTAATTTTAAATTCTCATGTGGAAAAATATATTTATAAAATTAGTTTCAACCCTGACTGAAATCATGAAATTTTATTATCAGGGTTCCAAAGAAAATCTTTCATATAAAAGGATAATCTTTAGCTGTTTTCTAAAAATGAAGTGGTAGAATCTTTATCATTTTGCAGAAATTATAAGTATAATTTTTCATTCTATTTCAAACTAACTTATGGAAATATTTTTTAAGGATAAGGAATCTAAAATTTTTCTATTATATAGAAACAATATCATATTTCTCTCTAGTATTATTAAATAAATACCACCGTACAACATTTTCAACTTCAAAATGATAAATGTAAATGGTTACCTTTTGATGTTTCAAACATCCAATGACTTAAAATTTATTCATCAAATAATTGATCAATATTTTATATACCATATGGTCAAATGATCCACTGAATGATGATGGATTTTTTCACATTAAATTATATTCTTTCTCCATATTTCTAAAAATTTGATTTAGCTACTCTTTATTATGGATAAATCCATTATTTATAACATTTTTTGTTCTCTTTATCCTAGAACAATGCCTCACCCACTTCCGGTCCCCCAAGGATGGTTCTTAAAAACCAATTGTCTGCACAAGACACAACATGTGTAGAAATACCCCATGTAGGGGTGTATATAAATATACATAGTAGGCATCCCAAAAACCTAGAAACAATGGTATTAAATTAAATACATCATTTATCTCAACCAAGGTCTAATGAAGAAATTATATTCAAGAAAGAAACTCCATATCAACGTTTAATCATACTTATAGGACTAAATAGTTCATCACCCCCAGTATGTCAATAAAGGTAAAACATATCACATAGTATCCTAGACTATCCCAAATATACTCACAACTGACACCAAGTCTCGTGGCACCAACAAAAAAATTATTAACATCAACTAACATGATATTCCAATATATCACTCATCTAATAGTGCCTACTCCCTAATCCCATCAATCCCATATGGAGTGAAACTAAGGTATGTCACACAACAGAATCTAGAATCTGATGTCACATCCCCTCTATAGTATATGGAACTTAACCAATAGTTTTCAATCCATTAGGTATGCCTCTATCATCTCTAATTTCACTCGTCTGATCACACATTGGGTATCACAAAATTGAGGCCATGACTCTATCATATATGGAGTTAAATATTGGAGAGGGAACACCTGATGGATAACAGCAAGGAAAATTTTGTAAATTTTCCCATTAAATATTCAAAACTCAAGTAGGGGTTCGCTTATAGGACTATAGGGGGACACTACAAACCCTATTGTAGAAACCAAACACAATACATGGTATCTCACTACAAGATAAATCTAGAAATATCCACTAAGAAGAGGACTAATTCTCATGTAGAGTTAGTCACATTGATTACAAATACTCAACTATGGGAAACACATAGTATAACTCCAAAGTGAATAGATAGGATTCATCCATGATACATAATCTATCAAAATAATGCCTCATAAAAAAGATCAAATATCAAAACACAACTAGGGGATGCACCAAGGGATTACTAGGGCTTCGTCCCCTTTTGGATATTTCCTCATGATTACAGGATTGATTCCTATGTAAATATTAGTCACACAAATTCCATAAACCAAACCAAGGGAGACATGAAAATATGTGAGGATTTCTCTCGACCTCTCATAGTGATAAAAGATCCAATCTATCGAGTTTTTTGTGGATCTGGATTGGGAAAAATCACTTCAGAATATTGGAGTACACCTCTACTACACAAACTTATGGAAGCCATGGAGGAGTCATGATCCTATGATGAGGATATGATGGAACACTGATCCCTAATAGAAATTAACCAGGGGACCTCATGCAACCACTATAGGTTTATAAATAAATAATTTAAGTGACCCAAAAAATCAACTCAGATCATATATAAAAGGCCCAAACTGTGGCCACCATTTTTTTCATTGAAGAAAACTACTATAGATAGGCAACTCATAGACCTCCATAAGAGAATAGAAGGAATATATGTGTGAAGAAGAAAGTTCTCCAAGGGACCAACATGGTATTTATCTCTACATCAAACACTGGTTATGTCCCATGATAGAACAAAACATGTATAATAGGAAATACATGGAATGTACCCCATGTCACATTGTGTGGTCCCTCTCTTGATGATATGGGCATCCCATTGTCTATACATGGAAGGATATCCATGTAACTACACATGGAATGTTCCCATAGCACAAAATGTTTTCATCATTCCAAGTCCCATTCCAATATCCTTGGTCTTTTCCTATACAAATCAACTCATGACCCTCTCTTTTGGCCATTTAATGGGTGTTGGTCGAGTTCTTTGACACGGAATGAATGTCAATGTTCCACAAACTCACATCATAGTTCACTACATGGTGTTTAACCATGATACTCTTTTTTATTCCCAATTTTCTATCTTACTTGAATAGGAAGAACACATGGCCTATTCCACAGTACTACATATCTTGTGATTGGAAATTCCAAATAGTAATTTACTCAGAGGCACTAAAACCCCATGATTTTCACCCAAATACCAATAATCAACCCCCATATGGTCCCTTGTAGTCATATAAGGGCACTAAAACCATAAAAATGAATAAAAAGGAGACTTTGGACATAAAAATTATAAATCTTCTGACCTCATGGAGTAAATTTGATGCTTCGATTCAAAAACAATGTCCAAAACGTATGAATCCTTGATCTCATGATGAACAGCATCAAAAATGAGATTTTTTGGCACCTCCTTCACTTAGTTAATCCATGGGTCTTCTATCAATGTGGGGGGAAATCCTCCTCGCACATAAACAACATGTGAAAACAAAAACTGGGAAGAGGTTATGCATTTAATTTTACCAAATGAATAAACCTCCAAATAACACCCCACCAACGATCACCCCAAACCGGGAACCTGACGACCACAAATATTTTGTGATGTAGAGGTTAAAAATAATTTTCCAAACTCAATGACGGTATCATATTTCCAATCTGAGTCAATTCTCTGAATTTATTTCATCTTTATATAAAAACTATGCATCCATGAAAAAATAAATCTAATATTTTTCACATGACTGAATCGAGGCTCTCCGAGCCCTGAAAAACCACACCATCCTAGTACCCATCTTCATAAATAATCGTAGAGGTACTCCAATTCCTTTTTAGAAAAAACATAAGTCACTAAAATAACCCCTCATTTATGGATTTTTGTCTCAAAAATTAAAATCAAATGCAAAAAAAAGAAAACTGATCTCACAACTAGGTCTCCCACACTATCAATCTCAATATAAGTTTTTTATGCTCTCAAAAAACATGAACCTGCGGAATCTTGAAACACTTAAAGGGTATTCCCTCAAGAAAAAACTCTGCACTCAATTCCTAGTTCATCTAAAATTAATTTTTTCAATATTTTATGCACATTTCACCTCATTTCTGGAAAGTGTAAAACACATCGCACAAACACAATGATCTAAAAAGTTTTTATTGGCATGGAACCTCTCTATACCACACTTCAAATGACTAAAGTTTTTATAAACACTTGAAAAATACTATCACATTAGCCAACCCTCTCATGTGTATAACACTAAGGGAAAAGAATATCATCAGAACTGCATCTCACAACCTGAATGGTGTTAACGTCAAGCCACAAAAGGGTGACAAACTCCCCAACATCAAAAAAAACATCAAGGTTATGTAATGTGTGTTTCCAATCACATGAGACCATGCCAACAAAAATTCCAACTAGAGAAACATCACACTGACCCCAACTTCATGGTTCAACTGCATGAAGTCGACCACTCTGTCACCTTGCTCGCCAACAAAAGACAGATAACTAACTCGAAAACATCTTATAAGGACCATTTAAATGGTATACAAAGTTTCAATCTCAAAATTTTAAGGGACTCGTTCCATTGGTGTAAAAACACTTCTACATTATCCAACTCACCAAAATGTATCACAATCAACCCAAGGAAAAAAACTCCACACAAACCAAGAATTAGTGATAACCTAGCCCGAGGCTGAACATCAAGAACCATCTTGTAATGGGCCTCTATGAAAGGAATAATTAAACTATTAGGTGTGGTTACTCCTCCCTTACATCCACATAAATAAGGAAATTACATCCAAACCTAGCCACAAGAAACACCTCCTCCTCATAGGTACACAAAATAGGGCTTCCCAAGTGCACACATTCAGTCATTAATGTCCTCCCTAAATAGTTTACGATAACTTATGGAAACCCTTAAACTAAAAGGTCAAGATAACAGGGTTTCTATATAGTAACTTGTTTTCAAAAAGGGGATACACATAGGAAGAAAAATTCATGGATTTTTTAAGACTACAACTGAATAAAATCCTCTAAAACTCATACCTAGAACCACACTCAAGCCTCTAGGATATAATTTTGTTCTTCCTAAATATCAAACCTTCCCTTTTCCAACTTATCCATACTAATTACATACTACTCCAACAGAAAAACACACAATACCACCCCTTACAAAAAAGTTAAATGAACCCATCCACCACACCTTTACACTATCCTTTTTAGTGACCCTGACCCACCCACGCATTTATCTATCATGACACAAGTACTTGTATTAGTAGAAGAGGCATACCATCATCTTCTTATTATAAATCCATATCAAAAAACACCAAAACATGGATCATCCAATGATCTACATCAACTAAAACAATCCTTGATCAATAAGGAGAAAGGAAAAGGTAACCCATATTCATTCGAAAAAAAATGAGGAAAATGAAATAAGGATATAGATATTACCTCCAATATCTACTGAATCCTTTGGTTCAAAAACCTACAATATCTACAAATTCATATGTACCTTTCCACCAAATCCATTAGTCTATCCAGAACCACTTGGGGGTGGTGGTGGTGGCATGGATCCAATATAAAACCACCTCATTCTACGCAAACTCCAATTAAACACCTTCTTCCCTATGTATCTCCACATTAAACGGATGCCTCTACCTCTAAATTCAAACAACTGTAACGACCCAAAGATTCATTAATGGAAAATCCCTCTTGATCCAGTTAAATGTTTCTTTATGAAAAATGTTTTTATAAGATGTCAACTTCTTTAGTTTTACGTTAAGATTTGTGACCGTTACTTTTATAGCCATTGAACAGTGATCATCTGAGTAGTATAAATATAAGGCTTTAACGAAACCATTTCTACTCAGACAAAAGAAGCGATCGCCTCATCCAGTAGAATTTCCCCTTACGAAGCCCATTTGTCAGAGCTCGGAAAAGAGGTGGCATCTTTGGGCTTTTCCCTTGACCAAGCCCAAGCTGAGCTTCATCAAGTCAAGCTCAAACGTGATCATCTACGGGAAAAGTGGAAGTTGATTGAAATTACCACTCGAGCGATGTTATCTGAGCTGTCCCAAGAGTCTTTCACCATCGCACACCTTACCCTTAGGTCTTATGTGGCTATTTTAAGGGGTTATGTAACAAATAAGTAGCACCATGTTCATGTACATTATTTTTGTATATAATAATGAATATAATTTCTAGTCATTTTTGATACATTGTAATTAGTTTTTAAAGTACAAATGGTGTTTTTAGTTATTATTTAATTAAGAATTATATTTTATTAAATTAAAGGATTTTTGAATTAAATAATATTTTAATAAAATATTATTATTAATATTAAATTAATTTTTTTTATTAAGTATAAATGATCTTATAATTTTATGAATGCAATTAAAATTTTTATTAAGGTTTGAAAGCCATTTCTGTCAAAACCCTTGAATTTTTTTATAAATGTCTTTTTTTATTTTAAAAGTGAAAATTCACATATTTAGAAAATTATTTAGATAAAATAAATATTATTTTTGGAATCAGGACGTCGAAATTATCTAACGGTGAATTTTTCATAATTTTCTAAGACAGTCAAATTTTTGGGTAAAAATTAAATACCATTTAAATATATAATGTGTTTTATGACATCATAATGACCCAATGGTGATGTAATAAAATAACATAATCCTTATGTTCGGCCAATATGTGTTTTATCATTAAAATAATGAGGTTTTGGGTTTGTTTGACTTACTTTTCAAAGCATTAATGGAGCCCTCAAGACTTATTCAACACTTTTCCTTTTTAAATTAATTTCCATGGGAGTGTGACTCACCTCCACATAAGCAACCCAAATTTTTTAATAAGTTCGGACCTTGTACTTGTAAAATATTTTTTTCCTATTTCCTTTTCCAGAAACCATGGGCAAATACCATGGGATGATTTGTGGTTTGGATTATTTTAATATAAGGGGTCCCAAACCTAAATAATAATGAATTCTCTCACCTTTCTTATATAAACCCACCCAAGCTCCCACTTCCTCCTCACTAAAATACCTTGTAGTTCGTCCAACCTCTGCCCTAATCTCTCTAGAATCCTCCCAAGGTGCCCCAAGCTCCCAAGAATCCTCTCACAAGCCTCTCTCTAGCCTTTGGAAGCATACTTCCAAGTAAGGGTTTTTTCTTCCTTTCTCATTTTTGTCAATTTTCTTTTAAGTTGTATTTCCCTTTTAATTTCAATTATGAATGTTGGGGTATGGTTTCTCACCTCTCCCATACTGCCCTCTTATTGTTTGAATGATGAGAGACCCCTTTCTCTCTCATTAAATGCCTCCCATGTACACCTGTTACTATGCCGAAATTCCGAAAGAAACCTTTTTCTCCTCTTTTATATTCAAGCAATACTTTTGTATCATGAATCTAAATTCCTTTTCAATTGTTGGGACATGTATCTATATGACCTCCTTACTGTCCATTACATGTAAATATGATGAGGAACCCCTTTCTCTCTCATCAACCTTTTTAATGAATTCTTATGTCACGTCGTTACGCTGCTGAAATCACACCGATTTTCTAAGCCAATATCATTGTGTAGTGAATACCATGCCCATTTCTCCATCAAGGGTATTCACCTATATGCACATTTACTTATTGATTATATTGTTTCATTTATGAATTCCACATCCCTTTATCGTGGAATAAATTATTATGTTTTATGAATCCATGTTTTATGATCCATGTGGCACACTTATACATGAAATGAAATGTTTAAGAAGGGTGCGCCCTTTATAGCGCTCCAATGCATTGGGTAAAGTATAGTATCATGATACGTCATGTGAAATGATTGTTGACTCATGCTAATTCAAGTGCAACGAGGGTTTACTCGTGCTTCAAGTGCAATGAGGGTTTACTCATGCTCCATGTGCAATGAGTCTTGGCTCATGCTAATTCAATGTTAATTGTTGATGCCACATTTCCATGTTATGATTATCACGCTTTATCATGCCTTTATGTTCATGTTTATCTTATGCTCTATTGATATTCCTATTGCCTAACATTTATTTTACTCCTCATGTTATTCATTGTGTACTCCCTTATTGGGCTTTATAGCTCACCCTTTTCTTATGCATGTCCTCAGGTTATCCCATGCAATGCTAAGTACGAAGGAATGTAGTGGTCATGTAAAGGAAGTTTTCAATAAAGATGTTGTATTTCAAGTTTAAAGTTTTTATGTAATGATCCTAAGCCCCAAAGACACTAAACCTCTCGATCTTCTTTGTTGTATCAAGTTAAGTTTTATGTAATAAAGCATGTTTAAGTTGTAATAAAAAGCAGGGTTGTCTTAGTTGGTATCAAAGGATAGGTTTAGTTATTTTTGGGATTAGGAAACCCTAGTAAAGACTTAGATAAAAGACTAAGTATAATAAAAGCATCCCTTAGTTTTGGTAAATACTAAGTAAGTGGTTTATCAAAAAAATACATCCCTGTCTGGATACGAGCAGGTAGAGGCGGCTCTGGCACAGATGTACCCTAGGGGTAAAACCCGAAAACACCGCTTTGAGCTAGACTCGAACGGGAACTGGTGCACGACAACGGGCCTTGCTGCACTCTTGGTTATGACACTCCCGGGGGAAATGTTTTGATAAATTCACAATTTTAGTATGAACCCTTATTAAGGGAAAAATTCCCCTAAGAATATATGTTAGAAGGAAGATCATGAAAAGCCTGGATTGAATCCTATAGACTCATGAGTTAAAGAGATTAAAGTTTATTTATAAGTCATAAACTTTTGTCTTTGGATTACCCTTTATGTGTTACCCCTAACTTTCCTTTTATTCCAGCCAATGGCCGGTAATAGGAGAACTCGGGCTAACAACTGTTGTGAAGATCAGTGTGATGATTGTACTTATGAGATGCCCAATCCAATGGGAGCAGGAATCACGATCTTTGTCACGCTTCTCTCTCAGCTAACTCATGTTTTGAATAGAAACACTAGTCAAGAGGAACGTTCAACCCCCCCTAAGAAAGAACAAGTCGCTATTGAAAGCTTCATGAGACAAAGGCCTCCTACTTTTAGTGGATCATCCGATCCCATGATTGCTGAACAATGGATCAACTCCATTGAAAAGATATTCTCCATCCTCCAATGCTCTGAAAAAGAGAAGGTTCTCCTGGCGGCTTATCGTATGGAGGGTGAAGCTGATCAATGGTGGACGTTGATCAAAAATACGAAGCCTGAGGAGGAGATCGAGGCTTTGGAATGGAAGGAATTTCGGAAGATGTTTTTTGATAAATATTTTCCACGCACCCTCCATCTTAAGATGGAAAGGGACTTCCTTTCCCTCAAACAGAAAGATGAAGAATCTGTGGGGGCGTACGAGGCAAACTTCACAAGGCTTGAACAATACGCTTTCGGCTTTGTCGTTACCCCCGAATGCAAGGTTGACGGATTCTTTGGTGGGCTGAAGCCTAGCTTGCGGAAAGCATTAGCGATCTGTGACTTCGACAGCTATGAGGAAATTGTCTGATGCGCCCTCATGGTTGAAATGGAGATTAGAGAATCACAGGGGTATCATGGGGACAAGAAGCGTAAGGTGGACTTCAATGCTTGTGGTCCGATGGATAAATCCAACGACGCTAAGAAATTCCATCACCCCACTTTCCAAAAGTGTGGAAAGAAGCACCCTGGAAATTGCCATAGGGGGACAAGAAAATGCTTCAAGTGTGGAAGAGAAGGGCACCTAGCTGTTAACTGTCAGCAAGAAGGACCCGCGGCTGCGACAGAGGAGAGGAATGCTCCGTTCGAACCTCAACGCGTTGTTCAATGCTACAAATTCAAAGAACCGGGTCATTTTGAGAATCAGTGCCCTAATACAAGGGTTATCGGAGGCAACCAACAACCTCCAAGACAACAAAGAAGAACTTTTGCCATCACTTCTGCCGAAGTGAACCCCGACAACGAAGTGGTGACAGGTACGCTAGTTATTCATTCAAGAATATCGAACGTACTTTTTGATTCAGGTTCTACGCATTCTTTTATATCTCAAAAGTCTAGTAGAACAATCCCTGCACCACCACAAATCATGGATGTAAATATGTCGGTGAGTACGGCAAATGGAGCAATCATTGCATCCCATGAGTATAAGTCCTCCCCTCTTATAATCTGTGGATTGAATTTCCCGGCGAACCTCATCATACTCCCTCTGGTGGAATTTGATGCAATTCTTGGCATGGATTGGCTTTCCTTATATAGAGCCAACATAAATTGTCGGGAGAGGGAAATCACACTCCATATGGAGAATCGACCTCCGATTCATTACAAGTGTCAGGAGGAAGATGAATCTCCTTTAGCTCCATCATCTCAAGCATGGATATTACTGCCTTATGAGCACGCATATCTGGCTCAGATGATTGAGTCCAAGGAAGAAACCACCCTTGAAGAAATGCCTATTGTGAGGGAATTCGCTGAAGTATTTCCCGAGGAACTTTCTGGTCTTCCTCCAAGAAGAGATGTTGAGTTCTCAATTGAACTTATACCTAGGGCGCTACCAATATCCAAGACTCCATATAGAATGGCTGTTGTTGAGCTTGAAGAGTTGAAGAAACAACTACAGGAGAATCTGGATAAAGGGTTTATACGCCCAAGTGCATCACCATGGGGTGCACCAGTCCTCTTCATCAAGAAGAAGGATTGGTCAATGCGGCTTTGCATCGATTATCGTGAACTTAACAAAATCACGATAAAGAAAAAGTATCCTCTCCCAAGAATCAATGACTTGTTTGATCAGCTGCGTGGAGCACAATACTTCTCCAAGGTGGACTTGCGGTCGGGATATTATCAAGTAAGGGTGAAGAAGGAAGATATCCCCAAGACTGCTTTTCGTACAAGGTACGGGCACTATGAATTCAAAGTAATTCCTTTCGGAATCACCAATGCTCTAGCAATATTCATGGACTTGATGAATAGAGTATTTAGAGATTACCTAGACAAATTTTTGGTAGTCTTTATAGATGATATTCTAATATACTCCAAAACCAAGGAGGACAATGAGGAGAATTTAAGAACTGTACTGGAGACTTTGCGCAAGGAGAAGCTATATGCCAAGTACAGAAAGTGTGAGTTCTGGTTAAAGGAAGTATCATTCTTGGGCAATATCATCACAAGCAATGGGATATCTGTGGACCTCTCCAAAACAGATGCAATTGAGGGATGGCTGAGGCCAACATCGGTAACGGATATCCGTAGCTTCTTGGGGTTAGCTGGATATTATCGACGATTTGTGAGAAATTTCTCTCGATTATCCAACCCTCTTACCAAGCTAACTCGAAAGGGAGTAAAGTTTTCTTGGAGTGATGAATGTGAAGAAAGCTTCAAGGAGTTGAAAAGGAGGCTTATCACTGCACCCGTGCTCACTTTACCCACTAGTGGGGATCTTTTTGTGGTATTCAGTGATGCTTCGAAGAAGGGATTAGGATGTGTGCTGATGCAGAATGATAAAGTGATATCCTATGCCTTAAGGCAGTTGAAAATCCATGAGAGAAACTATCCAACGCATGATCTGGAGTTGGCGGCGGTGATCTTTGCTTTGAAAATCTGGCGGCATTATCTTTATGGAGAGAAATGTGAGATATATACTAACCACAAGAGTCTTAAATATATATTCACACAGAAAGAGCTTAATATGCGCTAGAGAAGATGGATAGAGCTCATCAAGGATTATGACTGTTCAATACATTACCACCCTGGGAAGGCAAACAAGGTGGCAGCTGCCTTAAGTAGAAAGGATCCAGCGATTCTATCAATGATGAGAATTGAGAAGGATCCAATCTTCTTAGACTTGATGAAGATGGATGTGGGAATCATAAAGAAGGGAACATCATCAATCCTTTCACAAATGATTGCTCAACCATCTCTTTTGGAAAGGATAAAGGATGCTCAAAAGGATGATGCAGGAATCCAAGAAAAAGTGGAAGCTATCAAAAAGGGAAAATCCTCAGAGTTTAATGTTAATGAAGAAGGAATTGTGCGGTTTGGGAAAAGACTATGTGTTCCATCAAGTTTGGAGCTGAAGAAGGAACTTTTGGATAATGCACATAGTTCAAATTTCTCTATTCACCCAGGGAGCACAAAGATGTATCGAGATCTCCGAGAAAACTTTTGGTGGGATAATATGAAGAAGGAGATCGCTGAATATACATCAAAGTGCCTGGTGTGTCAGCAAGTGAAGGCAGAGAGGCAGAAGTCTAAGGGGATGATGAAACCATTGCCCATACCAGAATAGAAATGGGAGAACATCACCATGGACTTCATCACTGGACTTCCAAGGACATCCAAAGGCAACAATGCAATCTGGGTTGTTGTGGATCATCTTACAAAGACTGCACACTTCATTTCTATTCGAGAGGATTTCTCTTTGGATCAACTGGCACGGATATATTTCAGGGAAGTGGTACGGTTGCATGGAGTACCACTATCTATTGTGTCTGACCGAGATCGAAGATTTACCTCTATGTTTTGGAAGATTCTTCAACATGATCTGAATACTGAACTGAACTTCAGTACAACCTATCATCCTCAAACTGATGGCCAATCCGAGCGGATTATCCAAACACTTGAGGATATGTTGAGAGCGTGATCAATGGAATTTAAAGGAGGATGGGATCAACATCTTCTTCTAGTTGAATTCTCTTATAATAATAGTTTCCACTCGAGCATCCAAATGGCACCATATGAATCCCTGTATGGGAAAAGGTGTAGAACACCAGCTTGTTGGGATGAGGTCGGTGAACGTAAGCTGCTTGGACCAGAAATGGTCGAAGAAATGGTGGAGAAGGTGAAAACCATTCAGCAGCATATCAAGGCAGCCCAAAGTCGACAAAAGATTTATGCAGATAATAGTCGACGAGACCTTGAGTTTAAAGTTGGATACATGGTGTTTTTATGCATATCTCCATGGAAGATGGTCATGAGGTTTGGAAAGAAAGGGAAGTTAAGTCCAAGGTACATCGGCCCCTTCGAGATTCTTGATCGTGTTGGGGTCGTGGCCTATCGACTGGCACTTCCACCTACTATGGCCAAGGTGCATGATGTCTTCCATGTATCCCTCTTAAGGAAGTACATACCAGACCCTTCACATGTACTCTCTTCCGAGGTGGTACAATTATAAGACGATCTTTCTTATGAGGAGCAACCAGTGAAGATCTTAGATCGTAGAGAAAATGTTCTACGAAATAAGACAATTCCCCTTGTCAAGGTGTTGTGGAGAAACCACAAGTTTGAAGAAGCAACTTGGGAGTCGGAGGATATTATGAAGCTAAGTTACCCACATTTGTTTTAGTGTGGGAAAAAGGAAAATTTCGAGGGAAAACTTTCTTAAGGGGGGAATGTTGTAACGACCCAAAGTTTCATTAATGGAAAATCCCTCTTGATCCAGTTAAATGTTTCTTTATGAAAAATGTTTTTATAAGATTTCAACTTCTTTAGTTTTACGTTAAGATTTGTGACCATTACTTTTATAGATGTTGAACAGTGATCATCTGAGTAGTATAAATATAAGGCTTTAACGAAACCATTTCTACTCAGACAAAGGAAGCGATGGCCTCATCCAGTAGAATTTCCCCTTACGAAGCCCATTTGTCAGAGCTCGGAAAAGAGGTGGAGTATTTGGGCTTTTCCCTTGACCAAGCCCAAGATGAGCTTCATCAAGTCAAGCTCGAACGTGATCGTCTACGGGAAAAGTGGAAGTTGATTGAAATTACCACTCGAGCGATGTTATCTGAGCCGCCCCAAGATTCTGTCACCATCGCACACCTTACCCTTAGGTCTTATGCGGCTATTTTAAGGGGTTATGTAACAAATAAGTAGCACCTTGTTCATGTACATTATTTTTTTATATAATAATGAATATAATTTCTAGTCATTTTTGATACATTGTAATTAGTTTTTAAAGTACAAATGGTGTTTTTAGTTATTATTTAATTAAGAATTATATTTTATTAAATTAAAGTATTTTTGAATTAAATAATATTTTAATGAAATATTATTATTAATATTAAATTAATTTTTTTTATTAAGTATAAATGATCTTATAATTTTATGAATGCAATTAAAATTTTTATTAAGGTTTGAAAGCCATTTCTGTCAAAACCCTTGAATTTTTTTATAAATGTCAGTTTTTATTTTAAAAGTGAAAATTCACATATTTAGAAAATTATTTAGATAAAATAAATATTATTTTTGGAATCAGGACGTCGAAATTATCTAACGGTGAAATTTTAATAATTTTCTGAGATAGTCAAATTTTTGGGTAAAAATTAAATACCATTTAAATATATAATGTGTTTTATGACATCATAATGACCCAATGGTGATGTAATAAAATAACATAATCCTTATTTTCGGCCAATATGTGTTTTATCATTAAAATAATGAGGTTTTGGGTTTGTTTGACATACTTTTCAAAACATTAATGGAGCCCTCAAGACTTATTCAACACTTTGCCTTTTTAAATTAATTTCCATGGGAGTGTGACTCACCTCCACATAAGAAACCCTAATTTTTTAATAAGTTCGGACCTTGGCCTTGTAAAATATTGTTTTCCTCTTTCCTTTTCTAGAAACCATGGTCAAATACCATGGGATGGTTTGTGGTTTGGATTATTTTAATATAAGGGGTCCCAAACCTAAATAATAAAGAATTCTCTCACCTTTCCTATATAAACCCACCCAAGCTCCCACTTCCTCCTCACTAAAATACCTTGGAGTTCGTCCAACCTCTGCCCTACTCTCTCTAGAATCCTACCAAGGTTCCCCAAGCTCCCAAGAAGCCTCTCACAAGCCTCTCTCTAGCCATTGGAAGCATACTTCCATGTAAGGGTTTTTTCTTCCTTTCTCATTTTTGTCAATTTTCATTAAGTTGTATTGCCCTTTTAATTTCAATTATGAATGTTGGGTAGGGTTTCGCACCTCTCCCATACTTCCCTCTTATTTTTTGAATGATGAGAGACCCCTTTCTCTCTCATTAAATGCCTCCCATGTACACCCGTTACTATGCCGAAATTCAGAAAGAAACCTTTTTCTCCTCTTTTATATTCAAGCAATATTTTTGTATCATGAATCTAAATTCCTTTTCAATTGTTGGGACATGTATCTATATGACATCCTTACTGTCCATTACATGTAAATATAATGAGGAACCCCTTTCTCTCTCATCAACCTTTTTAATGAATTCTTATGTCACGCCGTTACGCTGCCGAAATCACACCGATTTTCTAAGCCAATATCATTGTGTAGTGAATACCATTCCCATTTCTCCATCAAGGGTATTCAACTTTATGAACATTTACTTATTGGTTATATTGTTTCATGTATGAATTCCACATACCTTTATCGTGGAATAAATGATTATGTTTTATGAATCCATGTTTTATGATCCATTTGGAACACTTATGCATGAAATGAAATGTTTAAGAAGGGTGCGCCCTTTATAGAGCTCCAATGCATCGGGTAAAGTATAGTATCATGATACGTCATGTGAAATGAGTGTTGACTCATGCTAATTCAAGTGCAACGAGGGTTTACTCGTGCTTCAAGTTCAATGAGGGTTTACTCATGCTCCATGTGCAATGATCCTCGGCTCATGCTAATTCAATGTTAAGTGTTGATGCCACATTTCCATGTTATGATTATCATGCTTTATCATGACTTTATGTTCATGTTTCTCTTATGATCTATTGATATGCCTATTTCCTAACATGTATTTTACTCCTCATGTTATTCATTGTGTACTCCCTTACTGGGCTTTATAGCTCACCCTTTTCTTAAGCATGTCCTAAGGTTATCCCATGCAATGCTAAGTACGACGGAATGTAGTGGTCATGTAAAGGAAGTTTTCAATAAAGATGTTGTATTTCAAGTTTAAAGTTTTTATGTAATGATCCTAAGCCCAAAAGACACGAAACCTCTCTATCTTCTTTGTTGTATCAAGTGAAGTTTTATGTAATAAAGCATGTTTAAGTTGTAATAAAAAGCAGGGTTGTCTTAACAACCATCTCTCTTCATAAATCTCAGTGAGCAAGACACTCCCATATTATATTTCCATACCCCTAAAAACTATAAAAATGCCCCATCCCAAGAAGATTAAACTTTTCTCTGGGTTTCCATGAACTATCGTTCCTCAGGCATTGCACTCCTACATTCATTAGGTCTTTCTCAACATGTAACATCCGAAACCCCTTCCCTAGAATCTCGTGATATGTTCTCAATCCCTTTTTATCATCTATATATACTATTAGTGCCATCCATAGCTCAGTCTAAAAGGATGCATCTATATAAACTCTCGTATGTGGATCTATGTGTTGCTCAAGGGGTGGAATCTATACTATTTGTAAACTAAGAATAAAAAATGACTCATGAAAAAGTCCTTGCATGTAGACCTCTTCACTTATCTATTAATACCCTTAAACTGGTTGTGGAAGCCTCTAAATTTGTCAATGTGGAAAATTCCTAAAATAAGAGAAGATTTTCCACAATCAAAGTGTATATAAGGGTAGCTGACTCAAGGGGGACATGAAAACCACTACCCATTTCTATATTATGTATATATCAAATATTACCCGACAACCAGTGGAAAAAATTATCGAGTCAATATGATGTTTTTTAGTGTCCTGGTGAATGGATATATTGCTCGCTACACAAACACTAGAGTCTCTATCCAAAAATATAAACCCCAAATACTTTAATATTTTTATCTAAATCAAAAACCAACATCAAATATAGACAAGATATTCACTAAGGTCCCAAAGGGTAACTTAATTTGATACTAGTTAATAATTACCCAACCCACCAGGGGCCACATGGAAAGGAGAAGGATGGGCCTCCAATACCCCAATCCTACCACCAATAGTCTAGGGTATGGCATCCATCACCAAGTAGGAATATCACATATAAGGGAGGTTTTAGAGCATGGTACCTATAAATAAGCATCCACATCCATCTCAACACAGTATAGTAGATATAATAAAAAACTGATGAAAAAAAACTAGCAAACATATATACCCCACAATAGAGTTTTCCAGTACTAGAAAGATATGAAAAGAGAAAATATAGGCCAACTTATAGAAAACATCATAAGATTCTGGCCTACTCAGAAGGAGGTGAATACTTACAATTTCACCAGAGGTAAACTCATCATTAATTCTATATTATAACTATACTCCACCCGCTCATAATCCCATAGATGCAGTGATAGAAAACATATAGTTTTAATGAAACATGACATATGCATGTGGGTCCTATGTAGGGGTGAGTATAAAAATAACCAGTAGGCTCTTGAAAAACCCAACATAGTGAGTAATTTATATGCATCAGTTATCTCGACCAAGAACCATGTGAGAAAACACAAGTGAGAGAGATAGTGAATCTTGACCTTTTGTCAGATATACAAGACTTTTCATCTCAACACTACATATATGTCATGATTGAGTGAATATACCACAAGCTCTACTAGACTATCCAAAATATAGAAACAATATACTCTATGTCTCACTTATCCAACTATAATTTCTTCCAAGGAAACCAACAAGAGGTTCCAACATATCCCTCTTCTAGGAGTACCCAATCCGTCATCCCAACTATCCCAGATGGTGTTCAACAAAGGGATATCTCATGTATGAATATCTAAGTGGATGTTTCATACCCGTTATCAAAATATGGAACATAACTGAGGGATGTCACTACATCTGGTTCACCTCTTTCATTTCCGATTACACTCGTCCAATCACTCATCGAGAATCACTAAATTGAGGTAACAACCCTTCAATATCTGGAGGTAACTATCTGACAGGGAATTCACTTCAAATATAACCAATGAGATGTCACATTGTGACCTAGAAGATCTCTAAAAGTAAGTTATGAGATCACTCCCCAAAATTCACATCAAATATATCCAAGGATAATTTCACCTAGTAACCCTGTAGATATCCAAAACATGGGTATGGGATCACTCCCATGACCATTGGGGGACACTATGAACCCAATCTGGAACACTGAAGACAAAATGGGGTGTCCCACTACAACAAAAATATATAAAATTTCTATAAGAATAGGATCAAGGCCCGTGAAGGATTAGTTATGTAAATTCCATAAAATAATCTTAAGGAAATAATGGTACAATTACAAATAGAACTAAGAGGATTAATGTAACATCCCCAAAATGATAAAGGGTTAAATGACTAAATGATATGACTCATGTCAACAAGGTGCACCTTCCTTTTCGAGAGCCTGTCTGATTAGAACTCCACAGTTAAGCGTGCTTGGACGAGAGTAGTGATCAGGATGGGTTGTGAGTGAGGAAAAAGCACACTGGAAAGGACATGTGTTGTCCTGAGGGGAAAATCATTAGTCAGATGACCCGTTCGGGCACATGGGTGGACCCTGGGGTGGGACCCATGTGTCTGTGGGGGAAACTGGTGGTACCTGGAAGGCCAGGACCCGACGACCTTGTTAAGGCGGGGTGGTTGTGCTGTCATCGGGACCCAGTTGTCACATTTGGTATCAATGGAGGAACCCAGCCTTAAGTGCGGTGCACTGCATGGGTTGAGATGTAGGGCCCACAATGAGGGCATTGTGCTCTAAAGGGGGTTGATTTTAACATCCCCTAATGATAAAGGGTTAAATGACTAAATGATATTACTCATGTCAACAAGGTCCACCTTCCCTAAATGATATTACTCATGTCAACAAGGTTTACCTTCCTTTTCGGGACCTTGTTGTCACATTTGGTATCAGAGGAGGAACCCAGCCTTAAGTGTGGTGCACTGCCTGGGTTGAGATGTAGGGCCCACAAAGAGGGCGTTGTGCTCTAAAGGGGGGGTGATTGTAACATCCCCCAATGATAAAGGGTTAAATGACTAAATGATATTACTCATGTCAACAAGGTGCACCTTCCTTTTCGGGACCCGGTTGTCACAATTTATCTAATATATAATCTCAATCAGACTACTACCTCTTTGGAAATATAGGATAATGTTACATCAATAGGGGGTATAGTCCCTGGGATTACTGGGGATTTATCTCCAATAGAAAATATTCTCATGGGATGATCATTAATTCTTGTATAAATATTGGTTGCACAGATTACAAAAAACCAAACAAAAGGAAATAAAAAAGGATGTGAGGATCACTCTAGTCCTCTCGAAGGGATGCATCCTTAACTCTCTTGAGTATATAGTCAAAGAAAACTTAGACAACTCACATAAAAATATGGGAACACATCCTTGCTTCTTTGAATAAGGGAAGACATAGAGTGGTCATGATCCTATAATGAGGATGTGATTTCACACTAAACCCTCACAGAAATAAAAAAAGTTAACAAATCCAACCACAACGGTTCTATACACCACTAAACAAAGCATCCCACATCATCACCTTTATTTTTATCTCAAAGTCCCAAACTGTGTCCACCACTGCATTCCATATGGAAAACTACTTTGGATAGGCTACTTTTGGACCTCCATATAAGTCTAAAAAAAGGATGTCCATGAGGGAGAGAAGTTTCTAAGCGAGCTACAGGGAATGTAATTAAATTAAACATGGTATCTCTCAACACCGACCTTGGGTCCCTCCCTATTATGGTACTTTGTTTGTATTAATGGAATTAAATGACATATACCCCATGTCACACACCATGTTCCCTTTCCCAATGATCTATGCATGACCTTTACTATACATAGTTGGCTCTCTAAATAGCCCAAATGGAGTGTAACAGCAGAACATGGTGTGCTCTTCCTTCCTTGTCATAATCCTATGCCTTTTTTTATGCATGTGCTACTCATCCAATGCTTGTGTCTTCTATCTATGATTAGGAACATGTTCATGTCCATTAATATAGAGGGATTGGCCATGCCCCATATCCTCGTAAACTGGCTCACTATAAGACATGTAACCCTTGTACATAGATTATAGCCATATAATTTTAGCTTCCTTGAATAAAAGGAACACAATGTGTGTTTTGTTGAACTGTATGACATGAGATCAAAAATTCCAAATTTCAATTTCCTCCAAGTCACCTGAAATAAACAATTTCCACATAGAAACCAAACATCTACCCCCGTGAGGCCCCTGGATATCATCTATGGGCTCTATAAACATAAAGGGTTTGGGATGTAAATATTATAATTTCTCCTAACTCATGGAGAAAAACCAAATCTCTAGGTCCAAAACGATGCTCAGAAGCCACTCATTCTATCTAGTGATGATCTACATCAAAACATGATCTAGTGAAACCTCCTTACCATTGTTTTACCATGGGTCATATATTAACATACGATTACTTCATAATCACCCTTAAACCCTATGTGGAATAAAATGTTGGGTGGTTTATTCATTTACTTCAATTCAATGAATAAAACTCTTCATAACACCACGGTATAGCTCACCCCCGTTTGGGCACCCGATGCCAAAAATAATAATTTCATGCCTAGGGTAAAATAATTATTATAAACTAAACCATGGCCTCATAATTCCAATCTGAATATATAATTGGTTATTATTCGATGTTTAAGAAAAAATTCCACCCATGGGATAAAATATATTTAATGGTTTTCGCATGACTACAACAAGGCACATGGGCCTTAGAATCCCACTCTGACTCTTATTATGGAATCTTAAATATTCCCCAAAAGTATTTTAATGTCTTACATGGTAAAATCAGTTTACCACAACTTCCCAGTTTCATTTTTTGAAATCCATTATAAAAAACATAGTTTAGAAAAAACACATGGTAATCTTCAAATACTATATCATTTGAGATTAACCGTAATGTAAAATCCCTCAAAATACTGAAACTATTAATTTACTATACTATAATGTTATCTAAACTATAATTTGATACCAACTATAAGGACAAGGTATCATAAATAACAAAATCTTGAATTTTTGGACCAAATTCACTTTATTTACATTTGAGGATCTTTTCAAGATCATATTTTTAGATAATAAATTCCAAACTCATACAAAAAAACATATAATACAAAGGGCACACTTCAGATCAGTGATTATTTTTTCAAAAATATAAAACTATTTAAATAAAAAATTATTTATTTTCTTGAAAAATATTCATCGATTTCAACTTGACTTCTTCATTTCCCTTATCCATCCCTAAAACCATTGAAAATATTTCTAAAAAAACATGGGATGAGTATAAAAAATCGGTATGGGAAATAAAATGAAAGAAAACAACTACTATAGGGAATAAAAAAAAGAAAACATAGGAAAAATTTACATTTATCTTCAAATATTATAGATCATATAAAATAAAATATTTTTACATGAAAAAAAACTCACCTTTTAGTCATATAAATCCTTAAAACCACATAGAAATAAATTAAAATCATTTTTTTGGTAACTTAGAACATCATAATCACAAACTCATTCAAAACAATTTTAAAAGGAATAAATAAATACAAGATTTAAAATATAAGCATTACATAATGAATTGGATAGATATAATGGGGATCAACCTTCATATAAGCTGTATTTAGATCACTTACTTTTAGGATATATAATTGGACTCAACCCTTCATATAAGCTATATTAGGCTCACCCGTGAGCTATACTGGGGTTCGACTGACCGTATAAGTTGTATCAGTCTACCATGTTTCACATGTATAATTATCAAGTACCAAGTCATGAATTAAATATTCTATTAATACACCTATTTTTAAAAAAAAAAATTTAAAAAAAAATTTAATGACATATTAAGGTCCTTTTTAAATATATAAAAATACACATTTCTATTAAACAATTTCCACCCCAAAATACCATATTATTTTACAAAAACATTTTCAATCCCAAAATAGCCAGAAAAGGGGACGAGGGTTTTTATTTGAAAAAAAACATAAAATCCTATAAAGAAATCCCAGATTCAAATATTGGTTATAGTTCTGGTAATTGATGTTTATGATGAATACATTAAAATAGAACATTTCATTTTCCATTTGTAAATAAATTAAATCATTCAATCGAAATATTCAATTTTTTGAAAAACGTTGGAATAGAGAAATTTTTTTTAATTATAATACTCCCATGATCCATAATAAAATCATTTCAAAAACATATACATGGAAGAAATTTATTTTTACAATGAAAACATTAAAATAATTTTTTTTAAAGAAAAGTGCTTAATCTCTTTAGAAACATTGGAATCATAAGTCCCATGAAAGAATATCATTAGAAATATTTAAATACCATGATAATAGATAAATTAAAAATATAATATGTAAAAGGGGATTTATATGTTACAAAATAAATAATATAAGTGTATAACATCAAAATATAGCTCAATAAAATGAAATTTATGCGAAATCCCTTAAATTGAGATTGATTCATCATATTTGTTATTTAACATACAGAAAAATATAAAAAAATTAATTATTTCATTAATTTTTAAAATTTATTAAGTTTATTATTTCCTTTATTTAACTTATTACCATTCTATATACAATTACACAATCAATTATGTTTATATTCGGTGTTTCAATGATATATGTCTTATGTGTCAAAACATAGTTCTCCTGGATGAATATTAGTAAAAAATTTCATTATTTAGCATATAAAAAATTAATAATCAGGACATAATTATCAAATTTTAACATCAATTATACTTTGTAAAATAAATCATTATATTTTTTACAAAAAAGTAACTACATTACAATCATGGAGACGGTATGTCGTACGTACACATGAGTAATATTTCCATTTTCAAAAATCATTTTGGAAATGAAAAAAGTAATTTTTTATCATTAAATAATGATAATAATATCCTATATACCAAATTAATTCTTTAAATATAATTATATATATAATTATTGTTATATTGTGTTGAAATAAAAAGAATCACATCTCTTCGTAGGGGTAGTAATCTACAGGTATATGAATGTTATTACCAATTTTCAATGTAACAAAAAATGATATATTATATTTTCAGAATTATAAATACGTAATTAATATCACTAATATTTTATTAATACAGCATATATTAATCATAATTATTTGTGTTACCTTTCATGTAAAGCGTTAGAGAAAAACAAAATCGTATCTCTTTACGAGGTGGTAGTTCATTGTGCAAACAAGCAACATCATTGTATCACCCATGTAATGGAAAGTAAAAATTGTATATGTGATATGATAAATCTAAAAGATTAAATATTTTAGAAATATAATATATTTAATTTTAATATATCATTATAACAATCTAATAGAGGTCATAATTGAAAATAAATGATATTGGCTCGTGATGCGGTAGTCTGTCGTACGCATGATTAAGGATTTAGAATCGCATTTGATGGAATAGAAGAAAGATATAATTTATAACATTAAAATAATAACATATAATTATTTTTTAGATAATTGTGATATTACATAATCATAATTGATATTTTTTGTAGGGGGAAGAAAAAATCAAATAAAAATGCTCGGTTAAGAAGGATACTTCTTCTTTGGGAAACCTCCTTTTTTAGGCACAAAAATGTTTCATATGATATATTTCTGATCAAAATAAGGATTCTAGATCATATGGATGGAATTTTAGAAGATATTTGGTTAGGAACTTTTTAATCCAAATTTCATATAAAGTGTAAAGATGAGAGGATATGGGTCCTTTGATAAGTGAGGTGAGTGGCACACTTTTAGTTTTTTAAAAGAAAAGGTGTACCCACGTTTTTTCTAAGAAAAAAGATACTAATTTGACAATTATTGAGAAATAAAAATGATAAGGTGTAAATATGCCACAAAAATAGACTTCATAATATTTTTAGGTCATTTTAACCCCTGTCTTTTATGTTTCACCCCCCAACAAATCATAATTTACATTAGCTATAGTAATTAAATTTTAGCTATTTATCTAATAATTACTATCAAAATTAATTTGAACACATTGGATAATATAAATTATAATGATTAAAAATAAGTAATACATTTTTTCAATTTCAATTTATAGAAGAGGTGTAATTTAATTTAAAACAAACACCACAAAAATGATGACAAAGCATATTTTCAAATGTCTATTTTCAGAGAAAAATATGAAATTATAATAACTCAATGACTAATAATAATCATTATATTAATTCAAAATAATATTTCTTGAAATATAATATATAAATTAATTTTACATCATTATTCATTAGGGTGTTTTTTAATTTGTTAAAAATGAGAAACAATTTTCCCTTTAAAATAGTCTTCAGAAAAAACATTGATACTCTATAATGGTCAAAATTATTTTATAAAAATTTAAATAACTATTAGTGTGTGAAGTTAAAATTAAACTATCATTCAATATAAATATTAATTTAATATTTTATCAAATAATTACTTTTCACTGAATATTCCTTGATAATATTGAATTCATGGTTTAAAATAATCACATTTTTTTACTTTTAATTCCATTGTTATGATGGATTTTTACATTTTTCATAAATATTAAAAAAAATATAAATTCATCATTATTTTATAATATCAACATAATATATCTTCCTTTAATAATTATTGATGTAAAAATTATAATTTTATTCTGGTAGGTGGTAAAACCTTCCCAAACAAGAACATGTTATATTGACAGAATAAGTAATAATATATTATTGTATACTAATGCAATCACGTATAAAGAAGTATAACACATTAATAAATATTTTATAATATTTATGAATAATTTATAGAATAATTATATAAATAATAACAATTAAATTGAAAGGAAAGCAGTTATTGTAATAAATTGTATCGATATAATCATTTTAGGTGGTAAAACATCAAGATGATCATTTATTTTAAATATTACTAATATAAAAAAAATTGTTAAAAAACATAATACATTTATAAATACTAGATTTATATATTCATTATATTCAGAAAATTATGCATGTAATTCAGTAATTAAAAATAAAATACATTGTTTCATAGAGGTGGTAGTATGCACATACACAACAGCGGTGCTCCCTTTTACAAACGGATGTGAGGGGTGGAAAGTAAATATTTTTTTATCTTTATAAAATAATAAGTTGATTAAAAATATAATATATATTAATCAAATACATTCTTATTACCATCCACAAGATTCTTTTTTTTTAATATTAAATACATCACTTCAGGAAGAAGGTTCTCTACACATACGTGTGGGCAATATTTTCATTTTGGCATAAATGGAATAGGGGTAGAAAATAAATTTTTAATCAACCTACTATAATTTAAATATATTTTATATAATTATTTAATTATATTTTTAAGGTTATAATATATTATAATGAGGTACAAAAATAAATAAATTTTAATTATTTTGGTTAAAACTTACACATCCTCTTTAGATATATTTATTTTGTAAATACCTCCGACCTTATAATATTGATATTTTATGAATAAAATAACCAATTTTACATGGATTTTTTTTTGGTAGGTTATTTTTGTATATAATTGTACGTACAAACTCTAAATCTTTGTGGAGAATTGAGTATAGGAACTTCCTTTTTATAAGTGAGTGGAGTGTCACCCGTATAAACACCAATATGTTTAAAAATCATTATAAATCCATTTTCCAAGAAAGATGGACCAAGATAAGATCAATTTTGAATATAAGGTTTTTTAGGGTCTATATACAGTCTATAAAGAAAATTTAGATATATTTTATCAATATTTGAAGCCTAATATCTTATCCTAACCGTCTCATTAACCCCTTTAAACCATACCATGGTGACAAACCTGTACCCTGCTAAATATTCATTGTTACTAAAAAATTTAATGAAACATGTTACAAAATTCAAATATAACGATTTAAAATATGGGATATAATTTTTAATATTAAATTTCTATAGGTGGTAAAAATTCATTATAAAATAAGTACACAAAACCGAACGAAAAAAAATTGGACAGGTGAATTTTTAAGATAAAAAATTATTTTACAACAAAATTTTTTATATAAAATAGAACTACAAGATTATATTATTTATGGATATGAAAATGAGATTATGTGACTTTATAAACAATTCAAAACCCAATGTAACCTAGTAATTTCCTGAAAAAATAATGTTTTCAAAAATAGTTTTTTTTAAGAATAAAAGATCACTAATTAATAAAATGTAAAACATGGGTTTGAAAATTCAACACATTAGTTTAGAATGATTTATTTTACATATTAAATACTCATTTTTCTAATAAAATTTATTTAAAATTATTTTAACAAATTCTTATATCATGATGCTTCTATAAAAAGTGAAATAATTTTGTAAAAATAATATTTTCACTATTCACTGAAAATTTAACTATTTGTGAAAAATCCCAAAAATTATCCAAATTATTATTTTGAAATTTATAATTCAGAAATTTCATTAATTTAAAAAAATTAAATTCTTGAATTTATAAATTTATCTATTAAATAAAAGATAAAAATATTCAAAAAAACAACTTTTATTAAAAGTAACATTTTAAACATTAATTACAATGAATCCTATCTCATATCAATTTAAAAATAATTTAATTTAAATATATTAGTTAATAAATTGAAATATTATTTAAAAGTGTTGTATTTAATTTATTAATTTAAAATAGATAGCACATTAAAAATAATTATTTGAAAACAGTTCTTTTTAACATTAAATCATATAAATTATTTATACACTGAATGTAAGAATTTTAAAATGTTCAATATGTTTTTATTTACTAGAGGTTTCCTTAGTCTTATAAAATTTTTAATTTAATTTATCTAATATGTCATGTGTCGTTTTATTATGGTGTTAGGTGTGATACAATCAATTCAACAAGATATTTAATTAATGTAATAAATAATAAAATTTTGTTTTGTTACACACCCCTAACCTGTCGAATGTGGGCTTGGGTAGAACAAATTAGTCAATATAAATACTTGTGGGTTACCAATAGGTTGGTTCATGTGAATAATATACTTTATTAACTTTTCTCTATTCAATAAAAATAATAATCTTTTTAATGTAATTATTTCCTTTATTTCATAAAATATTTTTAGAAACATCTCATTCCCATAAAATTTAACATCGTTATGAGTCAATGAAATCCTTGGAAGATTTTTTAAAAAACCTCCAATAAACCTTTGGTAATATCTATTAATTCTAAGTTGTTTATTAATCCCAATAAAATTCATGGATCTACACCAAGATATCACAACCATCACATTATCAGGATCTATAGATATTCTAATGTCTAAAATGAAAATCAATTGAAACTTCACATTTTCAATCTAGAAGTTAAATTTTGAGAAATATTATTATAATTTGTTCTCATAAAAATCATAAAATACCTTTTATATATCCATCATGATCTTAAATTGATAATGAATAAATAAATATATAATCTAAAAATTCAAATAACTTGGTGTCTAAAATATTATGGGGGATTATATTAAAGAAATCTATGAGTACATTAGGACTATTAGTGAAAATGAAATAAATTAGAAAAAATCTATAATTTCACTAATAATGTTTTAATGTTATATTCAATATATATTTTAATCATACCCATAATTAATAATATCTTGAGAAAATATGGATTTTGGAAAACCATAAAACTCTGTTTTACTGATCAAATATATCATCTATACAAGTTAATGTATAATTATTCTTTATTTTAACCTGGTTCAATTTCTCTTATTCATTAAATAATCACATACTACTATAAAAATACATGAAAAATATTATTGGTGTTACTGCTGGTGAAATAATCAGAAAAATAAATACATTCAACTCTAATTCTCTCAACAACATTTCGAATTCCCAAGAAGATATTTTTTCTATGTGATATGATGGTAGAGAAATTGGACTATATCTTAGAATTGGATAAATAACAAATTACACTTCTCTTTTTAGAAGGTATCCTGGGAAAACCCTAGTGGAATTATTAGGATACCAATAAACTACCACTAAAAAATTTCGTTCTATAACACCTCTATAGAGTCTAATACTAAATCCACCAATTTTAAAGGGATAAATTCAATAAATAAAAAAGTAATACTTCCTTTACCAGTATTGATATATCATAATCATTGAAATTTAATAATAACTCCATATTGATAAAAAAAATATCCTAGAATGTTATTGTATATTTGATAATTTTACTTAAAATTATTATATATTCGAAAAATAAGGTTATATTTTTTCATCATAAGATCCAAATAATCCAGGAAAAATTTTGTTTCACCAATGATGATGGTACTATAAAATTATATGAATTATTTCTCATTCTTTTCTCCCAATAGAGTGTCATTTCTCAAAGAATAATTCCTTAATTTGATAAGATATAAAAAAAGGAATAATACTCATGTAAATATAAAAACAATGGCATGTCACATGTCAAATAATATAGAAATGAGAGTAGAATAAATAAAAATTGTACCATGGATAGTAGATAGTCATATCTCAACATAAAACTATCAAACTACCATCTCAAATAAAAAATTCCTCACTAATCTTTGTAATGTGTATATACTCTCTAATGTGTCTCCAAGTAATATTAATTTAATTAAACATTTCCTATTTATGATACTTGCATAAGATTAGAATACCATAAAATATTAATTCGAGAGAAAAATAATATTAATATTTTAAATAATCCATCATTCTATATTGATGAAAGTGTATTGGTATAATCATTCAATAAGTCATTACATAAAACATTCCTCCACAAGGTCAGTATAAATGTTACTTCCAGGAATAAGAATAAAATAAAATAAAAATTTAGGGACTTCTTTGAACTTTTTTCCACTTTATTTAATGGCTATTGAATGATATATATTCCTAACAAGGCTATGGAAAGAAAATTCGTTCACAACAAATTTATACCATATTTTAATCCACCATAGTTTCCCTACTAATATACATAAATATTAAGTTTTAGAATAATAATCCTTGAAATTATATTCATTCACTTATATAAATCAAACCTAGGAGACTTTATGTTATTTTTTCACTAACTCCAGCATATAGCTCACCATCTCAACAATATTTGAAGAATATTCCATCACAGACATATTTCATGTTTTAAAACACAAATATTCGTGATATAAAGTAATACATAACATATAAAGAAAATTTTGATCCTTAAATATTATCAATAAACCCATAAATTAAATATTATTATATATACTCACATATAGGATTAATTCCAAAAAATTAAAAACTGGTATATCTTGTTAATAAAAATAAAATTTAACCTTCAAGTATTTTTAAATTTTTGTAAAATAAAAAATATTATTTATATTTTACAACCATTATTCCACCAATTCCAATCCCACATCACCATAAAATAATGGTAGAATTTGTTTATAAAAATTCATTTCCAGTTACATTTCTCTTAACCTATATTTATTATCCTCCTCACTAAATTATTTAATATCTTCTCTAATCACACTCAAATTTTAATGATCTATAATAGAAGGTTTCATTAATTGTTGTCATCAATCAGAAAAAATCCTTCTAGTAATAATTTTTTCTATATTATATAAATAATTTAGTATAAAAAATAATAAATAATTATTTTACAAACTATATATAGGAGACCCTCTCTCCCAATTACAAATCAATAAAATTGTATCACAATCAAATAAGTTTTATTTTCTACGATATTTCATAAAAAAATTAAAATAAATAATCATCAAGGCATTGGGAAACCATTTTTTTTAAAAATAAATATTGTTATGTAGATATATTATATATATATAATGATAAATTAACACTTTCTAAATATAACCCATTAGGTTATGATACTTATTAAAACTACAAATATTATACAATTTTTTAATCAAACTTTATTCTTCACAGGCATCCCAATGACTTGAATTTACCTCTAAAAATATTAGCGTTATATTTTTATGTGTATATTTTCAATCCCAAACATTTTATTATCCCCACCTTCCATAATTACTAATGTGACATAGAAAAAATGCATTAATAACATTTTTTTAATGACTTGGCTTGAGTAATCGATTCTTCATACCAATGTATCATATTTACTCAAGCACACACCAAATTAGATACTGGATTAAAACTGGAATTATGGGATAAAATAAACTATCTAGGAAATGATTTTCCAATAAAATACATAACCCAAAATTAAATATTTATATATAAGATTTTCACAATATTTTTTGACAATAGTTTTAATAAATAAAATTTTTATTAGAAAGATACATTATTTAAAAATTCAACATAAGAATATAGAAAATATGCTGACACAAATAAAATAATGTGAATTGAGCCCTAAGAAACCAACTACCCCACATATATCTGAAATGGACATATATATATATATATATCACCACTTATAAAGTATGAATAATTCAATTTTCACATATCATAAACACTAAAATATACATGTCCTTTGAAGGAAATATGTGGGGTAGAGTATAAACTCGGTAATATTTCCCTTATAACCCGTGAATAATACAATGATTGTGTAATCCAAACTTTCAATGTCAATTCAAGGATAATTTTTATTAAATAAAAGTTTTTCAAAACATTTTCAACAAAAAATATCAATATTTTATTGAGAAATATAATAAAATTTATTCTTAATAGAAAAACATATTTTTTATTCCCAATATAAATAGAGATACCCACAGTGTAATAACCATCATCAATAAAACAATCATTTAACAAATATATAACCACTATAAATTAAATTATGAGGTTTCCAATTATATTAGTAAATATCAATAATAGTATCCTTTTGTGAAAAAATTAATATTTTATATTAAGAACCTCAAATCATTAAATTTTCAATGAACGTCATGACCGAACATGATTTCTTCCATGAATAAAAGGAAGAAATATGAGGTCTTTAATAAAATGAACATTTTAAAGTTATTAAAGGTTTTACATATTACAATAGTTATGATAAAACGTTTGGTCTTCCATAACACTACCCTTATAATAAAAATGCGATTTTTTCAATAAAAAAACATAGAAATAATTTTTTCAAATGAAGAATAAAACAGAACCCACCATTGGATAATATTTATCAAATAAATCATCAAAAATATTTTAAATATTTTTTTTCTAAAACAATCAGTTTTATTAAAAACACAATAGATATCCAAAACCAATTACATTCTAAAATTTAGTATTTTTCAGATAATTTTTAAAATTCCTACATATAATGATTTACAATAAATCAACCAAAAATAATTATTATTTATAAATTCATTAAAAATAAACATATATATTTCCTAAGGTAAGAATAAATCTAAGTTACATAGCAAGATAAAATTCCTAAAAATTCCAATAATAACCCTATTAGATGATCTAATTATAATAAATCAATTATCTCCAATATAAAAAGTTTTCAATAAATCTCCATCCAAAATACTAGTTGATAAATCCTCTTTTAGAATATTTTTTCACATTTTTAATGATACCTATGTGTAATTTACAGGACTCGTGCCATTTTTGCGTGAACCCAATTATATCATTGGTTTTAAATACACAACCACATTTATGTGGTATGACCTCCACGAAACTTGTTGAAGACCCCAGGCCACATGACATGGACCCTGTACAACTCACAATATCTATATAGATGGGAGACTGTTTGAATTTTTAAAATGCATTATATTGCATAGCCCTAATGCCACTTGGAAAAGTCATGTGAAAAAATTCATAAATAATTATCTTAATGGTCAATAAATTAATGAATTTAGAATAATAATTCCTAGGCAATTACGAATTTCCAAAAACTCTAAAGGACGTCACATAAATAAAATTTTAAACAATTCATGTCATATACCTTGAGTATATGAAAAAAAATTAATCGCCATGGAATGTGATAGATGGTAATAATGAAATTAAATCTACAAAAGATATGTGTGTCAAAATGGAGTGGATTATTCTACTTATTAAAATAGAATCATTATGCCTTTATAGAAAATATATTTTTATATTTTATAAATATGAGGAAATCATTATGGGCATATTTAAAGGGGTCCAATGAAATCAATCCCAAGGTTTTCATAATAAATAATTACATTAGAACCAAAGGTAGGTGACAAATTACTAGGTTATTCCCTAAATCTTATATCCAGATTCATATTTGATTCTAATAGATCTTCTTCTATATTTCTTTTTCCCCAAATTTAGTGGATCATTATGTTAGGGATCTTCGTGCTCTAGAATTTCCTTATAGTATACAAAAAAACTAGTGGTTCTAATGTTTATCCCATTATCCAATCAAACCCACCTCTCTTTATTATTATTAATCTATAGTAACCTCATTAAAAAATATATTTAACATTCCATGTATAATCATAATTTCATTCTCTTTCTCTCTTCCATTTTGTAACTATATTCTTCTCTATTATAATTTCAACGATAGACATCTATTACTACCATGTTCAAAATCTCTGACTAAATACTCTAATAAACACCACAAATTTACTATTATAAAATATAAAAACCTAAATTAGATGTTAATAAGAAATAAAACCTAATAAATCATAACATATATGATGATGGTTTTATATTTCTCATGAAAAACACACATTATTAAATGAACGTGATTCATTTTAGGTATCCAATTAATAGATATAAATAGATATGGATGTAAAGTGTTCTGCAATTTAATGATGGTACTGACACTCTGAAAATAGTGGATGAAATAATAAAGATCATGAAATTTAATAACAAATAAACGTAAAGCATACTAATAAAACAATAATTACTTTTAAAAAAAATTAGAATATTCTGATAAAGATTGAATTTTTAAATCAAATACTCATATGATATCCACTGAGAATGATAATAACCAATATCCTGGTGAGTTTAATTCATATAAAAGTGGTTCTACAAACTCTTCGACGAAAAAATATAGAATGAATAAAGGGAGACATGCCAGATGACCTCTCATGTGGTGAAAAATAGGGAACTCTCTTAGTTGACGAACACCAGATATTAGTAAAAACCACCATTTCTTTTTCTCAATGGAATGAAGATGAAGATCTCATTATTGATTTTTATAGAAATATGGGTATTCAATTTCCTCAATGGAGGCCAAATTATTAGTAAAATGATGTAATTGAAATAAATTGTCTGTAATGGTCATTTGGATCATTAAATTTCCTCTAAAGGTGGATTAAGTCTCAAACCACAATTAGAGGTGAATTAATGAACCCCCAAATTTATTAAATCTAGAAAATTATGTATATAAACAACATTCATACTTTGGATTGTGATTTTTTTCACACGTAATACATCTTGTAATCCCATTCCTTTAAGGCCATGCCTAAATTTCATTCGGTCTATTTCATTTCCAAAAATTTATTTTTTCATAATGTAAATAACTAATTATTTATATTTTAACAAAACATTATTTATTTGATTAAAAATATTAATTAGTTAAATATTTCAAATAAAAACAGAAATATTAATTTTTTATAAACAAATTAAAAATATTTACACACAATCTAATCAAATTAGTCCAGAAACCGAATTATAATTATTTTAAGTATGGCCCCATGGTCCCTTTGTAATTTTGAAAATAATTATGAATATAATTCATAATCATAAACTAAGAGCAGTGTCTATCAACACATCATAGTAATCTAAATTAAAAGGGGGTTTCGTATTATCTATTCCACCACATATCCATTAGGAAATTTCCATTGTGCTTGAAAATGTGAATAACCATTAGAAATTGAAATTTCAATATAATTCAGCTTATGTATTTATATTATGAATTCCCTAGTTGATTAAATATTATGTAATTATATCAGATGAAATTGTATCTTAATGTAAATTTTATTACTTTATCAAAACTTAATTATGGGCTATCATGTTACAACCCATCATATGGGAAGACACATCATATCTTGGTTAATAAAATCCCCCTTCTTGATTGGTTTCTTACACAAATACCTTATGTCAATAAATATTATTAGATTACATTATATGGTTATTAAATATTGAAATCCACTAGTTGTTAACAAATCTTATAAACTCAAGTTTAAAGATATGTAGTCAAATTTTCACTTAAAAAACACCAATGAAACATATATATTAGTCCATTTAGTGTACTTTAATATGGAAAATATGAATATAAAATCACTAACTTATATCATCTGAGTGATAATTATTATCTCTTTACAAATATTCAAATTCATTATGGTCTTAATATATCATTGAAACCCATAATTATGATCATCAATCAGGTATAACCTATTAATATATATATATATATATTAGGGGATTGTTAATTTATCATATATAAAGTTTTAAACAAAACATATTAATCAAACATTAAATTATTATCATTAATATTAATTAATTGAAATAATAATTATATAATAAAATAAAACATGAATGACCTTAGGGAAAAAGATCAAAAATTTTCCACTTTATCTAAATATAGTCACTCGTATATCAAATTGCAATAAAACTACTGTTTATTTTATTAATTTATTTATATAAGGGTATTTTTTAGGTTTGATGAAATATTATCCTCTATAGGAACTCAACACATCTAAATATGACCCCTTTCAGATTTCTCTTAAATGAGATAAAGTGATGAATAATTTTTTTGGATCATTGGTTTGATCCAGTTAACTAATCATGTGAAACCACACCACAATTGTCATAATAGAGTTAAATTGGATACATAATTCTTGGGATCACCCCATGATTTGTATTGAACTTCATTAACCAAAAAACGTCATTATCCACATAAAATTATGTGATATATTAAATATCTATTGTATAATTGGACACTATTAGTTTCTTGAAAATTTTATAGTGTAGAACTCCAATATTCAAACGAAATAAAAAAAACCAAACCTAGATCTCTAGTCATATTTTTATGTTTAGAAACAATCATTGGTTTATCTATTTATAAAAACTTCTTCCTCACCACCAAATACTAACAGTGAATCCAAAGTTCTTCTCTAGTACTTAAGTATATTCTATGTGTCTATTGAATGAATTTCGCTAAGATTTTATTTGTACCAACCCAACATGCTTAATTGATATGATACATAATATTCAGTACATAACATGGAATAAATTATCCATCCAACTTATAAAACAAATACAATATTACTCATTCATTATTATTACTTAATAGTATAAGGACACTAGGTTTTTGAAAGTCCCAGTCAATAAAAAATTGGTAATGAACACATTTTTATGTTTTCAATGCTATACATTTGAAACACCTGACCAATGTATGTGTTATAACCAAATCATAGCATTTATTTAAAAGAATATATAATGATATTAATTCTATTTATATACAATTTTTCACCAAGATCTTTTATTGGGAAGAAAAGTCCTTGTAGTTTATTACTGACTATGACACTAAAACATCATTTCTAGGGAGAAGTGTCCCATAAATTTACATTACCAAAACTATAATAATTCTTCAAGTAATGCATTTATAAAAAATGGTTAATCCTCATTTTTTATATTGTTAATCTAGTTTATATCATAATATAAATTAATATTCTGACACTAAAAACGATTTTTTCATCCCATAAATGGATTGTTGTAGCTTAAACATTTTGATAAAATTTCATTATGGCTACAAATTTCACATTATTTGTATTTTCTTAATCTATTATATATTCCTTTTAATATGAGTAGTTTTGACTAAAAATCATGAAATTCTTGGAATATTTATAGGATGCATAGATTTATTAATCATCCAGGTAAAGTGTGTTGGATTGGGGCAGTCTGAATCCAATTGTGGATGGGTGTCAAGCAAAGGTTGAAAAAGTGGGGAAAAAACAAGAATCCTTTAAAAAATTAGTTTTATGTCTTTTTAGGTATTTTTTATTTTGGATTTTAAATGTATTTTTTTGTGTTATACATTTCTATAAATTATCCAAAGGTAAATTATAATTATTAAAAACCATTCCTCAATACATGTGAACCCCTTAGTTACATTCCTTGCATATGATGATTTATGGGATCATAGGTATTATGTGAGATGAATTGGTTTATTTGATGTATACATGTATATGTGAATGGATCTATTTCTTAATATAGTTTTTAGGTGAAATGGAATATAATTTATTTTTTTTATTGTTGGTTTCAATTTCATTCTTTTGGATTATTTCCTCACCTATATATGGTTTATTTCATGTGAACCATAGGAACATTACTTTGATTTCTAGATTTATTCTATAAAATTATAGATAAAACACTACATAGTGTCCCTTCGACATGGTTCCATGCTATTTAGTGGTGGTCTCCCAATTTTGGTAGACAAATTTATTTGGGAGGTAATTTTTCAAGGATTTCAACATAGACCAATATTTACTTCCACTTGGGTATATCTAGTATCAACTCATATTAGGACTTAATGAGTTTTCCATTGTTTTTATTATATTTAATTATTATCTTATTATATTGATCCCCATTTTATAATTTTTTTATTTTCACTTTTTTTATGATTTCATAGAATTAATTACATCCCTATTATTTTACTGATATTATTTTTCTTTGAAATATTGTATATTTCATGATTCCATGATTTATAATTTTTAATTTAACATACCCTTAAAATAGTTAAAATAGCGATTTAGAGAAAATATTTTAAAAGTATAAGGTTTCTATTATATTATATCCATAAGATCAAAAGCATATTTCCATGTTTTCAAAGTGTTCCACATTCCAAAGATGTCTTTATCAGCTTGTTTTATATGGAGAAAATGATGCTTTCATTGAAAAATAAAGTCATTTTATTTTTTTCATTATATTCCCTATTATGAGTAATATATTTTATAAATATATTATGAACTATATTTTTTTTTAAATTTTACATAAAATTAATTTCATAAACCCTTTGATGATGTCCTACTAAGAATATTTACCTTACACCCCATATACACACCTCCATGTGTGTGTAGCACTAATGTTTTCATAGAGGTGGTTAGGTTATGATCTATTTTTAGTGCAACTCATTATTCTACAAGATGATTGAGGTTTTAGGATGTGATGGTGACAATAGGTCATATGGTGATATTCATATGTTGTTTTTAGTTTTTTATTTGTTTTTTGTATCTTCATGTATCATCTTATTCAACCAAATTTATAGTTTGGTTTTATTCATGTCAGTACTCATTAGATATCTCTAGTGATGTTTATGATTCCTTTTTCTTGTCAGATAATTCGTTTGATTATTCATAATCTTTATTATCCTAATATTTAAAACCTTAAATTGGTATTAATGGTTGTTCAATGTATAAATGTACCATATTGGATTCTTAGTAAGATTATATTTCTTTTTATTGATATTTGAGGGTTAAATCATTTCTTCTTGGATTATTTTTATGCCCTAAAACATATTTCGAGCATATGGTAATTGAAAATGTTCCTTGGTTCTTGTGGAATATATTTTTATGTTACATGGAACCCAATATGATTTAATTAAAAATGGTATCACAGTACTCTAGTTACTTGTGGAGTTATGGTAGACATGAGATAAGATCATTAGAACATAATAAGAATTTCTTAAGTAGATTCATGATCTCCACCTTTCAAAATGAAACTTATATTAACAGTGTTATCTGGGTTATAAGCCTTGAAATTGAGTTCTATATTTATTTATTAATTATAGGTTCTAATGTAAATTGATAATGTTTTTTCCATTATAGAATTATATTGGTTTTTCTATAATTCTCTTCGGTTTGGGGTGGAAATGGAAGATGAACATGGTAAAGATAATAAGTACATGGTTTAGAAATTTTTTATAAACTTTATGACTAGTTCTAAACACTATTTATTAAATATCACAAGTTTCATTCATGGTTTACGAAACTTCATAGTCAAACCATGCATAGTAATTAAGCCCTCTTAATTATGTGATTTATATTTTTTAATTCATATCTAATATATTTTTCACTAGTTTATGATGAATCAGTGGGGGTTTTATGATGTGTTTATGTTATATGATTGAATTTTTTTTTAATTTCATGATATTTTTCTTGGTTTCATATTATAATTTAATAGTTTCATGTAAAAAATTAGACATCATAAAATCTTTTTCTTTATATAACAAGGTTTTGGGATTTCATCATAAAAATACAATGGGTTTCAAAAAAAAATTCATGAAGTGTCTAATTTTATATTGTAATTTACGTATTGTTTTTTATAAATGTATGATATATTAAATGTTTTATTTAATGTTATTATGTCCTTTGAGAAGAGACATATATCGATGCCCAGAGACAGTTCATCACATTCCCTCTGGCATGACTCTCGATATGCCAAAGGATAATAACTAGTCCTTAGGGTTATATTTTTTAAGTGGGGTGACTATACCGTCTTTATCAAATCTTCACAAAATCTAAAATAAAATAACTATAACCAAATGATAATAAAAACAATAGAGATAATATTGTAATCAATTATCATAAAACATCACATGATGAATCTAGAAAAGGAAAATTCAGTCATAAACCAAATTCTAATATATGTCATTCTAAGTAAACATCAACCATCAAGCGAAACCCCAAAATAAATATATATAAAAACTCCAAAATGGGTCACCACATTTTGTACAGTTCCCCTATCCATGATCTATCAAAAATCAGAACATATCCATCTAACATATGGCCCATTCCCTTATCATTTCCTTTAAACATGGAGTATATTTGGGTACCAATTACGAATCCCAAGTTGGGTATTAGTACAAATTAGTAGGCCACCACCAATAATGTATAAAGAAATATCCATCCTATAATAGTGATTTTGGTTGTATGAAGAATGAACTAAAAATGAGAAAGTGAAAAAATTTCACATTTAATATTCTTTAATTAACCACATAGTCCCTCAGGTTTATAGTGACACCCAAACCAATCATACGTACTTGGGCCAGTTACGGATTCTAAACCATACACTATAGGAATATTACAATCCATTTAATCATGGGGTATAATTATCAATTTAATTCTAATTTCACTATCATAATATGGGGGCCTAATGCAGTAGTATGGGACCCCATGGGTATTTAGAGAAATTTTTCCTATCCCACAAATTAGTGATCACATGAATATGAATATATATATATAGGGGTACTAGAGTGTTTTTCTCGAACCCCGTGGGAATTTTGACTAGAAAACCTTATACCGCAATTCATTTTTCACATCATTCAAAAATATCACATATCATGGTTCCACATCCATAACCCATTTATCTTCCATGTTTATAACCCATTATTGTTATAATTTCATAATCCCATTTATAAACCAAGAATATATTCCCATTTATCAACCATGCATAATTAATAAATCATCATTTTATGTGTTTTGGAATACCCCATGGGATTCCAAACATGTTTGCTCTCGTAATCATCAACAGCTCCAACAAACTCTGCGAAGTGTTTCACAATCTCAAGGGAAGAATTAAATAAATAAATTTAAAATAAAATTTATCAATTTTAAAATTGAAAACTCACCCTTAAATACCCAAAAATATAATAGATATATGGGAAAATGGAAATTAGGCCACTACCTCAACATCATTGAAAAACGCTCGCAAAACCAGAACCCCCAATTTGAAGTAGAATGAACAGAAATCATAATCATGGAGGACACCTAGGTTCCAAAACAAGTATCAGGATCCAATGAAAAAATATCCATAAAAATAGGTATAATACATCAACAATAGAAGAAATCACCCCTATAAAAGAAGAGAGAAAACATGAGTGAGTGAGGAAACTAAATGAAGACGAAATCAATTACTAAAGAGAAGTGAACCTTCAACCAATTCTTATATTTAAAAATAAATGCATTCAAGGAGACTTGGAATCCTAATAATAAACTTAGAATAAAAAGAAAATTGGTTTAGTCCAAAATAATAATTTTTTTGTATAAAATACCAGGGATTGGTAATTTTAAAATAAATTTTCAAGGCGTTGGATTTCCACAAACACAGTTTCATAGGTTGAGGTATTCTGTTTTCTAAACCATGTGCCTCCTTCATGAAGTTTAGGGTTTCTATTAAGTATCATATATTTTGAAAAATCATGTTGAAACCATGAAAACCCTAATTTCAAGTGGAGGGTGGATGTAGGGTTTGTTCATACTACGTGCCACCCCATGTGGCTCCAAAAATAGGTGCATTGTTTCCAAAGGAAGACTCCGTAGTTTTCCCTATTAGGGCCACAACATTACACATCCCCATGTGATTCCAAATTTCCAAAAATTAAAAATAACTGACCCCAACCCAGAGAATAAACAAAACATGGGTAAATAGTGTCTAAAAAGAAGAATGACACATCACTAAGAAGGTTGGGGTCTTAGAATCTCTCCACCTAATAATAGATCATAATTGAGATGTACTGAAATGAACAACTAATCCTATGAGGTGAAAAAATCAGTCAACTGAGCTATAATGTTATATTATGTCTCCTATATTTCTTCATGAACACTTCCATGAATGTCAAAGCAATCAGTCAATATGAACGGCCTTTCCCCACAACACTTATTCACTATAATCGAGAACAACAACTAGATGCTCTCAAAAGACTAATCAACATCAACCTCTACATAACTGAAATCGATCACATTATAAGGGTTGGTATGATATTTAAAAAATTTAGACAAACCAAAAATACCATGCACATAACCACACCTCTGAAGAAGATCCAATCAGTGCACCAATATCTAGATCTTTTCCATGATCTCAAATGTCCCAATAAACAATGGCACCAAATTTCCCTACCTATGAATCCTACAGTGACCCAATCTTGGAAACAATAAAAGGAATACATGATCACCCACTGAAAACTCAAGATGTCATTGATGCTGGTTGGTATAGGAATTATACCTAGTTTGATCCATATCTATTTGTTTCTAAGTCATTTAAACTAACTCTGATGTGTCATGCATATGACTTGGTCACAACAACTTTGACTCACATTCCTACATCCATCATAGAGGTAATCTTTTAGACCTAACATAAATCTCATCGTATGGTTCCACGTGAATAGTCTCTTAATATCTATTTTAATAGTGAATGTAATAGGAACTAAGTGATTGTCACAAGACAGACAAAAATCAAGTACACATGATCTCAACATGTCATCCATCACTTGGATAGCACTCTCTTATTTACCTTCATTCTATGGGTGGAAACTCATTCATTGAAACACCTAGGAACCCAATTCCTTTTATAATATATTCTAGAATAGAAACGTAATATGTGATTCATATTCTAAAACTATACTTTGTGTCACTCTATGAAATCAGACTATCTCTTGAGCATAAATCTCAACAAATTGGTCTACGGTAAAAGTCTTTCATATTGTTAAGAAATGAGCAAGCTTTCTCAATCAGTCCACAATCACCAAAATTGTATCATTCTTTTGAGGGATCCATGGAAGATCCCCCCCCCCCACATCACATTGTAATGCCACCCCATTTCTATTCTAGAATGAGATCTGTCTATAGAAAACCACCCGATCATTCATTCTAGACCTTCATCTACTAACAGGTGTATCATCATTTCACAAAACCTATGATCTCCTTTTTCATTTATGGCCACCAATACTATTGACATAGTTCGTGGTATATTTTGGTCAACTAGGATGTAACGAAAACATCATGACATTGATCTCGTGCATCTTATCCTCATTCCGACATGTTAAAAAACTACACTATTCTAAACATTGATGATCTCATCCTCATCTAAAACCTAATCAGAAGGTGACTTGCCACATTCTATCCATTTAATCATGTGAAAACAATCTATATCCTTGAACATCCTCTCCCCAGTCCATCTCATAAGTTTGGACCCAACTAATAAGGATATAAAGGGTATCTTTTCATAGTCCACCTGAACCTCAATCTGCATCTCAGCCAACAAATTCATTATCTTCCACCAAGAATAGGACTCCTGAACTGAATAAGTCTATATATTCCTTCTCAAAATGTTAGAAACAATATTCCCCTTCCAAATGTATATGCTAGCCCAATAATATATGAATACAAATAGTCACCTTGTATCTACTACCAAAGGTTCAAATATTATTATAGTGGGTTTCAATTTTATATATTGTGATTGGTATTCATAGGAAACTTTTCTCCTAATAGTTAATGCCACAAACACTATAAGAAATAAAAGACAATAGAAAAATTGAGATCAAGCTTTGGGTAATTCTATTTAGGGGTCCTCATATTTCGTGACCCATACACAACTACTCAATCTCCCAGAATCGACACTACTCCAATTATGACCCTAGACACATCACAAAACATATTATACACCTCACCCATCTTGGGTATGATCTATATTTTTGGGGTTCTCAAATACTTATTTAAAAACTAGAAATAATTTTAACAATATCCTAACCATTCAAACTAGATTTACTTCTTTTCAATCCAGAAATTTTTTCTACCGAATGGAAAATGAACTAAGTAATCCTCTAATAATTTCCCCCCAATCCCAAAAAGATTTAGAAATCCAAAAAATTCTTCGGATTCTCCAAAAAACCAATTCCTGAACATTATTTAGTTCCACTTACAATCATTCCAATGAGATGACGTGACATAATAAATATACCCTATCAATCAATAATTGACACTTTAATAGCTTGGCATATGGCCCATGATCCTGTAGTGTACTCAAGATGATATAAAGATTTTGGGCATGATCATAATGAGTTTTTATTAAAACAAGATGTTATCCAAAAAAACCAAAAACTAATCCAGGTATGGGTGAAATATTCAAATTCATCATGTCCATAATCATATCCATAGAATCCATCATCTCGAAATTCCTAACAAAAACACATATAGTTCATAACAACGTCTAAAAGTAACATGTATTTTATGAGGTGGTACTACTCTCAACTAGTGATACCCCAACCTCATGTCGATTTGGAGATAACATAAGATCCTATCTAAAAGTCAAGGAGATCATTGATACATTGAATAGGAAATCAAATCATAAATATCATCTTATTCAGCTTATGATAATCATCACACAAAATCAATTTCATATCATCCATCTTATAAAATAAAACTAAAGAACCCCAAGGTGAATTAATTAAATAGATAAATATCTCATACATTAATTCTTCTAACTGATTCTTAATTTCATGAAGCTCTATTGGTTCCATTATTTATGGTGTATTAAAACTAGTTCATCTCTAGGAATAAACTCAATTGAAACTTCAACATATATATTATGTGAAATCCTTGAGAAGTCATTAGGATATATGTATTGCAAATACCCTACTATGGTGGAAATATAACATTCTTCACACCCCTATAATCTAGAAAAGACTTGCAATCTAGGAAGTGAGATCCCACATTTGCTAATGTACTAGCCCTACACGGCATGCATGGATATCCAAATTTCCATAATGAACATAACGGTTACCCTAAGGATATGTCAATTTCACTATCCTATGGAAATAATCACTATGATCTATGTACGATACAATCATGTCCATACCCAGAATCAATTAAAAACTAAACATGAAAAGTATGTAAATATCCAAATAGAAATGATATTCCCCAACCTCAAGAGAACACCACTTACCTAAACAGATGTACCTCGATTGTACTCACAATAATGTGTCGATCATCATAACCCCACTTACAAAATCCACCATCTAACTAACACCATAAAAAATTTGGGAAGATATAAAATAATGTGAGTCTCTTGTATCAAAAAATAACAAGAATCATAGAATCTACAAGAATGGTACCTGTTACAGTCGATGGTCCATCCTTGCTACCTAAAATTGAAGATGAAATGTATGAAACCTTCTTATCCCTATACCCTGGGTTGTAGTCTATGTACCCTAAGTTATACTACTTTTAGATACAATCACACTTTCCCTAGAATAACACATTTTCTCCCATGACCATAATGGCCCATGGAACTCCAACTTCCATACTAGTATGGGGTAGAAGACCCCTTCCGATAGTCTAATTCAGCCAAGATCCTCCACTATTACCCATCTGTTGGTGGTTTCTACAAATCCTATCTACGTGAACCATACTACCATGTGAACTGCACTCAATTAGTGGTCATGGAATCTATATATGAATATGACATGACCTACCACTTTGGTGGTAGTATACTCTATTACTGCTATGAGTAACTGTTCCTTATCCCTCTCTATTATCTTTTCTATTTACCAAGTTAACATTCTGATAGTGATACTTCTTAATATCAAAATATTTTCCTCCTTGTTTTCTAAATGAAACCACTTACATTTCACTACATTACTCCTCCATTTTCAACTTAGAAATTAGAGCTCGATTCATAACTTCAAAAAATGTTTTTTTCTAAAAGATGTTCACCTAAGACATAATATCAAATATAAGTCCATCATGGAAACATTTATCCATGTTTCCTTCATCCCCTAACGACATTAAGACAAAGCACTACATGTTAGTGAAGTAACTTGGATTGTATATCATGGACATTCTTCCTTAGGTAAAAATCTTAAACTCTACTTCCTTATCCTCCTACAGTATCCCTAGGTAAAATTGTTCCAGTAACTATTCATAAATGTCATTCAATTCCATGTTTTCCAGATTCACATCCTGAGTATGAATATCCCAACAGTACTTCTTTGATCAACATAACATGTATGAAATAAATTTGACTCTCATCTATAAAGGATCCTCTAAATAGCCAAGGATCTTCTAGATAGATCCAATCTATAACTCAACTGCCTTAGGTCCACACTTTCCAATGAAGGTCAGACAGTCCTTCACTTGGGAACCCCATTTCAGGTCCGACATATTCCACACAATGAACTTTGGGACTCTATCTATCGAAATCATGATGTGAGTAATGTTTTCCTGGAACAGATCTCCAACTCCTTCACCTAGAAATATCAAAGCCTCTCGTTCCAGTGTTTTGGGATCATTTAGATCCATATACTCCTATCTTCCTTTGAATAAACATCATCAGGGATGAATGTCTCTATATTTCGAAAAACAAATATTAGGACACATAAAACATAGTTGTTATATTTATCTATGAGGGATTCACAAAATTCTATAATACGTTATCCCCATAATCTACTACAAAGTCACAATTGAGTCAGTTTCACTACAATCAGTAATCCCTCATCTGGTTCGTGGATATCACACAGTAAAAAATTTTCATATCTCTTGGTTTCCCATTAAAATATCATCTTTTCATGTAAAATTAACACTTTTAGAATCATTTTAAATTATAAATTTCTTATTAGGAATGATTTCATTTTAAAATACTCAAATTATGAAAATAATTTTTATTAAAACCTTTTTCCCAAATCCAATATTTCTGTTCATGCCTAAAATGATGAATATCACATAAAATCTTAAGGGCGTAAAATTATACATGTAAACTCAATTTGTTAGGCTGTAATATACAAAACATACAAGTGGGGGTGAATTGTTTCTTTTTATAAACCCTTAGTAAATAATTAATTTAAACACCCTTCATTGATTAGCATAGTTATGTAGTGTTTCTACTTCTGATTGATGAATAAGCAGCGAAAACACAAAAATAAAATACACTTCATTTTATAGTTGTTCGGGGAAAAAATATACCCTAGTCCACTCCAATGAAATCTCTCACTACGAGTGTGGTGAATTTCACTTCTCTGGTTCTCTTATAACAAGACTGAAATTCCTAAAAATGAGTGTAGGGAGTTGGAACCTTTACAATTAATACTAAAAAAAATCCTTTCTTTGCTAAATAGAGGAATGATTACCCAAATCATAGATTGAGAGGATGACAATATTCCTCACCCCTGGCCTCTAGAGGAGGGCTTCAGTTAGTTGCAGCTTAAGCCCCGGCTTCGGTCGGGTAGTTATATATTAGTTTCAAAAAAAGTTCATTCCTTAGGATATTATTTGTACTTATACCCTTAAGAGGATCTTTTTTTGGTTTTAGGTCAATAATATAAAAGTGTCTTGAGTGTGGATCTTGGGCCATGTAATCCATTGATGGTGTGCGCGGATGACATATCCATTCACCATGACCTTGACTAACTGCTTGCCAATTAGTAATAATGAGACACTGGTCATAGTGATAAGTGTACATGCATTATATCATTCTAGGAGAGTGGGCTAAGGATGTGTTTAGGTTCCGCGTGCTCTATAAGTTCCAACTCTAAAGGTCGTTGAGGTTTCACGACGAACAAGATCCTCATGTAGCAAAAGATTTGATAGATTTGGTTGTCCATGTCTTCTAGCTTAATCAGACACTGAATGATTGGGTTTTGGAACTCGAAGCTATCCTTTTCCACGAATTGGATAGGATATAGATAAACCTTGTTACACAGATTCATCATGTGTCGACACTCTAATGGAATGACATCCGATAGTTGTTTCATGATTCATACTACCCCTCCAAGTTTCACTCATCCCATATTTTAGAAATTATATAATTTAATTTGGGAGGGATTATAGTTGATGAGAATGTAGATTGGTTCACATACATTAATCGTTACTCCCTTGGCTTGATATATGATGGGTACTTCTAGTCATGGAAGTTTGAGTAGGGACACTGTAGAGAGATTTGTTCCAGTGTGGTACCCTTGTACATCCTAATATATTTTAGGGTGATAGATTGGGTGCTAGTTATAGTGATATTTATATCATAGGGTTGCCTAATATATGGATCAGGTAGTGGCTCCATAGATATTATTTTCCTATTGTAGATAGTAGGATCCAATCGGTGGGATCTCAGCGTAAGAAGTTATTACACATTCAGGCTTAGGTGTGAGGTCTTGTAGTGCATGGATAGCTCCGAGTACTTGGGAATCCTGCAGAGGGTCGTTGATATTCATGTGAGGGAGAGGTCACATAGAACATTATTTCCTCATAAGCAATGTTTTGGAGAATAGACATATTGCTAACATACTTACATAGCAAAGGCATCACCCAAGTCAGTGACCTCCCAAAGGTGGGATAGGTGGTCCCATGGGAGTCGAAGCCCGAATAAGAGCATGAGGAGATATGGATTTTGGACAACGATATGATATCCTTCAACCACCACCACTATGAGACCCACATTAGGCTCTGGGAGCTAGAGGTCGGGGCCACCGAGAGCAGCAGGCTTTGGAGACTTATGACCTCACAGTGCACAAGATGATAAAAGATACGGTATGTCTATTTTTTAATCATGATACAATATTAATAGAAACAAGTTATAGTCATTCATTCAGATCTATTATCCTTGATTGATATTTCCGCATCCTAGTTGAGGCACTATCCCAACATATTTTCCTTGAGGTTCTGAGAGGGAACGCTTCTTCTGTATCTTTCATCTTTTTCCAGTGCGAGCTATCTCTTGGTGGATAGAGGATCATATGGTACATTTTGGTCATCACAAATAGATCCCTATAAATTCATCATGGGTATACATTTTTTTCATTATATAAGACCATATTGACTATTTTAGTAGAAAATTATGATTCCTGCACAGTGATGGGATGAGATTCTTTTTTAAGAGAGATCTCAGGGTTGGGGAAGTAGGTTTTGTGAGAAGGGGTATACATCCCATAACCCATCAGTTATCGAGTGTTTCCATTTGTGTATAAATATATTCATGAATATAGTTTATTTTAGGTGGTTAGGATTATATATACATATTTCTTGAACACATTATAGGAATTACTACATGGGAGGAGATAGATATTTTCATAAACTTTCTTCCCAGCACCTCTTTGATATTTTCGGTGGGATATCATACGACCCAAATAAATATCTTTAATTTTCACTTGTAGTTGCAGGAAAATAGAAAGAATTATTTCCTCAAACCCAATGTGTCCCCCAAGGCTGATCCGGTGTTTTTCATGAAAAAGGTGAAAGAGAGTTTGTGGAATTGCATTGATTATCGATGCTTGAACCCAGCCAGGATAAAAAATAAGTACCACTTTCCATGGATTGAAAAAATCATGGACTAGTTATGAGATGTTATATGGTTCTTGAAGATTGATCTGAGGATCAGATACCACCATTTGATGGTTTGTGTGGCTGATATACCAAATATGGTATTCTTATGTCGTTATGGACACTTTGAGTTCCTAGTAAATCCCTTTTTTGTGACAATTTTTCCCTAAATGTTTATGGATTTTATGAACCAAGTCATACATCCATATTTGGAATATTTATTAATGTACTTATCTATGAAATAATCATATACTCTAAATCATAGGAGGATCATGTAGAGAACTTGACAATGGCCCTAAACTTTCATCAAGAACACCAGCTTTACAAGAAATCTCATGAAGTTCCAGTTATGGATTTATGAGGTTCACATTCTAAGGAATTTCATCTCTATGCATAGTTTAGTCCTAGAATCAGTGAATATCGATGTCTTTCTTGTTTGGGAGCCCCCCAAGATCATGTTGGAGGTGCAAGAAAATTATTTTTTTGGTGGGGTACTATGTGACGTTTGTGGAATACTTCTCTAGAATCACAAGACCATTGACCTCCCTAACGCATAAATGGTAGCAGATCAACTAGTATGAGTTGTGTTAGAGGAATGTTTTGTATTTTAGAATCAATATGATGATTTATCCAATTTTTATACCACTAGGGGAATTCATAGAACTCGTAGTGTATTGAGATTCCATAGGATATGGGATTAGTTTCATGTTGATACAACATAAGGTAGTTATCACATAAAATTTGAGGCACTTGAGACCCCATGAGTGGAACTATTTAAATCATGAACTATATATTGAAGAGATAATATTTTCCATGAGGATGTGGAGGCACAACCTTTTAGGAGACCACATCAGGTTTTACTCAGACCACTAGAGTATCAGGGACATGTTCATGTATATATACTTTAACCAGTTTTAGTAGTGCTGGTCAGATTTCCTATAGTACAATGACTTTGAAATAGTATATACTTTAGGTAGGGAAGTGTTGTAGGATATTACCCTAGAAAAATTTCCCAGGCTCTCATAGTGTAGGAGGATTCAAAGTAGTTGGTCTCCTTGTAGATTACCTTGGTGGAGTATGAGGGTACCACTTTTTGTTGGTTGATGGTGTTGACTACTTTGTTATTCAATAATGTTATAGAGTCTTAGCTGAGAGACATCGACTATAAGGTCTTACATGATCAGATATCCACATATGTATCACTGTATGGGTATTCTGAATGAGGTAATCACATTATAATTTTCCATGGGTGAATAGTGGTTTAAGTCTTGATGTGGGATGATTTGGTACAAGTGTTCCACACAGATCACATAGTTGTACATCTTGGTGTTAGGAATATGTTCCAATTCCTTAAGTGCTAGTTTTACTGGTCTAGAATGAGATTTAGTGTAGCTATGTTTGTTTCCTGGTGCCTAAAATGTTATCAAGTTTAAGGATGGGCTCCATGATTCAATAGGATTGTTGCAACCCTCTGTTATCAAAAAACGAAATGGGATGACATAACATTTTACATGATCACAATACTTACATGCACATAAAAGATCTTGATTCCACGTGGGTTATATTTTTATTAGTCACAAAGTCAAAACACTTCCTTACTATCAAGGAGAAGATATCGGTGGACAGTTTGGGGCATTTATAGTAATGGGAGATTATTTTCCATCACAGGGTACCATCAATGATTATCATCAATCACATAACACTATTAAGATCATGATTATGGAGAGGACTGAATGAGGCATTAAGACCAAAATGAGAATGCATACAACCATTCACCCCTATACTGATGGCCAGACTAAGCGCACTATCTAGGTGTTGGAGGATATGATAAGGGATTTCTTGATAGTCAACATCCAGAGTTGGGAGGATCACCTTCCATTGGCAGAGTTTTCATAAAATAATTTATAACACTCTACCATCTCCATGAAACCTTTTTAGACCCTATAAAAGAGACCCTACATGTCATCACTATGCCGAAAAGGGATAGGTGAGACATCTATTGGGGGACCAATGATGCTTCAGGTGATGATGGAGGATGTCCATGTTACCAGTGAGTAGATGAGGAAGGGCCATATAAAACAAAAATATTCGGTGGATCTTTATCAGAGGCTATTTCATTTTTTGTAGGCAGACCATGTTTTCCAAAGATTCCCCCCATGATAGGGGTTGAAGAGGTTCAGTTGTAGAGTAAGGCTATCCCCAATGTTCATCGGGCCATTCGAGATTGTGTATAGGGTCTTTGAGGTTTCTTACCACCTCTCCCAACCCCCATAGTTGGAGAAGGTGCACAATTTATTCCACATGTCATATATGATAAGATAGGTGCATGAACCCAATAATTTTGTCAACTGGGGTGATCAAGACATTGAGGATAGATCCACTTTTTTTGGAGAACCCGATGGTGTTCAAGGATCGGTAGGAGAGGTCCTTCTGGGGAAATACCATCCCCTTGGTTCGCATGTTATTGTAACATGGGAATGTGTAGGAGTGTTCACGATAGTGGGACAGTCATGCGTATAATCATTATCCCATTTTGTTTTTTATATTTTTCCTTTTAGGGGAAAAAATATTGAATGAGGGAATTGTGTAGAGACTAGTTCTAACCTTGTAAGAGTTTAAAATATTTTTATATATATTTAAATTTTCAGGAAATGAGCTTTCATGAAATTCCATGGCCCAGTGGGCCCATAATTATGTTTACAAAAATATTAAAAATTGTTTACATTACACACAAGAAGCTTCTTAAACAAAACATGATAGATCATAAATGGTTGAATAGATCATAAATCTGAGATAGTTGATTCTATAACATATTTGTTTACCCTAAGTGTGATATAAAATTGTTTGGTGTGGGACATTTTGACACCTCACTCATTGGCAGTGTGTTTAATGGGTTAATTAATTATTAAATTAATTGACTATATTGTTTATGTGTAGTAGATACACTATAAGAGTATATCCATGAACATTTCCTAGGGATGGCCACATAAACACTAGTATAAATCTTGATCTCTTCCTCCCTCCTCAAATATAAAATCACCCAAGATGATGATGAAGATATAGATCAGATAAAATTCGGATGTAGGGAACACAACAGACTTTCCCTGTTCATTATAGAGCATGTTCTTCAAACATAAATGATCCTATCTTCATTTTAGAATTATCTTTGTGGTTTTATCCCCTTTCAAAATTGGAGATAAATGTGAATTAATCATTTCAATATTAATTCATGGATCGGTCTTCTGTTGGTTTATCCAACATGTTAATTTTTGTAATTGGAGTTATTTAATAATAAATTTATTTAATTGTTAACTCATCACATTCATTAATTATATAGATGATATTCAAATGAAAATATCCATTTATCAACACTTAAGTTTGTTTCATGATTTTAATTCTTCTTCTCCCTAAGTGTGATCCCCTTCGGTATCTCTTTAGTCTCAGTTCTTATTTGGGAACCATGGATCGAAGGTAGTGGATCCTTGTGTGATGGTGGTGTGATAAGGACTTATTTTCGGGGGGATAGGTTTACCATAATTCATTCATGTTTGACGAAATACTATTTCAGCATAGATCTCAGATCTATGGGTATGGAAAAAAGATATACAGGCATGGAAATTTGATCTATAGGAGTGATATTTTCTTGAGCAGTGATGATTGGTGGAGGTGGAAATTGTGAGGCAGCGATGGTTATAGCCCTATCGTTAGAGGTGATGTTGTGTGAGGAGAGGAACTGATGTGTAGTGGTGCAGTTGGGGTTTTATGGTAGATATGTTTTCACATGTGAAAAAGATATCGGATATAGAGAAAAATAAAAGATAAAATAAAATTAATAAAAAAAATTAAAATAAAAGAAGGAAAAGGGGGTGGGGTCGTATACTGTGCATGGAGGAAAAGGGGGGATCCATGATTTCATCACTTATTTGAAATAATATTATTATTACAAAAAAAATATTATTATTATTATTATTATTACAAAAATGTTATTTCCGACATAATCCATCCATAAGACTTCAGTTTGATGAATCGTCTACAGCAACATGACCCTAACTTTGGGATGTTCATTTTAAAAAAATATTTGATACTTAATATGGCATCATGGATAGGGTTCACAAAATTTCTATGGATATTAATATTATTTTTGTGGTTTTTGTTGTGAAATGTTGTATCTAGAATATCCTCTTAATAAAACATCATAAGTAATAATAGTCTACGGAATAATGACCCTGATGTTGAGATGGAATTTGGGATACCAATATCAGGTATTTTAATTTGGAGTCGTGGGTGGGACCAATGATGTTCCTTCTGTGTTATATGTTCAAATGTATCTTTCAAACTGAGAATATGATATGGGAAAGTAAGTATCCTTCCCTGACTATTTTTCGCATAGAACATGATGGTTCCCTCGATTGTGGATTTCAACATATGATGTTGAATTTTCTGTTCAAGATTCTACCTAGGAGATGGAAAATGATGTTAGTGATCATACAGGATCACCAGATACTACTGAGTTAACCCGTTAATAGAGTTCATAAGTTTCATCCTCTATGTCTACCAAGTTGACCAACTTGTAGAGTTGGGTAGTGGAATCCTCTATGACTAACATGTTGAACCTATAGTTGAGATTCATATTGACATTCTCTGTGAATACTATTAGAGTGTAACCCCCCTCATGAACTAGGTCATGGGTCCTATAATTAGATTTTTGTCCCACTCGACTGTGTGGGATAATGATGAGGTGTAGTTCAACTTTCATGGTTATGTTTGGGAAGATGCATGAGATGATGGAATTTAGAACCCTTGTCTACATATATATTTGGAATGAACTATGATATGCAGATCCCCTTAATCTCTCATTTGGGGTTATTTTACAGATCATATATATATACATTCATATGTGTCTATGATATGGAATGGGATACTCTCCTTCTATGAGAGGCAAAGATGCATAAGGTATGCAACATTCTCTCTATGTTTAGATTCTTATTGTTGGATAATCCAACTCTCCTACTATAGGTCATGACCATTTGATGAATAGTTCACTTACACACCATGTTAATCCACATGTTATTGGATGATAATAATTTAACTCTTGGTTTAGTTGATCTATTCTATTTGATTATATCTTGTATCAAACGTCTTTATTTCTTATTTTATCTCTTATTTTACCCACTGATGCATTTGGGATGTCCTATTGGGTTTTTATATACTCATCCATGCATGGGTATTTCCCACATATGTCATGTATTATGAAGACAACGGAAAATTCAATCATGACAACAGATGGTCATAGGGATATTGGGTTATTAGACCATGTGTGGTGGTCATAGCTTGGGATCCAAGAGTTGGACTCTCATTCAAGTGTTTACTTTTTCTAGTACTACTAGGTTGGGAAATATTTCTTGTTGGGTCTTTATTTTTCCCTTACCTTTTAGTTTACAAAACCATACTTTTGTGCTATCTAAATATTCATGCCTGATTTGTTTACTTTATAGTATGTGTTTCATCTTTTTGTCTTTCCCACTTCACTTACGCATCAAGATGGATGTGTATTTGCATACAAGATCTTAGGCCAACACCACTATGAGTTACTATGAATTCCTCACTAGTTTCCACCCCAAAAACTATGGAGGGGGGATTGGGGTGTTCGTGGCTCGTTCCCCAAATTTGGTTAGGTTGTGAGCCAACCGATCTCTTACCATTGTACCACAACCCATAGAATGGAATGATCACATTTATAATATTAATCATGAGACAATACCTCTCATGTAATTTAACAAGCATGAACGTGGATGTAAACAAGTCATATTCATGTTTATAAATATAAGCATGAGGCATTTCCTCCCATGTGTCACGTTTATCATGTTGAAACTATATGGGGCTTCATAGTTTATTTAATTATATATTATTAGACATGAATAATCATGTTCATACCACCCTTATAAGCCAATGCATTTAAAACATAAAATTAATTTTAATAAGGGAAACCATAATTTACTTGTAATTACACTTAATTAATCCATCCAATTAATCATAATAATGAAATTCAATTTATAAGGCTCAAGGAACCATTTAACAGGTTACATTGTAAACAAAGAATGTTTTTTTACTTGGGAAATTTCAATTAAAAGTTGATCCAAACAACTATAAGGTGCCCCGGGTTTTTTAAACATTCATATAACTACGTAAATTTCATTTAAAGTCTATGTTGAAATCTATATAAGAATCTCTGGCACTTAGTTCAGTTATCCATTAAGGGAATTTCAAATTTTCATTCCCAATGGGTGTGGATAAATATGATCAAAAAACAATAATCCATTAAAAATGTTTAATAGGCACGTACCAAGGTTCAAGGTTCAATTCGATATGAAGGATTCAATTAAAAGTTTGTCACTCAAAAAAATACAGGATACAAAACAACATAATAGCTACAAGACATTAAAATCAAAATGATAACAATGTGACCACCTACCTCAAGGTCATATATGACTCCTTGTTCGATATCTAACTCATATTCAATGTAGGTTGGAAGAGATCTATGAAAGGATCAACCTCCACCAAAGTAGGGAAAAATATCATGCACCTAAATAACACAATTTATCTGAAGGTAAACTTAGATTTCAGGTAATAGGAATGTAGTTAATACCTTAGTCTATCAAATTACTTTGATGGACCTTCAATTGAGCACTAGATATGGGAGTTTTGAATGATCCAAGAAATGTATGAGAATAGGTCAACAGGAGGAGAAAGGTGTATGGTCCACTAAAGTGAGTAGGAAGAAGTGTGAAATTAGGTTATTTTATTAAAAGACGTAAAATTTTAATTTCAACTCAAAATATAAGGGTGTACGGTTTGGCCACCTAGTTGGCCAAATGATGCGCCTACTATGTGTCATTCACTGCTATAGTGGGGAACCCTTCATGATTATTTGTATGGTTAAACTAATAATGCTAAAACCATGAAAAAATTATATGTGGTGAACCCCTTTAAAGTCGCACATTTGTGCTCCCTCGGAACACGGTTTCAGAGAAACCTTGGCGCCTACTTGTCTCTACTTTCAACAACCATGTGGTTTTAGACAAATCATGTCGGATGGGCTACATGGATTACAGTAACCATGAATCCTAGTATTTTCTCCCCATTTTAGGGTTATGGGCTCTAAACAAGCATTAGACATTACTGGGACCTCTATTTCTAAATTAGGAATCACTAATAGGACCAATTAAATTAATTTTAAATTTTAAAACAAAAGATCTAAACATTCATGAAAATATGGGCCTTACAACCTCCCATCCCTAAAGAAACTCATCCATGAGTTAACCTTCAGCATGTAAATAGGCATCGTCTACAAAGATTTATGGCCACAGAGCTCAAATATCATCTTCACATTCCTAGGTATCTTCCTATACTATATTGTGCTTCCATTACACCAATTCCAGTGGAACTAACCTTCCATATAGTGTCATCGCACTCTAATCCAATATAAAAACTGGATACTCCGTGATAAAAGAATATACATCCAATTCAGCCTCATCAGTCTGCAAACATGTATGTGATGGGTCTTGAAGATATTAGTGAAGATGAGATTTGTCAAAAACAACACGCATTGACTAGTATCTCTAAGTAAGTTCCAACTAGTTAGCCATTGGTCCAATCTATTTCACAACATAAAGGGGTCCAACGCACATTGTTGAGAGATTACCCTGCTTCTCAATACATCTATGGCCCAACCTGGGTGATACTTTTAAGAAATCTGGGTCTCTAACATCGAACTTGAGAGGTATTTGGAGTTTGTTGGCATATGAATGTTATCTGGACTAATTTTTCATCGTGAAACTTCTAATCATTTTGATCTACTCTACAGTCACCTACATGACTTGTAGTCTATAAATAGAAAGATCCACTTCCTCTACGAAGAGTAGTAGTAAGTGGAAAGGCCTATCATATATGGATTCATAAGGATCCATCTCAATGGTGTCCTGAAATCTGTTGTTATAAGAGAACTCGGTGAGGGGAATGTGTTAATACTTGGTGCCCCAAAAGTCAAGGACACATGCATGGAAAAATCCCTCTATAACTTGAAATTTATTCTCTCTCTATCCATTTGTGTTTGGGTGATATGATATTCTCAATAGTCACTACATTCCTAAGGCCTTCTGTAACAATTTATGTATCTGTGATGTCAAACAAGTGCATCTAATAGTGAAGATAGAAAATGGAGCCTCATGAATATGTATAACCTCCCTAAAATATATTCTTCCTAGATCACTTATCGAGAATTTCTCTTTCACTTTTAATATGTTTTCAACCATTATCAAACGATCAATTACAACCCAAATTGTATTGTTTCCATCAGTTGATCTAGTTAAAACAGTCAGAAAATATAATAAAACATCGTCCCATTTCAACATTGGAATGGAAAAATGTTGTAGATTCCCTTCTAGACAGTAATTTTTTTCCTTCACCTACTAAAAGGTGTAACATTGAGTGATGAAGTTAGAAATATCTTGTTTCATACAAGGTGACCAATATTTCCATCATAGATATTGATACATTTTGGTGATAATACGGTTAAACCCCAATGATGAGGTGTGAAATTCCCACATCAATTACTCTCTCATGTCCACTGGAACCCATACACACCCATGGAATAATAATTCATCATCCCCCTCCATGGTCCAATATGAAGATCTATCATCATCTAAAATGATATCCTATAAGAAGAGGCCCTTAATATTATATAACTACCTCATTCATACTCGTTCAAGATAAGTATATGTCACTGCTAAGGATTGGAGGATAGTCTAGTTATGTTCCTCCTAAACCTTAATGTGAATATCTCTGAAAAATTCCATAAGTTTCCATTTTCCACTAGATAATTCAACTGCCTGTGTCTATGTATTCAATAATAGATAATCAGCAATAATATTTTTCTTTACCTTACATGTAGTAATGATTAAAGTCAAATGACTATAGGTACTCCACCAACCCATACTCCCAAATATTGATATCCTACTATGTAAAGATATACTTAAGTTATTTTTGATCTTTGAATACCACAAAACTCTCTTCATGTAAATAGTGATTCCAACAACATAAGGAATGTACAATAATAATGAGCTTGAGGTCATAGACTGGGTAATTCCACTCATGTGGCCCCAACAGAAGTAACCTATACGTGATGACTTTCTTTTCCTACATAAGAACAACTCCAAGATTGATACCCAATGAATCTCAATATACATTGTGGGTCCTTCCCGTTTCTTACAGAATTATCAGCATCACTAATGTAAAATGACCCTTCAACTTCTTAAAGGTTTCATAAATATCTTCTTTCAAAAATAATTTCATACCGTTCATTATAAAACCTATAAGTGGTGCTTCAAGTCATGAAAAATTCTAGATGAAGCATCTGTAATATCCCTAAAGCCCCAACAAACTCCAAATTTCAAATATAATCTTAGGTTTCTCCAAGGAAACTAAAGCTCTCACATTGTATAAGTCCACAAAATCACTTAATCAAGGATAATGTGACCCAAAAACTGGACTTTTTCAATCCAATAGTGTCATTTATTGATATTTGAATAAAGATAGTGCTCTAATGGTGTATTCATTTTGATATCAGGATGATTGGAATTGTCGTTTCTAGAGCATTAATTCACTAAGATATTGTCAAAAAAATACCACAAATGAATCCATATGCTGGTGGAAAACCAGATTCATTAGATCCATGTAGACTTTAGGAGAATTCATGAGTCTGAACGGCATGACCAGGTACTCTAAAATACCATACCTACTCCTGAAATCTATGTGATGTATGTATGTGGACATGAAATGCACTTGGTGATAGCCCGACCACAAATATGTCTTTGAAAAAACCCTCACATCATAGATCTGATCAAAGTGGTAATCTATTCTTGAAATTGGAAATTGATTATTTATTATGAAATGATTAAAATAATGGTAACCCATGCAGAGCCTGATGGTTATTTATACTTTCATGCTAAATGCATCTGGTGAACCCCAAAGAGAAGTGTTGGGGTGTATAAATCCTTCAACCTATAAGCCCTCCAACTGTCTCTTTGTCTCCATAATCTCCATCAATATCTTCCTATAAGGAGTAATTTTCACTTTAAATACTCATGGAACTGGTGCAATAGTATGTTCTACCTCTTCCACTAGAGGTAAAAAAAACAAATCAGCAGTAAATATATCCCTGAAACACTCTCGTATAAGAGAAAAAATAGTGGGTCGTAACATGTAGTCATTTAGGATAACACAAGAAAACTAATTTTTTTCCAATCCTCATCACCACAGTTATATCTCATGTCGCATTAAGATCTCATTCTCCCTTATTCATGTTCTTACCACCCATTTGTGATATAAACATCGCCTTCCAATGATAGGAATCAATATGTGCTTTATAAGGAACATACAAATCCATCCCAATGATTACCCCAAAACCTTTTATGTCAAAGATGGAAATATTCTATATGAAAAGGTATCTGCCAATCTCAAGGGTATAGTCCTCAAAATAGTGAAATACCTCTAATCCGATACCTAATGGGGTATAGGAATCATAACACCATGAGATTGATCGATCTCGAGGCCCAGACTTCCCATAAAAACTCATATATAAAAGAGTGGGACACACATATGTCAAATAAAGGATACACTAAGGTGGGGGATACTAAAATCATAACTTTTTTTAGTTTTTATAGCTATCTTATCGTCTAGAATTTGATGGGATAAATTTAATAGGCTTGTACCATGACGCAAATTCACTACATCCATACCCTATAAAATCATGCTCTACTCGCACTGAGATTCATAAGCCTAACATACTCTACATCAACCACCACCTCAACCTTATTAAACGAAGGTATTACAGCTACCTTAATATCATGATATTATGGGTCACACTCCTAGTATTGAAGTAGGAGTAGATACCTACTCTCCTAGCACTAATGGTAACATTCTGTATGAGCAATAGATATGCCCCATTTTTCTGCAACCTCTGCACTTCACGAGATCGCGCAGGAAATCTGGTTTTGTATGCCACAGCTTCCCACACTAGTGCAGATCAATAAATATATATATATTTGTTTTCTAACTACTTCTATATCCACTAGTATCTTCAAATTATCTCTTCCACATAGAAGAAGATGTACTAATATGCCAATGTGTCAAACTACCCTTACACACACATTCATCTTCCCTTTATGTTTCTATCTATAATATGGTATTGGTTGAGGATATATGAAATAGTGGTCAACCTAAACACATTGACCAACAATATGATAGTGTATACTAATATATCCTTAAATTTCCTAGATGTAATAAGATCAACAACTGCTAAAGTAGGATTGAACAACTACATCTCTGTGAAATTGGTAGAGTACTCCATAACGGACACACTTCCTTGCTACAGATTCATAAATTCCCAAGCATGGTTACCCCATAGTGTCCACGGAATGAAATCCTCATAGAAGATCATTTAAAAATCCACCTAGACCATATTAGGATGTTGATCTTCCATTGTGATAGCATCCCACCACCGCTATGAATAATTGTGTAGAGTATAAGCTTCCATCTCGATCCTCCGCTCTAGAGTCATCTCTAGATGATCAAATATAGGACGGATTTCTTTGTGTCAAGACTCTGCAACAAGAGATCCTACATCCCATGAAAATTTGGGAGGATTATATTGGTGAAATTCCCAGGTCAACTCATTCATGCTAAGGGCAGGTTGAACAACACCATAAGCGACAACATTTGTAAAAACCCCTCTATATATTAGGATTCGATGCCCATATCTTGTATAAGAAGAGATATCATTGGTGGAACATTAGGAGAAATACCCAGTGGATTAGGGCCTAACACCTAAAGATCATGGTCATTACCACCTTTGGGGAACACGATTGGAGGACGTCAATTCAATATGATAGTAAAATTTGGAACACATTCCTCATAATAGATTTAATAAATTGAAGATATTGCAGATTGAAATTAGGATAGGATTAATATTTTCCTATAGAAACAATATCAACTCTCTTCCCACTCAATAATTTATGTCTATATGATAGAAAGAGATCAAAATAGGCCATCAGAATTTAAGAGGTGCCGATATACCATCTTATATGGTCGGGTTCTGGTTTGTGGCTCGTTTTCACATGTATATGATCGCCAATTTCACATTTAGAATCATAAGTGCTTTGATTTTTAAATTATTCAATTATATAAATAAAATTAAATGGATTAATTAGGTCTAATTACATTTCAAATATTTGGAATCCACATAACCCACACCACAATATGTTCCATCCCATAAAACCAATGGTCTATCGATTAGCATTCTATAATTTACTACTTAAGGTTTCTGCTTTATCCTATTTAGAAAAAGATTGTTAGTTTAAGGAAGGAACATTATGATACAATTATGTTTTTTGATCCCTAAAAAAGTGTCATCACAATTCAACACACATTCAAGGCACCACAAATATGAAATTGGAAGTTGCACAATGAAAATAGATATGACCTGAAAAAATGCCCGACATGATAGTTTAATTGTACCTATAGAGGTTCATGTAATGAAAATACCTCATTTCTTCAATCCATGGTACAAAAATATCATTTAAATAATTCCAATTTAATAACATCATAACTCAATTTTCCTACCCATTGGTGATTTCGTATCAACCATAAATGTCAAAATCAATAACAACAACTTCCCATCCTAAGTAAATTGAGATTCACTAGCATATGGGTTAGCTATGTCAAGGTATATGGTAAAATTAAAATTCCTTTAACACCTATTCTATTTACAAATACCCAAACAATAATACAAGTGAAAATTCTCCTATGGCATCTCCTTGAAACCTTCTGACATAAGATCCATTGAACCCATGTTCTGAGCCAGTGGGTCACCTGGCCTGATGTGTGCATCCATATATGCCAAATGTTATCAAATGGCAATGAGGGTATAAATGTGGTATGGTGGGGAGACAATACCCTTATGTCAAAGTGACAAAGGGGATACAATATTAAACATACAATAGTATTTGAAGCATATCTGAATAAATGAAATAAATAAACAAGAAATGGAAGTGTAAATAAATGAACATGTGATAATATAATCAATAGTCTATATGAAAATTTCAATCCATGGAATTATTTTCATGATGACATACAAAAAGGGAATATGGTAATAGGTATTCAATCATGTTATACAAAAAAGTAAATCAAATAACAAAAAGATGTTCCACTATAATCTCATGTGTATGCACAGTCCTCTTCTACTATGTTTAAACTATAAGTGATCATGTCAACAACCTATAGAAGGGATCTTTCCCTTATCAATACCTATAGACAGGTAATCCTTTAGAGTGACATTGGTAAACTATGTAGGGTGTGCGATAAAATATAAATAGGACACCACCAATGGTGTCTACATGTATTCCAAGTAGTGACGGTAACTAAATAGCGTGCAGGTATAAACATGATAGGATGTTAGTGAGGAAATAAATAAAAATCCCACTCAGGTTCCAATAGGACACCTGGTGAGTCAACCTACTATGCCCCGTGGCCAGAATCGATGTCTTATCAGTTAATATATATATATAGTTATAATATATATATATATAATAATTATATATTTAATCCACCTATATAAAATAGGTACATGCAGTCGTAAGTGTCCATATACCTAGAATATTAATTGTTGGTTGGAAAGGGGTGTAACTTAGACATCTTTGACAAGTCAAAGGACACTAAAATCTCAAGAAACAGTGTACATGACCTACATCCCAATAAGTGTTTGAGACATAGCATATTACACTCCAGATGGTGAGTGAGACATCATGTCATCATTATAATAGGGGATGTGGCATGTAAATCCCAATGTCCAACTAGTGTCAATGGTTTGAGATTTGATGCTCAATATCTGAAGTAAGGGAACTTGTTACCATCATTCTCAACATATCCCTTACCATCGTACCATATCCCATAACAGGGCATGATCAAATTTACGATATTAAGAATGAGGAAATACCCATCATGTAATTTAATACCCAATCATAGGTATACAAATAAGAAATATTCATGTTTTTAAATATAGGAAAGAGGCATTACCTCCCATGCATCTCATTAATCAAGATAAACGTAAAGAAGGATTTATATTTCAATTAATTATATTAGATTAAATTAGAATGGGTGTTGTCATAAAACCCTTATATTTCATTCCATTTAAAACATTTAATTCATTTTAAGAATTGAAATAATCATGTACAGGATATTTAACCTAATTAATACATCCAATTCCAGCTAACAAAGAAATTTATCTTCTAAGGCTCAACAATACATTTAGAATGTTACATTGTCAATAAGGCAATTTCAGACTTAATAAATTCCAATTATAGGTTTAGAAAAACACATAATAGGTGCCTCTTCTTCCATAAACATTTATATATCAAGGTAAATTTCATTTAAAGCCTAATCCCAAAGCTAAATAGTCATCTCGAACATTCATATTAATTATCCATTAAGGGAATTTTGAATTTTCACACCCAAGGGGTGTCCATAAATGTGATAAAAATATCTAATTTATTAAACAAGCGTCATCATAAATGTACCAAGGTTCAATAAAGGGTTCTGGTCCACTGGAGTGAGCTAGAGGGAAATTGAGATTAGGTTATTAGATTAAAAGATAAAATAATTGTAATTACACCTCAAAATATAAGGGTGTATGGTTTTCCCACATGCTTAGCCAAAATATGCACCATCAATTTGTATTGAACTACTATATAGGTGAACCCCGCATGGTTAGGTGTGATATTTAACTAACGATGTAAAAACCATGAAAAAAGGATGTATTTGAGACTTTTTAATGTTTGCGTTCATGCTACATAGGTCCTGATGTTTTAGACAAACTCTGAAGGTTGGGCTACACAATTTCCTCTAACCATTAAGCCAAATATTTTCTCCCCATTTTGGGGATCTATTCTCTAAATGATCCCCTGACACACCTATGACCTCCTTTACTTGACTATCAATAATTAATATGGCTGATAAATGGAATTTAAACTGAACAAAAATGATATAAACCTTCCTGAAATGTTGTGTCATTACATCCAATGCATTGGGTAAATACCTATATCTTATGATATTTTATGTAAGTCATTATTGTGTTAAAAAAAATACCATTGATCTATTTCAATAGTGTTAATGGTAAGGAGTGATCCCATTCCACTATAGGACATTTCCCCTTTACGATGAAAGACATGAGAGGTACCCTAGACCTATGTTTATGATGTCATGTATTATTTTGTTTCCACATATTCCATGATTCATTGATATTATGATTTAATTTTATTAATAAATTTTTCCATGCTTATGGTTATTCTATTTTTGATATCATGTTATTCCTCTTGATAGTCATGTATAGATTTATGACCACATTTATTCCCTTACTAAAATTTCTATCTAACACATTCCATTTTTTATTTTCCCCATGGTATCATTAGTTACCTAAAATTATCTATTTATGTTAGGATAAAAATGTTGAATTTTAAATAAATATGTAGTTTTTTAAAATGGTTTCATTGGGCATTTATTCATCCAATGAAACTAGACCTCAAAATCCTTAGATTGTATTTTCTAGAAAATTTTGTGAAAATCATAAAATAAAATGTTTCTTAGCCTTTGGTCTCTACACATAATATAAGAAACAGATCTCAAGAATGAATGGAACTAATAAATAAAGGTTTTAGGTAAGTCAGGGATTATCCAATGGGCTCAAATCTTATGAATAAATAAGTATAAGATGTTCTAACTATATGTGAGGGGAGGGACATACATGGAATTATTTAAAGTCCTATTCATGATTAAGTGGAACCAAATTGACATTAATTCAAATATTTTATGTTTAGGGACGAAATAAATCCAATAAATAATGTTTGATAAAGTGTTTTTTGTTATTTTTAAGACTTATCCCATTATCTCTAACACATTTAACACATTTTACCATTAACTATGATAGAAAATATTTACTATGTTTCAATTATTTATAACCAAAAATTAAGGTGACATTTTAAATTAATATTAATTATCCTTACTCTAAATTTGTAAACCACATTAAATAATTTAACACCTATAAGTGGTAGAGATTTATTTTAATATAAGTTCATAAAACTCATCGAAAGCATTTTTTTAAAAAAGTTTTTTAAGAATAAAATGATTTTATAGAAAAATATATATAATTTTGATTACAATGAGATTAATTAAATTATGTTGAATTAAAATATATTTATTTTTCTTTAAAACAAAAAAAACCTAAAATGAACCTTTTAAATAATTGAATAAGAGAAAATAACTAAAAACATTTTTTAACAAAAATATTACATCGATTTTTAAAATCCATAGAATATATTTCTTTGTTAACCATTATATTTTTATATGAATTATATTACTTATCAAATATATATTTACTACGTAAAAACTATATCATAAAAAAATAAATTTATTATTATATCAATATAAGGTAATAAAAGTTATAGTTTTTATATAATTAGTTTTTTAAATATTTACCAAAAAAATAATTTCTTTAAATATCATAAAACCACCCTAAGATAATATTGACATGATGATTTAAAAAAAATATATATTTATATTTATGAAATTTTGGAATTTATGTTTTAATCACATTATTTAATGAATATATGTGTATTACAATATTTTTTCTTAAGAGTGAAAGTCTTACATACTATTTTTCATGATCGGGTGTTTCATGTAATGTATTTATAAACTATATTTATTTTTATAAAAGGAAATTTCAATAATTATAATTAATTTTTCTTATAAAAATTATTTTTTTATTATGATATATATATATGTCTTTTTTTGAATTTTAAATTTTGGTTTTGATCATTCAATTTAAATTTGGATTCAATGACCTTTAGTTAGAAATATTTATTGATTGGATTATGTATTTTATGTTATCTAAATTATACCTCGTAGAAAGGTCTCCTTGAAGAATGATAATTCTATATCGGTTAATGATTATAGGATTGATCTCTTTCATTATCAAGGTATGATCCTTCTGAATGTCGACTCTATCCGAACTCATGGTGATGTGAAGGAATTGAATCCTTTTATATTCATAGAACAAATGAACGATTTCATGAAAAAATATCCTATAAATATTAATTGTCAAATAAAGGTTGGACCAAAACCAATTAATGTATAATGGTTCAAGGATGGTGATAGGAATTAAAATTTCATTCATATGTCACAAAGATAAAAGGGGATAAAAGCAATGACCAATGACATCATCATCAATGGATTCCATCACACCTCTGGAAATGAAATCTCAAATGCATTGGTGTAATATTTCTATGGCCTGGATTACACAAAGAAAATGATTGAAAAAATACTTCCACGAATTGATTATTATCAAAATCAATATATCATTATGGACCCTATTAAAGAGGTAGTCAAATAATATCTATTCTCATTCAACATGGTGAGTGTTGCTACCCCCGATGGATTCACCCAAAAATTATTCATGTTCTATGGAGATATTATATAATCTGAAAGGGGTAATTCAATCGGGGAATTAATGACACATTCTTCTATGACTTATGAGATTGTCTAAAATTTTATTTACATGATACCTAAAAATGAGAATGAAAGTAAGATTAAATATTTCAGATCGGTTTCCCCAGGGAACACAATTCCTAAAGTCATTAGTAAGGTTACTATTACCTGGAAGGGAGGATTAATTATCAAACATATCACACTAAATAATTTTGAGTTTCTTTCTATTAAAATAATCTAGAACTCTGTATTCACTACCTTGGAATGTGTTACTGTAATGAAAATGAAATCAAACAAATGGAACTTTTCTCACTAAATTCAAATTCCCATGTATTTTGAAACACTAAAATGGAGGTTCATATTTGATGTCTGCAGGAGAACAGGGTTCATAAATGCAATTATCAGTTAAATTAGAACCATTATCAACTATTTAAGGCCATCCATAGTAATAAATTTATCCATTGGATGATTTTATAAATGCATTAGGGGACTTAGATAAGTAGACCCAGTCATGGGACTCGTTTTTTCCATTACTGGGGATTACATGAGTCGATTCATTAATGAAGCTACTCAGATTGGAATTTATATGAATATAAAATATGGAACAAATACTTTCACTCCATCATACCTCTTTTATATCTACGGCTTTCTCCCCATTGGCCAGACTTCATGGTAAACAATATCTACTATAAAATCCTTTTTTCACATTATGTGGAATTGGTTGGGCAGGCTATTGGTTGGAGAAAATCATTTGTTATTTTTGGTTATAGAATATCAATTTGAAAGAAAAACAAGTTCACTAGATCCCTAGGAGTGAAAAGGGGATCCCTCTCATTCAAATACCTTGGTGTCACCTTTTTTATGGACTGGTTAAATGTCAATATCTAGGAGCATATGTTTTGGAATCTTTATCCAACTAGCATTATGGAAAAGGAAAACTATAGAACAAGATTTACGAGTGTTATAAGTCAACTCAGTTTTCCCATCTATATTTGTGTACTCATTATCTCTTTATAGATGGGTGAGAAGCCTCTTCATTGATGATAAATTCCTGATCGGGTACTTCATATGGACTAGGTCACTTCATAAAAGGAAGTTGATAACTATCACCTGGAAGGAATTTATATAACACATTAAAATAGGGGGACTTGGAATCAAGGATATTTGTTTTTTTAATAGGGTATTATTAATAAATTCACTTGGAACCATCATACTTCTAATGATTCTTCCATTTATTTAATGTTAACCAGGATTAAAACGAAGGTATTTAATGGGTACCTACACTATCTTGCATCATATATTTGGCCTTCTATCAAGAAATCTTTCACTGATATCAAGTATAATTAAAAATGGTTTTTCAGTAGGCATTCTAACATCAACTATTTGAAAACTCCCAATTTGGACATTATAATAAACAACATAAAAATTACTCCCTAAATGATTTAAATGAATATTTTTTATCTTGGATACATATTAGTGGTTTTGATTGAATTTTCCACCTCTAATATGGATTGGAAATACAGAATTACACCTTAATAGATGAAGATACCCTGATCTTGAGGCCCAATATAAATAAATAGCTTTATTTCAAAGAATAATACATGATGGAATGCAATATATAAATTATACAACACAAAAGTTTCTAATATAATTTTCACACTTCATACAATCTTTAAAATTTCCCCTCATATATTGGATCTAGAAAAATAGATTTCCCACATATGGTCAATAGTGTTGGGATGGGATGAAAATTGGTATAGCTTGAAAGATATGTTTGAGGGTTCATGAGACTATATAGGACATATTCATGGGTTGTTAATTTTCCCAGGAGCGCTAGAGTTATACTGGTAACATGTTTATCATTGTCATAAGAACATGTTGGTATCTAGATTAACACATGGTGTTGTTCTATAAGATTTAATAGAGAGAATAGATTCAAAACTTCAACCAAATTAAAAAAAATCTTTCCTTACCTCTATATGGACTATAAGATATGCATGGTTGTTTGAAAAGAATCCACCCTCTATCCATGTGGGTGTCCTTTCCATACACCGATAGGTACGTACTGCTCAAATGTAAAAATGGAAGACATTTATAATTGTATGACTAATCTCAAAAAACTATAATTATGGTTTTATATAAATTCCTAGGAATGATTTAGTCCTTAAATATACCATTGCATACCTCTAATCTCTTCATGGTTGAAGGTTAATGATGATGGTGAAGCTTTTAGTATGCCAGGACCCTCATGTTGTAGAGGCGCCTTTTTCAACCATTTTGGATTTATAAAAGGTTTTTTAAATCACTGTATCATATTTATAATTTCCTGTGAAGAAAATTTATGGGCCATTATATTTTCAATCAATAATTATGTCCACCATAATAATAATCCTATATAAATATATTCATATTATGACCATTCTATTAAATCTCTTAAAGAAACAACATGACATGTTCCATGTAAAATCCTACCTCATTTAATTGATTTTATCAGTCATCTCTGTAATATAAAATTAACTATTTAAAATGTATAAATATAAGAAAAACATGTGGTAGATGACTTGTTGAAGAGAGTGATCATGTAAATGAGTATAATATGGTATTTTTGGACACCTTAATAATGTGAACAAAAAGTGTATACAGATATGTAGGGAATGATCCACTCATATCGTTATAAAACCCCATGAAATTTTTGACCTTGTTTGTTATTTTTTTATTTAGTAAATTGTAGTGCTGGATTTTCTAGGATCATTCAAATTATAGGTAAATTATCAATGAAATAAGAGAAAGTCTTTTAATTATCCTAATTGTTTTTGAAAATCTACTTCTGAGATTGTTCTCAGTGAACATCAAGTAGTTTAGATCCTACTCAATGTTTCTCATATCTTTTTATTTATTTTGTGTATCTTTACTCCTAATGTTTTGCAATGAAATATTGAATATTTTGATCCAATATCATGGTCTTTTTGGAGATCTCTTTATCCTCTATATCACATAAGTGTTTTGAAAATATTACTTAAGTTATTTTTAAAATTGAATTATTAGAAATTCATTAATTAATTTTTCTCCTACTTCATAATGGTATGCATTCTATATGTTGTTAATTTTCATGAAATAGTATAGTATTGTTTATATCACCAATATAAGGAAAACCATAAATAGTAAAGAGACCTATATCATATATCATCTTTTTATAAATTGTTATATTACATATTATTTCCATTAATAAGTGTATCCTCAATGATTTCATCGATTAAAAATGTTATATGAAGCATCAATGTCAGTGACCTAAGATAAATGAAATATTATTAGTCGAAAAAAAAATTATTTTTTGGAAAGGTAAATATAAGTTGTTCTATACCTATATTTTACATCTAACATTTTCTTATGTTTCAGTAAGAATTAATTTTAGTCATCCATGTACTGATCATCTAATAGAATCAACCACTTGGGTTTCTTGTGTTATTGGATGTGAATAGAGTCGTTTCATAGTTATATCATGTATAATTTTACTATTTTACTTGTTTTACTTACAAAAATGTATTAAAACTCTATTATAATAATGATATGATGATACTAATTATTCCATATATATTTTTAAATTATATATCACATAGTGCCTCATTTTTATAAAATATATTTTATTTTTTTCTTCGTATTTCCGGTTGAAGGATAATTTTATAGAATTCCTATCTATATAAATTGGTAACATTATAATGATATAGAGAATTTTTTTCATGAGATAAAATATTGTTTTTTTATTACTAGGTAGGTTCTTATGAGGTAAAACCAAATCATTGACTTAGATAAAGAAGAAATGTCTTTTCTCATTTCAATAATTCATAGATAACATTCATGGGGTATAAAGTTGCATGGTGGGGAGAATTGGGACACCAAAATGTCACATTTATATAAATACAAATAATAAAATATGTGATCCCATGGTTTTATGTTATTTTTGACAACAAATAAAAAAAATATGAATTTTTTTAGGTCGCGTGGTTTTGTAAAATTTTCTTCTAAAGTGTGAGGTTTTGAGGAAATTCGAATCCATAAGTAGATTCATGGGTTGTGAATTGTTTATAATCTTTTGTGTTTAAAAATTGAATCCTTCTAAAAAATGGTTATTTTGTTTTTGGGTTGGTTTTATAATTTTTCCCCCATTTCCTTCCAAAATTTAAAATGTAAATATAGGGGTTCTCTATGTAAACTCTTCCACATTTCCCCATGGTTTTATAACCTTATTCTTCAATATTTATTTTGATATTCAAGATAAACAATTATTTCTCGTACGATTACAACTATATTATTCTTCTTTATATTATTTTGTATTATTTTATAATATTCCTTTAACACCAATAGACATTGTGACCAAATATAATTTATTGATTGGTCTAATCGTGGGAATTTTGTTTCTAGGGATTTTAGAGGTAGTTTATTATTATAATCCTTACTTCAACACTAGAAGAAAGGTGGTTTCATCACCTGAAGTATAAGTTTTTGAGTAGCACCTTTTATTTTTTTATTTGTATTAAATTTATATTTGATATTTTTTAGAAATTTATTTTTTATCAATAAGTGTTTTATATTCAATTGTTTTGAGGTGTTTTCAATAGATGTTTATGTTACTAAATTGGCCCTCTTATCAAAAAAAAGTTTTTTTGTGGTGATGATTATTCAAACCATAATGAGTAAGGTCTATAATGATTAGGATAGAAATATATCTTGATGATAGAAATAAATCTACAACACTGGAGGATATATCAATAAGGAGAATCTGTAAAGCTAGAATCCCAACTTCATAAAATTCATCACCTTTCCATTTTTAGAGGAAAATAACAATTACACCATAAGATGGTATCCACACTAAAAAGGGGAGGTTTTCTAGATATTAGTCTCTCTATTATATAAAGTTTGTGCATGTATTCATGGAGGACTACACCACATAGACTTTGTGTGTAGGACTAGATGTTTTTTGACACCTAGTTGTTTGCTCCATGATGAATATCACCACGCTGTGTGGGGTCAAAGATAGATTTAAATGACTGTTTCATTTTGAACACCTCATTCTAATGATAAATTCATTCCACCATGAAGATATATTTTTAAGGGTTTATATTTCAATATAATTTGATGTTGACACCAAACAGGCGGATCCAAGGAAGTGCAATGGTTTAGTTGATTTTAAGAACCCATGCCTTGGTAAATCTTTTACAACAAAACTAGTGTGGATAATAAGGGTGTTAGCAAAAATATCATTGCGATCATGGTTGAATTAAAGTATAATATATATATTGATTTTTTAGAAATATTTTTTGACCAGTTACTCTAAAAAGTGTAAAAGGCCACACTCTAAGAGGTTAAATAAAAATTTTACGGATCAACTATTTTTAAGTGTTCTAAATCATAAGAATGGTTCGATGTTATAAAATTACATAATTGTTTACATAATGTTCATTAGGAATTGAAGTTTTTACCATGATGTAATTGTTTCACCAATGTCGATGTCAAATTAATAAAACATTAAAATTTAATTTCCAATATTTTATTGGTAATTTAAGAGAATTAAAAGGGATATCTTGACTCAAATAGAAAGAATATATTTCGATGATTTAGACTTGATTTCAAAAGAATATTTATGTGTGGATGTTTCCACTATACACCTAAAATCATAAAGATCATATTGAAGGGAGAAAAAGAGTCTCACTAAAAATAGATAGGTGTATATCTTGAAAGATGGACTTATATAGAGACTGTTTTCAAGAAATTAAGATAATCCACTACAATATAACAGAATTGGGGGAGAGGATACATTGGAAAATATGATATTGAGGAATAAGAATTATAGATTGAAAGGATATGTTAGCTTTGTGCTCATTAAATATTTTCCCAAGAAGAGAAGGGGTTTCCAAGTCATTAATGGGAAAGATGTTGTAGTTAAAAAAATATCATATCTTATATACGAATAATATCTCTTTCAGACCAATGTCCACTACTAACATATGTGGTATAATAAATGGTGTTGAGGCTATTTTATTTTGGGATTGTGTGCTAACTTGTTTTTCCTTTAGAATAGTGAGAAAAGGAGGGATGTGTGGGTGAAGTTGTCCTACAGAAACAGTGACTTTTCCCTAAAATTCTATGGGTAGTGAACATAGGTATGTGTTAAACATACATTAATAATTGATGTTAGATAAAATTTGTGCATCGATACATTTTCAATTACTAGGTCCTTTGATTATCTAAATGAGGGTGTACTAAGAATAATTTGTATGTCTTATGTTCTTACAATTCTTTAGTTTTGGTATAAAACAAAATAGAAGAATTTGTAAAGAATCTATTTAGATATCTACTTAAAAATTTATTTAAAAGTGAATTTATAATGGGATCAATATATAAATAATAGAAAAAAGTGACACTGATAACTATGAGAACCGGATCAGGATATTTAAGTTAGAGTTTATGTTAATTTTTTTAATCAATATAGGTTTACACACTCTATTTCTTCCCCCCTCGTAATAAGGTATCCCTCACCAAATCCCTTTGTCGTACTAACAATTGGTATCAGAAAATATGTTAATTTTTGTTGAATTTTTCTTCACTCTAATTGAATCTGATTAGTTTTTAGGTTTGATTTTTGTAGTGTTATCTAATATTTATTTGGGTATATGGAATGAGTTAACAATTTGAATAAAAATAAAAACTTATATCGAACTCAATTTAGTGCAATAGTGTATGGAAAAGGTGAAATCTATAAAGAAGAAGCTGATATTTATTAATAAAGAGGATTGGATGATTATGGATATGAATGTACAAAATCATTTAATATGGTTTTATGTATGGATAAAGAAGTGGATATACCATGTGAAGTTGGAACATCTTAAGAAGAAACAATATTAATAGGTCCAATCGTAAAAACTATCCACCTAAAAGAAGAGTTATATCTACGTAAAAAAACATAATGTTTTATGGGTAGAACACTTCTGAAGATATTCATATCAAGGTATTTAAAATTATAGTTGAAATTTTAAGGAGAATAAATAAGATAATTCTTAGAGTGGCTAATAATATAATGGAAAAGAATTATTCTTATTCTAAGAAATTGTAAGATATTTCTTCCATGTTAAAAAATATTCAATATAATTATAAGAAAAAGGACCCTAATTCAAAATAAATGAATAAGTTAATATCAAAGAAGGAGAATATTTTTCAAACCTATCAGAATTTTTCAAGGAGATGAAAAGGACATAATAAGATAATTTGTGCCTTAAAAACTCAATTTCATGGATTAAAAATCAAATAATGGGGAAAATTTGAATGAATGATAAACTCTATCCTACTTTGTTTGATGATATTTATCATGGTAAAAAAATAAAAAAAATAAAGGCTTTACTTAATAATTTCTAAAAAATATCAAGTAATTTGAGTTGCATTTAGTCTCATATAAGAATCATGTTCAGTAATTTAGTGACCAGTGTAAGACAAGTATTATATATTATTTAAATTACCATTTGGAATGAGATAATGAGAAGAAAAAAAGCATGTTTTTTATAGGGAAAAAATTAAAATATTGACTTTTCACAAAGACTATTTTACATTTAAAAATCTACTCAATATTCTGATGAGACCTCTTTGAGGTATGGAAATAGGAGAACCATGGAAATTCATAAGATAAGGGAAAACTACATAATTAATTGAAATATAATAAATAAGGTATATAAAAATTCTAAAAAACAAGGTGAGTTCTATAGGAAGTTACATAGAAATGTGTTACTATTGTGCAATGCATGGAAATATTTTCATAATTTTTTTTAACTGTAATCTATTAAATACTGTAAAATTGGGGGAAAATTTTTAAAATAGAGATCACAACTACAACATAGGTGATATTATAATAATTATAATAATTCTTTACATGATAATTGTTCCTGAAGATAAATATTTAGTAGGATTTGATCTTGTGTGAAAGGAGAAAACTAGTGTACACCCAATGAAAAATACATTCCTTTGAGAAATAGAATTCAAAGGCTACATAACTAATAGAACCATGATAAAACCAGTTTTAAAATGATTTCCATTTTTATTATGACATATAATATTTCATAGAATGATATGAACAGGATTTTTAAGAGGAAAATAAATTATTATGTTTTTAAAAACTGGAAGGAACATGTGAAATATCTATCCTAAGGAAGAAAATGAGTTGAAAAATAAAATGACTCATGGAAGGAAAAATATAACAGTAAGAAGTTCTGGATGTGAAAAGGGAAACCAATTATTAGTTGATAAATCCTTAATAGTAATGCTTCAAAAGTAATATTTGGTTCTGATTTAGATTATAAATAAAATAAAATTCCAAAAGATGTATTACATAAGATGGATTATATCAAACCTAATTCAAATATAAATATAGGATAGAAATCAATATATGAATGGAAAATAGTGGTCTATAGTGTCTTGAAAAATTTCCACGACTTAAAGAAAGTCAAAGAATCCCTCTTTATTTATATTTATAAATTGGTAACAGTTGTTGATGTAATTTTTGGTTTTGGGTGAGAAACGATTCATGTGGAAGCTATAGAAAAATATGTAATAAATATTTTGTTTTTCTCAAAAGTCGAAAATCATAATTAGAGTATCCTAGGTTTGATCTTGTTAAATATAATAATATGAGTATTTGTATAACTAGAATCAATGGATAAATATCAATTGGACTCAAAAGTAGTGTCAATTTCAAATTAATGTATAGGCACAAAACAAACTCATCATTAATATTTATCAGAATCTTTGGATAAAATAAGAAAACATGATGGAATAAAAAAATAAAATGTTTCCATGATTTATTTATTTGAATGTAACAAGTATTATTTTATTTTTGTGTCATCTAATTATTTTAGAATATCAAATGTCAATATAATAGAAAAACATTAATATTTAATTATTAGTTATGAATCAAGTAACGAAGCAGAAGGACTCAGGTTGGATTGTAGGATAATATCCAAAAGTGTTATCTAATTAATTAAGGTAGGAAACCCAGATGAAAAAGTGAAAAGAATTGTTTTTAACCAGTTGATATAATTATAAGGTATTTAATAATTTTTATGAGTATTGGTGATTAGAGATAAACTATAATAGATAGCATGGCTCACACACTGTGGGATATTTTTTATTCACAAATCATATAGTGAAAGTTTTCATTAGTACACAGAAATGGTTCCTTTGTAGAATATATAAATTATGACTATATATATTATTTCATAATAGGTGTAGTGCAATGGATAACATTGCTCATATTTGATTAATCATTTGTTTTATAAAATGTGTCCTGGTTAAATGGGCTTATAGGTTGAGCTGATGGATCTTTTCTAACTGGTTAACAAAATTACTAAAATTAAAATAATACATCCATAATATAAAGTGGTTTAAAGTCCATAATGACTAATTTAGAATTATAGTCATCATGTGAAGTGTAAAAGTTATGGGATCCATGTGTTTTACTGAAAAAGGGGGATCTTTATATCTCTTTATATAATTAAAAGTCTACATTAACATAGGTATATATGATTTATTCATATTTCATCCATTTCGGCATCCTATCAAGTTTCATTCTCGAAATTGGGGTCCACAAAAAAGATTCCAATAAAAATAATAACAGGATATTATGTTGTTTGGAATCATGGAAAATAAAGGAGTATCAAAATGACTCAAATTCCATCATAAAGATATAATTTATTGAAATATTTCCAAAAAGAATAATATCATAGGTAGAAAAAATGATATTTGATATAAAAGGTGGAGAAAAAGAATCAAGAATTATTAACCTGATTTTCCACTAATACAACCATGATATTGTTTGATTTGGAACATGACCTCAAGGTGTTATATCCCCTAGGGATCACTACCCATCACTATAAAAGGCCACATGATGGGGGAGAGTGATGTTATCATTTATATCCTAAACATGAATCTTACACACTCCCCATGTGGGAATCATTATGTTAGTGTCATGGAAAAACCCTCAAAAGTCATGTTGTGACACCTAGAAACTAGAAAATATGGTCGTTAGTCCTATGTCATAAACATTAAGGAGCAGTAGATGACCCTGGATCCAACAATATATCCCTCTTCCTTACCTGAGTGGTTCAAAGATTCTCTTTATTATTTGATTCTAACTAACAAGATCGACCCACCTATCCACACATGCTATTTTCTACATTTCCTCACTTAATCATGATTTCATCTCCACTAGGCTCACTTATCACCATTGGAAAAAGACATTTGATTCGGAAGTGTTCCCTTATAATTTATATCAAGGACATGAAACACCCCCTCTACCCATGTGGGACATGATGTGTTACTATCATAGGGAAACCTCACTATTTGAACCATGACACCAGCCAACCAAATAACCTGGCAACTAGTCTCCAGTTATGAACCTTAGGGAATAGTGGATAACCTCGTGTCAATATTTCACATGTCATGTGATTATTGGGTTTCCTAAATTCATTTTCTAAAAATGTATACCTATATATGATATCATTAGTGTGTTTTTAATATTTTTTCAAATAAAATCACTAAGAAAAAATGTATTTTCAATGATTTGTAATTTTAAAATTTTAAAACATTTTCTTATGAATTCCAAGTGTTTGTAAAAATTCATAAGTACCATTTTTTGACGAATTTGATAACTAAATAAATATTTTGACCCCATATTTCAATTGAAGGATGGTGATTCATGTTTTTAAAGAGTTATTTTCAATCAAATTCTGTGTTTCACTACATGTAAAAATGGATATAGTGGCGGTTTTTAGCGATAGTTCTCAAAATTGTGTCTAAATACTACCGGAAAATCAGATATAGTAACAATTTTCAAAAAACCACCTTTAAATGTGTTTTTTTAATTTTCTATTAATATTTTTTATGGGAGTTTTTTCAAAAACAGCTACTAAATCTGGTTTTATCATTATTTTTTATATTTATATTTAGGGGGTATTTCATAAAAACCAACCTAAAATTAACGAAAATAATGTATTAAAGCAAATCCCAATGCAATTTCTGAGCAGCATAAAATGTGTGAGTTCTCAATCATTGCTCGATTATTTCATCCTAAAGGCTCTCAACCTTTAAATATAGATGAAATTAAGAATCTTAACTCTTCAATTTGGTGCTTTACATCCTGGAAACGTGTCTCTCTAGGAATAATATACTTTCATATGCTCTTCTCCATAGAGGGAATGAAAATTAGAGCTTGGGGCTTTGGTTCCATTGCTCTCAGACCATGAATTGTTCACCTAAGAGAGTGATAAAAAATTCAATCCATTTTAGGTTGGTAAACCCACCACACAAATTTGGGTATGATTTTATGGGTTGAATTGGATTATTTGGCACCCCAAAATTTTGTATGATATTGCTTTTTCAATTAGAATTCCTATAAAAATTGACAAGGAAACATAAGTGGCTCGATTAGGTCACTACGCCCGGCTCTTAGTTGAGGTTTAATTGAGATCAACTCTAGTTGATAAGTTTATGCTTTCAACTGAGGATGAAATTATTGAATTGAAGATCACTTATGAAAAAATGCCAAAGATCTACAAAGAGTGTTTCATTATTGATCATGACTCCTCAACATGTAGGCGCTCAACTGTTTGTAGATATTGTGCTTCGTATGGACATGAAATGAGAAATTGTCCAAAAAAGATAAAAATTACACATGTTCGGAGGCCAGATGATGGACCTTCCATTCCTATTGATAAGAAAAAAGTGAAAGGGGGTGTTCGTGAGGATGATGTACATCCTACAGTTGAGGAGAGAAATCACATCTATGCCTCTACAACTGAGAACAATCCAAAATCTTGGGCTTCCATCTTTTCTAAAGAAACAAATCTGCAAAATATTGATAATCAATATCAAGGAAAATGTGAGGATTTATAGTAAATTCAAATTTCTTCATCTCCTTAATTGTCAGGCTAACTCCAAAGTTGGAAAGGAGACTAAAGATGTCTCTCAAAAAGGAGCTCACCATACACCTTCGAATGATGTGATGGTTTCTTCAGATATCCAAAAGGGTAAGCAAATATTAGAAACTGACTCCCCCGTTGTTTCTAATCTTGGTCACACTTCTTCAAAACTCACTATGGATAGTAAAGGCTTTCATCTTGTTCCTTACAAGAATTCAAAGTCTTCGGCTGTATTGACTGCAGGTAACCCTTCCTTTTGTTAACATATTGGTATTGCTTCGAAGATGCATGATACCAATCAGGGATCTCCCAATGAGACTCCGGAGATCCTTGTCCAGGCTACTTCAGTTGAGGGGGTTACTTCTCCTGGAAAACACAAAGAGCAAGAAGATAGCTCTGATTTTGACAACACTGATACTGAGACACTTTTAGAAAGGCTACAAGTGCCTCCATCTAGTAGAGGAAAATCAGGAGGTCAGGGTTGGGGTCATGGAAGGGCAGAATGGCATGCAATTCAAGAAGAAGAAAGTAAGCTAACTGCCAGATTAATGAAAAAAATAGGTGGATAGTTTTATGCCTTGGTATTTTCCATGTTTCCTGTTCTCTTTTTCGGTACTCTCTTTTGGTTGCTTTAAATTTAAGAGGCACTACCTCCACCTTTTATAAAAAAATATTATGAAAATAGCTATGATAGAATTATATTATAATAATTAATTAATATATATCCTTTATTATTTGAATCAAATTATTATTATATTATTCATTTATTTTATATTTTTTATATATTAATCCATATCACTAATTATTAAATTATTATTTAATCAAAATTTATTATTAATTATTAATTTATAAATAATATATTATTTATATATTTATTTATTGTTTATTTATTGTTTATTTTTTATTTATTATTTATTTATGATTTATATATAATTTACTTATATATTTTCAATTATCTATTAATTAATTATCTATTATTTATTCATAATTAATTTATTATTAATTTATAATTATTAATTATTAATATAATATTTTTATTGATTTATTATTCATTTATCATTTATTTAAACAAATTTATTAATTATTTACTACTAATTTATTTATTTTTTAGTTTATTTTTTACTATTAATTTATTATAAAAATTTTATTTATTATCTATTATTAAATAATTTATTTTTTATTTTTTACTCATTATTTATTATTTATTTATTTTTTATTATTTATTTTTTATTTATTGTTTATTTAATGATTTATTACTAATTTATTATCTATTTAATACTATTTATTATTTATTTAATACTTATTATTTTTTATTAATAATTATTACTTGTTATTTTTTTCATTTTTATTAATTAATATTTTTTACATATTTATTTTATATTGATTTATTATTTCCTACTAATTTATAATTAGTTTATTATTTATTTATTATTGATATATTTAAAAAAAATTACATATTATTCTTTATTTATTATTATATTACTATTTATTATTAGTTTATTATTTATTACTAATTTATTGTTTATTATTATTTTAGTATTAATTTTTTAATTTTCTTATTAATGAATTATTTATTATTTATTTATTATTTATTATATTGTTTTAATATTTTTTTATTTACTATTTACCATTTATTTATTAATTATTTTTAATTTATTTATAATTTAATTATTATTTGTTTACTGTGTATTAATAATATATTGATTTATTATTTATTTACTACTGATTTAATATATATTAACTTGTTTATTTCTTTCTAATTTATTCTTTTATAATTAATTTCTAATTAAAATATTCTTTATTATTCATTTACTATCTATTTATTATATATTCATTAACTAGTTGTTATTTTATATTTATTATTAAATAATTAATTTTTTTATAATTTAATTATAATACGTTGATTTGGTATTGATTATTAATTTATTATTAATTAATTTCTTTTTATTAATTATTCATTATTCATTTATAATTTATAATTTTTGACTTAATAAATTATTTTTATTAATTAATTTATTATTTTTATTGTTTATTATTTGTTTATTAATTTCCTATTTATTTATTACTTATTAATTATTAATTATTAATTATTATTGTATTATTTATATATTTATTACTTATTATTCACTATTTATTACATATAATATAATAATTGATATTTCTTGGTTATTTTTTAATTATTTATTAATTATTAATTTTTTCCTATTTATTTCTTATTTATTATTTGTTTTTTATAATTTACTACAATTAATAATATTCATTAATATTATTATTTATATATACACATTTATATATACATATTTATATGTACTTGTGTGTGTGTGTTAAATTCATCTTACCCACCTCATGGAGAGTTTGTGGGAGTGGTAAAGTATTTGCCAAAAAACCAAGAGGGAAAAGACTAAATTCTAAAACAACATATATACATAGTGAATTTATTCATGATGTTCACAACATATTCATGCATGTACAGATAAATAAATAAAAAATAAAAAATCACAATAATAAGTAGTAATAATAAAAAATAAAAAATTAGTAATTAATTAATTATTTAATTTATAAAAAAAGTAGAAAATAATATGTACTAATGTTTTATTTATTTATTTGTGTAAAAAATTAAAATTAAAAAATAATCAATTTTTATTTAGTGGTTGTTCAAATAATCACTATGAAACCACAGGAAAACGATCTTTAATGGATCTAAAAACTACTGCAAAATATTTCTGTGACAGTGCATTATGTGGCGGTTTGAAAAACCAAAACAAAATGATTTAGTGACGGTTCAAACTACCATTAAACATCATAAAACCTCCTTCTAAATGGTCCTTTTGATGTAGTTTTTGGATTGTAAACAATTATCCTTTATATTTTTTAGTCTTTTTTTATCTTTTAGTCTTTGTTGGATTCCATCATAATTTGAATTATGTTTCCAAAGATTTTTTTAATTCTAAATTGTTTTTAAAGGATTATTTTTTAAAATTATATATATATGATCCAATGGTCTGGTTTGAATTTTATTAATGCTTTCCTTTATATATATGGCACCCTTAGTTACACACCCCATTGTATGATGGTTTGTGTAAACTTGTAGATTATGTTACAATAATTAGTTTATTTTTGTATACATGTATATGTGAAAGGGTATAATTCATGAAAGTGTGTTAGAGGTGAGATGATAAATTATTTTAGAGATCTATATTATTGTTACACTAGTTTCGATTACGCATTGGCTATCATCCCTTGGGTGTGGTCTCTTGCTATCTTGGGTAGTTCTCCTAATGAGGCTAGTTAAAAGTATGTTGAGAGGTAATTTTGTTAAGATCACATTATATTTCATTAATTGGTTCCACATGAAAATGTCTTAGACTATCACACATAATGACCAAGTGATTTTTCAATTATTCTTATTCAATTTTATGATGATACTATCTTGATGATCCGCTTTCAACACCTCATTTATTTTCTCTTTTTCTCCTTTTGATTCCATGGTATTACATGTATCACTACTGTTTCACTTAGAATATATTTCTTTGAGATAATGCTAATGGCACAATTATATTATTTCTCTTTTGGGGTTTATTTGACAATTCAACTTGTTCCAAAATATTTGATTTAAAATAAAGATTTTATAAGAGATTTTTTTTGTTTTATCTCCATATGTTCAAAATCATTTTCCATGTTTCCATTGTGTTCTCTTTTATAAAATGATTTCTTATTTTTTCTATTTGGTTTATATTAAGTGGATAATAATTTCATTGAAATATAAAGGCATGCATATTTTATTTAATATATTCCCTTGTATGAAAAAATTATTTTATATGTATAGGCCATGCTATATTTTTGAAATTACTTATAAAATTAATTGAATAAACTCTTTGGTGAAATCCTATTGGGCATGTTTTTCTCACATTAAACAAACAAACCACTCTTTGTATATGACCATTTTGTTTTCAGAATCGTATTCAAGTGATTATCTCATGTTAGGGATACTTGTAGTTCTGCTGATTGTTTGATGTTTTACAATGTTGATGTGATCTAGTGAAAAAATAAATATAATCATGTGAGGTTTCGAGTTTTTGATTTCTTCCTTGTATCTCATGTATTTTATAATTCATCCAAGATTATATTTTGGTTTTCATCCTATTGATACCAATTATGTATCTCTTATGATGTTTAAATTTATTTTTGGAGTATCGGATCATTATTTATACTATGTCTTGTTTGGTTTTTACCAATTTTCTAAACCTACTTATTTGGTATTCAGGGAAGTCTAACATATAGACACACCATATTAGATTCTCGATATGAGTTTATTACTTGATTATTAATTATTTTTTGGTGAAATCATTCTCACTTGTTTTTTTAATTCCAAAACCCTTTTCATGATCCCTTGATGATCGAGAACACACATCGAACCTTTTGGAAGATCAGTCCTAGTGGCATGGTAGGTTAACCCAGACCAGTTCATTACGTATTACAAATTCAATACCCTTATGTTTTATCATATATACATCCTCAAATAGATTTGAGATAACCATTTCATATTTAACATCTAAATTTAGAGTTAATTTCTATATTGGATTTTATTTTAAAAAATGTGATATTTGTGAATAATATGATTTTTTATGCTAATGGTATGGGATAACTCTATTTATATGTTATAGATTATGGTGAAAAAATAAAATATATAAAAATGAATATATATAAATATATAATTATTTTAAAGGACAGACCATAAATAACTATTTATTGTAATACATTCAAATGTGATGGATCTTAGTGAGGAAAAAAGGAAACATATTAAGTGGAAAAGTAAACTGTTTTTAAAGGGGAGAGCGAAAAGACATAGTCAAAGGAATACAGAAACAAAGTATCACATATAGACATGAGGAATGACTCCAAGTGTGGGTCACACCAGAGAGAACAAAAAAAATAATATTTCATGGGTTTCAACATATCAAGGGGTCACATAAAGCACCACAGTTATGATGTGGGGTATATTTTTATATAGGTTTTGGATCAAAAAAAATTCATGTATTCAGCATGCTAAATGGAATCTCTTTGGACTGTCATCCCTGCACACCAAGGGATTTCATGCCAAAACCATGGAAGCCAATTTCTAGTTTCATGATGATCAAAATAGAATGTTATTCATGGATCAAGATCATGATGGGAATACAATACAGCCAACAAGAACATACATGCATGAGAACTCAATTATTACATGTGACTTAGAACACCCATTGCATGGAGTCCACTGTGATGAACTAGATCTTAAGTAGGTGGTGCTACCTACAATAGTTTTTGAGCGAACCATGAAGAAGGGTATCATAAAAATCAAAACGGTAGCTAAAATTATCATAAAAGATAAGCTTCTGGCTTTTGGGGAAATCAAAATACAAAATATGAAAGGCTAAGGCATAGTACTGCACATAGTTCCAGGAAAAATATTTTTTAGTTTTTTTCTATGGTGTGGGGGGCAGTTTTTAATGGTTTTTTCTCAAAAAATATGTTTTTAAATAACACTACATTAAAAATATAATATTAATATGGAATGGAGGCATCCCCGATGTTTCCTTTCTGTTATCATGAAATGTGGCATCTATGATGCTTCCTTTTCCTCTCATCGACCTAGATTGATGAAATGGAAAATGCGCCATCTGAGATGATGCTTTTCCCCCAACCGCATATAAAACAACCCCAACCCCACCCCCTCTCATCACTCATTTCACACCATATCACTCAAATTCCACTCTCACCCTCTCTTTAAGTTTTTTGGTGTTTCTTCATTTATACACATTGATTTCGGTGGCCTAAAAGGAGTGGTGAATTTTGGGAAGCATCATTTAGAGGTATTTTTATTTTTTTTAAAAGTTATTTATTTATTTAGACATTTATTTTTTATTAATTTTAGATATTTTATTTACTTAGTATTTTAGTTAGATTGATATTTGGTTAGAAATATTAGTTACTATTTTTCAATAAAACTTCATTATTTATTTATGAATTTTGAGTAATGAATTTATAATGAGTAATAGTGATGAATTTTTTATAATTATAAGGTTATTATTTAGTATAAATTAGTAGTATTTAAATATTATCCACATAATTAGGAAATAATATTAACTAGATAATGAATAAATATTACTGAAATAATGATTTAAAAATAATTAACTATTAATTAACTAATCATTAAATAATGTTAAAGTAATGATTACATATTAATTAACTACTTAATATATTAGGATTAAATAATGTTTAGCTAATGATTAGTTAATAATTAACTAATGAAATCATATAATTAACTAATTATTAAATAACTATGAACAAATAATTACTTGATTAATAACTATTAATTAATTAATAATTAACTATAAAGTGACTATATTATATCTATTAATTAAGTAATGATTAACTAGTGTTAATGAATGAGTATGTCATAATTAATTTAGGATTAACTAATTCTTAAATAATGATTATTAAATAATTAAATAATTAATAACATATGGTAAACTATTGATTAATGAATGATTAAGGAATAATTAATGTGGTATTAACTAATTATTATCTTATGATTAACTAATTAATGATATATGTTTAAATAATTAGTAAATAATGATTAACTAAAAATTAATTAATAATTTACTATTATTTGACTATAAATTAGCTATAAATTAAATACTTGATATCTATTAATTAATTAATGATTAACTACTTTTTAGGAAATGATTAAGGAATACTTCATATATGATTAACAAAAGCATAACTAGTGATTAGATAATTATTAACATATGATTGACTAATTACTAATAATTACATAGTGGTTAACTATTAATTATCTATAAAGTAACAAATTGAAATCTTTTAATTAAATAATGATTAACTAGTGATTAAGGAATGATTAACATGTAATTAATATAGAATTAAATGTATTTTAATAATTAGCTAATGATTAACATAGGATTAATGAATTATTAAAAAATAATTAATTAATTAATAATAATTAATTAGATATAACATAACTACATGATATATATTAATTAAGTAATGATTAACTTGTGATTAATGAATGATTAAGGAATAATTATTGAATGATTAATTAATAATTAACTAATGATTAGAAAATGATTAACATATGGTTAACTAGTGATTAGTGAATGATTAAGTAATAATTAATTAATGATTAACAATTAATTAAATACAAATTAACAACTTGATAACTTTAAATTAAGTAATGATTAACTATTGATTAAGGAATAATTATTGTATGATCAAATAATGTTTAACTAATGATTATATAATGATTAAAAATATATTAACTAATGATTAATGAATGATTTATTAATAATTATTTAATCATTAAATATTAATTAGCTATAAATTAACTACTTTAAATCTATTAAATAAGTAATGATTAATTAGTTTTTAAGGAATGATTAAGTTATAATTAATTTATAACTAACTAATGATTAAATAATGATAATTTAATGATTAACATATGATTAAGGATTACTGATTGATTAAATAATAATTAAATAATAATTAATGATTAATTAGTTATGAAGTAACTACTTCATATCTATTAATTAAGTAGTGATTAACAGTGATCAAGGAATGATTAAGGCGTAATTAATATAGGATTAACCAATGATTAGTTAATTATTAGCTAATGATTTAAATATGATTAATTTGAAATTAAATAATTATTAATGAATTATTAACTAATAATTACATAATGATTAACTATTGATAAACTTGGGATTTTAATAGAATTAACATAGGATTAATGTTTAATAAATGGATGACAAAAAGGATTAACTAAAAATACTATTTTTGATTATTCTTTCTTTATTGTATGCTCGGTTGGATACACTTGATGGATATTTTTAATATGATTCAGTGTCACTTTATACACCACTTAATAAACATTTTGGATAATCAAAATTTGTACTACAAAAAATTAATGTCATATTTTACAATATAAGAAGATATGTTAAACTATTGGTAGAGTGAATATTTTGTGGTTATATAATAAATGAAATCCATTTCTAGATATTACAAGTGGATGAATCTCTAGCACAAATAAACCTAGGGTAAAAACCAAAAAACACCATATTTAGCTAGACTTAATTTGAAACTGGTGAATGAAAATAAGTAACATCCTATTACGCTTTCCTAGTATTCCTAAACCCCACTTTTTACCATTATTTGGTTTGGTTTTGTTTATAGGAAAATCAGGTGAGATTTTGATAGTATTGAAAATTTTTGGGCTAGTGCTTAGTGGTGCATGGTTTTTACAAACTGTGTGCCCTCTCATGGAAAACCATGTAAACTTATAAATTTTTGTTTTTCACAGCTTACGCATAGTTTTAAATACCATGTTCACACTTATGAGAAATCACACTACACATTTAAAATAGGTTCATGGTCAAGGAGCATAGTTTGTTCTAACTATGAGGCTCTGCCTATGAAATCATGTGTGGTTTTAATTAATCCAAAAATATAATATTTAAAATACCAAAACATCTCGTTTTTGTGCCTGACATACCTAACAAGAATCCATATGGTTTTTTCTTCCACTGTATCATCCAAGAGGTGATTTTGTACCCTATACACCCTCCTAGAAGGGGATTGAAGTTAGAAAACAATGTTTGATCTTTACTCAGTAGGTTTCCTCTTCTCGGTCTCCATATCCCGTTATCTCTTATTTTCTCCTAATTACTTTTAGATCCCTCTGTGATGTTGGAGGATCTAATACCCATTCTTTTGGAACATAAACTTACAATTTTTACATGGACCTCGTTCTTAATATTCTTCATTGGAAAATCCAACATAGGATTTAGTGTTTTGATGTTTATTGATACCGAGGATGTTTGTTCCATCATGATGCCAAATTTTTATTAACCCTAACTCATTTGATTTAAATTTCATTATTCATTTAAATTATTTTATAGATTTAAATTCATGTTTTTTATATAAATTAATGGTCATTCAATATATTTATTTAAACCTCAATTCCTTTAAATTGGGATTATTAGAAATTTTATTTTTTCAAGTAATTGGGAAATCCCACAATTCTATCGAATTGGGGTGTGATTGAGAAATTAATGAAAATTTGTGGAGATGTAAATTTTTTATTTTAAAGTGGGAAATTGATGGAAATTATTTTAATTAAATTATTGAATTTAATTGTATAAATTTAATTGTTAATTGATTTCAAATTAATATTTATGAAAAAATGGATTAAATTTATTTTGTAGAAATATTTGGGTTTTATATAGAAAAAATGACGTTTTTATTAAAACAAAATTTGGTTTTTAAATGGAAAATTTGAATATTTGAATTGGGAGAATGGGATTTAACTTTATTTTAAGGCTTTTTAAAATAAATTTCCCATCATTAATTTATTTTAGAGAATATTAAATCCTCTATAGATAGTGAGTTATTTGGGACAAACACACTAGGATAGGAATGCCCTAACACTAGAAGGATGTTTTACAACACTAACAGAACACTCTTAAGAACATATTATTCCTTAGTAGAACATAGATGAGTCCTTTTATTCCAGTGTAGAGGGTTTTTATTACACATTTCAGTTATTATCACATGAGTGTGTGAGGATCCCATAACCCAGAACTATTGTACATTTTGGCAGATGGCCATGTTTATCGCTTGTTTGTATATGGTATATAAATGAATGAAAATTTATGTAAAATATTTCACATTCCTTCTAATTTATATAACATTATTTATATTAAATTGTTTGTTTTAAACATTTTTTAATGTATTTCCATCCTTTGAAAAGTATCTCTATCATTTGAAATGTAAATAATGGAATATTTCAATATGCTTTTGAAAATCCAAACCTATTTGTTTTGAAAATTAAAAGCACTTAATTTTTTTAATTATGTGTTGGAGTCATATTATGGAATACTTGGTGAGAACCAACTGGGATTTATCTCACAAAATACATGTGTTTTCTAGTGTTTGTATAATATCTCCTTCTAGGTTAGTTCAAAGGTAAAGAACCAATTCGAGGTGGTTCTAATTGATTATTTTTGGACTTTTTGAGTCGTGTCCCTTAGTTTGTGGGTTTTTTTTTCTTTTTTTGTATTACATTGTTGTTTTACTTTGGGTTATTATAATTAATTGACACTTATCACACTTCCCCTTTTGTATTTTTTTTGTATGCATATTCGATCATTTGTCATAATGTCTATATAGATTATTAAAAAATCATTCCCACTTTCATTTTTTATGATTTTGGGTTCTAGATTCTAACCCATGGGGATTAGGAATGACCGTCAGGCCATGCCAATACTGGCTCGGTTATTAGGGAACCCGGGTACCCAGTATGTCTTGTGAAAAAGTGGTATCAAAGGTGGTTTTTCATTATGGAACCAAAGATATGTGTCTCATACAGACACTAGGGTCACCAACATTAGATCTTCCATATCTATTCCACTCATTATAGTGGAATGAGATCATCATATCCTTATAAAACTACAAAGAAATCATATGCTTCAATTATAAAAGGTTTCTAGCCATATGAATATAGATCAATGCTATTTTAGAAAGTGGAAGAGTCTCAAGAATAATCAGATAGTTGTTCATTAACTGTGATAGAAAAAATCCCTATATCTTCACCATTAGTGACTACATTATTTTATACTGGTCATTCTCATTAGTTTATTTCAACCTGTGTTTTAATATACTAAATCCTTATAAGGATATTTTCTCCTATGTAATGGGTATTACTACTCCCCTTGGTAAGAACATAAAGTGGTATCTTCGTAGTCCCGCTTGTGTTTTCTCTCTTTCAGATGTTGAGCTTCTATGGATATTTCTGGTTCTTGACATGAAATGTCTTGATTTCATTTCTAGGATGAATTGGATCACTTCCAATAGAATCCCATATTGATTTTATCTTTAACCATTCTCCTTCACAACACTCGATGGTGTGTTTTGTTTCTTCCAATGATAATGGTACCCATGGTTGAATAGAGACAGACCTTATTATCTAGAGCTTGGGAGGGTGATATACATGTTTTCTTTTGATCTATGGTGATAAAACTTGAGCGGTTATCTCCCTCCAACATTGGTCGAGTTAACTGATCTGTTTCCTTATGACTTCTCTGGTTTTCCACCATGAAGCAAGGTAGAGTTTTATTATGATTTAGTTCCTGGTACTCAACCAATTTCTATTCCCTCTTATAAAAAAGTTATAGTTCAAAAGAAATAGTTGAAGATTTAGTTGGATGTTATTCTAGAAAAAGTCTTTATGAACCCATGTGTGTCAACTTGGGTGGCACCGATTCTATTTTATAAGAAATTTGATTGTTCTCTTCACTTTTGGGTTGATTCCAAAAAAATAAAAAGAGTTGTGGTAAAGAGAAATTATTTATTACCATAGATTGATGATCTGTGTTACCATTATAAATGGTAAATTTGGTTCTCAAAGATTGACCATTGGTCTTGATAGCATTAGTTTAGGATTAAAGTGTTCAGTGTTCACAAAACTAACTGTTATAGAAGGAACGTTCATTATGAATACCTTTTCATTTAACTTGGTATAACCAATTCTCTTACAGTTGTTTTGGATTTGATGAATAGTATTTTCCATGATTATCTTTATACCATTGTGGTAGTCTTTAAGAGTGAAATCCTCATTTACTCTATCTCCAAGGAGGAACAAGTGATTCATTGGGGAGAAGTTCTATAATTATTGATAAATAACTGACCTTATGTTAGGTCTTAGAAATTTGATTTATGTATTTAAACAGAAATAGAATAGGGAGATGTTGTGTTAGAACATGGAATATTAGTGGATCCTTAGAAGGTGATGGATATTACGACATGGTCATAGATGTGATTTTTTTGATATTTGGAGATTCTTGGGTCATGTTGGGTATTATTGTCAGTCATTATGGATTTCTCAAAATTGGCTTCTATAACAACTGCTATGACTCATAAGGGAGTAAGTTTACCTAGGATGAAAATTTTAAGAATTCTTTTATTGGGATGAAATGTCTATTGACTACTACGCTGGTGTAGACTCTTTTAGGGGTCGATCATAGAAATATAGTTTTCTGTAATGCATCAGGTTTAGATTTGTACTTTATTCATAGGCATGTTGATCATGCCATTGTGTGTGGCTCTCATCAGCTAAGGACACACGAGAAGAATTATCTGACCCATGACCTTGGAATTTCACCTATGATTCATGCACATAAGATTTGATGGTGTTTCCTTCATAGTAAACGTTTTAAAATGTATTCAAACCACATGAGCTTGAGTTATATCTTCTCTAAATAATATTTGAATCTTCACCAGAGGTGCTGTGTGGAATATCTGAAGCATTTTAATTTTGAAATCGCCTATACCTTGGGGAAAAGGAACATCATCATTGATTATTTTATTTGTAATGTCCAACTCCGGCCATGAAATAATCATCAAATTATATGAACATGGTGGATTTATTTTCACAGTTTTATATTGGAGTCCCTGAATTAAGGGATGAGGTTTCCTTGGCCTTTGTGTAGTTTCCATATTCTCTTATCAAGATAGTTATTCATGATCCATGGCTTGATTACAACTTTTGTAGAATTAGAGACTCTCTTTTTGGTGGGGAGACCATGCCTAATTGGTCATTCACCACTTGGAAATTATATACTAATAGAATCACATTGTTTTATAAATTAGCGATATGGAAAAACTATTGTGGGGGATTTCCATAATTCCTAGTGGGAAGTGCACCTAGGGACCAAAAATATAGTCTATTACATGAATCTTTGATTTTTGTGGCCAGGTATGTGATGGGTATTTTTTGAATTTGTCTCACGTTTTTATATGTTCCAAATGGTGAAGGAAAAGAACCAGAAACTTTTGTTTTTTCTTTAGCCACATACAATACCCAAATAGCTATGGAATGAGATCTCAATGGACATTGTAGTTGGGTTTTTCATACCAAGGGAAATAATAATGTGATATGTGTATTGATATATCTTCGGACAAAATTGGCTCACTTTATACCCATTTGTGATAAAACAAAAGTTAAGGTGTAGGGAAATATCTACATGAATGTGATTGTTCATTTTCACAAACATCTATCTTATATAGTTTATGATACAGATCCACATTTAACTTCCCTCTATTAGAGAGGCCTTCATGCGAAACTTGAATCTTAAGTCTTTTTGATTATTGCACAACCTACGTAGTCTGATGGCCAGACATAAAGAGCTATAAAGTTTTTCAAGGATATTCTTTGATCTTTTGTTCTCAACTTTAGTGGAGGTTGGGATGATAATTTGTGGCTGTTTGTGTTATCATATAGAAATACTTACCAGTTTTTTATTATAATGACTCCTTTTGAGGCCTTTAAGGGTTAGAATTGAAGATATCTATTGTGTTTGTCAAATATTGGTGAACGTTACTTGGTTGGACCAAGCATGGTCAAAGATATGACACAAAATATTTATTTGATTATTCATATAATGTTAACATCATAGTTTCGGTATAAGTCTTATACTGATTTTTATCAATGACATTTCAAATTCTTATTTGGTGACCATGTTTTCTTGAAGATTTCACCCTAGTTGGGTTATCAATAGCTTGGGTGTCAAGGGAAGATTTTTCCTCACTTTGTGGGTCCTTTTGAGTTTATCAAGCATGTGGGTAAAGTTTCTTTTCGTTTATCACTTCCACCACAGATAAAATTGATGAATAACATGTTCCATGTATCACAACTATGAAAGTATGTGTCTGTTATGTCTCATGTTCTTAGATAGAGTGATCTGGTGGTTGAACACAATTTATCCATGACAGTTAGGATAGTTGAATTTGAAACCAAGGTACAATATGGGAATTTGATACATTTTGATCCTCTGTTATGGAAGCATGGTTAAAATAATAATGAGACATTGGAGAGGTAGGCTCTGATGATAGAGAAATTGCCTCATATTTTTGGCATATAAGCTTATTTATAGGCTTTCTACATACAAAAAGTTTCTATAGTGGTAAGTTTATAACATATTGCTATTTTTTTAGGTATTCCTAAACACCTATTTTTACAATTATTTGGTTGGGTTTCAACCAAAATAGTGGGGCATTGCATGGGTTGTACACAGTTTTGAAAACCATGTACCCACTTAGTAGAAACAATGATGCCCATTTAAAACTGGTGTGCGGTCAAGATACAGAGTCTGGTCTAACAGTGAAACTCTACTTAAGAAACAATGTGTGGATTTTAATTTATGGGAAAATATAATTTTAGAATCCCAAAACCATCCATTTATGCTCCTGATATAGCTAGCACAATCCCCTCTAGTTTATTCATCTTTAAGAGAATACGATAGATGATTTTGGACACTCAACACCATCTTGGAAGAGGATTGATGCCTGTTGAACAATGTTCAATCTCCCCCAAGTAGGGTTCCTCTTCCTTTTCTCTATCTCCCACTCTCTTCTATTTTCTCCCTAGGGTTTTGTAGATATCAATGTGATGTTGGAGGGTTTAATACCTTCGATATGGGTTGTTAAACTTAGCTTTTTTCTTGAATACCATTCTCGATATTCTTTTTTGGTGAATCCCATTTAGGGTTTGGTTTTTTGAGATCAATTGATCTAAATGTCCGTTGTTACATCAAAATGTATATTCTTTATTAAACCTAAATTTATTGATTTAAATTCTATTTTTGATTTAAATTCAATTGATATTATAAATTAAATTACATTAAATTGATTTATTAAAAACCCAATTCCATTGAATTTGGGTTTTTTGAGATTTCATTTTGGCATGAAATTATGAAAACCCCCAATTTCATTAAATTGAGGTGTGATTGTGAAATTGATGAAAAATTATGGAGATTTAAATTGTGAAATTCAAGGATCCTCTTTTAGTTAAACTGTGGAATTTAATTTTGGAAATTGAATTTTAAAATTGAATTGTGAATTCATTTTAAATTCTTATTTGGGAAAAAATGTCTTAAAATGGTTTTGGTATAGTTGTTTGGGACTTATCTTCAAAAAAGGTATTATTTTTTATTAAAAACCCTTATTGGGTTTTAAATAGTAAATTGTCATTTCCAAAATGGGATAATGGGCTTTAATTGTATTTTAAGGTTTTTTAAATCAATTTCCCCATCAGTGATTTTATATACAACACATGAAATCCTAGATAATTATTGATCTAAATGGGAAAAATATTCTACGATGGAAATTCCCTTGCAATGGATTGATATTTTACAACAATAAGTAAAAAATAATAATATATTATTCCCCAATAATACAAAGTTGATTCATCTCATGCTAGTGACAATGGAAGTTTGTACTCATTGCAGTTATTATCGTATGAGTGTGTGAAGAACCCATAACCTGGAACTATCCTACCTCTTGTAATTTGACCATGTTTCTCGCTTGATTATATATGAGATAAAAATTTATGTTAGTGATTTTAAATTGTTTTATAATCCCCTTGATTTATATAAACTATATTATATAAAAGATTTTATTTTATCCATTTTCTTAATGTATATCCCTAATTTAAAAATTATATCCATCATTTTAAATGTAACGCATAACTTGTTGGAATATTATTTTAAAATGCTAAAACTAGTAGTTTTGAAAATAGAAATATATTTATTTGGATAATTAAATGTTGGAATCTTATTATAGAATCCTTGGAGATACCTTACTAGTCTTTAAGATCACTAGGGACCTATTCTTTCAGGTGTTTGTAGATTATCTCCTTCAAGGATTGCGTAGGGGTAAAGTACTAGTTAGATATTGTTCTAGCTATTAATCAGAGGACCTGGTGAGGTGCATTCATTGAGATATGGGATTTTTTCCTGATATTCTGGTACTTTTCTATAATACTTTAGTTTATTATTCATGTTTAATATCTAGTACACTTATCCATGCGGGGTTTCATTTTTATAAATATTAAATCAGTTTCCTTTATTATATAAATGCTTGTGGAAAAATAATTCCCACTTTCTTGTTATAATATGCATGGTGAAAGTCTCCAACCAGTAGGGATCAAAAACACCCTTTAGGCCATGTTAGTGTCCACTCAGTTTTCAGGGTACCATGGCACCCAGGCTAGTTTGTGACAATATGGGACATGTGGCACATCCGGTTTGACAATCCCAGGGGATATTCTTTACATGATTCATATTTTATACACCACTAAACATATCTTGGGGAAGATTAAAAATTCTAATGTGAAACATTGGTTTTGTCATTTAGGATATAAGAATAAATCCTAAAATGTCTATATAATAAATATTATGTGGTTACCTATGACATAAAATCATTGTCGAGATACAATATTTTATTGTGGATCTAACACATATATACCAATAGGTAATACCCAAAAATGCTACATTGAGCTAGACTTGATCAGGAATTGGTGCAAGACAATGTGCCTTGTGAAAAACCTTCTTTGATACTTCTGTAGGATATGCTTTATATAATTAATTTTTATTTATAAACTACATAATATACCATTAGTAATATTTAAAATTTTACCAAGAATAATTATTATCCTCTATTAGGATATAATAGAACGTTCTAAAATTTTAACATAATAAATACTGTAGGGTTATCCCTCATTTTCAATGTTATTTATATTATTCAAATCTTAATCAAAAATGTTTTTTCAATATAGAATCATGTTTTCCTATTTCTACTTCAATGGGGAGGTTATTTAATGTGTAAGGAGATTATTACAGTACACAACAAACAATAATGATTTGGACATCTAATTGTGTAACCCAATGAAAACGTTATGAATTCATGGTTCTTTAAATTTGGGACTTGATCAAGAGATCCATACTATTATCTATAAACATTTTCAATTCCTAACTACTCTATGGAATCTATCTTCTTCATTAGTGTTTGATGATCGTCGAGTCCAAGAAATAACTTTCTTTTCCCAAGGGTAATATGGTTCCATGATGGAGTTTAATGATGAGTTTTCTAATGTATAACAATGATAGAAAATTTTAATAAGATTTAGACATACAGAAGTGGTTGAAGAAGTTTAATCACAGTAAAATGAGGCAATTCCCCGTGACCTGGAAGAATAAAACCTAGATAATCATAATGATATATATCTAAATCCTTTTTCCGAAGAGGAATTTCATAATTATGGAATAAAGTCACACAATAATGATGATAAGGATAAAACTACTGAATTTTAGAAGAAAATATATAGAAATAAAATATTTTTATAGTATTCTAGACCTATAATAAATCATCAACCACACTTTTCATCTAAGTCAAATGTAGTGGAACATTTTTCTAAATTCTTCTCGAATTTTATCTCACCTACAACTAAGTTTCTTGGAGTATTAAAGGATATGATTAGTGAGCTGGATAAAAAATTATATGTTGGAAGAGATTTTCCATGTAAAGTTTCATTGAAATCATACAAAAAAGATTTCATATTGAGACACACTGTATATATTTCATTCAATAATCTACACTAAAAATATATATCATATGGTGTGATAAATATGGGGATTATTATAGATTCTTCTTGAGGTTGATTCCTCACATTGCATTTTGAGGTTGGGGAATTTTGAAGATTTAGGCATATCATGCTTCTGTTCATCCAAACCTGACACAAAATCATAGTTCATTCGAAGTTTAGTTTCTATTATCAATTATCATGGAGATTATTAGGGCCTCCCATGATGTACTTGTATCCCTTATGAAAGAGAGTATACAATAAACTTTAATTTATAATATTTCCTATAATAATGCATGGGTTGGAAAAATGAAGGAAATTTTGAAGGTCTATAGTGTTTGGGATGACTCATATTGGTTTCTTCCATATTTCAAGCCATAGTAAGAAATAATGACCATGATGAATTCAATTTTGATAAGAATGAACTTTTTCATCAAGATAAATGACTTGATCTATCTGATGTAAAATTTCATCTGTTGATCTAGGAATTCATCTCTTTTATATCATTTTTTCAATTTTTCTAATAGTTTTAAAATATTTAAAAATTGTTTCTAAATGAAAAATACACAGGTTTATTATTTATTACGGTAACCCAAGATATATACCATTCACAACTACTAATTTCATTTTCCATTGTGGATAATGAAAATTAATAATCAGGGAGTTAGTTTTTTTCATGTAGTAGCAATAATTTCACCTGATTTTGGGGTCTCTGTTTTGAATTTATTCATCATTAGGAAATCAACGAGGCAATAAATACCGTATTACATCAAAAACATTACTAGAACCATGAAAAAAATATTCTATTGTGGACCAATGAAAAAAGAAATCATGAGGCTTTTTATACAATATTTTTATTAATATTTATTATTTCAATGTTATGACAAAATTTATTTATGTGACATATAATCACTTCTATATAGAATTTATGCTAGATCAATGAAGATTGTGACAATGTTTCAAAGAAATATATAGGTTAAATTAGGGAATTTATGATAAAATGATGCATATTCAAAAATAAAAATAGGTATTTGAATATGATGGGGGGAGTTAAAGAAACAAGACCACAAACATTGTGGAGTGTATCAATGGAAGATTCAAGGAATTCACAAGTTACCTATAATTATCCTATTTCATGAGAAATTTTATCATTTTTGTGAAGTAATTCGTTAATATAAAAAAACCACTAATGGGATTGAAAATGGGATGCAGTACGGAATACATTTTCAATGAGATATTTGAAATAATATTGAAGAATATTTATCTTAAATAGTGCCCCATTTTTTGGGATAAGACTCTTGATTTAATGTTCCATAGTTTATGATCCCCATCATAAATAGAATTTGTTGAGTCTTGCTGGTATTACTAGAAGTGAGGCAATTCCAATGTATGATTTTTTAGGTGTTACCCATTCCATGTGCATACACCATCGCAGTTTGTGCCTCTGTGAACATATCGTGGGAAGCATATGTTTATCCAGTGTATTAGATAGAAACCATTTCTAAATTCTTTGTTGAAGCCTGGATTCCTATTAGAGAGTTTCTATATATCCCAATAACCTATGGCCAACCTATATTGTTACCCGACATCAAAATCTTGTGATAGTGAGGGAGATTATATTCTAGAAGAATATGGAATGAGATGGATTGGCCTCAAAAACAAGGGAAATGTTTGAGATACATCATATGTCATCAGGAATGTCATAATAGGAAAGGATTCCGTAGCATTTTTTGATAGATTTGATACTCTCACCTATAATTATGTGTTGTCTCAAATGTAAACTTTTCATATTATCAATTATAAGGTGTTAATATAAAATCCTTCATTTTTTAGAATTTGATGACATTTCGGTATAATTTTAAAATCAAATAATAATAATACATTCATATTCACATTTCAAAGAATATGAAAACTACATTTGAGATAACATTAAAGAATAATCGAACTATATATAGCTACACCATAAAGCAATCATGTGATAAAATTCTCATGAAATATAAAATCATGGAAAAATTATATATAAATTAAAAAGAATGGAATTTGGGATTTAACTTATTGGTATATTTTCTAGATGTCAGATAAAGCCTCAATAAATAAATTGGGTCCAATTAATATAACATATGCCTGCACAAATATATTTCTAAATTAAATCCCATTTATCACCATGAATATACTCTAACAAGAATAGAGGAAAAACTAGTCACCTTCGAAAAATGATATTGGGAAAATGAAATATATAAATTCCCAAGAAGGGAACAGGAAGGGTGTGAGGAATGAATCCCAATATGACACCAGAATTAATATATTTGACACATTTATCCATGAAAAATGATAAACTTGTTTGAATAAAAATTAAAAACAAAACCACATGAATATAAACAAACATCAAGTAACACATTAACATCCATTTTTTTCTTTTATAAAAATGGTTTTCTAAAATAATTAAAAAACATAGATCAAGTAAAAAATCAAGGCCATAAGGGAAAAAGAAATTTTGTTAATCAAGCATGCCCAATTTCATAAAACTATATTTCAAAATAATACCATATCTTAAACCTCTTAATAAATATTATTTGAAAAACAGTAATACACACCCTTTAATTTGGGTTAGAAACACTTTATAAAACAATGGGAATAAACATGTCATGTCTTACATTCTATCATTTATAAAATTCATCTACACATAATATTATATTAATATTTTTCACTAAATACATATTTCATTTTTATACATAGATAAGGAGGATACTATGATACTCATAGAGAAGTATTGAAATTTTTCATGTGATGTGCTAGAGGGTCAGGAAGTTTTTTTGTATCAGGTTGTGTAGAGTACACCATTATCATCATATTCTGCCTCGAGCTACCATTATACCATACCTATGACATGATACTTTCTATGGAATTATTTTGTCTTATTTTATATGTGTTGACCAATGCCTCATTTCTACTCTACCTAATATATAGAAACAAGAGATAGAAAAATTCTACTTGTCAACAGGAGAGATGACTATCACCCTGGAGTTTCAGAATGTTATTCTCAGTCTTCCTATCGTGGGGTGGCTATTACTGGACCCAACCATGGGGACTATCCTGGTCTCATAAAATGATTTCTAGTCATAGCAGTTTTGGTGATGATGACGCTATAGATGGTGGTTCGATATATACGAGTTGTCCCGAGATACCCTTCGCACAGTTAATCACTGATGTTGATGATCATACTATCAAGTGTCACGTCTATGCATATATTTAGAAACATAATGGAGGGACACTATGCACTAATCAATCTATTCTTCATGTTCACATGATGAATCTAGAGCTACTAGAGGATTTGGATTTGGTCAGAATATATTATTGGGTATCTACATGCTTTCCATACTCTTAAAGATATCATAGCATGGCATACTAATCATATCAAAAAAATATCAGGGGATGCTTCATCCTTATTTATATGTGGGAATGGGAGTACATCCCACCCATCTCCCCTATTGTATATAGTACAAAACTTCTTATATATGTATTCCATGATGATATATGTGGGCACTGATATGATCACTCATCATTATTGTTTTTATGCTATAATGAGTTATTAAATTTAATTTCTTATTATTTGTCACATTCTATGTTCTATGTTATAAGTGGGTTTCAGAAAACAAATATTTCAAGATGTTGAGACACAAATTATGTGAATACATTCTCATGTGGGATTGTATAGTACCCACTGATGTACGTATGGATAGTCTTTAGTTGACTAATCATTTTTAGAATATTATATTTATTTAGTAATACTTTTTTAACAAATTTCTTTTGTCATTTCAGATTGCATGGATTCTATATTGGGATCTATTAGACCAGGTGCTCATATACTGCCCTAATGGGATTCACAATTCCATGTTAGTAGCGACTCTAATTCACTTTCATATCATTGAGTGATGCAAACTTGATAGATTCATGTTCCCATTTGGATTCTTTTCAGCGTATTACATTTTCTCCTAGACAGTCAGGAATGATTCATTTCGTAAATCTCATAAAGAGGCAGGATGTCGACTAACACTGAAAGAATGAAAAGTATCAGGACCTCTAGAATAGAGGAGTGTAATTTCATGTCAAGGTCATGCACACTACTAAATTGGTTCAAGAAGATAAGATAAAGTACAATCCACAGTATAGAATGAAGTCTATACTATATCATACTCCACATAGAAGAGGTATCTAAGATCAGGAAATTTTAAAAATTTACATTAGGGTTTTTTAATTCATTTTGAATCTATTTATAGCATACTCGACTATATAATATTATCTACATGTCTGATCTAGTGGTGGAACATATTTTTTTATAGTCTAGATACCATGATGAAGTGAAGCGGATGATTTTAGGAGATTAAATTTAACACAATAGAATCTTTTATCTTCCACCCCAGTAAGATGTCGTTAATGCCCAAGGAGAAGAAGTTTCTGCTCATGAACATCTTCCAACGTCTTCTGATGTTGAGGATCCAAGATGATAGAGGTGTAGAACATTTCATGTATCATGTGGTGCCTCACCTATTCCATAGGAAAAAGTCATCCCTATAGCAGTTCAGCCTCATCCGATCATGGATCTGCATCTCCAGGCATGAGATCTATTTGTATTGTTAGGATATCCATTGTTTTCTTTGAGGATAACTGATCGCTGCTTTTATCAGGGGTTATTTCTCTGGCTTGAACCTTTCATGAATGATCCTTCATAGAATTTATGGATCCCCCATGATATGATGGTAGGTACTTCTAGTTACATGGAGTCAAAAGGATCAGGAGAACATGACAACATCCAACTGACACCTCCTCCTGATGAGTCACAATAAGTGCACCGGACACCAGATTGTGGGATGAGACCTCATCATAGACAGTGATTGTACTCATTTATTTAAATGTTTTATATTTACATAAAGTATTTGAAAAAATAATGTATTTTATCCTCTATATGACTGAATATCAATTAAAATGATGAAATTATTTTTGTTGTCAACTATTTTTACATGTTTATTCACTATTTTCAATTTTCAATTATATCTTACTAATAGTTTATAATTTATAAGATTTCAAACTTTGCTAAATTAAACATAAGAAAACATTATAAATATCAATTAGTAAACTTTAAAATATTATAATATATAAACTATAAAAAATCTATAGAGAACATAAAACATATCCTAAAAATATAAATATTTGTTAAAAATAAAAAATGAATCAACATAATAAACAAAATAAAATTTACAAGTCACAAATATTATGGATAAAAAATATAGTATTTAAACACTAAAAAATAAATTCACAAAAAATATAGTATAATTAAATTCAAAATGAAATTTAGAACATTGAATAAAATTATAACAATAAATTGAAAATAAATGGAATGAAGAAAATTATAGATAAAAATGTGATGGTTTAAAATAACAATATATTGTGCCACTAAAATTTCTATTCATTAATTTTTTTTCAATACTGGTTATTTTAAATATTTTTTATATCATCAATAAGTGTAACAAAATTGATTTAAATTGTATTCCTACTTTATTATTTATATAGTTTGAAAGCCACCAAATTGAAACATTATCATTTTTCACATAGGTGACATTTAATTTGTATAAATTATAAAATTTAAATACAATATAAATGATATTTGAAAGAAAATAACACAACATATATAACATAATATAAAATAAAAAATGATAAATATAAAAAACATAAGCTAATTTACAAGTCACAAAATTTATTTCTTGAAAACATAAAATTTTAACTTTAAAATGATAATGGACAGAACTCTATTAAATTAAACACAATATATATATATATATCAAAATATAAAAACATATTTATTTTTTATTATTTAATTTTTTTATAATAAATTAATAATATTGTCTTCGCCCTTTCTGTCAATGGACTAGAACCCAAAGGCAGAATGGTTGATGCTGCATTTCTGCATTAGAATTAAATAAAATTCTGTTATTATTTAATTAAATATTTTTAAAGGAAAAATGAATATAAAACATAAATTTGGAGTAGTTTACAAGGGAATGTCAAATATTTTTTTCACTTGAAATAGGGAATACCACCATATAGCACATAAGAAATGTTTTTTCTATTGAAATTACTTTTAGAATTTAAATACTTATCACACCGATCGAATAGATGATTGACTGATATTTTTACAAGATAATTTAAAGGACAACCTGGACATATTTTTAGGGATAATTAATGAAACAATGACTATGGTAAAATATATTTGGTCCACTTGGGAGATTTTTCTAATGATTCAGCTCGGTAAAAGTTTATAGAGTGGGTATTTATTTATTTTCATATACATTTCCTATTGATGTAATTATTAATATTTTTATCCATTTAATTCAATTGTATTTTACTTATCTATTATATTCTCGCTTCTATGGTGTATGGTGTATGTATTTTAAAACATCACTTGAGGTTGGTTGTCTATGCACAAAAAGGAAAGTGGAATTTCTTAAATGGGGTGTGTACAAACATGTTTCGATTCATGGGATAATCTTTTTTGATGGTATTTTATATGCTCACATGTTTATGTTGTTATTTATTAGACCACTAACCTAGTTTATTTCATAATGAATGAAACCTACCCTAATAGGGTTAATTAATTAGTGAACACATATTTGGATTATTCTCCTTCTTTGATGATTAAATCTTAATGTGATTAAATTATTATAATTCATCTTGACATGGGGAGTTGAGAAGTGAAATTAGTTTTGATAATAATTTTGAATATTATTTCAATTAAATTAATGGTTGTGTGGCTAGTAGATTTGATTATCTTACATGTATATTGGGGTAAAGACATTTATAAGAAACTAATATTTTATGGAAACATTCTTATTTTTATCATTTTTATACGATTTAAATTTTTTTCTATAAGTATTTTTTTTAAATTTTAATTTTGTTAAATTCCATTTCATGGTACAAACAATATAATTATGACCTAACACTTACCCAAGAATCATTTTTTGGCTTCCTCCTTCATTGTGGGATTGATATCATACCTCTATTATTCTATATTTCAATAGTTACTGTTAGTTTTGGAGCTATTATAAATTTTAAAAATTTTGAATCCTTGCATAAGTAATGATATCATTAGGACCTATCATGCTTTTGGAGTCATCTCCAGGGACTAGTAGAAAATAGTTAAAACTATATGCTGATTAAATAGGTAAAATTTTTTCTTTTCCCCATTTCAATTTACTAATTTTTGTTTCTATTTTTTTATTTTACTAGTGTGTTTTTTCATAGTGGTGTAGAAAATAGAAAATATAGTGAAAGGGTATTATTATAAATTACAATTAGAGATAACTAAGTACTCAGATGATTCTTCTATGTGGGAAGAAATAAATTCCAATGGGTAGTCATAATAATGATAATAATGAGATACATTGTATTCTTGTTGATATAACAAAGGCCATAAACAGTAATGGAGTGATGTTAGCGATGGATCGAGAAGATATGACCGACGACATATACAAAAATATTAACACATTGGATTTTTTGGTGATTAAATTGTTTTTAAATTTTAATTTATAGAAGGAATAAGTGAAGGGGAAGGAGAAGGTGGAATTAAAAAATAGTTCAAAAAATTAAAGTATATGGGTAAGAAATGAGGATGGGGATAATTGGTGTAATGACATCGATGAAATATTAAATATAAATTAAACTTAAAATCTTAAAGAAGAATAAAATCCATCCCTATTCTAATCACATGAATGAGAATAAGATGAAGAAGGAGAAAAAGGAGGATAAGCATCCCTATAGTTATTAAAACTAGAAGAAATGTGGAAAATAATGGAATTAATCAATGAAATGGTGGAAAATAAATAAGATAAGTCTAATAAGGAAGATATACCCATAAGTGAAAGAGGTAAATAAAAGGAAGAGGTTGAGAAGGAATCCTTAGAGCTTGATGAATTGTTAAAATAATAAGAAACATTAACACTTGAAGGATATGACATCGCTGATGAAATACCTCAATAAATTAGATAATTTTAGTGTTAAAGGGCTAATAAAATTCCCAATTTTATTATATCATTATATGTGTAAAATAAAATTGAATCATTATTGTAATAATATAAGACGATTTCAGGTATTTCTTACAAGAACTAACTTATAGTTCTTGATGAAGAAGGTGTGGAAATATCTATCATTCAAATCTAAAACAAAAAAACATGATGAAGAAAATAAAAAAATATTAAATAATTGAAGTGATCAGGATATACCTACAAACCATAGTAAAAAAGAATAATCACTATCACCGTCAAAAGATATGAAGGGAATTGAAGTTAAACAAATTAATTTTATATTTAAAACAATGGAAGTAATGATATGTATTAGATGATTCAATCTAAAAATCCTGCAATATTTTGATTTATTTATTATTTATTTGAAATTTTTCAAAACTTTTGACTACATAATAAATATAAAATGGAAAATAAGAATATGATGAACACTAGGTGATTAGAATTCAAATTTAGTCTTAAACCAAGACCAAGTAACTTGGTACCATTCTCTAATTACAAGATTATATGATAAATATATAGCTTAAAGACCATAAAACATTAACTTATAAGAGGATACCTATCTTTTTAATTTCTTTATAATTCTTAGTTTTAGAAAATTATTTTTGGTTGGAACACTCCTCATGGTTGATCCTTTTATCATTTTGAGTTAATGTGGGATGTAAATTTTGAATTTCCCATAACTATTTTGGTTTTTTGGTTACCAAGATGAAGTGGATGATAATAAGGAAGAAGTAAAAAAATAACGAACTACATGACATTGGCATATTTTTTTTATCATTTAAGAATTTTACCCTCCCAATTATTCAGCCCATATTTTATAAAAGAAGTTAAATTTTTTCATTAGCTTAAATGAATTAAAATCACCAAAAAATTCTTGAACTTTTGTGTATCAAACTCACTGACCTAGGAGGCATCAACACTTTGGAGGAATATCTCAACTTGTTCAAAAACTTAATGCATCTTGATCATAAATGTTAGAGATATAGGTTTAAATTTATACAATACACATTTACACATTAATTTATAGTTTCTTAAAAATAATTTCAACTCTGATTTCTAATATTGATATTGATACTTGGAAGATTTTATGTAGTAAAACAATTATTCAGTATCATTCACTAATGTAATTAACCAAAACTATATTTTTCTCCATCATGAGAGGGTTAAAAACATATTTTCAAATATTCTTTCTTAGAACCTATTTCTTCAGTGAACTCTCGGTGTGAACAACTGGTAGAATTTTTATATTAGTCTTATTGAAGCTTGATGATTTTAATCCACATTAAAATGATTCAGGCCACTGATTTAATTGTTGTGATCCCATCATAACTTGTTGCATTAAATACATTTCATACAAAAAATCCCCATATAAACCATATAATTACATATAAGAATACACATAACAAGCCCATGTATCCTTTATACCATTATACATTAAGTTGAACTATTTGATTTTTCATTTTAAATTTAAAGAGTGAGTTACGTGTTTCATGGAACAATTAGGTGAGGATGACATTAATGAGTTTGGGAGAGTACCTTGGTTATTTAGAGAAGGGGTTCACAATATTTGTGATTATTATTAAATGTAATTCTATATATTTTGACAAAAATAAGAGAATAAAAAAATATTAAAAAATAAATTAAGGGGAAAGAGGGAATACAAGATACCTTGTCTTGGATATTAGCTAGAAAATTCTCCTCATTTCATTTGAAAACTATTACAACTAGTGTTAGTAGGAGATTAATGGTGAGGATTTTGGTGCTAGTTATATTTCCATCCAAAGTATGGGAATTTTTCTTATACACATTTCCCTAATAAAATTAGAGGGGAAACTATTAGAGAGAAAGCAAGGATTCCATTATTTTTTCATGTTATATTTTAAATATGATTTGTAATAAATACAAAAATGATTTTAATGTTTTCAGTTTAAGGGTATTTGAAAGAGGGATTCATTTCATTTAGATTACATGAATATTATTCATTATGATTTAAGAATACCACACTCTTTTCTTATACTTTGATTTTAATTTTTATACTGTAACTCACCAACATTGAGCCTAGAATACATTAGAACTAAAAATGAAGAGTCCATGTTATTTTTTTGGATTCATTTTTGTGTGGAGATATTAAATTATTACAAGATAATGGAATGAGGAGATTTATTTAGATATTGGTCACAAATTCATATGAAATAATTTTAATTGATATGGGAAATTTTGTTTTGGTGAGAAAAATCATAAATGAAGTGAATATAAATGATTGGGTGAATTTTATAGGAGGAAAGGGTTGAATGTCCTTATGTATGAGTTATTTATAAATCATCATTTGGGAATTATTTATTGAATATGTTTTGTGATCTGAGAATCCTCATTTATAACATGTCATATATGAATAGAATAATTTCATTACTACCCTTATTGATGAATAGAAACATTGAAATTTTAATTCAATATTATTTTGAGAATGAGAAAATGTTTACGTGTTGGGAAAGATGATATCTCTATTTCATATATAAACTTTTTTTGGTTTTTAAATATTTTTTTCGGACATTGTTGAGGAAAAGAGATATTCCTTTGTAATTTGATTATATTTTTTAGGTTAATGGTAGGGAAAATTAGGTTCAAATGTGATGGATTTTAGTGGAAAAAAGAAAATATATTAATGGAAAAAATATAAATTTATAATAAAGGTGATCCATAAAGACTCTTCCAATGGAAAACAATCAAATGTGATGGATTTTGGTGAAAAAATAAAATATTTTAAAAGTAAAAAAATAAAAAATGTTTTCAAAAGGGGTAACTTAAATACTTGACCATAGTAATATAGAAAAAAAGAATTGTATATAAGAGTCCATGAGTTCCCCAATCATTGATCCTTGATAGGTATGTGACAAGGTACCTAATAAGAGGCAAGCTAGAGAGAAAAATGGTTGATGTTTCATGAGATTCAGATAATAAACCACCATCTCACTACTATATATAGGGGTAAAGACTGCACTTGAAATAGCTATTTTCAATGCTTTAATTCATAGAAAATCTAAGATTTCTAAAAATCGATCAAACATTATCATCCATAAAAAATGAACTGATATATATCACCTTTTCATTGCTTAAATAAAGAAACAGTAAAGGTTTCCATTATCAGCTCTTTATATTATCACTGATAAAGGTAACCCCTATCATCGCTTTATTTATAATAGATAAATGAGGGCTTTATTAGTGATTTTTTAGTGCTGATAAAGGATATTCCAGCAACTATAAAGCTACAAGACAAACAGAAATCCCTAGATTACAAAAGTATAGAAAAATAAGATTAAATATTGTAATCAAACAAAATTGGAAGAAAAATATTACCATACGTCATTATTTCAGTTCCAATTTTATATTAAAAAAATTAATACAAAATTTTTACATTGATATTCTATTTTTAATTAATCAAAAAAATTACAACCAAAAATACCCAAACAAAAATCTTATAGAAATATTTTTCTAACGATCAACTTCAATACAGAAGATTGTCCCAACAATAAAACCAATTATTATTTAGGAAACAACATATAGTAAAATTTAATGTTTAATAATCCACGTATAATAAATTATATTGTTAATTACAAAATATGTTAATATTGTTATTAGTTATTCTATTAATTATATTATTTGTGATTATATTGTAAATTATATTATTCAAATATTAATTATACTATTAATTAATAATTATATTATGAAATGTTAATTACATTGTTAATTGATAATCTATACATATAGTATTATTAATTACTGAATATATTTATGATATTATCAATTATTAATTATCTTAATTACATAAATAGTGGTTAATAATTATATAGTTAATTACTAATTTTTTAATTGAATTATTAATTATTAATTCTATTATTAACTCAATTATTATTTATTTGTTATATTAATTATTTTTTTTAGTTACTAATATATTAATTACATTAATTACATTATTAGTTTTTATAGTTAGCACACCAGATGTGAATGTGGTACACTCCTTCTATCAAGTGTCTCTCTTCACACCTCTGGAGACTCCTTTGGCGGAAAATGGAATATTGTCTTAAGGTTTAAAAATAAATTTTTTCCTGTTTTTTTATTGTAATGCTTTTTTTAGACTAAAATTATACTTTCATATTTAATACAGACACATTGAGGCATACCGGCCACATCATGTGTTAAATTGACCTGTAATTGATTCCAACACACCAAAAATGAATTATGTGTAATTTTCAAAAATATTAATGATAATAATAGCTATGTTTCTTGTTTTTGGCTCTGTGACATGTATTTTAAACAAAAATGACACTTTAATATTGAAACATGAACATTGAGTTATAATAGTTACGTTATGTGTATGCTTGATGTCTGGTATATTCCTATACATCATAAATGAAATTGTAAACATTTTCATAATGTATCAATAAAACAAAAGCTTTTTTCTTTTGTTCTTGCTATTTGATGCATGTTTTATTTTAGAATGACATTTTTAATGTGATAACACACAATTTGAAACAAATCAACTATATCCTATCACATTTTGATGTGTGGTCACTTCTTACACATCAAAAAATAATTATGGGTCATTTTTTATAAAATATCAAGAAAATATGGATTTTTATCAGTTTTAGCTATGTGAATCATGATTTAGTCAAAAATAACACTATTATATTGAAAGCAGGAGCTTTTAGTCCTACTGGCCACACCGTGTGTTAGATTTATACACAATCAATTAATAGAAAACACAAATGAAATATTTAATGTTTTCCTAAAGTATCAAGATAACAAGATATGTTTTTCTTAGTTTTGGAAATGTAAATCACATTTTAGACAAAAATGTCACTTTTATATTGAAAATAAACACATTGTGTACTATCTCCCATGTCGTTTTTCAGTTTTATGTGCACTAGATTCCTAAACATCATAAAGAAATTATGGATAGGTTTTCTAAACTATGAAAAGAATATGAGCTCATTTTCTTGGTTTTGACAATGTAACGAACATTTTAGACAAAAATTCAACTTTTATTTTGAAAACATGCACATTGATTCATACCAATCACATCATGTGTTATCTTTTGTTTGGTAAATTACTACACCCATAAAATGAATTTTGTAACTTTTCAATAAATATTTCAACAATTAAAGATCATTTTATCATTTTGGGATTTGTGGCATGTGGATTAGGCTAAAATGGAACATTAATATTTGACAAATACACCTTGATTCCTATCAGAAACATCATATGTTGGATTAATATAAGGCCAATTTATACACATAAAAATGAATTATTGAACATTTTACTAAAGCATCAAGACAATCAAATATTGTTTTCTCATATTTGGCTATGTGATGTTTCTTTAAGAGTAAAATGAAAAAACAAATTAGTGTGAAAATATAACCATTGAGTCATACCGAACACATAGTGTATTTAATTAATGTGTGATCAGTTCTTATATGTCAAAAATGAATTATGGATCATTTTAATATTGTTCAAAATCAATCTAAGCTCTTTTATAATATTTTTTAATGATTTGAGAATCATTATAAATGAAAATGACACTTTTATATTAAAAACACACACTTTCAGTCATACTTGAAACATCATGAGTTAAATATATTTTTGGTAAATTCCCACTTGTAAAAATGTATTTTTTTTATTGTTTTAAAAACAATAAATGATAATTTGATTTTATTTATTATTTTCGTTATGTGACATGTGTTTTATACTAAAACAACACTTTTTTTATAAACACATAATTTGAGCCAAATCGATCTCATCATGTGTCAGATTGAGGTGAGGTAGATTCATATATCTTAGAAATCAATTGTGGGTCATTTTATTAAGGTATAAAAACAATCTGATCTTGTTTTCTCCTTTTTTTCTATGTAATGAATTTTTTAGAGTAAAATGACACTTATAATGTGAAACACACACTTTGTGTCATATTCTCCACATCGTGTGTCGAAATGATGATTGGTCAACTCCTATTTGTAAAAAATGAATTACGGATAGTTTTCCAAAAGTATCTAGAAAATCTAAGCTGGTTTTATTGGTTTTTGATATGTAAATGTTTTTAAAATAAAATGACACTTTTATATTAAAAACAGTCACTTTTAGTCTTACCTTTAGAGTTTTTTCTTAGATTTACATGTGATAAATTTATACACATAAAAAAGGAATTATACATTATTTCCTTTAAATATAAATATAATACAATCATGTTTTATATTTTTAGTCTTTGTAACATGTGTTTTAGAGTAAAATAATACTTTTTAATGAGAAAAATGCATGTGGACTTATTCCATTCACATCATGTGTTTGGTTTATGTGTGGTTCATTCCTACACATGAAAAATGGATTATGGATCATTTTTCAAAATTATCATGAGAATTTGAGATTTTATTCTCAAATTTGGATATGTTACACATGTATTAGATTAAAATGGAACTTTATAATGATAAAACATTACCATTCAGTCACATCAGGAACATCATTTTTTAGATTAATGTGTAGTCAATTACTATACACCAAAAATGATTAATAGTTTTTTCCTAAAGTTTGAAACCAATATGAGCTCATTTTTGTGGTTTTAATAATATGACACTTCTTTTAAACTAAAAGGTAACTTTCATATTGAAAACATGCACTTTGAGACACACCAAACTCATCGTGTATCAGATTGACATGTGGTCAACTCATTGTGATCTCTATAAAATGTTAAAAAAAAGTAATCCAATCAACATGTTGTAAATGAAAATTCTAACAACATGTGATTTTTTCCACTTTTCACTCTATAAATATAGATATTCCTTTGACTAATTAATTTTCATTAATCCCCATATTACTGAGATAATATAGATAAGAATATAATTAAAAATAATTTAAATTAAAATATAATTACCTTTAAATTTCCTATTTGTGGATGTAATTTTGTTGATGATATATAATATATTTCATAAATTAAAAAACATTTTATGCACCATCAGTGAAATTTTATTCAAAAAACATAAAAACATTGAAAAAAATAATTTAATTGTTTTGGAATATGTTTTGATGATTAAATCATACTATATATGAACCTTAATTTTCTCTATTTGATTAAATCCATAGGATTTTTGTGTTAAATTACTATCCTAATACAATAATTTAGATGAAATTTATTGATCATCCCAACATTTTATAATTCTCATTAGAACACAAACTAAAACAGGTAATTTGATGTATTATTATAAATTTTTTACTATAGTGTAATAAAAAATCACAATGGATTTAATGTGTCATTTATTTGGTGAAAACAGATGCTTTAGATCAAAAAAATAAACATTTGGTTAATCTAAATTGGGTCTAATGAGTTTCTATTGTTTCCAAAAAAAATATAAAAAAAATTAAGTAATGGAAAAAACAAAAAATATTTTTTATATGATTATATTATAGAGTTTTACGCCTACATTTTAAGAATCAAGAGGAGTCAGTCGTCTATTATTTTATTTTCAAATTCCATGTTTAGTTCATTATTTTCTTTCAATTCCTTCCCTTGCAAAAATTAACTTCTAGTGAGGAATTAATAATTGGATTAATGATAATAAATTTTTCTCTATATGTTTTTAACATATATATTAGTAATATATATTCTTGTATAAAATTATAATAGTTGTTAGCTGTAACGAACATAGTATATCATTTTTGGAAAAACATATTATGAAAATTTAACTCATGTATATATTCAAAATTGAGACTCACATCCATTAAAACATGAAAATTTAATTTATACTCTTGAGACCAATCATATATGTATTAACTCTTTAAATATTTATTCTTCATATTCAATGTTAAAATAATCCAATATTTTAGTTTTGAATCCACATAAACATATAATTTCAATATATTTTGTAGTGTGTCTGGTGGGGTAAAATTACTCTCGAATGGCCCTTTAGATTTCATGGTTGATCCACTATATTTTCTTGATATGATCATACATTTATTCTTCATTTTATCTATATATAAAACCATACATCATTTAAGACCATTTAACATCAATTGTCAAATCTTTTTCATTTGAAAAAAATTGTAAAGGACATACCATGTAGAGACCCGTACTTTACATAAATTGTTATTACTTCAGAATTGAAGAAAACTTATTACAACATATAACAAAACCCTTATAGGACCGTATATGTATAGTGTATTTAAAAACTGGGAAACATAAACAACTAGTTCATAAATCTTCTACACTGTCTCCTATTTATTTCATCATATCTACAGTCCCTTTTGGCATATCCTACTTAATTCCCTTCTTCCTAACCTTGGGAAAAGAAAACATACAAAGGGTGAGCTCAAATTCTCAGTAAGTGCAAACAAAGGAAATATCAATCATATCATATTCATAAAAACATAACATTTTGAAAATCATATCCTGCAAAAGAGATCATAATATCATGACATGGGTTAAATCATAGTAGTGAAATGTAATCCCTATATTCATAACATAAGACATGAAACATTGTGGCATACACACATAATCATAGAAAATCATTTCATATTAGTCAAAACTCATTGAAGAGACCATCCTAGCGGACAAAGTCCAATACTGAACCGAGTTCACTCCTCGTTCCTGTCCTGTATCACTGAACCGGATTAACTTGTCATTCCAGCCATATCTATCTCATCAGATATAAAACTTTACCCTATGAATTGGAGGGAGATATAGGTCCCACCCATCTCATAATGAAACCATTATTATGTGTTCCACAAAATCATAAATCATACATCATAGCATAACCTATGTAATAAAAATGGGATTCTTAAACATCATGCCATCATAACGTAACCCATATAAGCTAAAAGGACTTCATAAAAATAATTCCATCATAACATAATCAAATTAATGTAGTAATAGGGTTATAAATATAACCTTATATTATCATATATGGAAATTAATTTTGATAAAACACAAGAACTTCATTTTTTAAGAAAATTTCTTTTCTACTTCAAAAACATTTTTCCTTTCTCAACATGTCATACAATTTTAAAATAAAAGAAGTTAATTGAAAATAAACATAAAATCTTGTTAAGAATTATTTATGGAAATAATTTTCTATGAAATCATAAAAATAATTCATGTCGTATAAGTTAAAAAACATTCTTCTCGTACTTTTATCGGATAAGTCAAAAAGTATCTCATACTGAAAACGACAAAAGATTTCATTCATATCTTTTACTAAAAATTCACCAGTAGGTAAAATTGGATTTAAAAAATTGTAGGAAGATATAAATGATATTAAATATTGAGGAAACATGGATGTGGATGATAAATATGCCCTTGTAAATTCTTTAGTATAAACATTCTCGTATAAAAATGAGATTACGAGCTTTTCCCTTACCTTAGGTCTGATATGCTCTATACATTTCTGAACCTCCTATATAATGATTTAAATAATTTCAATGAATAATTTCAGAATCATATACACTATTATGATATCATATATGGTCATATTCTTATCTTCTTATTAGTAATATTTCATTTCTACTTTTTATTCCGCTGTTCATTGCTTTGTGTTCTTATGCATGTTTTGTCGAATAAAATATTATTACTATTTTTAGGTTATAGCTTCATCATTTACATAATGGTATTAGTAAAATATATATCTGATTTATTCATTCAATTATTTTATATAATAATGGTTTAATGAAGATCATGTAGAACGAATCACATCGCACCGTGGAGATGGTAAGTCGTACGTATGCACGAGTGATTATATCATTCCCATAATAGTTGAATGGTATTGGATTGGATGATAGAATATCTAAGAATTAGTATATTGTTATAATAAACATATATATTTATTCTTTACACCATTATACCAATCCAAGTATGGTGGTGGTGGAAACAAATTACACTATGGCTTGGAGACGGTATTTTGTACGTACGCACGCACGGTGATTTTGTTTTATGTAGGATAGATAGAAGGTGAAATAGGGTTGTTTTATATTTATAATAACATATCAGTATATGAGTGACAATTATGTTATTAATTTATAATGAAATAGGTAAATAAGAGTAAGTATAAGATGAAATAAATTTGAAAGAATCGGTAAAGGATATTACCTCTTCTTCAATGCGCCACTTCTAAACCTCCTCTTAGGGCACTAAATTTGGTCTTTGAAGAATACCAGGACCTCTAGTATGTTTATAGGGAAGTATATAATGGAAATTTAAATGTTTTGGCTGATATTTAAGGCTCAAAATGTTGTGAGGAGTACAGGAAGGAGGTTCCCTTTTATAAGGGAGGAGATAGGATCTTTTGGAAACCTCTAAAATATTAATTTATAATAAACTCAAACCCCACATAAAAACCTCCAAAAATTACTCAATTTCTAATATTAAATTATTTATGGTTTTAATCTCATCAAAAAATAAAATTTATACATGTTGGGAATTTATATTAAATCTTATCAACTTGATTTATCCTTATTTAATCTATTTAATTTTATTTTGGGTAATAATATTCTAAATTTTAAATTGTAATAAATAATTACTTATGTGTTATGAATTGTCCATAATTGGATACTTAATGACATTTTAGGCCATATAAATTTTAATTTTTAACTATTAAATATTTTTGTGATTTTTAAAAAATTTATAATATGTTATTTTTATAAATTAACAATAGTGTCAATTTTGACACTATTCATTTATTTGAATTTAAATAAAATCCCAAAAGAGTACATAGGTGAAAACAAATATTTAAGAGATTCCTAACATGTCATATTAATCTAAAAATTTTGTGGAGAAGATTAATTAGTTCATATAATATTTATTTTTATATTTTTAAAACCTTTTATTTGATATTTTAGTCAATAAAATAATTTCTACATCAATATTGTGTCACCATTAAAGATTATTATTTAACACATAAAAATACTAAATAAAATCACATTATGTAGATAATTTTATTATATTTCGGTTTACTATTTATGTTCTACATTTTATGAAGTTTATCACTAAATTAAAATTATTACACTAAAAAGATATAAGAGAGTGACATGTTGTCACTTTCTTTAGTTTTAATAATAATTACATACTTTTTATGGTCAAAAGTCCATGAAATGAGTCTATTCTGACAGTTATGTGATATGGGTCGACTTTTATTCATCTTACTAAATTATAGAATGTTTTAGGGTAATTTTATAATCTTATTTTTACCCTTAATTACCTGATTTACCTTTAACTGTAGTAAATAAAATTTACTGTAGATACTATTCATAATATCTAAAAATAAAAAGTATCCTATTAAAATTATTTGGACATAATGATTCCAAATATGGAATCCATTTTTTCAAATTCAAATCACAGAAGTTGTAGTATTTAATTTGAAAATAATCTCGCTGCTGAGAAAATGGGTTTTAAAAGGTAAAATATTGTAAAAGATTGTAATGATTTTACCTATAAATTCAATGTAAAATTAATGATAATGAATAGAATTATATTAAATGGTGAAAATATATTATATTTATACATTAAAACCATTAAATAATATAATTTAACTGTATAAATTATCTTGATGAAAAAAGTTTTTTTTAATTAAAATTTAGTGTATCTTTACTATTCATTAATATATGAAAGTTAACAAAAAATTATTAGAAAATTATCCAAAGTAAATTTTTGTATAATTATTACAATTAATAATTTTATTTTGTCAAATTGAACTCATAAACGTGTCAAAAACTCGATTTAATGTAGGTGCGCCATCAAAAGGTGGAAAAACTGCATTTTTTGAAAAATATTTATTTTATCCAAAAAAAATATTTTGTTCTCATACCATGTTCATGATATTGTTTAATATGGGTGATAATGTTATAAAATTAAAATTTTGGTTGATACTATTTATAGTGGCTAGTTTATAATAATATTATAACAATTTATCATTGTTTAGTGAGACTCGGTATTGCGTGCAACGCATGATGTTGAGGAAGGTCTCATTTGCGTGTAACGCAGGCCAGGAAAGTGTTGTGTGTAGTGAAATATTCTTTTGATGTTGTGTATAACAAAATACATAAAAAATATATTTCTCATAAAATCTCAGGGTGTTACATACCACAAATATTTTTATAAGTCTAAATAACTATTCTATGAAATTTACAAAATAATTATTGATTTTGTTGACATCTAAATCATCAAGAGTAATGTTAAACCTAGGACTCATATCACAATATACTTAAATACCCACTCTCAAATAATATTTTGAGTGTTTTTTATAATCTAGAATGTCTCCTAATATGTTGTACACCGTAACCCTCATAAAAAGGTTAAGAGTGGCTGCTATTATATATAAAGCACAACATATTTTACCCAAATGAATTTTACTAATGTAATGTTATTATTTTTTATTTGATTCCCATTTAGCAGAAAGTTTTAGGAAAAATTAATTACCATTGGAAAAAAAGGTGATTAAGTGGAATGACTATAATCAAATCTAGTTGGTCCATATAGATCTTATTGTTCGAATCATTGTTCTTTTGTTAGTTATCATTGATGATCTCGCATACACTGGTCTTCCAAATCATACTAGAAGATTAAATATTTTAATTAATCTATATGTGTCTGCATACCATTCATCATATCATTTTCAACTCCTTGAAAATTTTCCTTCTTAAAATATGTTCAATGTGACACTCAAAACCCTGAAACTTTAATGGGGCCATATTGTTCTAGTTTATTCTAAGATACAAAAAATAATTGTTCTTCAAGAACATCTGATGATATTTCATATATATAAATCATATAAAAAAATGTGAACATAAATATATATTTCTATATAATATTATTATGAAGAATAGAAATTATTGTTATGTCATGACTACACATGATTCCTAAAATACTTGTATGTTTTAATCTTTAAGTTTTACCTCTTTATTTACATAAGAATCCTTCCATAGTAAATGATTTTTGATGAATGTTTCTTCGGATTCAGATTCATCAATCAATATATATATAAAGGAACATATGTCATTTTATATCACATAAAAATTTTACTGTATAATTAAAATATATACCATTTTATTTTCAATGCAAGTTTACCCCATCCTTAAAATATGTCATGGGAATATTAGTTTTGATACTCACTAATTACTTTCTAAACTATTTTAATATTTCATGAATTAACTATTTTGAATCAAAAAATATAAAATAATTAATGTTAGATCAAATATTATTAGTTACAGTGCACCTCAAATGATTTATTATCAAAGGTACTGACAAAATATTACCATGTTTCTTTCTTTATAATATTTTCATATGTATCTAGTGGGTGGGGATTTACATTCCCATAAGTACACTTATGATGTGGGTTTTTTAAAAGTGTTTGGAAGGATCTATGAGGGTTTCAAATGAACACTAAAAAAAATTCCCATGGAAATCATCTATAAATAATGATATTTCTAAGTGATAATGAAAAGTAACTCTATGTTTCATTATATAATATTTTTCTAAAATAAATAAATTATAACATAACATTACCCTAATATCATTCCAATTGATTTTCCTCAACTTAGGAAAAACATCATAACATGTATTTATATCAATTGGAATATACATTCGATTTGAGACCTCAAATGTAACAAACTAAAATTAGCCTGTTGGGGTAACCAGGTTGACTACATTTATTATAGCTAACCTAAAATTATATACCTTTTTATCTTGCATTATAATGTCAGTTAGCATAATGATTCAATATCACTCTTATTTTTTTCATCCACGTGATGTTGATCCCCTTAAAATTTATTTTTTTCAATAACTATAGTGTTTTTATCCTTAGGATTGATAAAATAATCATGTGGAGAATTTATTATCTCCATGATTAGTAAAAAAAATAATTTAGATTAAAAAATTTATTAAAAAAAACATTATATTACAAATAAAATCATAGTATATTAAAAAATTATTTTCACCTAGCTATGGAACTCCCATTTTTATTTAAAGGATGGAGGGATTTTAATCCTATATTAACTATCCTAATACAATCCTTGTGACCCCTTCTAAAATACACCACACTGAATAAATTATGGCTTTCATGAAATGATAATGATTTCCAAATGAAAGTGTCATCCTCAATTGGATTTTCATCTTACCTCAAAGTTGTTTTAGTCACCAACTAAACAATTAAGAAAATTTTATTTATAGGATCAAGGATATAAAATTCATTCACTCCTTGTGATGCTATTATGAATGGTTCATTCGTGTACCCTTCCACGTAAAAATTCACGTTCATGAAGCTCAAATCATTGACTGTTACAAAACTCATATTGTCAACCTATTTTTAAAGGGAAATATTCACTTAAAATATTGTGTAATCATACTTGTATATTTTTTCTATGAAGCTGACGTAAGATATATAAACATAAATTTTATTTCTGTTATATAAACTGAAAATGTGCATCTCCTCTTCCATAAGTTTATCTCAACTATTTTGTATCATTTTCTTTTTTTCTTTATCCTTCATAGGGAATGTATAACCATTAATTATATAACTATTATAAGATAACATATTTACACATAGTCCTCTTGTTATCCAATGATTTTTTTTCAGAAATTGAATCCATAATTCCATTTAAATCCTTACAATTATGATCTCAATACCATCATGTAAACTACCAATTATATGTATTTGAATATCCATAGTTCACCCCTTAATGAATTTAAAAGTCTAATAATTATGTTTTGAGCTTCAATGTATGGAAAAACCTCAGCACCATTAAGTAAAATATAAAGGGGGGACTTCTCCAAATTTTTAATGGAACCAGTAACAATAACTCTTCTAGTAATCCCTTCAAACACAAGGAATCCATTTTGATGAGATTTTAAGAGACGAATGTTATAAATATGTAATAATTACTTGGTAAATAATTAAAAAAAGTTATTCAACAATGCATATCTCTTCAAAATAAAATTCCATAAAACATTGATTGTTAACATATCCTTTAAAAATATTCATATACCATTCAATAGGGTGCATCCATCTATAATATACAACACTAAAAAGTTTAATCTCTTGTCCAAGTGATACATTTGGTGGATCATCATATCAAATAATAAAGATAGGAATAACATCTCTAATTCACATAATATGACTATAATTTCATTCTTCAAGATTGGAAACTTCATCAGGTTTATGACGTTAAATCATATAGATTTGAAAAAGAAGAAATAATTTTTAATTTATGTCCTTCAATTTTATGAAGAATGAAACCTAATGCTACACACATTAAATCTTGCATCAAAACATGATACTCATGTGATTCTAGAATCTTAAACCTAAAATAATTCATTGATGTGATATTATTAATATTTGATCAATATCCCCCTAGAACCTTTAAATCATTCAAAAATTAACAAAACATATATCTCACATTATTGGATAGAGTTTAATCTATTGGTGGATGAAAAGTTCTCCTTTCACCCTTCTCTAAGTCCAACTCCTCTGTTATCCCCATATCAATCATGTCTAACCTAGATTTAATTTTGTGATAATTTTTATCTGGTATATTAAGTAAAATGATAATAACATTATCACATACATTTTTTCTATATAAATGACTTCTATAAAACATTTGATGTATAAATATTTATAGTTAGGTAACAAAATGAAAGTCGATCATTTATTCCAACCTAATTTTAATTATTTCTCAAAAAACGACTACTAAAAAGAGTGTTGATATATTTTAAATTCTTGAACAGTTGATCACCTATTAGTGGAGATAATTTTATACCTTTGGCATTATTACTATAAATTTATTTCATCTAGCATCATAATTTTAATATTTGGGGAAAAACTTCATAATGTCCCTAAGACACAGTCTTTGAGGAATGTTTCAACCTAACTGAGTGTGTAAAATCTTCATGAATGAAAGACCCCAACATTCATTTAATGTTATAGAATGAAAAACTTCTATAAGTAGAAACGTAATTTATCATCCCATGAAAAATAGCTCTCAACTTGAACTCTTCACTTCTATGAGAATCGTAAAATGTAACCCTTGTACCCCACATGAATTGTAGATCACAAATAAATAGATCTAAATTGGAATAAATATCATTAAATTTTTTCTTTGGTCTAGATTTAAGCAGACACAATATAATGTATTTGGGATTCATGTATAACCATAATGGAAATTTGTAACATACACAAAAAACTATATATTTTATCTGAGTACTACTATATATACCAGAATTATTTCTTCCATTTATAGATAGTGCAAGATGGAGGTTTACAATATTTTTTCCCAAATCAGGATACTCTTAATCAATTTTATTCAATTGGGGAGAGTTTGTTAGGATATATAGTTTCTCGTATTCTGTTATTTTATTTTTCTTCCATGAAAATTTTCTAGTGGTTCCTGGACATCCATATACTCATCTAAACCTTGGAATGATAGTAATGTACCATAAAAATATTTAAGGACTTAATTAAAATTTCATGTATCATGTTGGGCCACAGATAGAGTATTTTATGAGTTAGTCATGGTTTTTGTGAATTAATATAAAATAATTTGGATAGGCATATATTTTTTCAAGATCATACCCATTGAAAATAAAACAAGTTTACCATCATATATTCGATAATAAATCTAATTTTATTATGGTATCATATCATTCAGGATACCAAGTTGTTCTATAATGATGGCGTAGCTTTATCTACTTCTAGATTTCAAATTATATAGCTTCAACAGAAAAAAATGTTTTTTATTTAGATTAACCAATATAATATGGTCACTAATAATATCTATTTGACATATCAAACACCTTTGGAAAATCATGAAGTACATGGGTGGTGCACAAGAGAGAATCATGTGTACTCTCCCTATATGGTGGGTGAAGGTGTCTTGGAGTGCAGACCTCAGTACCAGATTGAGTTGTCAGTTGAACGGGGGTAATATTAAGAATAGATAAGGTGAGAAAATATTTGATGTGGGATTATTAAAATAATTATATTATTTATATTCTCTTAATGGATTCATTAATAACATTAGTGGTTTGATCCAGTGTATCAACATTATTCAATCAAGATGCTTGATATTCTTCTACCAAAACTATGTCAAGGATTCTACACTCAACAGTTATTTTATGGCTGAATCATTAGTCATCAAAACAATATCAAGATATTGATTTGGATAATCACATGAAAATATTAGTCACTAAAAATTTTTAGATATGTATATATTATTTTTTCTATGAGATTTAATGACAGAGTTTCATTTTGGGAAGGAGTTGATTTATTGAAGCCGTAAAGCCTGATATGAGTCATTGCATTAAATAGGTATGGAAGTGCATGTATAAATGTAATTGTGGTTCTATTATAGTAATTAGGTTGTATAATTCTATCAATAATTATCTCTATCCTTCTCTATTTCAATATAAGAACTGAACCAACAATTTTAGATTGATCCAAGAAGCAAAACAGAGTAGAAAAAACAATATATTTGTGAAAAGGGTTTCATGTGTCATTTTTATATGCATTATAAATCCTTTTCAAATATATGGTGGATGATATAGTTTCATGATCTCGTATTTATGTAAATTTCATTCACATAGTTATGTGAAGATACTAAACATTGTAATGAATTTTCAGTTGTGTTTTTGTTTTCCTGAAGGAATATCATTGTTGTAGTAAAGCATTCATGTGATAGTATAAATACATGAGTTAGAGTGATGTTTATTGATTAAATATTGAGTAATAATCCACATACCTTTTTCACATGAAGAAAAAATTCATGATTAAACCTTGGTGGGTTATCAGAAAAACCATATGAATTACATTATATAATTTCATAGAGGAAGATTATAATTGGATACATGATGTACATGAAATATTATATTCATGAATAAAGGAAATATAAAAAAATTGAATAAAATTAAGGTCATGTCAATATGATTTTTTATTAGGATTTATTTTAACATCAAATGAACCTCTTAAGAATGTAGAAATAATGTTTTGAAATTCTATTATTATAAAAAGTACAGAGAATGAGAGTTGAGAATACTACTAATTGTATTATACTTACATGGTGTTTGAGAAAATAAAATGCTATATTTTTTACAGAAATATTTTGTAGTAATGTTTGATAATAAATTTAGGAATTTTTTCATATGATATTCATACTTGAGTAGCTGATGTATTGTGATGGGCCAAATTATTTAAATATCAATGGAAAATGAGTATGACTAGGCATTTAATAATAAATTGTATAAGTTCATGAAGTCTATGATGAATAGATCAGGAGATAAAAATAATTTGAGGGTAAATTTTATCTCAAGTTAGTGAAGAAGCTATAAAAATCCGAAAAAACAATTCCTATCAGTGGATCATATTTGATTAGAAGTGGAAGTCTCCCCTAGGATAATATAAAATGAGGAGACACAGTGGCACTCTATGTTGATCGCTTATATTGGCAGAAACCTATGATATCCTGCATAATTCTATAGTGGGAATGCTATGGGACTTAGTTTAGAAGAGAATCGAACTTTATATAGTTTTTCCATCTCTATATAGTGAATAATCTGTAACATGAGGGGATAAACAATTAAATAAAGGAGTGGATATTTTTACAGGAACTTGAAAATATTGTGTTATGATCTTCGTTTAGTTCTGACATTTCATACAATATCAAATAAACTTAATTGGTGAAAGTGGTTTAAATTATATGTGCTAAAAGAAATTTGAAATAATTAATTAAAACAACTCACACTAGATTCACCCATCTTCCCTGTAGGACTGCATGATTCATTAGGAACATCAATTGGTAACAGAGAAAAGGTTCCACCTAAAGTTGAATAAAGTTTCTAGCATAGTTGTTTATAACAGAAATATATGAAGTTTATATCTGAGTTTGAGGAATATATAGAAGCTCTTCATATGGAATATCCTGCCTCCACTCCTGATGTTAGAAATATTGAACTTTCAATCCTTACATGGAAAAATTTGATCAAAATATTGGAAATGAAGCTCAAGTAGAACTCAAAGGTGAATGAAGAACAACGAATGGATAAAGGAACTTGAATTGGGAATTTTTCAGTGAAATGAATTAAATATAATTCTAATGAAAAAATATCATTTTTTATAAATACTTTTTCAATTATTAAATAAAAAAATATTTGAATAATTTTCTCAAAGAATTGGTTGGTTGTATAGTTAGGGTTTTCAAGTAACTTCTTGATAAAAATAACAATTGAAAGAGGAATAAGAAACAATAAAAAGAATTTTATAATAAATTTTAGAATAGAAACACTCTCTTAAAACTTGATAAAGTAATGGAAGATAATCTAATCTTGTATGAAGAATGTGTCAACATAGATGAAGAAGAAAAAGAGAAATCTATGTCACTTATAGAAATCATTATTTGATTGAAGAATAATTGAAATGTAGTTTTTATGAAAAGAGTTAAAAATAAATTGTTTTTAAAGAAGTAATCCATGAACTAGAAAACCTTCATAATACTTCTCTAAATGTTAAAGATGCATATATGGTTTTTAGAGAAAGCATAACAAATGAGATTGACAATTTTTTCTTGAACACCAATCAATTCAGTGAAGATAACATCTAGAAAATAAATATTCATTGGGAATTTATTCTAAAACTAGTTTATGATAATTAAATTTCTCTCAATATAAAATGTCTTCAATTATCATTAAAACAAAAATATATAGAGTAGATTGATGTTGAGATTTCCCAACGTGCTGAGAAAATGAGTATTACTAAGAAAACTTTTGATAGGAGTATTATTACTGAAAAGAATCATCCTAGTGGGAATAACAGCATGATATTGTATAGGTGAAAATCTACTCAAAGCATATTAAAAAATGAAACTCTTCTCTATAATAAATCTATGCATACTGATGTTTTTTATAATTATGGACAATTAAACCTTAAAATATTGAAAAACATATATGAAGAAAAATTATTAATATTCCACTGTATTTTCAAAGGTAGATGTGAATAAATGTGGTAATTAGTTTTTCCTAAAGAAATTATAAAATAAGAATTATTTTTTCTAAAAATAGAAATCTATCAATGACATCTACAATATGTCACAAAAGAAGAAATCATAATTTTTTTGATACTATATGTCTTTTTTGATTTTTTGGGATCGAAAAATAAATTCATTCAAAAATATTTAATTTTACGTGAATTAAAAAATACCTATATATATGGGTATTATAGTTGAAAAAAATAGTAACCCTATATACTATAATTGTAATTCATTGAAGATGAACCAGTCTATCATGTTTAAATATGATAAATTTAAAAATTTATTTGACTATTCTAATAGAAGTGGTTACAATTATGATAAGTGTTGGTATATATTATTCTAGAAAAAATCTAATACTAATGATGAAATAGGACCACTTTTGAAAAATATAAATGTGATAAAATAAGATAAGGTATCATTTTTACATAAATAGAAGAAAAGTGTTGAAAACATTTATCATAATAAGTTAGTAAATAATAATGTGAAGGGTGTCACAAGAAAGAATATATGCTTTTATTATGGTAGATAATTATATAAAATGTACCATTGCAAGTTTTCCATTAACATTTTTACTAATGAAAGTAAGCTGGAATTAAAAAAAGTATCAATCTAGAAAAGAAAGAACCAAACTAATTTGGTGAAATACATATCTGATGAAGAATCGAAAAAGTAACCTAGAAAGGGTAACATGATGAATGATAAAGATGTGTCTTAAATATGTAATTGTTTTTTAAATTCAAATAAAAAATGTTTGATATGGTTTCATAGATGAGATCAATCATTGATGAGGAAAGTGACAGAACTAATGACTTCTTGTGAGAAAAATATTATTTTCAAAAAGTGTCTATACCCAAAATAAAGAATGTGAATTTTCCAAAAATATTATTGATCACATAGCCAAAATAGATTGGAGAGGATATAAATATAGATCAGGAATAGGAAAATTAAAGTGCCTCGCAAGCATGTGTGAAATTTCCTTGTAAGAACTATAGCTCTAAATGAATGGCATTGAAGAACCACCTTATTCCCATGTATACATTATTCTTATATTTGTATAGATAATTGAAAAATAAACATTTATTAAATGGGAGACCTGAATTTGAAAAAATATTTGAACATATTATATCTTGAAAACTATTCCCCATGAATTACTATTGGAGTTTTGTTTCCTATTTAATGTATTTTAATTTAAATTGAAATATTCTGGGAGTTTATTATGGGCGAAATCAAATCACGAGGATTAATTATTTAGTACATCCCTTTATGGGGTGTACAGGAGAACAAGAATGAGAAATCCATATCACAATTATTATCTCAAGAATATCCAAACTACCGATAAGGGATGTATCTGATAATTATAAATGTTAAAATTCTAGCGTTTAATGTTTTTTATCATTTAGGTATTTTGATTATATTATCCTATTTTTACATTAAAATACCACCTATAAAAGGGATATAATTATTACCTGATAACAATAGGGAAAATAAATTTAAAAAATAGAAATGTATCCCCTCAATTAAATGATTTAAAACATTTTTTAGATGATTTTAGAATATTAATTTCAAAAATATTTTATATAGCCCATGAGATAACATTTCATGGGTTTCATCACATGATGAAGCGTATTTGACAAAATTTGTGGTAAAATTGATCAATTTTGGATTCTATATAGAGCATGGCTCATGTATACTTAGAATTAATTAATTTAATCTCTTTTTTAACTTAGTTATGACTTTATAATTACCTAGAGTAAATCAAACTATAAATATCAGAAGAGGAGAAAATGTTTTTCATAAATTTTGAATAATGGAAATGAGAAAATAATCATATATCTATGATTTTTAATTTATTTTAATTAAGGTGAAGAAGAGAACATTTACCCCAAAATGAAATTGGTATTTACAATAACTAAAATTGGGGATATTGATAAACTGAAGTGGTTTATAGAGGTAGTGTTGAAGTTAAATTATTTTGAATATTTTTTGAAGATGAAAATTCATCATGTTTTTAATTATAACAATAACAAATAAGTTCTTAATGACCAATTCATGTTCCAATTTCATTATGAGAGTGCAGTTTTTTATAGAATTTATCTATATAAAAGGTTGGAAATGAAGTATTGGGGTTTACATAATTCGAAAATTAAAAATGAATATTGGAAATGAACAAGTTTAGTATTGTAGCTTGCAATTTCATGTTGAGAATTATATTTTTTGGTATACTATTTTCGATTACACTTTTGTTAATATTTTTTTTATGATATGTTCCAACCATGTGTTGTGCGAAAAAGTATCTTAAGTATTTTTTTATGTTTTTACTGAAAAAATAATTTAAAATGTGTATATAAAAAAATTAAATATGTTTATTAAAGGCAGAAGGCCCCCTACATCCTATCCTCAAAAAAGTTACTTGTTTTTATATTTATAAATATATAGGTTTTCATATTATGAATTATACAAATATTGTTATAAATCACTAATGTAGGGTTTTATTCTACATTTCATTTCGTTAAATACTAATTTTTTGTTATTAAATTACTATAATATTGGTATTCTAGAAAAATATATAAATTATTATGACATGTCTTATGTTTATGCCACACAAAATGCTCTCTTATGTTTACCCTGCTCTTTTGATAATTAAATCGTATTCCATGTATGTTTTTGATGCCTTATAATCATTCCAATTCTATTTACATTCTATGTCTCCATGATATTCAATATAGTAATAACAATGTGAGGTATAAGAGAATGTATGGATATAGGAATAAGAGACTATGTTATTTTTTTGATCATGTATCCAATTCCCAAAGATGTTGGGCCTCTTGGTTTCTAGAATCATTATATAGATGTTTATGATAGAGTTTAGAAATCTTACATTAAATTTTTTTTGGATTAATTGTGTAGTTATGGATAGTTCTACGTGATGAGGTATAAGTTTTAATTTTTTGATAAATTAAAAGTGTTCAGGAATTAATTTGAGAATCAAATTGGCGGTAAGATAAAGAAGCTTTGAAATGATCTAGGTGGTCAGTATCATAACCAAGAGTTTCTTGAATTTTTATGGGAGTATGGGATCCTTTACCAACATAATCCTACTTATACACTATAGTGGAATACTATTAGTGAAAGGAGGAATCATACATTTCTTGACATTGTGATGTCAATGATTAGTCCCGAAAATACTCGATTATACTTGTAGAGATATTAATTACAAACTCCAACATACAAGCTAAACCTTGGGCAAACCAAACCTCCAAATGGTATCTCTTTATAGTTATGTATTTGGAAGGAAGTTTTTTTACACAACATGCATTCATGGGGATTTGAGAGATTTTTTAAGTAACAAACATGAAAAAAATACTACCCCTAGACATGAAGTCTGTATTTATATGATATCTTTAGGAAACTAAATTAAATTAAGTATAAAACCCTTTAGATAAAATATTTGTGGTTGACTGATGTCCTACCTTTCTAGAATGGGAGATTATACTAAAGAAATATATTGAGAGAAATATTGGCTTTGATGAAGTTGATTCTCATGATACATAAAATTTGGCGCATAAACAAATTCTGCAGTTTTTTATTAAAGAGTTGTTTTTGAAACAAAAGTACTATATAGTATCCTTAGATAGGTTATAGAATTACAAATATATGGTTTTCAAGTCACTAAATATGGTTAATTGTTATTCAATGAAAATAATGACCCTCTGTCCATTAAGGAGGAAATAGAAAGCTCAGCAGAAAGTATTCATTATAGTGGGGTTCAATATGAAGGGTATGATTGAATCTATAATGTTCCAACTTTATCAATATTTTTTGAAAATAAATTTTAGTATTTTTTTAATCCCTTATAATGGAATTTATAACTTTTTTTAACATTCCATTCATTTTTTTATTAATTATATTTTTGAAATTCATTTTATTTTCAGAATCTGTTTAGATGATTAGGTTCTCTATTAAATTTTATTTAGATTATTTTTATATTGTCTATTTTATAATATTTAAATGTTATATACTTGAAATTTAATTATTTTCCTTTTGTTTCAAATAGTGGACTATGAAGGATTATAGAATATAAATTGTGACTAAAATATAAATATAACCTGAAACAGTGGATAAACAAGTTAAAAATAGATGATAGTAATAGTAATATATTCATTTAAATACAGATAGAACATATACATGAAAAAGTAAAATTAATGTCTATGGGGAGGAGATTCTATATAACATGGTTGTATGTGAAGGGTAAGCGTGTTTCAAGATCACTATGTTCCATGCTAGGGAGGAGACTAATGACCTAGAGTGGGTTAACCCTTGGGCACTGAAATGTCAACTATCGCATGCTCCACCTGTGTGTTAGGGTAGGAGGTGTCAAATGCCTATCATGCATCACTTCCAATCCTTCTAACACTAGGGTAGTATAAGGACCTTCCATCATCATAGTGGGGAACCAAGACTGTGATTGATCTTGGACTCCAAGATAGAGATAATTCTAGATATCCTGTCAAGAATGAAAGATTCCATGCCTCTTGATGCATATCCATAGTTAGCTAAGGCCGGACTGCTTGAGGGACAACCTTTGCCTATGGAACATGTGAGGGATCGTGTAAAAGACAATGTTATCAACATCATCATCATCATGCATCATCAGTATTAGTTTCTACTTGAGGAGGTTACTGAGTAGGACCCTATACTCTCTGGGGTGGACAATAGATGATTCCCTTGTCAATCACATGATAATTTGACCTTAGTTCCAGTGTTGTAGTATGAATCGCTACAAGGCTAGTGACCCCTCCTACTCTTGATCAGACATGTGAATAAGATATATTGAATGAGTACTATATAAATCGATTCTTATTCAATTATAAAATAGTTTAATAAAAAAACTAGTGGATATTAATTACCTGACACTATCATAAAGAGTTATGATGTGGAGGGTGAGATATAGTACAGACTTCAATCCATACCAAGGCTCATACACGACCTGCTCTAAAAGATGGAATCGCATCATAGGAACACCCTAGATATATCACCCTACTCATCTGCCCTAGAGTTTAAAAAAGTTGGCATGTTGTCGGTGCTAGTCCTCATCATGCCTCCCTGTCAGCTTCAAGTCAATAAGCTTTCATATTTGTAGTGACATAAATAGAATAGGATGAACACCAAAAAAATGACACATGACTCTATCAAGATGTATCCACTCAATAAATTGGAATTGAATAAGTAGCATTGCATCCATATCATTGTGAATTACAGCAGTGAAGTATGTTACAATCTGGTCCAATAAACCCCATTATAGAATCCATGAAATCTGAAAGGACATGTGATATTTTTCAATAAATTTACTTATTAAAAAATAAAATTGAAGCTATTATTAAATTTGATAGACAACGATAGATTTTATATATATACCTAGTGGGGTATAAGACTGTCCATCATAAGACAATATAAAACCTAGTGGTGCGTCGGGTTGCTCCTAAAGTACTATTTCCAAATCTAGCTACCAAATAAAACATTGAAAGTGGTAAATAATAAGTAATTAAATTCAATTAATTATAATAGATTTAGAAACCAATAAAGACGAGTGATCATACTAGCATCCACTTGGAGCATCCTACAACACCACTATAGGAAATAGCTCACTAGAAAGATCAGTTCAAAATTTGGGGATGTGCTCCCATGCCCAAATCTGAATAAGGGGGATGCCTCCCTCGAGATCACTAAAGAGTCTATGGCATGTCATGTATAATGCTCTTTAAGTGTAATTCAAGCACGCAGATCCCCATCTATACATCCCAACCAAAAAAAATTCTTTCAATTTCCCTTGACACATCATATAAACATTCATACCCAAGTGATCTATGCATATGGTCCCTCCAATGATCAGATATATATATTCACGGTCATGACGCATGACGGTCTGCTCATCAGCTTCATCTAGTAAATGAAGAAATTGTCCCTAAAGGAAGCTCATATAAATCAACCCTCTCTTTGTAGCCCAAGGGTTGACAAAAATTTTGACACCTAGAAATAACTAAACATGGTCTAGACAGTCTGTATGGGTGCGTACAATATCAACTCCTCCTACATAAGATAACTGAGAAGGACTAACAAATCATCAAGGGTGATGGTCATCTCTCTCTCAGGTAGGTGTAATGTGTGTTTCTCTAGTCTCTACCTCTCTGTAAGGGCAACAAGAAGGTGATGGTCAAAAAATGAGAAATAAAAATCTATAATGAAGTAGAAGATAGTGGGATGTAGCTATGATATAATGGAAGGTGGAGGAAGCGTTTGATGAATACCATGCACTTGATGCACCCTGATCTGCCGAACATCGCCACCCTCTAGCATGGCCTAAGAAACATACATATCCTGCTCAGTGAGTAGTATAGTATCCTCTATCTATATGTAAAAAATGAAATGAGTTCTATGGGTAAAATGTAAAAATAACATTATGGTATGTATGATGTCATGACTTATAGAATGCAAGTCAAGACAAGTTTATTGAAATTGTTTTATAAAGTTATTTTTTACCAAAACAAAATGGCATTTTATCATGTGTCTCAAAGAAAATTTTGAAGGTATTTTTTGTTTTTGTTTTTACATAGAATAGGGTTTTTTTAGATATAGTTTTACATATATATAATAATAATTTTTTTATCTAAAATTTTATTAAAAAATTTTGTGCTTTGTAATTTATTTATCATTTTCCAAATGATGGTATGTTTTAGGTTTATTTTCTAAAATTCCTTTATTATGGTTTTTCCATGGAAACATTCATTATGTGTTAATGTCTCCTCCTCATCACATTTTTCAATTTATTCTCTTCCTTCACTTTCTTATATTTCTTCTCTTTCTTCTCTTTCTTCGCTTTTTTCACTTTCTTTGCATTATTCATTTTATTCACTTTCTTATTCTTCTCAATTATGGGCTTTGATTAAAACATCATCATCATCGTCATCATTTTCATAGAACATGGTTTAGATGAGATGATCCTGATATCATAAGTGAGTTAAAATACTTCTTATTTCCACATTCTAGATTAATGAAATCCTCCAAAAAGATGTAATTTACTTTTGAATTTGGAAAATTGTTTGGAAATATTTGACAATTCTAAAAGATGACAGATAATATATTAACACTATATAATTTACAATATCAGAATATCAAAATAGATATATAACATCATTGTGGAAGAGAGTGTTAACTCAACCCAACAATGTTGGGGTATAATTTATAGTTATGGACTTCTTGATTTCAAATAGTGCATCTCAAATGTTTCCCATGTTCATGCAATGGTTTGATGTTAGGTACCAATATCTTTAGGCCTTCAAGAATTGAGAAATATAAAAAATCTATAATAGAAGTCCATGGTGCGGTATTACAGTTAGAAATGGTGTTAATCCTATAAAATGGATCAACATATGCATTCCATGATATGTTCACGTGGGAAAATGATGTGATGGAGTGTGCATGGAAACTTTACGGCTTGGAAGTTTGCACATTGACATTGTCTCACTTCTAGTAATACCACCATTTTTCCGCGATGTTATTTGTGATGAGATTCAAATTCTCTTGTATGTAAAATAAGGAGTCTTCTCAACAGAAAATTCATACATGATAACCAAAATAATCATCAAATTTCTTTTCAATATCTCATTGAAAGTGCCTCCAACGAATTATCCCCTACTAAATTCCATTCGAGGATAATCATTTTCTATCAACAAATTAATTCATGCAACGATAAAATATCTCTTGAACTAGAGAAGTTAAAGGTTACACTAAAATACACATGATGATTCCATTGATGCACTCCACAATGTTTGTGGTCATATGGTCACCCCACTTCCACATGTCATATCTGTATGTACATTTTCCATTTGAAATCTGCATCATATAATCATACAATTACTGATTAGCCTTATAGATTGGTTCAAAATTTTCTTCATGCCTCCATTGATCTGACTCATATTCTATATTGAAGTGACTATATTTCACCTAAATTGATTATATATATATGTTAAAATCGTAACAAAACAATAAAGACAATGCTTAACAAGACACATGATTTTTTTCTTCTGAGATTCATTATTGAGTGTTTTCTGCTTGTTCCTAGCTATTTTTATAATGACGTACCAATGATGTGCATTTGGGGGATTCCATGTATTATGGTTTGTATTGATTGCCTCTTGGATTTCCAAATACTGATCAAATATCAAACAGAAACCCTGAAATCTGGTGAAATAGTTGTTGATACATGCTCAAGGCCAACTCCATGATTCTTAATTTTCCTTCTCCACAATGGAAAAATCATGTGGAAGAGGTGAATTGTTTCCATATTGGGTTGTTGTAATCAACAATAAACCCTTTTATTTTCCATATAGAAAATTACCATCAATCTATATCAACGGTTTGCTGAAATTAAATGTAATGATACTGGGGAGGAATGCCCAGAACGACTGATGAAATTTAACAAGAGATGGATAATGTCAGTTATCAAGAGACAAAGGTTCATTTGTATGATTATGGAACACTAATAGTTTGTTATGTCTTGGTGTGGTTATTAATTGTGGAAACACATGATTCTAGTCAACCCAATCACTATAGACCTTCACAATTTCCTTCTGTTTTTTCATCCATACCGTATTATAAAAAATATTGTAACTGAAATTTTGTATTATGCTATATTGAAAAATGGATATAGGCACATCTTAGAATTTCCTAATTATATTGATGATAATGTATGACATAAATTAATCATCCAATGAGTTAGGATCTTGTTTTTTTTTCTGAAAGTAAGTATGAGATGCCTCAATCTTCGAGAGTCTCAAACCTCCAAATGCATTGTCTAGAATCATCCTCAAGAGAAATCTATATTCACCACTATACATTCCACATTGTACGATATATTTTTCATGACCTCGTTCAGGAATTATATATCTACAGTCCATCTCAATGTAAAATCTCTATAGAAATTTTTAATGAATCTTTATTTGGAAACTCTCATCCAATATATAAGGTTTTTTCTTTCTCACTAAACCTATCAGGTAAAATTCCGTTAAACTCAATTGCGGCCATGAGAATATTAAATTCGAATTCAGAAACATGTGTCATTTCTTTTGGCCAAGATGTAATGACTATTTCTTGATTTATTCTAGATCGAGGCTCCTATACAACTAATAAATTTCTAGAAAGTTACTCCACAACATCCATTTCCCCCTCTTCATTAGCATTGTTTTCACAACCTATTCCATCATTACAAAAATCCTCATCAGAATTCAGATTGACAAGTATTTCTAGGATATCATTGAGTATTTCCTCTTCTCTATCATTTAGAATAAGCTCAATTTCATGGGGTGGATCTTCAACAACTCTTATAATTCTACACCTTCAAACAACTGAATGTAGTTATTGTACATTAGAAATATCTACATATAACTCCATCACTTGAAAATAAGATAGATATTAATTATTATATAATTAATAATTACATTAACTAATTAATTATTATATTATTAGTATTTCTATAACTAAAAATTTAAAATTATATTACTAATTAACTAATTAATTATTATAAAATTAATAATTAAAAATTTTGTTATTAATAAACTAATTAATAACTATATAATTAATCATTGTATTAAAAATTAACTAAGTAATTAATATATAATTAATTATAAATAATGACAAATAAATAATTATAGTTATTAATTATAATTAATAACTATATTACTAATTAACTAATTAACTATTATATAATTAAGAATTATATTACTAATTAACTAATTAATTGTTATATAATTAATAATTATATTACTAATTAACTAATTAACAATTATATAATAAATAATTATATTACTAAATAACTAAGTAATTATTATATAATTAATAATTATGTTACTAATTCACTAATTAATTATTATATAATTAATAATTATATTACTAATAACTTTATTACTTATTAAATATTATATAATTATTAATGAAATTACTTGGTAACTAATTGATTATATAATTAATAATTAATAATGAGTAATTATATTACAAATTAACTAATTAGTTATTACATAATAAATAATTATATTAATAATTAATAAATTATTATTAACTATTTCTTATATGTTTAATCAATGTTTTATGTTTCATTTATATTCATCTTATAGTTTATATTATATAGTCATTCAAAGAAACATACATGAAACAGTTTTACGTTTCAAGTCGGTGGTTTTGAAATCTTATAAATTATTTTGAATCAATATTTTTCACAAAATTTTATTATTTTTAACTATTTATTATATTTTTAATTCATGCCTTCATTTTCGTTTATATTGGTCTTATAGTTTATATTTTTTAGGGTCTTAAAGTCCCATAATTGAAACATTTTAAAGTTTTAAGTTGGTGGTTTTGAAATCATATAAATTATTTTTCGTCAACATTTTTTGTAAAATAACATTTATTTTGTGACTATTTCTCATATTTTTAAAATTTGCATAAATTTTCATTTATATTGGTCTTATTTTTTATATTCTATATCCCTTCAAAGTCACATACTTTATCCGTTTTTATTTATCATGTTGGTAGCTTTGAAAGCTTATTAATTAAGTTTCATCAATAATTTTTATGAAATTATTTTAATTTTCAAATACTTATTATATGTTTAATCCATATCTTAAGTTTCATTTATATTGGTCTTATATTCTATATATTATAGTTTTTCAAAGCCATGTACTTGAATCATTTTTTAATACCATATTGGAAATGAATAATGGTCTGCACGGGAAAGGGAGTACCAGAATCCCACATCGAAAATATAGAATGATTTCGAGGGAAACCCCTCTTATAAAAGGGAGCCATGGGTGAGGGTTTATGTCAGAGTTGAGACTGTTGTAATTGCAGTACTGTTGGATATTAAATAGAAGATAAATTCTGCTGGAAATCATTATTTTATTTATATATATATAAATAAATAACAAAACAAAAATAAAAAATTTAAATATAAAAATATAATAAAAAATAAAATTTGAATGAAAAGAGGCTTCCCCTATATCACTTTTAGAGCATTTTATTAAAAACCCGGAAACATTTAAAAAATCAAGAACATATAACAAACTCCAACATAAAAATTTAAAAAATATATCAGAAAACTTGTAAAAAACTCTTTGTATTAATGTCAAACCCAGTTTCATCTCAAAATTTCAGTTTAGAGAGTTGTAATATGAAGCCATGAGATGGGAAAAAAAATTGGATCTCGGATCCCAAAAAGTGTGATATTGTTCCTCCTCTTTAAAAATATACATAAATAATTTTTGTTATTTAATATATTTTTTCAGCGTCATTCGATCAAGCCACTTCATTTTCTTCAACCATGAGTGTATTTTTTTAAATGTTTTTTTAGATTTAAAAAAAATTTTACAGGGATTAAATATTTTAAAAAATATGTGTGGGATTCGATAGGCACACTACCTACTTTCAACCAAAAAATTATATTATAAATATTCTTTTTTATATATTTTTATTTCTATTTTGTTTTTGGTTTTTTTTATATATATATATACATATATATATATATATATTTATATAACAAAATATTTAATCATAATTTATCTTCTATTGAATATCTAAAAATACTTCTGTTGTAGCAGTCTGGATTCTGACTGAAACCCTCACCCATGGATCCCTTTTATATGACATCCTTTCCTAGAAATTATTCTGCATTTTTGATGTGGGTTATAGGTTCTCCCTTTCCATCACAGAACATTCTGCATTTTTGATGACTTTGAAAGATTATAAAATATTAACTATAAGACCAATATAAATTAAACATAAAACATGGATTAAAAATATAAGAAATATTTTAAATTAATAATAATTTGGTAACAAATGTTGATGAAAAAATATTATAAGCTTTCAAAGCCACCTACTTGAAACATAAAAATGATTCAACTATATGAATTTAAAAACCTATAAAATATAAACTATAAGACCAATATAAATTAAAAATAAAACAGGCATTAAACATATATGAAATAGTCAAAATAAAAATAATTTCATGACAAATATTGATGAAAAATAATTTATAAGCTTTAAAAACCACAAACTAGAAACCTAAAAATGTTTCATGTGTGTGAATTTGAAAGCCTACAAAATATAAACTATAAAACCAATATAAATGAAAATTAAAACATTGATTAAGAAAATACAAAATTTTCGGAAATAAAAATAATTTCATATAAATGTTGATGGAATATATATTTATAAGCATTCAAAGCCACTATCATGAAATATAAAAATGATTTATGTATGTCACTTTGAAATCCTAAAAAATATAAATTATAAGGCCAATATAAAGGAAAAGTGAAATATGGATTAAACATATAATAAATAGTTAATAATTAATTAGTTAATTAGTAATGTAATTATTAATTAGATAATTTTTAATTGTTTACAAAATAATTAGTTAATAAGCAGTATAATTATTAATTATTAATTATTAATTATATAATAATTTATTAATTAATTTCAAATATACTTATTAAATATAAAATAGTTAATTAGTTAATTAAGAATATAATTTTTAATTTTAATAATTGAATATTATAATTAATTAGTAATTATTAAATATTAATTATATATTCATTATTCTGTTAATTAGTTATATAATTATTAATTCTAATCATTAATTATTAACTTTATAATAATTAATTATTTTACTTATTAACTAATTAATTATTATATAATTAAAAATTAAAAATTGATAATTAATAATTAATAATTAATAATAATGATGAATAATTATAATTATTAATTATATTACCAATTAACTAATTAATAATTAATAATAACTAATTACTAATTAATAATTAATAATTAATAATTAATAATTATAATGAATAATTATAATTAATAGTTATATTAAAAATTTTATAATTAATTATTCTATAATTAAAAATTAAAAATTGTATTACTAATTAACTAATAAATTATTAGATAATTAAAAATTATATTAACAATTTACTAATTAATTATTATATAACTAATTTTTAATAATTACAAATTAATAATTATAGTGAATAATTTTAATTGTTATTTACATTAATAATTAACAAATTATCTGTTATATAATTAATAATTAGATTACTAATTAACTAATAACTAATATGGTTTGGGATCCGGGTCTAATTGATCCCAAACCATTATAACAAAATTAGTGAAAAGAGAACGATATAGGAATGTGCCACAAGCACCACAAAGCACAAGAATGTAGGCCAATGCCGCCCACAAGACAACCAAAGAAAAATCCCAACAACCACACCAAAAATAGTCTGAAATTGCAAAAAGAAGAGATGGACCGATCAAGGTCATCCAACAGAACCAGCCCATGGCCCAACAGGTTTGGAGCCAACCATGACCTAAAATCATAGACAATGCCCACCTGCATCCATAGAATCCCGTGATTAATAGGAAAACGCATGAAAAAGTGCTTCGTCACTACAAACAGACAGCATCCGCATGTCACCAGATCATGAGTCCCATGTTTGCCTCTGTATCCTCAGGTCACCTTCGATTCTCGAGGTCCCATCTTGTTGGATCATCCCCACCAGTGCCCAAAAAGATGTCATTGATAATTCTAGTCATCCACGTCACCAGCACGCAACTCACCGGCATGCAACCCTCATCAGTTTCATGTTCGAGATCATTAGCAGCACATATCTGAGTATCAAGTTTGTCGTGCTCTGAGGCACGGAAGCGATAGCACCTGACCACCTCCAGTCGTCATGCCTCTCGTTTCACATCGGGGTCCCAGATCCGCCAGGATCCTAGACCCACTGGGATCCCAGATCTGATGGAGCCAGATCCATGCCACATGAACACAGCACACCACCCTGTTAATCTATTCCCCACCCACATCATTGAAGATGTCCCCCAATGTAATCAGTATCCATGGTACACCCTACAATAAAAGAACACATAAATTTTCCACAAGAACATCAGTTGAGGTAGTCGGTCTTAAGAAGCGTTGCCAACTCTACAATATTCGTCCCTATCTATGGGAGGGGTTCAAAAGGGATCTTTATTGGCCACTGCCAGAAACCCACACCCTTCCCACTGTGTGTCTCATATCATCCATATGTCCTTGCTGCCCACTCAAATATGGAATTCCTGGCCGTGCATGGTATGGTTCTAACCCCTTGGCTACATCGGAGGGGATATCATCACCTCGCTACCCAATTCCATGACTAGAAGCTATCCTAACTGCTTTATTACATGCATCAAACATCTCTTAATGTCCAACAATCCCATCATCTCTCCCGGAGATTGCCGCTGGATTTTGACCGCAATCTTAAAGAGAGAGACTCTCAAACATTGAGAGACAACCTCTTTTTGTTCCTCCAAAATATATGTGTCACCTTTTTTCTAATTAACTAATAAATAATATAATTAATAATTATTATACTTATTAACTAATTAATTATTATATAAATAATAATTACATTACTAATTATCTAATTAATAATGACATAATTAATAATTATATAATTACTAACTATCTAATTAATTATTAAATAATTAATAATGGTATTGATCATTAAATAATTAATTATATAATTAAAAAATGATAATTATTAATTACTTATTAATTATTAAGTACTTATTATATAATTAATAATTAACTAATTATTATAATTAAAAATATATTATTAATTTACTAAATATAATATAATTAAAAATTAAAAAATAATAAGTATTATATTACTAATTAACTATAATATAATAATTAATTATATTATTAATTAAAAATTAATAATTAATAATTGAACAATTATGACTAACAAGCTTATAATTAACTTATTATTATAATTATAAATTATATTAAAAATTAAAAAATTTACAAAATTACTAATTATATAATTTAAAATTAATAATCAATAATTGCTAGTTACGAATTAACTAATTAATAATTATACAATTAAAAAAAATTTACTAATTAATTGTTATAAAATTAAAAATGATATTAATAATTAACTAATTAATTATATGATTAATAATTAATACTTTATAATTATATAACTAATTAAATAATTAATTATTTTATAATGAATAAATTTATTACTACTTTACTTTTTAATTATTAAATATTTCTTATATGTTTAAACCAGGTCATAAGTTTCATTTATAGTCATCTTGTAATTTATATTTTTCAGTCTTCCAAATTCACATAATTGAAACATTTTCAAGATTCAAGTAGGAGGTTTTGAAAGCTTATAAATTATTATTCATCCACATTTTTTATGAAATTATTTTTATTTCCAAATATTTCTTATATGTTTTACCAATCTTTTAATTTTCATTTATACTGGTTTTATATTTTATATTTTATAGGCTTTCAAAGTCACATAGTTGAATCATTTTTATATTTCATGTAGTTTTCATTGAAAGATTATAAATTATTTTTCATCAATAATTGTTTTGAAATTATTTTTATTTTCCAATATTGCTTATATGTTTCATACATATTTTAGTTTTCATTTATATTGGACTTATAGTTTATATTTTATAGTCTTTCAAACCCACCTATGTGAAATATTTTTGAATCCCACATTGGAAATGGAGAATATTTTACACAGGAAAAGAATAACCTAAATCCAACATTGAAATTGGAGAATGATTTCCAGGCCAAGCCCTCTTATAAAAGAGATCCATGTGTGTGTGTTTCCTTCAAAATCCAGATTTATGAAATGGCATTTCTACTAGATAATAAATAGTAGGTAAATTATGCCAAAAAAATTCTTATATATTTATACAATACAAAACAAAATAAAAATTTCAAATATTTAAAAAATAATATTTTTTTGGGTGAAATGTGGCAGTGTGTCTACCACCTTTTAGACATAATTTTTAAAATATATTCTCCAAGCACAAATTTGAAACAATTATAAATTTATATAAAAAATCACCATGAGTATAGCAGGGGTTCAACATCTTCGGGGTTATTCATGGATGAAGCTCTAGTGATTAAACTGAGATAATGATTATGATGTGGATGATCACATGATATTTTAGTTCACATGTAAATGATGAAGAATGATCTGTTTTGTGTTTCATGATAGTGTGAGATGAAAGTTTCATTTTGTGAATATGGTTATTTTCCAATGGTGAAAATCAGGATATTTTTCGGTTCATGAGAGAGGTATGGTGGTGTGTGCAGGAGAAGAATAACAGTGTGCTTAAGGTGTCAAGGTACTATACTTTTTTCTATAAATATCCATGAACATCTCTATTTACTTATATGAGCTAAGTGAAAGTTTTATTGAAATATGAGAATATAAATAGAGAATAATTATACTCTATATATTCAAAGAGGGTTTGTTGTGTCATAGTGCTTGGATTTTGAAATTAATCACAACCACACAATAAATGGATTGGTTCCACGAGCTGTTTTTGTAAATCAATTTCACCTTGCTACGTGAAGATACCCTGATTTGAGAATAAATATTACGTTTTAATTTTTTGAAAGGATATCACTGGATTTGTAATTTGTTCATCTGATAATATGTGTATGAGTTATAGTGAGGTTTTTCGAGGAAGTATTTAATAAGCTGAGAATTTTCTCTGTAATTCACATGTTGTGTTATATGCATATATGATGAAAATATTGTAAAAATTGAAGCAATGTAATGCGGTGAATGTGTGCTTTATTTAGTAAGGGGATTCTTGGCCACATGAAAAAAAATCCATGCATGAAAACAATGAGAAGACTTTACATTTGTATTTTTGTACAAATAATAGAGAATAACAGTTGATAAGACCATACATAATATCATAAATTAATGATGTTTTTGAAAAGTACATGTGATATATTTTTCATGAAAACTATGAAGTGAATTTTGAGACTTATGTCAGGAAGTGTTTCAAATATTGTTCATACCTAATTAATTAGTTCATTTAGGAGGTCCAGATCATTTAACATCATAGTGTATTATGAAGATCAGGAAGTTGACAATCAGTTCTGATTTTATAAATTTTTTATATGAATATGTAAGTTGATCTATTTATTGAGGGGGTTGATTTGATATCTATGTACTATTGTAGCTATCAAACGATGATTTAAATTATTCTTATTAGTAGTTCAAATTTTAAGATAGGTGGAAGTATCCTGTGGGACTCTAGTGTAGGAGAAAATACAATAGTACTCTACATTAATCCACTACAGAAGATATGTCCTTTAAAAATATGATAAAAGACCATTCACAACACTAAAAAATTGTCATAATCAAAGAGTTGTTAAAATAGTCCCATTTTATAAGTGCTAAAAAAGGGTTGATAAATGCCCATTTTATAAGTGCTAAAAAAGGGTTGATAAATGCCCCTTTTATCATTAGTATATAAGAACTACGAAATGGGATCTTTTATCAGCACTAACAAAAGGGTCCTTTGTCAGTGCTTTTTTAAAGAACATGAACGTCAAAAAATAATTGAGTTTTTCTACTAATCAGAGGGTAGACCCACCCCCTTTTAAGAGCATGTGACCCCACTTTCAATAGTGTTAGTAACCCCCCCACCTCCCCTTTATCAATGCTAGTAACCCCACCCCACCCCCCCCCCCCCCTCCCACACAAACACACACTATAACAGCACAAGACCCATTTTACCCATCTGTGCAAGCCCATGCCTTTGCTGGGTTTTGAACCTGAGACCTCCCAATTATACCCCCACTCCTTTTCAACACACCTATACTATTTTCTTCTGTATTTTATGATATATCTATATATTTTAATATATTTCATTACCTTTTTTATCCATATATAAATATATTTATTTAAATACATATATAAAATATGTTTTCTGTGTGTGTTTATAAATACAAACATATATATATATAATTATACATGTTTATATTTATTTACATATATTATATATTAATATTTATATACATATATTAGAATATGTAGATAAATAAATATATATATTTATGTTTTTCAATATATACTAAAATATATACATATATATATATATAACCATTATATATATATATATATATATTAATTGTATTGGTATATAAATATTCAAGAATTTTTATTTTAAATAAAATGGATAATAGTTTTTATTCAGATGAGTCTTATATATTGTGAATTATATTATATATGTAAACATGTTTAATCATTTATTTATAAAATTAAATTTTTATGTGTTAATATATAAAAAATATGTATATATTTTTAAATATTTTATTATAAATAACAATACATTATGAAAAATGATAAAATTTTAAATCCATATGATCGATATCATTTTTATCCCTAGGAATAAATTTATTACACAATAAAAAGGGGAATATTTTCCACCTTAAAAAGGATAACATTCTGTCAAATGATTAAATATTTTGATATCCTGACTAAAAACTCAGTCTTGGAGGCCTTTCGCGCCTTTCTGGCAGAGGAAAAATTTGACCCAAGCACTATGAGCTCATCATCATCCCTCTATGATGTAGTGTTTGTTGCATGTTTCAATTTGATATGGGGTAGAACCCTAATAAAACTCAGATCAAATGTTATGATCGATTGATGCTCGAGTTACATTTTCAACATATTTTAGATATTTTATTAATTTTTTAATTTTTTTATCCTCAAAATTTTATTAAATTTATATTACTTAATAATTATTATTTAATTAATAATTAAAAAAAAATTAAATTATTTTATACTCCATTTTCACAAAATATCTTATATATCAAGTGAAAATGCATATTTACCTTATCCAAAACGTATTTAAAAATATATATATTGTATTTATATCTATATAAATATATAAATATATTCTTTTATATTAAATTTTAATTTTTTTTAATCAAACCCTTTACCAATTCTTGAAAGACTTGTGCTGATAAAAACTTGTCATTATCACTGCTAAAAAACGCTCATAATGGGGGTCCCTTTAACCAATCTAAAAAATACAGATAATGGGGTAACATTATCAGTGCTAAAAAAAGCTTTGTGAAATGGGTTCATTTAAAAGTTATTTTTTAGTGCTGTTAAAATCACCTTTTATCAGTGTCTTTTGTTATCGCCGATAAGGGTACCAACTTTATCGGTGCTTTTTTAGCATTGTTAAAGGGTGGAGCTACATAAAGATATTTTTGTAGTAGTGATATCTTATGTAAGTGGGAATTTTTTATCTCTATTGGGACTCTTAGTGGAGACACTACGGGATTAGTGTTTATGAGAATGGGGCTTTCCCTTTTTCTAACCACATGAATATACTAAAGAATCTATAAGACGAGGGATTAACCAATTACATCAAGGTGTGGGTCTTTTAACCAAACATTGTCAATACCATGTGTTGATACTCATTTAGTTTCTGAATTGAATATAGGTTCCACTTATCCAATGAGGTGATAATGAGTTGAATTAAATGGAGTTATAAGGAAAAGAAAATAATTTAGTAAAAAAAGTCACACCTGATTCACCACCCCCCCCCCCCCCCACAACGATGTAATTTGACAGAAAAATCCACTAGGAACTTCTGTAATCAATTAAAATAATCCATAAATTGTATTATCATCCTATTCAGAATATATATTTGGTTTTCTCCTAGGTTTAGTGTATCATTTATGGATTAATTTTATTCTCTGACAAATAAAATATTTTTCTAACTTTTGTCCATGAATGTTCCTTGATTTAAAGCAATGTAATCATGAACAAAGGATTTGAGAAGGTTTATATGCATACCAAATTGTAAAGACATTCAATTATTTAACTCCATACTCATACTTCCATATCAAAAAATTATAATCCATCCATTTTCAATTCATATCCATCCTATTAGGTTCAAAAATATTCATTTTGTTTAAAAACAAATACACTTAATGTATGCATATAATGTATATAAAAATTGATATGTAAACAAATTATCTGAATTTGAGTGTAAATATATAATCATATATATGTGAGTTCTGAAACAAAAATTCATATGCTCTTTTGAAACTAATAGAAGTTATGAAGAAATAATAATAATTACAAAATGATAGAAGTTAAAGTGTGCCTGTGACACCCTGAGATTTTATGAGATAGAATCTTTTTAATTTTTTTGATGTCTTGTGTTTTACGCAACACCAATACTATAATTATTTATTTGAAACACCTTATTATTTTGTTTTATAGGAAACCCTATTCATGGATTGTGTTACAAGAAATATCGACCTTCCGTGATAGTTTGTTTTTTATGCAATATTGAGTTTCACTAAACCACCACATGTTATTAAAATATTTTTATTTAATGGGATATAAGTTAGGAATTATGAATATTATTAACCAAATTTTAAATTTTATAAAATTAAAATACATATTATGTATTTTCTAGAACATGATATAAGAAGAGATTCAGTTTTTTACATAAGAGAAGTCTTTTTTCAAAAAAATTGATTTTCTAGCCTTTTAATAGTGCACCAATTTTAAATCTACTTTTTGACATGTTTATAAGTTAAATTTGAAAAAATATACATATTCATTAGAATAGGGATATAAATTTTTTTTTGGATGTATTGTTTTAATTTTTCTGATAACTTTCATATTTTGATGAATAGTAAAAATACGCTAAATATTAATTGAAAACATCTCTTTTCATCAAAACAATTTCTATTGATAAAATATATTATTGAATGGTTTGTAAGTATAAATTGTTAATAATTTTATATTTTAATTCAATTAATGTCATTTTCATTAATTTTACATTGAATTCATACATAAAAACATTTCAATTATTGGAAATCTTTTAACTTTTAAAAAAACACCATTTTTTCAAAAACTGGATTAATTTTAAATTAATTACTACAAATAATATATTTTTTATTTTGAAAAAAAGATACCATATTTGGAATCATTATGTCCAAATTATTTTAATAGGTACCTTTTATTTTTGTACTTTGTGAATAGTAACTTCAGTAATTATTTTGTTTACCATGGTTAAAGGGTAAATCTAGTAAATAAGGTTACAAAATAATATTATAGTAATATTAAATTACCCTAACACATCTTTTAATCCTATTGGATGATATATGTCTGACCGTGTGCGTCACTGGGCCTATTTTCGGACCCCATAGAGCCACTTGGATGTGAAAGTAACATTTTATAATAATTAATTTGAAGTAAAGAGAAAAATATCATAAGCAAGTATCTTTAACTAAAGAAATTTTAAGGTGGGTTATATAGTAGATATCTTAAAATATAAATATTCATTATAAAGATAAAAATATTTCCCACATCATGATATTTTATTTACAATTTGTAAACATTAAATTAGAAGATATAATAAGGACACAATGATAATGCATTGATTTCTTCATTAATAAAGGACTCAAATAAATGATATTATAAATGTTAAAATAAATGTATTTTGGTTATTTTTATGTCATACACAAATTTTCTGGATGATATTGACTTATTATATTTGATTTATTTCCTTTTGATAAAAGGGATCATGTTTTTATGAATTTGAAAAAAAATCAAGTTTGAATAGTGTCCAAAATCGACATAATTCATAACTTGTAACATAAAATAGTTTATTAAATGGTTTTCAATTAATAAAAATATAATATTCATCCAAATGGTTACGATAAGTCAAAATATGTCATAAATTACTTTTTTTGTGTCTTTTTACATGATATAGTAATTACATTAACCCACAATGGGTAAATAACATGATATCACTGTAAGATTAAAAAGGGTAAAATAAGGGTTAAACCAAAAAGATAAGGATAAAAAATATTTAAACCATATCTAATAATTATTTTATGATGGTTATTAGAACCAAATTCATCTTATATTTTAATTAAGTAATTTATGGAACTTTTTATCTAAATTTAATTTATAATAAATTAATATATTGACTGTTTTGTAAAGTGTCCCTCTCTTCTCTTATAAAAAGGCATCTCCTCCCACATTTCCATACACCTCCTTGAGCCATCTATATCAACAAAACTCTACCCAATTTTTCAATAAACATTATTAGTTAACTTTCTTATGTCCTGGTTATCCAAAAAGTCCATCCCTAGTGTCCTTAATAAGAGATCCAAAGCAATTCCAGCGAAGAATATTTAATTTTTTTACCAATAAAATTTAATTTCTTTTCTTCTTCTACTTCCTCTTTCTATATTGATTCAATAACAATGAAATAACTACAGTATATTCTACTTTATGAGATGTTATTATAATTATGATGCAAGATTATACATATTTTTTATCCTATGAAAAACAATATCATCATGTGTGCGTACTTACGACTTATCATCTCTACGACGAAGTGTATTTGGTTATTAAAAAACATTTTACCTGGATGGGTATAATGATTTGTATAATGGATTTAAATAATGAATATAAAATGATAATGATTATTTATAATTAATATACCATCCAGTTACATACCATTAAACCATAAAGAGAATGATATCGTTGCTCATGCGTACATACAACTTACCATCTCCACGAAGTGGTGAGATTCATTCTCCATGTCAAAAATTCAAGAATGATTATAAAATTTATATGATTAATTAAGATAATAATTATGAAAATAATGTCCTGGGTAAAATACATCCTATGCAAAATAAACATGACTTATATGATAAAACAGGAATGGGAATGCGAAGCAGTTAACACCCGAAATAATGGTAATATTGATGTACTATTAAAAAATGATATAATAGGATCACATAGGATCATATATGATATCAAAAATATAAATTTGGTCCGGGTAAAATTAAATAACAAGATTTAACCATTAAATAAGAGGTTACCACACCCTCAAATAACAAAAAGTATAAGAACGGGATAATTTTGAAATCTCATTTTTATCAGAGATTGTTTATACAAGGATATATTTAACATCCATGGCCATGTTTCGTAATAATGTTTTCATAAAATGTTTACTATTTCAATATGTATGTTTAGAGTGATTTTTCCCATTTTTTGACTTTTTACTACAAGGTATGGAAGGAATCTTTCTTTTTTTACCATAAGATGTACTTTATGACTTTTTTGGGAAAAGTAAGAGGAGAATGTTTTTTAACTTATACAGCAAGAATGAATTTTTACAGTTTCATGACATGTTATTTACACGAAAAATCCTCTAAACTATTTAATGTTTATTTTCTTCTGAATTCCATTCTTTTAAAATTTCATAGAATTTTGAAAGAAAATTTTAAGGAGAAAGAATATTATTCTCAAGAACTAATTTCAACTATTTTATCAAATTTATTTTCTATGATTTTATTGCATTAATGATGGAATAATCATTTATATGGATTATGTTATAATGGAATGTTATTTAATAAATGCATTTTATTTCTTGGGTTTTTCTTTGATGAATGATTTTTGTTTTTTGGAAAATGTAATTATGATTTCATTATGAGATGGGTGGGCCATATATCTCCCCTCAATTAATTGGGTAATGATTTATATCTCATGATATAGACATGAATAGAATGGAATGTAAATATTGTTCAGTAATACATGGATGGAATGAGAAGTAACCATAGTTCAGTAATGGAATTTTACCACAATGATGGTATTTCAAGTAAAGACTTGGATACTATGGAAATCAAATTATGTTTTTATATGTTTTTCATAATTACATGGTTTATTCCAATTTTATTCTATCATGGTAAATGTTCCTTTATGATCTATTCCATATGTACTTCCAAGATTTATTTCGGGACTCAAGATTTTGATGTTTAAACGTATCTTAATGTTTTTATGTTCAAATTTTTATGGTTTGATTTATGTTCCCCATGTTTACCCTTAATTAAAATTTGATCTCACCCTATTTATGTTTCTTTTCACAAATATATAAGGAAAGGTTTTAGGTTGTAAAACCAAAGGGGAAGATCTGAATGGGGGATGTTGAAGATATTTCACCAAGTTAGAAGATTATATTCTGAGTTTTTGAATATACTAAACTAATAAAGTCTTTGGGAATATATTTTTTGTAACGTATTACATATTTCGAAAAAGAAATATAATATTCAAGTATGTTGAGATAAGGTCGTTAGAGTTCGTAGCAGAGTGATTTTTTAGTCAACTTTTGAAAAATAGGATGTAAAAACATTAGTGATATCCCTTGAGTTATTTCAAAGGTATGTATAGGGATATCCTGAAGGAACCATGTTAATAAACGGTGCATTGAGAAATTCGATGATTGTCCACCTGAACAACCAAATGTTATAATAGATTTATTGAAAAATCTTGTTCCTACACATAAATAAGCTATGAATCATTCTGTATTTCCAAATGAGCAGGGAGGGGACCAACATTGTATTTAGTCCTTCATGAGGAAACATCCACCTTCTTTTTGGGGGTCTTCTTATTAACTTGTTGGTGAATAGTGGTTCAATACCATTGAAAAGATATTTTTCATCCTTCACTATTCGGATCATGAAAAAGACATTTTGGTTTTCTATCGATTAGAAGGTGAAGTAGACCAATGGAGAACTCTAATTAATAATACAAGGAAGCATGATGTAATTGAATCCATGTAATGGTACATTTTCAAGAACTTATTTTTCAATCATTACTTCCCTTGTATTCTTCAAACAATCATAGAAAAGTAGTTCCTTGATATTAAGAAAACAGATGATGAAATTTTTGGTACATTCAAGGAAAAATTTACAAGAATTCCAAGGTAGGTATCTATCATTGTCATCCAACCTGAAAGTAAACTTGATCGATTATTCAGTGGCTTAAAACCAAGTATTCAAAGGGAATTATCTATAAAAGACTTCAATAGCTATGAATGAATTGTGTGTTGTTCTATCAAGGTAGAACTAGATGTTGGGGTAACATATCCATCTCATGGGTTTTACAAGAAATGAAAGATGGAGTTCACGGGAAAATCTCAAAAAAATGGTGAAATGAATATCAATATTTCCTTATGCACAAAGTGTGGAAAGAATCACGGTGGAGATTTTATTAAAGGGACTAGAAAATGACTCCAGTGTATAAAATATGTTAATACAGTAGTTGAGTGATGAAGTAATTGGGAAAAGGTTGTTAACACTGTTGATAGAGAAAGGACTATGGAGAACGCACCACCAACACATTAATGCTACATTTGAAAGGAAATGGGGCATTATGATAACAAACGACCAAATATAAGGAATAATGATTATTAACATCACCAACCTATTAATTTAAAAGAAAAAGGGAAGTCACATGCAATCACTGCTGGAAATGTTTAGTATGAAAATGATGTGGTGGAATGATTAATTGTTTATGTAATAGGATAGTGTTGTGGAATCTCATTAACAGTGTTATGGAATATTGGAATATCTATGTATTGGTCTATTGTGATTTTCCATATTTATATGGTACCGGTAACTATGAAAACTGATAGAAGACTTTTTAGAGAGCACATGATATGCACATAATGAAGAGATAAAGAGATAGTGAGATGTTTGATACTATTAATGAGATCTTAACTAACATAAAGACAAAGTGATTTTATGGTTTGAGTATATAGAATTTTAAAAAAAAATTATGGAAAGAGGTAATTTTGAAAGAATATATGTTTTCAATAAGGTTCTACGGTAATTCATGTCATTACAATGTTTCAATAGAAACCATGAATAAGGTATTCACATGTTTCGAATGTGACAACCAAGAACTGACAAATGAGATATGGGAGAAAAATGTTAAGTTGATTTAATTCACCTCTTTATAAAGTTTTATATTTTCATTTTTTAGAAGGATTGTAATGTTATCCATTGATTGATAGTATAATTTTTATTATGGTTGATGTTTATAAGATTAAAGTATTATCTCACTATAGGTGGACTAATGTATATTTGATAACATGTTCTATAATTTTTGTTGAGATAGTTGGAATTCCTTATCATTCTATCATAGGATCTTCTAACACTTAAAGAATGAATAATTCATAATAATTTATTTATATAAGAGATTAAGTGGAAACTATTCATGGAACTATCAAAGGGGATATTGTACTGAAATCAAGTAAGTATTTATTCTCATGCAAAAAATCATCAACTTTAAGAAAATAATCTTAAAAAAAATGTTATCTTGGTACCTGCTTCTCTAATAAATCAGATGGTCCCTTAAATCATCATAGATTTATGGCTTTCTGGTAGTTAACATTCCCCAAACCCTATTATCTATCACTATTAATCAGAACATGATGTTTATACTTTTCTTCAATATTCATGTTTTCACTTCTCACTTATGTTCTCCTATATAGAAACTCAATGATAAGTTAATTTCGGTAAACATTATATTTTTTACATTCCTTTTAAAATGAATTTTTAGAATTCCATTTTATTGTTGAGGTTTCCTATAAAGTAACTTTCAAGTAGTAAACCATTTATAACCCAGAAAACTTTCGAGGGCGAAATTCATTTTTAGAGGGGTGGAATGTGACACCCCGAGATTTTATTAGAAAGATTATTTTCAATTATTTTAATTTCTTGTGTTGTACGGTACACAAATATTACCACATGCTATACGCAACACCATATTATCTTGTCTTATATGTAACACTATTCTTGTTATATGTTACATGCATGAGCGGCCTTACTTGATAGCTTTCGTTGTACGCAATATCAAGTTTCAATAAACAATGATATATTATTCAAATATTTTTATTTAATGGGATATGAAATAGCCGTTATGAGTAGTATTAACCATGTTCTTAATTTTATAAAATTAAAATTCAGCTTATATATTTTATAGATCATGATGTAAGAAAAAAATTAATTTATTCGAAAAAAAAGAATTTTTCCAAAAAATGTAGTTTTGCCTCCTTTTGATGGTGCACCCCTTTTAAATTTAGTTTTTGACAATTTTATATATTAAATTGGAAAAAATAAACATCTTCTTTAGAGTAGGGATATAAAATTTTTCTTTGGATGAATTTTTCTTATTTTTCTGATAACATTCAAATTTTGATGAATAATAAAAATACGCTATATTTTAATTGAAAACATCATTTTCATCGAAATATTTTATATGGATAGAATATTTTATTGAATGGTTTTTATGTATAAATATAATATATTTTAATAAAAATTAAATCATTTTTATTAATTTTATATTTAATTCATATGAAAAAACATTTTAATCTTTTGCATTGTTTTACCCTTCAAAAAAAACCCATTTTTTCGACAACGAGATTACTTTTAAATTAATTAATGAAGCTTATGTGTTTTGAATTTTGAAAATTGGACTCCATATTTTAAATCATTACTTCCAAATTATGTTAACATTTACCTTTTATTTTTTAGAATTAGGAATAGTAACTTCAGTAATTATTTTATTTACCATTGTTAAAGTGTAAATCTGGTAAATAAGGGTAAAAAATAATATTATAGTAATATAAAACTACCCTAACACATGTCCTAATACAATTGGGGGTAGATATTTCTAGCCATGGGAATCCTTGGGTCGATTTTGGGACCTCATGAAGCCACTTGGATTTGAAAATGACATTTTATATGTATTTATTTAAAGTAAAGGGAAATATAACATAAACATGTGTCTTTTATTAAACCAATTTTAAAATTTATGTTATATGACTTATATCTTAAAATATAAATATAAATTAAAAAGGTAAAAATATTTTATAAATCAAAATATTTTTTTATTAATTTTTACATATTAAATTCATAAATTTAATAAAAACACAATGATGATGTAGTGATTTCTTCATTAAGAAAGGATTTAAATAACTGATATCGTTGGTTTGAAGGGATCAGGTTTTTTTAATTTGTAAAAAAATCGAGTATGAATAGTGTCCAAAATTGACGTAATTCATAACATAAAACGTAAAATAGTTTATTAAAGAATATTAAATTTCATAAAATCAAGGATTTATAAATACGGTTAATAAAAGTCCAAATATGTAGTAAATCACTATTTTTTGTCATTAGACATGATATGGTAACTAAATTAACCTACAATGTGTAAATAACATGATATAACTGTAAGATTAAAAAGGGTAAAATAAGGATTAACCCTGAAATATATAGAGGAAAAAATATCCAAAACTTGTCTAAAATTTACTGGAAGATTGATATTCTTACCAAAATCAATTCCTATTTTAATTAAATGAGTTTTTTAACATTTCGTGTCTAAATTAAATTTATAATAAATTAATATTTTGAGTGTTTCCTATAGTGCCCCTCTCCTTTCTTATAAAAAGGAATCTCCTCCCGCAATTCCTCACACCTTCTTGAGACTTTTATCTTGACCAAAATCTTCCCAATTTTCCTATAAACATTCTTACTTTACTTCTAGAGGTCCTGGTTTTCCAAAATTTCTATTCTCATTGTTCCTAATAATAGATCCCAAGGAAGTCCAGTGAAGAAGAGGTAATTTCTTTAAAAATTCAAATCAATTTCTTTTCTTCTTCTACATCCACATTCTTTGTTGATTACATAATGAAGTAATAACTCAATTATATTATATTTGATGATATTTTATTATAATTATGGGAAAACCTTATACCTCCTTTTATCCATCCTACGAATAACAATGTCACTATGTATGTAAACGTACGACTTACCGTCTCTACGTCGTGGTGTAATTTTTTATTAAAAAATAAATTATTATATGGTTTTAATTATGAGTGAAATTTATTTAAATAATGAATATTACATGATATTGATTCTATTTCATAAATATATCATCTAATTACATGCCATTTAACCATCAGTGGATTGATATCGTTGCTCATGTATACGTATGGCCTACTGTCTCTATAACGTGGGGAGATTCATTTTCCATGTTAACAATCCAAGAATGACTAAAAAAATTTGTGGTTATTAAAAATAATAATTATGAACCAAATTTCATTGATAGAATAAATCCTATGCTAGATAAAGATGAATTACATAATGAAACAGGAATGGGAAAATGATGGAGTTAACACCCAAAATAATGGTAAAATTGAAATACTATTAACAAAATAATATAATAGGATCGCATAGGATCATATATGATATCATAAATATGATTATGGTCCTGTTTTAATTTAATGACATGATTTAACCATTATAAATTATGTTACCATTCCCTCTACTAACAAAAAGTACATGGTAAGGGATAATATAGCAATCTCATTTTTTTTCAGAGATTGTTTATATGTGGATATATTAATCATCGATGTTTGTGTTTCCTAAAAATGATTTCATAAAATGTTTACTATTATTATATGTATTTTTAGAGTCATTTTAACAAATTTTTTACTTTTTTCTACATGGTAAGGAATGAATCATTATTTTTTTCCATATTAGGTGCGTTTTTGACTTTTCTGACAAAAGTACGAGGATAATATTTTCTTAACTTATACAGAATGAATGTATTTTTATGGTTTCATGACACATAATTTCCGAAAATCCTCCTTTACAATATTACGAATTTATTTTCATCAAAATTATTTTCTTTTAAAATTGATATGTATTTTGAAAATAGAAAATGTTTTTGAATAAGAAAAGCTATTTTTCTATAATAAATAAGTTCATATGTTTTACCAAAATTATTTTCCATCAAATATGATGATATTAAATAATGTTATGCTTCTATCCTTATTTTTACTATGATTTCATTGTGTTAATGATGGAATTATTTTTATATAGATTATGTTATGATGGAATGATATTTAAGAAACCCATTTTATTTCTTTGGTTATACTGTGATGAATGATTTCTGTATGGTGGAACATGTAAGAATAATTCCATTATGATATTGGTGGGACCTATATCTACCACTAAGGAATGGGGTAAAGATTTATATCTTATGGGATAGACATGACTGGAATAGTAAGTAAATCTGGGTAAGTAATACATGGATCGAATGACATGTAAACTCAGTTCAATAATGGACTTTATCCACTATGAAGGTATTAGCATCAAATCCTTTGCATATATATAAATCATATTATGTAATTATTAGTTTTCCATAATTACATGATTTATTCCAATGTTATTCCATAAGGGTTAATGTTCTTTTATGATCTATGCCTTATATACTTGCATGATTTATTTCATCACTCTTGATTTTGATGTTTGAAAATTATGTTCATATTTTATGTTCAAATGTTTATGGTTTATTTTATGTTCTACATGTTTACCCTTATTGATAATTTGATCTCACCATTTTTATTTTTTATTTTCCCTAAGATATAAAGAAAGGTTTTAGGTTGGAAAACAAAAGGATAAGATCTGTTTGGGAGATGTTGAAGATCTTTCACCAAGTTAGAAGATTATGTTCCAAAATTCCTAATATAGTTAACTGATATGGTCTTTGGGAAAATATTTTTTTAAATGTATTAAGTATTATACAAAAGAAATGTAATGTCCATGTACGTTGAGCTAGATTTTATAGAGTTCCCATGTCTTTTACATATTAATTAAATTTGACAATACTCAGTTGAGGTTTTTTTTTCTTGGGCAACTGTTTTTTCTTTTTTTTCCTCTAAAAAAATTTAAATAATGTTATCCCTTGAAATCATTTTTTAATTTGTCTGATTGAAAATTTTTTGATGTTAAATTATATTATGAAAATTCAAATTTAAATTAGAATTCTTTAAATTAATTTTTAACTATTTAAATTTCTCAACACTCAATTAAGGTTTTGAGAATATATAATACTCTATTGAACTCTTATAACCAGTGTTTGTTGATTAATTAATCAATATTACTGAAAAAAATATATTTCTCATAGATATAATAGAAATGGATCTCTTTTATTATAATCATTTTAGATATTAGTCCGTAAATGTGGATAATGTACTAAAAATCAATTAATTAATTAAATAATTTGGACAATTGAGATGAATAACCTCATAGATTTAACATGATTAAGGTCACCACACTAAAAAAAAATTATACATTCCTCAAATGATGAATTATTCCCTTTTAACCCACTTAACACTTTTTCAATTTATTTTTTATTCTTTAAAACACATTTGTTTCAAATCATTTTCCAATAAAAATCACCATTTTGAATTACATTATAAATTTATTTTCAATAGACAAGATTTTATTAATTTTTAATTGATTAATCTCTTAAGTGAAAAAAATATCAATTAGAGACCTCCTATAAAGAAAACACAGGACAACTATACCTCATTCTTAAGTGAAAAATATTTTTATTAGGACTTAGTTATAAAATCACCAATATCAAATTGTCATAATTGTCAAGGGGTTACCAAGAAGTTCACTGTATTTCTAATTTTTATTCGAATATTTTTAAAATACATTTTATTCCATTCAATTTATGATGGGAATGAATCTTTTTTATCTAAAATCACATCCCAAAACCCTGACTGAGTGGTTTAGAGAAGTTTCGGCCTAAAATTAATAAGAATTTTTATGAGAGAGATGCTAAGATTTTATAAGTGACACTTAAGGATGAAATTTATGAATAACCCAAAATATCTACAACTAGAAATGAAATATTTAAGACACCCTAGCTTGAATATCAAAAATCATTATAAAATCATGGATGAACAATAAACTGTGACAGATAGAAATTGCTCAACAATGATTGTTCAAGGCACAACAGAAGTGCTTATTGGGGCTGATCTCAACTCAAAAAATATCAGATTAAATGGATTATATGAATATTTTATAAGACATTGACATTATTACCAATGAAATTTTTTCAATAAAATGTTGAATATATGAGGTACTAACTCAATATAATTTCTTTTCCATGTGAAATTTTTAAATAATTTAATTAAATGTGAAAAAATATTACATCTTTCAAGGGATATTTCTTTATAGAGGATCTTGATCATTGGAAACCCTTTTTGTTAGTTTGTTATTTCTCTTGTAGGACCAAATATATAATCCATTTAGAGGTGAACCATACATTCCCATGTGATATATGAATAAAACTGGTGAATATTTGGGTGTTAGGGTGGTTGATTGATCATATTTCATTGTCTATCTTGATTTCTTCACATCATTTCAATAATAAAAAAATTACATTGATTTTCTCATTCCTGAGAGGATGTGAGTGAGACAGGGATGATTCTAGAGAGCAATCTATTGTGAAATAAATATTAATTAACACCTCTTATAATATATTAGTGGAATATTTATATACCCATGGATGGGGTTTGTAATATAATTAATTGCATAAATGACCTTAATAAAATGTTAAACTCATGTTTGACCCAATTCCATGTATTAAAATATGATTATTAATTTTATTCCACAATTTCCACTAACTGGAACAATGATAAATATTATTTCAACAACATTTAAATTGATATTTATCACAAGAATCAATCTTGGATACCAATTATTCCTCAAAATTTATTTAATTCTAGAATAAATTTAATATTTGTTCAGTTAATAAATAAATAATATACTATTAATACATTTAATTTAATAACTAACATGGGAATAAATATTTATTTCATTTATACAATCATTAATTTTGTATTAAATTATTCCATTGTATTGAGAATTATATTTATTACAGTATAAAAATTAAAATAAAATTTCATTGAGTTCAATGGAAACACATAGTGTTTCACCATTTGGTCTTCTTTCTCATTGGAATTAGGCGAGTTTCCTGAAAATACAATATTAATTTCTCTTAACATATCAATGAATACATGATAAAGAAGTTAATGTCCCAACATCTCTAGCCACATAAAATCTCACTCTATGTAAAATAATACTTAAGTCCCAATATCTCATCAAGAATGCATCACCCCCATGTCATCAACTTATAAGCTTGTTAAATATTTCTTTGACTATTTTAAATAACCTCATCACTACCCCATGAAAATGGAATTTAATGTGATAAACCTATTTCAATAAAATTTATGAGATATAAACTATCATTAATATGGATTGAAAATGTTCCTCATATAATTATTCACTCATAACACATCATTAATGGTGCACCCAACATACCCATCTTTACCATGTATTGTTACCACTAGGTTTTATGGTAATACATCTCAATGTGTGAGTTGTGAGTAACATTAATACTAATATTAAAGTCTAAGGAACATTAAAGTTGATCATAGATAGTAATATATAATGACATGTAAACATATGTAATTACTAATGGTGGCACTGTCTTCATAATCTCCCATTACGAATATTTCCAATTATGAACATCATATGAAGAAGTCCCATAGGATTTTTTGAACATACACTTAAGATACAACATTCTATGTACCCAATCGTAGAATATTATCCAACCATATCACTATGTTTAATAATATCATCATGGAATTCCATGGTTTTTATCATATTTTAGATCTAAATTACCCATTTAATTTGATAGATACTCTATGACATTATTACATTAAATTCAAGAAGAACTATGAATGATACAAAATAATAAATTTAAATTGATATTCACTTATATGAATATAAATGTAATAAAATGTAAAAACAGTTGGTTTTAGAACACCAACTACACTGGAATCCCATTGCGACTAGATAAAACTACCTATGACTTATAGTCTTCTGGACGTCAAATGATGATCATATTTCAACTGAATTAAGGATTTTTTCAAGGGGTGTTCTAGGTTTTATTCTCACATCCAAAGAGGATATTTCAAACCCCAAGGGACGAAATGTGGAAACAAGGCCTCCATATCTGTTCCTAGAAAACAGGACCATTCAAGATGAAAAAACTATACAAGAAGCACAAATTGTCTCTATTTCCCACACTGATGAAAAATGTTAGACTAGAGTACCCCACACCCGTGGGATTCCTAACTATGAACTAGATTTACTTTGGGAGCTATTTCTAGATTTATGATGTTTAAAGCATCTCATGTCTCACATCTAGATGTTGGGAGTCCCCGATTGGAACTCCTTCTTTTGGTTTCATGAGTGACCACACAACAATCCAAGTTAACCAAATGAAAAAAAATCCTTATGAGACTCACTTTCTCCAAGATTGAACTTTCCCCAAGGTGGGGACTCAAAGGGTTCAAATGAATCATCTTCTTTCACCTCAAGTGATATACAACAAAAAATTATTCCTATGGCACACAGCTCTATTAAAAATAGAAAGACACACATCCAACAATTTAGGAGTTCTTAAAAGGTCCCACAACTTCCACTATTGAATTTATAAAAAAACATGATAACAAAAAAAGACAGCAAGACATGACCACTACAAATTAAAGTGAATTACAAAGAAAGATACCTTAAACCAATCCCCAAACATCACACGATTCCGATTTTTGGGCATGGGTTTTTTTAGAAGAGGTGGACCTAGCTCCACGAATCTTCCTAGAAAAACCTTGATAGAACCATTCCACGTGACCTAAGCATACATAGGCACATCAGGTCTTCCAATTACTTGGACATGATAAAATATTATGACAAATCATTCCAACCTAATGGAATAACTTGATCTTATTCCCGAAAAGTATCTAATGAAATATTAAGATGCCTTTTTAATCCCATAACCAAAAGCAATAGATTCTAGCCACATTATATTCTCTTTACTGGATTTCCCTTCATCACTTCTAGGACATACCTTCTGTAACACCCCGAGCTTACATGATACGCTTCTCTTTCAATAATGCAATAGCTTGCACTGTACGCAAGTTTGAGATTCTAACACACCACGACCAATCATAATAGCCATTATGAATAGTAATACTGACCTTTTGAAATTTTATATATTTTATATTTCAAAATGAACTTCATTTTTGGATTCAGAATATATAAATTAGCCTATGTTGAATTTTTGGTATTTTTCTGAGAACTTCCAATATTTTATGAATAGTGAAAAATACTTAAAAACAACTTTTTAATAAAAATAAATTATAGTGATAAATTATACTATAGAGTGGTTTTGAAGTATAATAAGAATATATTTTTACTATTTTATTCAATGGTGGTCATTAGAATTAATTTCACTTTGAAATTGGACATAAACAATTGTCAATCTTTTGATATATATTGTTTCTTAAAAACACGTTATTTGTTGTGACAGTGGGAATTAATTATAAAATTATTTAATGAAACTTATATGTTTTAAATTTTTTAAAATAGACATCATTTTTGAATTCGGAATATCAATTATAGCTTAGGGTGAAATTTTGGCATTGTTCGAAAAAATATCAATTTTGATGAACAGTGAAACCACTAAGTGGTAGTTAAAAAATAGATTTTTTGTTTAAATGAAACATTACCATTTCTGTGATTTGATTTTCAAAAATCCGACATACATGGTTTTCATTAAAAAGTAAAATGTGGTTCAACGGGATTAAAATAATTTTTTTGGTAAATAGTAACTTTTAAGTTTGATTAATCGCGATTATAGGTAATTAGTGAAATTTAAGGTAAAAATGATGTTATAAAAATATGAAAACACCTTTACACTTGTCCTACCATTATTTGAAGAGTCATTTCCACCCAAGAAAATCTATGGGTCAACTTGGGGACTCCATGGAGCCACTTGGGTAAGAAAATGACATTAATAACTTTTTATTTAAAGTTAAAATAAAATTGTCACAAACATGTGTTGTTTTACTAAAACAATTATTACATGTGGATATATAAGTTAACTTTTCAACTATAAATATTAATTGGAATGATAAAAAAGATTTCCTACATCATGGTATTTTTTTTATAATTTTAGACATTAAATAAATTAAATTGTTGATGACACCATGATGATGCATCGATTACCTCATTACTTAATGATTTAAGTAAAATGAAACTATAATGTACAATATAAGGAATAAACTTGTTAAAAACCTATTTCATGAGAATATTTCGAACCCTTATCACCTTATCCTCTAAATATATCATTGTGGGACCTTTATAATCCGAAAATAATTTCATAATAATGTAACATTTCAATCTTTCCAAGAGTGCCCCTCCTCTACTCTTACAAAAGGCCCCCACCACTACAACCTTAGTCACACCATAAAATCCATTTGGCTTGGCAAAACTCTGCCCAAATACTCTCTCAACTTCCCTCTCTTACTCCTAGAAGCCTCACTTTGTGTAGAAGTCTTCCCAAGGAATCCTTTGGCTCAGATAAAAAAGAGTTACCTGATTTTAAGGTAATGTTTCTCTTGTGTTCTTTTGTTTTATTTTGCTTCTCCAAACCCCTAAAATCTTTTTATTACATTATTTTGTAACAAAGCCAGTATCAAAAATATACTTTGATGTTTTTATGATAAGTATTTTATTTACACTTACACACACCTTTGTCTAATGGTAAAAGAACATACTGTTTCTCTGGGTGGCAAATTACTGTCTCACGAAACGATGATTGTTCAATCTTCTTTTAACACCTCTCATGGTGGCCATTATGATGACACTACTTTTATATATGATATATATTATGTTTTTTTCCTTATTATTCTTTATTTTTCATTTATGTTATACCTTTATGATTTCCATTATGGGTAAACGCGATAATTTCATTTTAGGAAGTGCGGACTACCGCCCCCTCAATGTGATTTTAATCGTTAATGCCATATGTGGGATGTATAAAGGATTGAGTAAATGATATTATACATGATATTATACTGGAATTATGGTATACCTTTATATAATTATAATTTCATTCCATTAAATATGAAATAGAAATGAAATTAGCGTTCATGCGTACGTACGGCTTACCGTCTCCATGAACGGTGCATTTCATTTCTTAACTCTAAATGTTATGTAATATTATAAATGAATGTATATACTTGATATATATTATATATATGATATCTAAATCATGAATATAATTCTGGATATAATTTAGATTTTACCACATGAACAACGTGTAATTATAGGAAGTTTAATTTTGACTCAAGTACCTAAGATCGACAAAACGACCGTTATTAACATAAATAATTACATAATGTTCATAACATTGTAATAAGTGATATAAAAGGACTAATGAACTTGAAAAAGGTTCTTAATCAAGTAGAAATTAACTCTAGTTAATTATTCAGGAGGTTAAAGAACAATCGAGTCATGTCGGACACGAGGTAGGGGAACTTCTTAACCCAATTTCCGTTCTTCGGGTTAATCTCCTACTTTCAAATTATGTCATGATATTATTATGTCCTTTCTTGTATTTGTACATTATTTATGTGTACTTATAGTGAATACCCATAATAGATCTATTTTTAAAAAAAATGATCTTCGTAAGGGATCTTCTTAACACAATTTCCATTCTTTGGGTTAATCTCCTACTTTCAAATTATGTCATGATATTATTATGTCCTATCTGGTATTTATACTTTCTTTATGTGTAAATATAGTCAATACACATAATAGATCTATTTTATTTAAAAAATGATCTTTGTAAGGGACTTCATCTTAATCTCCTTTCATTGAGGCATATTTTGTTTTATACACATCTTTCCTTTATATGGTGTATAAACCCCTTTAACTTTTACTTTTATTCAAAAAGAATATTTTTATACGAATCATTTTTAATAAACAAAAAAAGGAATGTTTTTTCTTACATATGCGGTGAAAAATACTTCTCCACCGCCGTGACTATTATATGAGTTTCGGCTTCCTCTACAAGCCATAACTTTTTTTAAATGAAAAATAGATACCAAGTTTTAATTTTCATTTATTTTCGTATTTAAAATGGTTTTGAAAGTGCTTTTATTACATCAATGTGTTTTATTGATATCTTGTGATTGGAATGTGGAAATGTTATGTTTCCTTTATGCATGTTTTATGGGATAAAATTATGCAATGGTTTATGATATGTTTAAAACTATTCTTATGAGGAATGCATTGGACTGAATAAGTGATGGGTAGAGCCCGCTACAGCTCCTCGATGCATCGGCAGGTCTCATGAGACAAACTAGTGTCTTGGCACAAGGCCTTGACAAAATCATATTTGTAGTCTTGGAACGAGGCCTTAGTTACGCGGTTATGATAGTCTGGCATTATGCATTCCATCATTATGAAAGTGGTTATTGATATTCCATGTGATTATTCGACCAGTAAAATATCCATGTGAAGAAGTAAATGGCATTATCTCATTTTACTTTTTCCATATTATGTTGAAGTTCATGTTTAAAAGGCTTTTGTTTTAGTTATACATTGCCTTAAATGTTTATGTTTATTTATGAAAGCTTCCGCTAAATTGTTATCCTTACTGAGCATCTGAGCTCACCCCATCACATGTTTTAATTTTTTCCAGGATGTGAAGAAGTATATTATGAATGACCTGCAGGGAGAGTATGAGGGGATATGAATACAAGATGTTTTTTTAGTTTTTTTTTCTTTATGATGTAATGTATGACTTATGAATGTATCCAGTTTTTCCAAGGCTACTAAACTAATCGGCCTTTCGAGACTTGATCTTTTGTGATCATGCCAATGTTACGCAATAATGCAGCGACTCTGGGTAACTGGGGTCGGCACGTTACAGTTGGTATCAGAGGCAGTTTAGTACTAAACTTGGAAGCTAGATTTAGATAAACTCTGATTAGAGCACATAGCCCTAAGATAGACTTTGAGGATTAGTATAAAAGAACTTCCTATAATTTTGGTATTATAGATATTTTAAGAGTTTTCTGAGAAATACATCCATGTCTAGATATGAGAAGGTAGTGGTGGCTCTGGAAGAGATGTACCTAGGGGTAAAACCCAAAAACACCGCTTTAAGCTAGACTCAAACGGGAACTGGTGCACGAAAACGGGCCTTTCTACACTCTTGGTTACGACACTCTCGGGGGATATGCTTAGGATAATTTCATTTTCTTTAAAAACCATTATGAACGGTTTATGAGTATATACTTACTCGAAGAAAACATTTCTTTTTATGATTATGGATTATATCCATAAATAGTTCAATTTTTGTTAAGTGTTTTACAAGTATGGAATTATGTATTTTGATTCATAAACTAATCTAGATTACACCATTGTTTAGAAATGGCTCCTAGTGGGAGGAATGGAAACCGTATAAATGCACGCACTCCATGTAAGGATTTCCCTCCTTCTCAACATAATTATTATGGAGCTGGAGATACAACTGGTGCTGATCAACTTATCACCATACTGGGACAACTCACTCAGGTTATAAATAATAACCTTACTCGTATGTAGCACCCTGATCCGCAATATGGAGGATCAATGATAGATCGTTTCATGATGAAAAAACCGCCAACATTAAATGGGGGTAAAAATCCATTAGTAGTTGATCAATGGATAAACTCCTTAGAGAAAATATTCCAGGCCTTGGGGAGTAGCGAAAGGTAGAAGGTTGTCATGGAAGTTTACCACATTACTAGAGAAGTCGATCAATGGTGGTCGCTGATTCAAAACACAAAGGAAGATGAAGAAGTATCAAGTATACAATGGAGAGAGTTCAAAGAGATTTTCTTAGAAAAATAATTCCCTCGTGACCATAGAGCAGATATAGAAAGGCAATTTCTGAGTCTGAGGTAGAAGGAGGATGAGAATGTCGCAATGTATGAGGCTAACTTTACAAGGTTAGTGAGGCATGCTCCATATTATATACATAACCCAAGATGTAAGATTGATCGTTTCATTGATGGGTTAAAACCATTTCTACATCGAGATTTAGTATCACTATCTTTCTCAATGTACGAAGATATAGTCTTCTGTTCTATCAAAACAGAAAATGAATTCTCTAAATCTTATGACAATAAAGTAAAGAAAGAGAAGAAGAGAACGGTGGAGAAAGAGAAAGATAAAGGGAAAAAGGGAAAGAAGGATTTTACATTATGAGATAATTATGGGAAGAATCACACCGGTACTTGCCTAAAAGGAATGGGAGTTTGTTATAAATGTGGAGAAAAGGTCACCAGGCTCGTGATTTCAAGGGAAAGAAAGAGGCTATCAATGTTGAATGCTACAATTGTAGGGAAATGGGGAATTTTGAAAATGAATGTCCTAAGCGTCAGGGAAACTAACCTCAGAAAAGGCCAAGGGATCAAGGACAATCATTTTTTGTTACCATAGTTGAAGTGGAATAATTAATGTATTGGTGCTTTTGGACTCAAGGATTATATTCTGGTTATAATAATAATGTGATATATATAAGGATTGTACTGCAGTACTTGTTGTTTTCATTATGGTTTTAATATGATGAAGGTAATCATATTTTTAGTATGTGACAATAAGATAAACATTACCTTGTTTGGGGAATCTGATGTTACGATTGATTTTGGAATTTAGAGACCTTTTAGAGAAAGTCTGGATAGAGGTATTTTGGATAACTATATAGGTTGGAATGGATTAAGTTGAACCTTGGATAGTATTGTTTAAGGTTAAAACATTTCTGAAGATTATTTTTGGAATATTATAATACCATAGCTTTAGGAAAAGGACAACCTGCAGGTTGGGGGATATCTCGTCGCGTTGGACAAAGCTGCAGGAATCGAACCCATAACCATAGTGTGACGGGCCTTTATTACCTACCACTAGCCTACAGAAAGTCCCTGGTTATTATAAAATAGTTTTCCTAATCTAAATGGTATGTCGTAAAATTTGGAACCCTATACAATTTGAATAAATAGAATATTAATGAATTCTATTACCATTTGGAGTGAAAGATGGGTTCTTGGTAAAATTTTATTAAAGAATGTAACCCTACATGACAAGTAAATATATTTCCTTACATTCTTAGTAAATCTCTTAAATAAATTCCTCAACATTATGAAAGGTAACTTAAAACAAAAACGTTTTCGGTTAACTTTCCAACTAGGGATTCAATGACCATTTTACCACTCACAATTTTGTGATTTTCTTTCGGTTAACTTTCTCCTAATCATGATTTCTACAACTCTCCAACAAACCATGATGGCTTGTTTTTCCTCCATATCCATATTCTCATATAATCCTAGTATAGGCTATCTCGGGTGACCTTTGTACCTCACTTTCTTTCTTTTAATGTTATATTTCTATTAACCCTATTTCCGATGTGGGTTTTCCAAAAAGGTATTTTCTATTTTCAACCTTTTATTTTCAAAGAAAAATTTCAAATTGAAAGGAAGCAATTTATTGAAGGAGGGGAGAATGTAACACCCCGAGCTTCCACGATACACTTCTCTTTCAATAATGAAATAGCTTGCATTGTACGCAAGTTTGAGATTCTAACACACCACGACCAATCAAAATAGCCATTATGAATAGCAATACCGAACTTTTGGAATTTTATATATTTTATATTTCAAAATTAACTTCATTTTTTGATTCAGAATATTGAAATTAGCCTATGTTGAATTTTTTGTATTTTTCTGAGAACTTCCAATTTTTTATGAATAGTAAAAAGTACTTAAAAACAACTTTTTAATAAAAATAAATTATAGTGATAAATTAAACAATAGATTGGTTTTAAAGTATAATAAGAATATATTTTTACCATTTTATCCAATGGTGGTCATTAGAATTAATTGCACTTTGAAATTGGACATAAACAATAGTTTATCTTTTGATATATATTGTTTCTTAAAAAGACGCTATTTGTTGTGACAGCAGGAATTAATTATAAAATTAACTAATGTAACTTATATGTTTGAAATTTTGTAAAATAGACATCATTTTTTAATTCAGAATATCAATTATAGCATAGGGTGAAATTTTGGCATTGTTCTGAAAAACATAAATTTTTTATGATTAGCCCTAAGTGGTAGTTAAAAAATTGATTTTTTGTTTAAATGAAACATTACTGCTTCTATGATTTTATTTTCAAAAATCCGACCTACATGGTTTTCATTAATAAGTAAAATGTGGTTCAACGGGATTAAAATAATTTTTTGGTGAATAGTAACTTTTAAGTTTAATTAATCGCGATTAAAGGTAATTAGTGAAATTTAAGGTAAAAATGATGTTATAAAAATATGAAAATATCTTACACTTGTCCTACCCTTATTGGATGAGTCATGGTCAATCAAGAAAATCTATGGGTCAACTTGGGGACCCCATGGAGCCACTTGGGTAAGAAAATGACATTAATAACTTTTTATTTAATGTAAAAATAAAATTGACACAAACAGGTGTTGTTTTTCAAAAACAATTATTACATGGGGATATATAAGTTAAATTTTCAACTATAAATATTCATTGGAAATATATAAATATTTCCTACATCATGATATTTTTTTATAATTTTTAGACATTAAATAAATTAAATTTTTAATGACACCATGATGATGCATCGATTACCTCATTAATTAACGATTTAAATAAAATGAAAATATAATGTAAAATCTAAGGATTTTCCTTGTAAAAACCTATTTCATGAGAATATTTCGAACCATTATCACCTTTTCCTCGAAATATATCATTTTGGGACCTTTATAATCTGAAAATCATTTCATAATAATGTAACATTTCAATCTTTCCAAGAGTGCCCCTCCTCTCCTCTTACAAAAGGTCCCCACCACTACCACCTTATTCACACCATCAAAGCCATTTGGCTCGGCCAACCTCTACCCAAATAATCTCTCAAATTCCCTCTCTTACTCCTAGAATTCTCACATTGGGCAGAAGTCTTCCCAAGGAAGCCTTGGGCTCAAATAAAAAAGAGTTACCTGGTTTTAAGGTAATGTCTTCTCTTGTGTTCTTTTGTTTTATTTTGCTTCTCCAACCCCCTAAAATCTTTTTATTACTTTATTTTGTAACAACACCAGTATCCACAATATACTTGGATGTTTTTATGGGAAGTATTTTATTTACACTTACGCACACCTTCGACTAATGGTTAAAGAACATACTGTTTCCGTGGGTGGTGAATTACTGCCTCACGAAACGATGATTGTTGAATCTTCTTTTAACACCTCTCATGGTGGCCATTATGATGACACTACTTTTATATATGATATATATTATGTTTTTTTTCCTTATGATTATTTATTTTTCAATTATGTTATACCTTTATGATTTCTATTATGGGTAAACGCGATAATTTTATTTTAGGAAGTGCGGACTACCGCCCCCTCAATGTGATTATAATCGTTAATGCCATATATGGGATGTATAAAGGATGGAGTAAATGATATTATACATTATATTATACTTTAATTATAGTATACCTTTATATAATTATAATTTCATTCCATGAAATAGAAAATATAAATGAATGTAGCGTGCATGCGTACGTACGACTTACCGTCTCCATGAACGGTGCATTTCATTTCTTACCTCTAAATGTTATGTAATATTATAAATGAATGTATATAATAGATATATATGATATATATGATATCTAAATCAAGAATATAATTCTAGATATAATTGATATTTTACCACATGAACAACGTGTAATTATAATAAGTTTATTTTTGACTCAAGTACCTAGGATCGACAAAACTACCGTTATTAACATAAATAATTACATAATGTTCATAACATTGTAATAAGTGATATAAAAGGAATAATGAACTTGAAAAAGGTTCTTAAGAACGTATAAATTAACTCTAGTTTATTATTCAGGAGGTTAAAGAACGATCGAGTCAAGTCAGACACGAGGTAAGGGAACTTCTTAACCCAATTTCCGTTCTTCGGGTTAATATCCTACTTTCAAATTATGTCATGATATTATTATTTCCTTTCTTGTATTTGTAATTTATTTATGTGTACTTATAGTGAATACACATAATAGATATATTTAATTTAAAAAATGATCTTTGTAAGGGAGCTTCTTAACCCAATTTCCATTCTTTGGGTTAATCTCCTACTTTCAAATTATGTCATGATATTATTATGTCCTATGTGGTATTTATACGTTCTTTATGTGTAAATATAGTGAATACACATAATAGATATATTTTATTTAAAAAATGATCTTTGTAAGGGACTTCGTCTCAATATCCTTTCATTGAGTCATATTTTGTTTTATACACAACATTCCTTTATACGGTGTATAAACCCCTTTGACTTTTACTTTTATTCAAAAGGAATATTTTTATACGAAGCGTTTTTACTAAACGACAAAAGGAATGTTTTTTCTTACGTATGCGGTGACAATGACTTCTCCACCGCCGTGACTATTATATGAGTTTCGGCTTCCTCTACAAGACATAACTTTCTTTAAATGAAAAATAGATACCAAGTTTTAATTTTCTTTTATTTTGGTATTGAAAATGGTTTTGAAAGAGTTTTTATTACATCAATGTGTTTGATTGATATCTTGTTATTGAAATGTGGAAATGTTATGTTTCCTTTATGCATGTTTTATGGGATACAATTATGCAATGGTTTATGATATGTTTAAACATATTCATATGAGGAATGCATTGGACTTAATAAGTGACGGGTGGAGCCCGCTATAGCTCCTCGATGCATCGGCAGGTCTCATGAGATAAACTAGTGTCTTGGCACAAGGCCTTGAAAAAATCTTATTTTTAGTCTTGGCACGAGGCCTTGGCTACGTGGTTATGATAGTCTGGCATTATGCATTCCATCATTATGAAAGTGGTTATTGATATTGCATGTGATTATTCGACCCGTAGAATATTCATGTGAAGAAGTAAATGGCATTATCTCTTTTTACTTTTGCATATTTTGTTGAAGTTCATGTTTAAAAGGCTTTTGTTTTAGTTATACATTGCCTTAAAAGTTTATGTTTATTTATGAAAGCTTTCACTAAATTTTTATCCTTACTGAGCATCTGAGCTAACCCCTTCCAATGTTTTAATTTTTTCCAGGATGTGAAGAAGTACATTATGAATGTCCTGTAGGGATAGTATGAGGGGATACGAATCCACGATGTTGTTGTAGTTTTGTTTTTCTTTATGACGTAATGTAAGACTTATGAATGTATCTAGTTTTTTCAAGGCTACTAAACTAATCAGTCTTTTGAGACTTGATATTTTGTGATCATGCCAATGTTACGCAATAATGCACCGACTCTGGGTAACTGGGGTCGGGGCATTACACCGTCAAGTGTAAAGGTGGAAAAATCACCTTTAAAAACTCATGAACTCAGGGAATCTAAAGTTTCTTTCAAATTTATGTATCCACTCTTCCTCATCGAGAGGATCCACTAGACCATTAAAGATAGGGGGATTCAACTTTTGAAACTCAAGTAGAAATTCTATGTGTTGATCAATTGGAGGGTCTTCCAATGGTGAACTACTCAAGGCCACACATTGAATAACAACTGAATATTTTCTGGGGAATACACTATCCCACAAGAAAACCAAGAACCCCAATAAAATAATTCACAAGACCAAAATTCCCCCCAAAGAAACACCAAACACACAATGGGAACCAACTCAATGACTTCCCAATATACTATTCAAAAGAAAACCCCAACCATTATTTCAAAGCCATCTCATCGATGAGCACTCAAACTCAAAACTCCACATAAAAAATTAGTTTTCAATCTCAAAACCCCTCCCAAGATACATTATCAAATCAGAAGGAGACACACAAAACAATTACTGGATATGAAAACATCACATATTCTCTTAAAATCACATTTCAAAAGTAATGAAGCTTGGTGGTTTACACCCTCACCAGCGATACTCCATGGAGTCTCACACATGAAAATTCTTAGGAAAAACTAGGAACACATCAACCCATGAAAATCCAGACACTCATCCACTCATTCCATTAACCATAATCATTTTCACACATATCCATGCATGTGATAACTCATGGAAATACCAAAGGTAAAAACAAAATGATTCCATTTCCAAAATCTACAATACATTTAAAATCCCACTACCCACCTAGTCAAATCATTTTTAAAACTCCATACGTAAAACCAAAACACTTCATCCAATTAAACACATTCCAGAAGGTTAAAAAATCCTATTTAAAACAGATTTATGAACCCCTCCTAGAAATATTTCACATCTTCCAAACAACCAATTTCATCAAACCATGGATTTTTATTATACAAAATACAATCTTAACAAAATCATCCCTGTTTACTAAAAAATTAGTTTATAAAGATCCACTTTTCTAAAGATTCATTCAAATGATTCCGAAAACTCATTTTCCATCTTCCCAAAACAAACATATTTCCACTTTAAAATATATTTTTTTCATAATTGAGGAAGTCCCAAAACAAATACCAATGGGAAATTAGTGTTGATGGGTGACTTGGAAATATGGTTGGAGCTCATACCTCAATTGCACAGCCATCAGAGAGAGTATTCGAAGACAATGTCCCTGTTTCCACATGGTTGGTCATGCCCTGTGAGCTCTAAGACCACCACCCTAACTCCCTTTTCATACCGCAAACAACACAAAATAAACAAAAACAAAAGAAACAAAAAAAACTAGAATTCCAATGGAATTTTGAGGTTTGGTATAGAAAGAGTTTTCTATACACTCCCTCACACATACAACCAAGGTTCCGACCATCATACTACATCTACCTTGAAATCCCAAATAACATTGGGTGCTCTATGAAAAGGTCCTCTAACGAGTCTAACTTGCTATGATACCATTTTTTCATGAACTAAGATGGAGTTCCATCTATCCCAACACCTGAACTATCTTGTGGCATGGCCTGAATGGTGTTCCCAGTCCTCACAGGCCGGGAACTAGGGTTGGTGTATCAACAATATTCTTTGGGAATGATTTTATGCATTTATATAATCTTAAATAACAACAGAAATAAGAATCTCAATAATAAATAACTAATGTGCAATTAGGAATAAAAATTTTCAGATCCAATTTTTTACAACATTAACCTAAAACCAAAAAATTAAAATGGAATGGAAACCAAAAAATATTCTAAAATACTCTATGAAACCTGAGTGGAATCACCCTAAATCCACCCCCACCGACACCCGTAACAAGTGGAACACTAGCCAATGGATTCACCATCACCATGAAATAATATTCCTTTACCTAGTTCATATATAAAAAGATGTTAAAACTCCCAAAGCTGTGGGTATGGTGTGAGACAAACCCCGATTGGATTCCACCCAAAAAAAATATTTCATTCAATAACATTTGATAAAAAAATAACATTCATATTTATATAATAAAATTTGAAGAATTTTGATGAATTTTTTATAGAAAAACTATTTTCAAAGAACAAATTTCAAGGAAGCCCATTTTTAAAGAAATATTTATTAAAAAATAAAATATAATCAAGTGCCACCATAAGCCAATGGATGTCACCACATCGAAAAATTATAATGTCACAAGAGAGCACAATGGGAAAATACTTAAGCATAACTAGTATAAGTGAGTCACTAATAACCTCATACCTCAGTGAAACACGATATTATAAATATAAAAATAATTTTTGTCATGTATGAGCCACTAGGAGGGAACATTACATGGGATTTGTGGTCTCCCAAAATATCACATGTTTAGTTATCATTGTAATTGTCAATCATTATAATTAGATTTGGTCTATTCCAATTTTAAGTCAACTTGCATCAATTCACTAGAATATTCAAGGGTTTCCACATTCTAAACACCAGCATACTAGTTCTAGTTTTCCTACCTAGATAACCAGGAGTCCATTTTTTCTCAATACCTATCCACATGTCGTAAAAGACACCACATTCAAAAATCGGTTCCATGAATTACAAACACACAAGGAAATCAACTCTTTCACAAATCATCACATGGAAATCACCATTTTCTAGAAACAAACCACGTTCTATTTTACACACTCCGAAACCATTTAATGTCACATTTGTCTGATACATTCACAATTTATGAAACCAATTTGGAATGGTCATAGTAAAAACACACAAGTAACCCAACAATTTCAATGTGCCAAGACCCTCTCAAATCCACACCGAAACCAATTTCATTTCACAACATGAGTCACATCACTTACAAAATTTAAAAAATGTATTAAAGGAGCACAATAAGGAATCAAATATGCTATAATTATCATTTATTTAAAAAAAATAACTTCCAACATGTCTTCACCTTCTAACCCATTTGTAAACCCATATTGCACCTTCCACAAAAGATATAATACCCTTTTAGGAAGCAACATAATAGTGCATACACAAAACCAAACCATTTAACTTTTTCAAAATCAAATTTCACTATATAAGAATTCCAAAAAAACTCAAAAATATGTTTCACACAACATAATTAGACCATAGATCACTTATATAAATCAAAACTAGTATCTTAAAATCATTTAAAAACTTTAGAGCATTAAACCACCTACCTCAAGTGTAAAAACATCCAAAAATGAGGTAAAACCTCAACCACAACACCACATGACCCGAAAAATGAATGATTAAACAACCACCATCTAGATCTCCCACATCAAAAAATAACATACCCTCCATAGATTGTATAACCCACTGAAAATATGGAACTCAAAAAGGAAGGAAGATAAACCATAAAAAGGGAGAAATCACGGGAAAAACAACATAGTTGGGGAATCCATGAAAAATCTATGTCAGAACCACACAAGGAATAGTTCCCAAGAAGTACATGGAATCTTGGAGGGAACTCCAATGGCTGAGAATTTCGAATGGAGAAGAAGGGATTGGTTTAGGTTTAAATCCTGAGAGGACACAAAATAATTTTTTATATTTTTAATAACATGGACAAGTCGCACGGTTTGTCCGAATGGTTTACTAAACTGTGCAACAACTATGCTCCCCTCACATACCAATAGGAACACATTGCATGACTAGCCTGAAAAATTTTCATGTCGTGCAGTTATCAACTATCCAAAAATTCAAAATTGACACACAGTTACCTGGTTAAGGCACACAATTTTCCTAATCATGATTCAACTATGTGCCACTTTCTGGTAACCAAAAAACTCAATTTTTCATGAAATCTTAAGAGTTAAGCCCATATAAAACTACTAGATAGAAATTAATCAAATTAAATACCTCAAAAAATTTATATATGTGAAAAATTATCCCTTGAGGTCTTAATGTAAAAATGGAAAAATGGTTTGAATTACATCTTGAGGCAAGATTCATCAAAATGGAACCAGAAATTTTTCTCTATGGGGACTACCTCATAGTCCCGAATCTATTATCTAAAAATATTAATGATATTTGATGAACTCATCCATTGATGGATTTTAGGGAGATCTCTTAGAAAAAAGGACTTACGTAATTCCAAAGGACTCTAATGACTCATTGTCAAATGACGAGATGGATCCCCCTAAAAGGAACAAATCATGGTGGATAGGTTGAAATCTAAAGGGTAGAGTTCAAAAACCCAGAAATATAGGTTATTGAGGGAGAGATAAGATTTGATCTCATGTTTTCCCGGCTTTGGTCGATTTATGTTGCTTCATAACCTACTTTACACTACTTTTCATTCTTCATTTCCTCTTTTTTATTAATATTTCCAGTCATGGGTATGGATCTCGAAATCCATTGTTACACCGTCTTGGTATATAGGTGTGTGTGTAGATGTGTATGTGTACATATGTATGTTTTTAATTCACATAAATGTTACAAATTCACTTTTTAATATTTTTGTAATTTCATTAATTTAATTTATTCATTTATTATTATATAGTCATTAATAATGTTAAAAATATAGTTAATCATTTTGTAATGTTTATTTATATGTATATTAATCTATTATACAAGAAAAATATTAAATATGATTGTAATTTATATGAGTAACATTTACTCGTTTTTATTTACTAAGTATTAACAATTTAAAATATATTTGAAATTTATATAATTAATATATTTAAATGGGGTTTTATCAATTTTTTAATTTTAATATTTAATTATAAACATTTGAATATATATAATTTTTGATAAAAAGTCATTATGAAATTGAATCACATAAAAAAGAGAATAGGTCAACCAATACAAATCTACCTACATCAAAAATAAGAAGTCATTCCCTATAATTCCCTCTAATACCTATATTTTCATGACAACTTTCTCTACCCTTTATGTATTCTCTTATCTACCATGTCTTGACCCGCTCAGGAGGCACATGATCATATTATAATGATAGGTCATAATTTATTTCATTTATTACTATATATGTATAATTATATATAAATAAATTTATAATATATTTATATATAATTATAATTATAAAAAATATATATATCTTGAAATAATTATAAAATAATAATAAATATATTTTAATAATTTATATATTTTATAATATTTATATTTATGCATATTTATGTGTTGATATAAATATATATAACAATATTAATATATATAATTATATAAATATATTTGTAATTATATATAAATGTTTTAAAATATATTTATTTATAATTATAATGAGAAGTAAATAAATATATATTTAAATAATTATAAAATTTTAATTATTATTTTTTTGAAAAAGGTAGGGATGAAGCATCTTTTATAGAAATAAAAATATAGAAAACATATAGATGAAAGGATGGGGATAGACAAGGTGTCACTGCCCTCAACAAAAAGTCAAAGGCCATGTTTTTTTCAAATATTTATTTCAATCCAATGTTCTTCTTCTCGCAAGGCTCTCCAGTAAATTCCCTGACCACGTCCATGACTAGTACGCCTAAAGTAATATTATTCTAATCATATACTAGTTAAAGAAGGATTCCAATGTCTATGCCATCCAAATTTGGATATTATCATTTTATATACTCCTTTTTAGCAGCCAACATAGGATGACTGTGTCCCCATCCATGACTTTTTGGATGAAGACCATGTTTCCATGACACAACTTGTTTCTATGTTACTTTTGGCTCATCCTATTCTACTACAGATTTTCCCTTCTCTATTAGGGAGATACCCCTAAAATATGGGGAATTAGATTTAACATTTTATTTTTCCATATGAGTAACAGATTATAAATTTCCACCATCAATTGTCTCCTCTTGATCATAATGTTGCATCATTGTTAGTAGGACAACAACAACATTAGTACTAGCCCCCTGAGGTAGTTCTACAAAATCAGATTCACGAACTATTTTCCAATCAATATCATTTTTTAATTCAAGCACATCAAAAGAGTTTGAAGATATCACATTCCCTTCACTATATTGATCAACTAAATCCTTGGATGAAGATTTCTTCGCGTCCTTTGACATCTGTGATTCTAGTGATTGTGTCTCCACCAAAGATGAAACTACCGACAAGTTGCCTTTATCTTTTAGACTCTGAGCCACATCCCCATGAGCTCCACCTTCTTCCACATCTTTTTTAGAATCAACTACATTAGAATGTTTTTGAATTGACCCCTACTCGTTATCAGTGGCATCCTGTGATGTAGGCACATTGTGTGTCATGACATGCTCCCCCACTATAGAAGTGACCCAAACTATTGGATGCCTAGAGGACTCCTACAACCCAATAAGCTTACACATTCCCTAAACCTTTTCAATATTACACTCACCTTTCGTAGTTTAAGTTCATTGATCTACTGGTGGAGAGAAGTGTTAATTCTCATTTGAAAAACTAGAGGATCCCATCGATATCTTGGTTTTCTATGAGTAGGTTGGTATAATTCTTTAATTACCTTTAAATTTAGAGGACGTAAAGTTCTCCTATTAGAGAAAATTAATATCCACTACTATTTGGATAGCCTTATCTAAATCATATTGATCCATTTAATAAGTATCATGTGAGTCGATATAGCTAATGAACCTTTTTCATGCTCCTTTGCTACGGTATCAGCCCATAATAATTTGTTCCAAAACAATGATATGCCCGAGTTAATACTTCCACTAAAAATTTTAATCAATTTATAAGAATAATGTACCTTTTACTTATTTACATGGATAAATTACACCTCATTCACCCAAGTTGAGTGAGGTAGTACCTTGATAGGCATCCCAACACCTATATACTTTCCCTATAAAGGATCCACTGAAGAGAATTATAAATCTTGATAACTGAATATGATTTCTTTCTTTTGATGTCTTTGGATTTAAAATTTGATGGTTCCATCTATTTCTCCACTCAGAAACATCCATCGCTATATCTTTATTAATGATATATTATTGTTAATTTATTTATCAATCATAAGTATTTGATAAATATTAAGTAAAATTGATTCTATTTCCTCTTTTAAAGGTATGGAATTCAATATTTTATGTTTAATAATTTCTTATATTGAATTATTTTTATGAAATATGGTTTTTTAGGTAATTTTAATGTTATATATTTATGGTAGGAAATTTAGAGAAATATAATTTTGGAATAAATGCAGGATTAAAACACTGTTATCACCAAAATTTGATTAATACTCACTAATTTGTGAGTATTTAGTATGTTTTACTAGTATAATAATATTCAATGCATCATCCTTGCATGATAATGTTTTTATAATGAACATGATATATGTTCCATTAATATATAAGTTTTCTACCATTGAATAAATATTACTTGTATAAATTTATTACCTTTTATATACACATAATTATTGTATGGATATGAGTTTCGTCCACACCCAAGCATCCATCTATTATAGAATACAATTCCACCATCATCATAAATTACCTATGAAACATGAGAATTTAAACCATGGGTTTTTTTATGTTGTTTCAAGCATCTTCATCATCCAACCTTCTATGTGGCTGAATTGAACTTCCTCAAGATTCATGTTTTGATACCTAATATATTTTATACCATTTTCATGTATTGAATAACATATATCCAAGTTTAGTTTCAAAGATTTTATCAAATAAAAATTGATAATTTATTGGATTTTATTTTATAATTCCATTTTTTAATAGAATCTTTTTTTTTATTTTGGTTTTCTATTTTTGAATAATTTACAATTATTTTTCTTTGGTGACATTACCCCTTTTTTATGATTTATTCATTGTGATAATTTTATTTTTCTTATTTATTGGAAAATTTTAATCAAATATTATTAATTATATTTATTTTAAATGTTGAAAATATTTTTAGAAAATATAATAATTTATTTTTTCATTGTGAAACTACTATTATATTCCATAGAAATATTTTCTATTATATAAATGGTTTTCAAATTATATACCTTTTAATTTTGTATTTCCTTGTATATATATATAAATATATATATATCTGCATGTGTGTGTGGGTGTAAATTGTTTCACATCTTATATTATATAATAGATGATCTATGATTCTCAAAGGTGGTTGGATGCTATTAAAATATAGAAATATTGGTTCAAATTTGAAAGGGATTTGTTTTGAAAATATTGTGTGAGTTTTATATAGAAGTTTGAAAATAAATTTTGGGATTTTTCCCAATGAATATTTTTTTAAATGGGTGACCATTTAGATAAAGAGTGATTTTAAATAAAGGGTAACATTTTTTAGAGCTGAAAATCTTTTTTAAAAACTAGTAAAAAATTTCCCATTGATTTATTAGGACAAGATTCATTAGTTTTGTATAATGGAAATATGATATTGAGGGTAAATAATTAGTGTAAAGTTTAATAAAATATATTTATATTAGAATTTGTGATAAATAAGCGATCCAAATTTTTATAATTACTCTTTAAAAATTAACCACTATTTTTTTATGTTTTTATCGACTGACATACTATTTTTTTCCTTTTAAAATGCTCTCTGAAATATGTGTTAAAATGTTTAGGGATATATATATTACAAATTTAATGGGATGGGTGTTATCTGTATTTATAAATGAATACTTGTGTTAGGAAAAACAGTGTTATCTACATTTTTATGATCTTAAAACCTTTCATATACCTCCATGACACATAGGATCTCACCTCAAATATAATAAAGATTAATAATAACACCACAGATAGGGAATTTCACTAACTCCATCCAACCTATAGGATATCCATCATGACCCCACTCATGCAACCATGGACTCATAAGAAGATAAGTGCTACTAAAATCCATTCCTTAGACTAAAATTATTTTTTTATGGAGTAACTGAAGGATTTAGTTGAATGTTGTAACTAAAACGATTGTCTAAGAATTAGGGTGAATTTTACCATCTAATTGAGACTTTTCATGGTCACAATAATCAAGAATCCCCTTGTAGGGATGAAACTACTAATACTTATTTTTTTCAAATTTATATAGTAAAATAAGAAATGTTGTCTAGTTGTTTGCCAACTCCCCACCTAGGTAACATCTAGATTTAAGGAGAAAACATTCACCCTCATTAGATTAATATACCGAATAATTATTATTTCATATAGTTTCTTGAGAATCATCCCCCAACTCTTCTAGACATTCTCTTATTTTTCTTGATCTACCATGAGCAGTATTCATCCAATACCAGATACTCGTGGTCATTATGGATGAATTTAGATGATAAGACCTACCACTATTGGAGTAATTCTTTTCATAAATTCAATTAACAATATCTCTCGAATCATGATGAAATTATTTGAAACATTCAAATTTTGGGTTCCCTAATTTAAAAGTCTCCTTTTGTGTATTAATTTATTATGTTAAATATTAATATTAACGAATCAAATTCAATGCATAGAAATTGGAAAGGGATGGATTCCAATCATATGGTAAAAGATTATAAAGATGGGGTGAAGGAGATAATCATGCTTGAAAAATACCATTCATATGAACCTTCTCAATTATTTTTTATGTGTTTAGCCTATTTTTATTTAAGGCACTTAGTCCAGAGGAGCTGGAAGAACACTTGATCTATCATTGAATAGACCAAAGTTGTAATTATTGGACAAAAGATGGGGAAAAGTGAATGTAGCTTGTGACTAGGATATCAATACATTTAATGGATCATTATATATGATTACAAGTGTGTACATTGAAGATGTATGTATCGGGGATGTGATTAAAATTGTGAATGATTAGGGATATCTTATTAATGTAATGAAAATGATAGTTGAATATGAACTTCCTGATTATCAAATTTTGGTTAAGTAAAGAGTTACGAAAATATTACATTGTATATTGGTTGTAATAAATATATAGAATTATCATATGCATTGAAGAAATTAAATTTGAAAGCTGAAAATTGATGGATTGACACTATTTTTACTAAACTAATTTCTCTCTTTAATGATATGTTATCAATAGAAAATGATCTTTGTAGATGAACATATGATGTGAAACCAATGTTACGTTCAATGGGTATGATATCTGAAAGAATACATGCTTCTCCTAATGATTTTATACTATTCTTAAAAGACCAAAAAACAAATAAATAACTCCCAAAGCATGTGTCTTCTCAATACAAGAATAATGAACTGGGTCCTATGAAATTTTTTGGTACTTTCCAATCATTCCATGGTTTAGGTGCCTCTATAGAAGTTCGGAGGTAGGAAGGATATTTATGTGGAAACAAAAAATAATAAATAAATATTGGAAACATAGTTACTAGGTATACAGTACTCATTACATGTGAATTGATCATGTGTATCTTGAATTTGGAAATCAGCCAGGAAACCATCATCTTCTGATATTTATAGATGGAGTGAATCTTTTTTGTTTTCAAAGTAGCACTCACAATACATGTCCAATTATGTTGGTAAATTATTACTTGACACCGCTCTTATGCATTAAAAAGTAATGCATTTTTTATCTATGATATATAAGGACCAAATCAACCAAGTAGTGATATTGTTATTTATATAGATCCATTGATCCGACAATTGAAATTAATGTGGGATTCAGGTGTTATCTTGTATGATTCTTATAGAAATGTACATTTCACATTGAGAAAAATGTTTAATGGTATGATAAATGAATTTCCAGATTATAGAAATTTTTTAGGATATATAATAAAATGAACTCAAGGGTGTCCCATTTCTAACCATGGTATATAGTAAATTAGGTAGAATAATTCATCAAAGATTTATTTTCATGGATATCACTAATTTCTACCCTGATGAAATGCGTTTTTATCTTGGATGATATAATTATATGGGAGTTCAGAATAATATACAAAACCTCATACACTAACAGGTGATCAAATATTTGTTAATTTAAAATACATGGACACTTCTTTTAGTAAAACATTTTTAAAAATCCTTATGAAAACCAATTGTAAAAAGAGATCATCTTTTTTTAATTTAAATATAATAATTTTTTATAGATCATGTATTTTCTTGATGTTATGAATGTTGAAAAAAATGTATGTGATAGTTTCATTAGCACAATACTAAATGCACCAAAAATGTACAGGACATAATTAAGGCTAGGTTGGACATTATTGAAAATGGAATATAGGAAGAGTTGTCGCCAGTGAAGGGTGAAAATGAACTTTTCTTCCTATAGATCTTACACTATTTCTAGGATGGATATATATAACGACCCATACATTAAATACATTGTTATTACTTCATAATTGAATCATAAATATTACAACATATAACAAAACCATGAAAGGACAGTATAGGTATAGTGTCTTTAGAAACTGGGAAACATAAAAAACTGGTTCATAACGTATCTACATTGTCTCCTGTTTATTTCATCATATTTAGAGTCCCTTTTAGCATAACATACTTAATAACCTCCTTCACGACCTATGGAAAATAAAACATACAAATGAGTGAGCTTAAACGCTCAGTAAGGGTAAACAAATGAAATATCAATCATATCATATTCAGAAGAACATAACATTTTAAAAAACATAACATGCAAAAGAGATCATAATATCATAACATGGAATAAATCATGGTAGTGAAATGTAATCCCAATAATCATAACATAAAACATGAAATATTGTGGCATACACACATAATCATAGAGAGTCATTTCTCATTATTCAAGACTCATTTCAAAGACTATCATAGCAGATAAAGTCCCTTTCTGAACCGAGTTCACTCCTCGTTTCAGTCCGGTATCACTGAACTGGATGAACCTGCCGTTCTAGACATGTCTATCTAATGATATATAAATCATTACCCAATGAATTGGAGGGAGATATAGGTCTCACCCATCTCATAATGATACCATTATTATGTGTTCCATAAGATCATAAATCATACATCATAGCATAACCCATGTAATTAAAATGGGATTCTTAAGCATCATGCCATCATAACATAATCCATATAAGTTAAAAGAAAATCATAAAAATAATTCCATCATAACATAATCAAATCAATGTAAAAATAGGGATAGAAACCAAACCCTATATTATCTTATATGGAAAATAATTTTGATAAAATGCTTGAACTCCATTCTTGAGGAAAATATCCTTTCTACTTCAAAAACATTTTTCCTTTTATAACATGTTATTAAATTTTATTCTAAAAGAAGTTGATTAAAAATAAACTTGAAAACTTGTAAGGGAAGCTTCATGGAAATAATTTTCTATGAAATCATAAAAATCCATTCATGCGGTATATGTTAAAAAAACATTTTTCTCGTACTTTGGCCGGGAAAGTCAAAAAGTTCCTCGTACTAAAAACGAAAAAAGATTCCTTTCATATATTTTACTAAAAATCCACCAATAGGTAAAATTGGATTTAAATAATTTTATGAGTATATAAATAATATTACATATTCAAAAAACATGTATGTGGATGACAAATATTCCCCAGTAAATTCTGATGTATATTCAATCTCGGATAAAAATGAGATTGTGAGATTTTCCCTTACCTTAGGCCTGATATGTTTCGTATGTATCTGAAACTGCTGTATAATTATTTAAATATTGGAATTGACATATTACAGAATCATATTCATTGTTATTATATCATATATGGTCATATTCTTATCTTCTTATTACTAATATTTCATTACTACTTGTTATTCGGGTGTTCATTGCTTTATGTTCTTATGCATGTTTTGTCGAATAGATTCTTATTCATATTTTTTTGTTATAGATACCTAATTTAAATAATGGTATTACTGTAATATATATCATATTTATTCATTCAACTCATTTATATAATCATTATTCCATTAATATCATGTAGAACGAGTCGCATCACATCGTGGAGATGGTAGGCCGTACGTACGCACGAGCGATTATATCATTCCCATGATCGTGGAATTGTATTGAAGGTAATGATAGAATATATCAGAATTATTATCATGTAATAATAGCCATATATAGTTATTCTTTACACCATTATACCCATCCATGTAATGTGGTTTTGGAAAAATAGATTACACCACAGTGTGGAGACGGTATTCTGTACGTACGCATGCGCGGTGATTTTGTTTTTCGTAGGATGGATAGAAGATGAAATAGGGTTGTTTAATATTTATAATAACATTTCAGTATATGAGTGATTCTAATGTTATAAATTTATAATGAAACAACAACAGAATAATAATTATAAGATGAAATTAATTTGAAAGAATTGGTAAAAGATATTACCTCTTCTTTGACGCGCCTCTTTTAAACCTACTATATGGGCACTAAAGTTGGTCTTTGAAGAAGACAAGAACCTCTATTATGTTTATAGGTATGTTGATAAGGTAAATGGTCAGGGTTTGTCTTATCGTGGAGGCTTTAAATTGTGTAAAGAGGAGAGGGAGGTGGTTACCTTTTATAAGGGAGGAGAGGGGCACCTTAGGAAAAACTTAAAATATTATTATATAATAAAGTCTTATTCGGTTTTTAATAGCTCAAAATTAATTTATTTTTAAGATAAGGTGGGTATGGGTCGAAATAATCTCAACCAATAGGTTTTAGGCAACTGTAGGTTATATTCTAACCTTATCATTTAGATTTAACTCTAAGTTAAATAATTTAACTTTTACCAGGTCTTCTTGTTTTCTTACACAATATGGTTAATAAACTAACTCTAACAAGTTAAAAGAACCCCAAGTGGTTCATTATTAATATATATAACCTTATCAATGTCATTAGGATGAAACTTAGATTTTTATGAATAAAAAAACAATTAATAATATATTATTTGTTTTAAAAACTATTTTATGTCAATTTTGACAATATTTGGTAATTTATTTTTGTGAAAATCATAACAGCGTGATTAGTTCAAAAAAAGTTAAATAAATAAATACTAACATGTCATATTAACCTAAAAAATTAGTGTAATTTATAATAAGTCTCAAATTACATTTATTTTGGTATTTATAACATCAATTATGTTAATATTTTATTAATAAGGTAATTACTACATCATCATTGTGTCATAAATAAATTAATTTATTTAATGTATAAAAATTATAAATAACATACAATTATGTACGAAATCGTTTTATTTTTCTAATGAATATTTCTAGTCTAATTTAAATTATGTATAACCCTATATTAAAAATGTTTTAGTTATTAAACATTGATTTCAACTCTTTTAACTCTTCTTTTAGTAAAATAATAATAAGTGTCCTAATCTAATCCAAGTGGATATAAAGGGTAATATTTTATTCCTAAGGTTTATTTTGGTCTAATTAAACTTATCCAATAGAATTAGGACATGTGTTAGGGTAATAATAATATTATGCTTACCCTTAATTACCCTATTTACTTTCAACCGTGGGAAAAAAAGTAAAAAATCACTATTCACAAAAATTATATTTATCTTATTGAAAAAAAATTTACTCCTTGATATTAACTGTGTCTCTTGGATTTTTTAAATTTCACTCCCAAAAGCGGTAAAATTAAGTTTAATGTAAATTTTCAAATTCTCCTAGGAGGTGGGTAAAAGAAGGTGAAATCTTAAATAAAATTTTTATACATCTAAAATTATTATAAAATTACTCCAATTAATTACATTTAACCCATATAAGTATTATGTATCTATTTTTACCAAAAATAAATTTAAATAAAAAATTAATATTTAAATAAAAAGTCAGTTTTAACCAATAACTCAGTGTTTTCACCATTCATCAAAACATGAATGTTTTTAGAAAAATACCAAAAATTCACCCTAGGCTAATTTCGATATTCCAAATCCAAAAATGAAGTCCATTTTGAATGATAAAATTTATAAAATTTCAAAAAGTGGGTATTACTATTCATAACGGCTAGTTTATATAATATTTTAATAACATATCATTATTTAGTGAAACTCGGTATTGCGTACAACGCAAGCTATCGAGGAAGGTTGATCCTGCGTGTAAGGCAAGCCAAGACAGTGTTATGTGTAGTGAAAGATTCCTTTGGTAATGCATATAACATAAAAACAAAATATTTCTCATAAAATCTCCGGTGTTACATTCTACCCCCCTTAAAATGAATTTTTCCCTCCAAATTCGTAACTTTATAACAAACAGATGAGGATACCTCTACCTCATCATATCCCCAAGTTCCCATATAGCTTCTTCTAATTGGTGGTTCCTCCATAAAACTTTAACCAAACAAGTGGTCTTATTTCATATAACTTTTTCTCTACGATCCATAATCTCTATCGGTTGTTCTTTATAAGAAAGACCTTGTTCCAGCGGTACAACTTCTGAGCTTAGTACATGTGAAAGATTAGGTATATACTTTCTCAATAGAGAAACATGGAACACATCATGAACTTGAAAGAGGTTCTGTGGAAGTGCCAATCGGTAAGTTACCTTCCCAACACAATCCAGTATTTCAAAAGGACCAATATACCTAGGGCTCAGCTTTCCATTATTTCCAAATCTCATTACTCTCGTCCAAGGAGATATTTGTAAGAACACTTTATCACCCACATCAAACTCTAGGTCTTTTCTTCGGTTGTTTGCATAACTTTTTTGTCGAATCTGAGCTTCTCTTATGTGTTTTTGAATATATCAGACCATTTCTGTCGTCTCATTAACAAGATCAGGTCCTAATAGCTTTCTTTCCCCAACTTCATCCCAGTAAGTTGGAGTTCGCCATTTCATTCCATAGAGAGCTTCATAAGGAGCCATCTGAATACTGGAGTGAAAGATATTATTATAAGATAATTCCACCTAAGGTATGTATTGATCACAACCACCTTTGAAATCCATAGAGCAAGCTCTCAACATGTATTCTATAGTTTGAACTGTCCTCTCAGACTAACCGTCAGTCTGAGGATGATAAGCAATGCTAAAACTCAACTATATTTCAAGACTATGCTATAGAATTCTCCAAAGCATTGAGGTGAACCTTGGACCCTGATCAGATATAATGGAATGTGGTACTCCATACAATCTTACCACTTTCATTACATATATCTTGGAAAGTTGATCAAGAGATAAATCCTCTCTAATATCAATGAAGTGTGCCGACTTCGTAACACGGTCAACTATAACCCAGATAGCATTATTGCCTTTGGATGTTTTAGGAAGTCTAGTGACAAAGTCCATAGTGATGTTTTTCCATTTCCATTCTGGTATGGGTAATGGTTGTAACATCCCCTTAGACGTCTATCTCTCATCTTGAACTTGTTTACAAATCAATCATCGAGAGACATAATCAGCAGCATCTCTTTTCATGCCATCCCACTAGAAGTACTCCATCAGGTCCCTATACATCTTCGTGCTTCCAGGGTGAATAGAGAATTAAGAACTATGAGCTTCATCCAATATTTCCCTTTATAAATATAGGATGGGAGGAACACAAACCTGATTCATGAACCTTATTATTTAATCACAATCAATGTGGAATTCAGGAACATTTCTCCTCTTCTTTTGTAACTCTACATCTTCTTTATATGCCTCTTTAATCTTCGCATGTATATATGGTTAAACATTCATTTGAGAAAGATAATATTTCTCCCCGTACATTATAATTCCAATATCCATCCTTTGTAAATCCATAAATATTGGATCTTTTGAGATCCACATCATGGATAAGCTAGCATGGTCTTGTCGACTTAATGATTCTGCCACCTTGTTTGCTTTCCCAGGGTGGTAATGAATTGAGCATTCGTTATCCTTAATCAGCTCCAACCATCTTCATTGGCGCTTATTCAACTCCTTTTGTGTGAAAATATACATTAATCGTTTATGATCAGTATAAATATCAAACCTTTCACCATAAATATATTGCCTCCAAATCTTTAATGCAATGATTAATGTAGATAATTCCAAATAATGTGTTCGGTAATATTTCTCATTGGTTTTCAATTGTCGAGAGGCATAAGCTATCACCATATCATTTTGCATAATAACACACCCTAATCCCTTCATGGATGCATCACTGTAGATCAGAAACCTTTCTCTACTATAAAGAAGTGTGAGCACAGGTGCAATGGATAACCTTCTTTTTAAATCCATGAAATTCTCTTCACACTCCTTCATCCAAACGGACATAACTCCTTTTCGAGTCAACCTGGTGAGTGGATTATATAATCCTAAAAAATCATTCACAAAACGTTGATAATTTCCACCCAAACCAAGAAAACTTCAGATCTCAGTTACTGTTTTTGGTCTTGACCATCTTTCGATAACCTCTAATTTTACTGGATCCATAGATATCCCCTCTTTTAAGATTATGTGATCCAAAAATGAAACTTTCTGAAGCCAAAATTCACACTTGGTAAATTTGGAATAAATCTTCTCCATTCTTAGGGTCATCAATACAATTCTAAAGTGACCTTCATGTTCCTCCTTTCTCTTTGAATAGACAAGAATATCATCTATAAAGACTGCCACAAACTGATAAATATAGTCTTTAAAGACTCTATTCATTAGATCCATGAAGATAGAGGGGGAATTAGTAAGACCTAATGGCATCACTATAAATTCATAGTGTCCATACCTTGCACGGAAAGTCATCATGGGTATATTCTAACTTTTTACCCTTAATTGAGGATCCCCTGAACGAAGATCAATCTTGTAAAAGTATTAAGCTCCACATAGTTGATCAAATAAGTCATCAATTCATGGGAGAGGATATTTGTTCTTGAGAGTGATCTTGTTAAGTTCTCGATAATCAATGCACAGTCTCATTGATCCATCTTTCTTCTTAAATAATAGATCAGGTGCTCCCCAAGGTGATGCACTAGGGTGTATGAATCCCTTATCAATATTATCTTGGAGTTTCATTGTAAGAACCCAGTTTGTGGCTATAAAATACTTTGGAATATTCTTGATATTATTCCAGAGCAGCGCCTTCAGACGGCGTGCGATTCCGAGCCCCGGAGTGGCCGGAATTAAATTTTCAGTGTGTTCACACTGGGCATGCCAAATAAATGTCATAACACCTAAACGGTGATACGGATCAATGATCTGAGGTTACAGATGGGTCCGGAATGGGGTGTTTACCCTAGGAATGACATAAAACTTGTCGGTGCAGGACGTTTGGACCCCTCGCTCGCTTTCAGAACGTGAAACGGATAAATTAAATAATTAATTTATTCGTTTAACTGCTTAACTCAATAATCACTTAAACGATGGCTCATATTGGGAAACCAAGGGCATTGTTGAGTTCGGAGCATGCTGTTTACCCTAGGAGGGGTGTAAGTTTTGCGGGGGCGGCCCATCAGTGAAAAATGGCCCCAGGGGCGTTTTCGTAATTTATCGGCCTCAGGCATTGAGTTCGATAACTTTATAACGGATCCTTAGATTAAAATTCAGAGACCTCTGTTGCGCTCAGAATGTGGTTTTTATCCTAGGGGAGGCTTAATCCTGGCCCCGTCGGGAGTTCGGGTACGGGGCCGCGGGAGGGTGTTTAAGTTAATTAGTTTATTTAATTAACCTAACACCCCCCCTCACTTCACTCTCATTTCCCCTCCCCTGGCGAGCTCCTCTCCTCCTTCCTCCCCCTCCCAGACAGAAACGATGGATCAGAGGTAGTTTTGGCCGTGACGGAGCTCGGATCTAGCATAGAAGTGTCGGAGTTCTGCCCGCAGGTTGGCGGATTTGAGTTTTACACCCTTTTCCCCGCTTTAATTTCCATTTATGCTCAAATGCGACATTGGAACGTCGAACGAAGCTCATATTTACGTAGATTCTGTTTTGAGATTTCTAGAACACTATCCAGATCGAATTTTTGACCACCGGATCATTTCTGGTGGTCATCTGAAGTTTTCTGACCACGAGGCCGGATTCCGGCGGTCGGCGAGGAGGTCTAGCGGATGGCGGCCCATGGCGGACGACGACACGACAGTAAGTGTGGCGGAAGGAGGTTGGCCATCCGTCCGGGCGGCGACTCATCTTTAAGGGCGAGGAGGGGTCGCGGTGTGCGACCCCGGCAGGAGACCAAGACCCGCCTATGGCGGGTCTTCGCGTGCTGCAAGGACTGGCCATGTCGGTCGGTCGGTGGAGGAGGCACACGGGCGGTGTGCATGCGAGGAAGCCTCGTGGGAGGTGGCGGGCCGCATGTGAGGTGGCCCGTGGGTTTGGCTGGGCCGGGCCCAGCTGTTGGGTTGCGGCTCAGCGGGCCGGCCGGAGCGGGCCGGTCCGGCCCCGGGGTAAACCCCCTTAGCAATTTGGACGCCCATAACTTTTGTTACGGATGTCTGTATTGCGTGCCGTTTGTGGCAGCGCGAACCTCGTGTCAAGGCGGACTTTTTTACATGGTTTAGAGAATTTTTAATTCCTGAAACGAGGTGACTCGTTGGCATGATACGTACTTCGATGGGATTGACGTTATCCCGGGGATCTTGTTTTTCATAGCGCGGGCGCGTCGAATGTCTGTTTTAAGCGCCATCAGTGGTGTTGGGACCCTGGCACCAAGGCAGAGCTTACCAGGGTTGTATCAGGCGTTGAAGCTAAAGTTGAGGTGTGGGCACCACGGCCCATCTTTTGAGTTGCGAGTAGCGTTTAGCGACATTCTCATCGGGCGTCTGTTCGGGGCGTGCGAGCAGTCATTTTTTGGTGTTTTTCTGAGGGGATTGCAATGGTGCAGTCCACCCGCCCTAATTTCGCACGATGGTGCGGGCCCCATGAGGGTCGTCTGGGCGTTGAAGGTGATTTTCCATCTCAATCACCGGGAAACCGTTTTGGACAAGTGAATAGTCCATCTTGTGTACTTTTTCGAGAGGATCGCAATAGTGCGATTCGTTGGTAGCGCTTTGGGACCGAGGTGCGGGTCTCACATGGTACCGCTCATCTGTGGTACGCTAAAATGATTTTTTTCTCCAGATATCCGTTGTGCTATAGTTAACAGTCTTTTTGACGTGTTTTCCCGAGGGGATCACAATAGTGCGATGCGCCCGACTCTTTTCAGGGTCGAGGCTCGGGATCACGGGATGTCGTTCGGGTGTGAGGCGGCATTGGTGACTTTTCCATCAGATATCCGTTTCAGGTGAGTGAGTAGTCGATCTCGTGTGTTTTTTCGCGAGGATTAGAATGGTGTGATCTGTTTGGTTGAGCGGAGCCTCATATGTGATCTTATTAAATAAGGAAGCATGAAAGGTGGTTCGATGGTGGTTCGTCCTACCTTGTTTATAGCGGACCCTTGGCGTGTGATCGTGCACCCTTGGGAGAGAGATGTAAATGATTGAATAGATTTGGTTGGTTGTGCCCCAGTTGTTGAGGTGGGAAGTTGGAGATGTTACATCACGCCTTCGCGTAGACGTTGGGTGTCGTGGGCACGATAGCCTTTGGGCTACAATGTGGTATACTATGGGAGTATACGGGAATGTTGGGAGGTGCATGTGGATGTTGGTACCTAATAATGTTTGTCCATTTGGAAGGGGTTAACATGGGCCCACACATCATGTGGGCCCAAGGAGCGTGATGTGTTCTTCTGTGCATACTTTTGAACTCTCATGAAGAAGAGGGTCCTTCGGTTTCCGATTATTGACCAGCAGGGTTGAGGTTTTTCCCTGGCTCTGTGCTCGATGATTTAGATCAGCAGTGTTTAGTGGTTTCCCCTAGTTTTGTTCTGGAGTCTGGTGGTTGCATAATACCCACTCCGTGTTTGGTTGGCCAGTGTTTTACCCTCCAATGGAGATGGCCAGAGGAGTTTTGGGTTGGTCACTCTTAGGTTCTACCCTCCAGTAGAGACTGGGCAGTGGGTCACTCAACATCTTAGGGTCTACCCTCCAGCAGAGACTGGGAAGTGGGTCACCCGACCCCTTAGGGTCTACCCTCTTGCAGAGACTGGGCAGTGGGTCACCCGACCCCTTAGGGTCTACCCTCCAGCAGTGTCTAGGCAGTGGGTCACCCGACCTCTTAGGGTCTCCCCTCTAGTTGAGACTGGGCAGTGGGTCACCCGACGACCTCTTAGGGTCTACCCTCAAGTAGGGCTAGGCAGTGGGTCGCCCGTCGTCTAGTTCCAGGTCTACCCTCCAGTACGGTTGGGCAGTGGGTCGCCTGTCAACTTATTCTAGGTTTAACCTCTAGTAGGGCAGGGCAGTGGGTCGCCTGATGATGTATTAGGGTTTACCCTCCAGCAGGGCTGGGTAGTGGGACACCTGATATCTTGTTAGATTTTACCCTCCAGCAGGGCTGGTCAGTGGGTCACCTGATATCATATTATGAATTACCCTCCAGCAGGGCTAGGCAGTGGGACACCCGTTGACATTCCAGACTCAGTCCTTACTACTAGGCTATTCTGTGGCTTTCCTCCGTGATTACCGGAGCAGGACCCATGGTTGTACGGGTAAGTGATGGAACGACATTGGCTTTGAGGAGACCTCTCGACTACAGGGCAGTGACGAGGTGTGGTTTGACTTAACCCGGAACTCTCAAGTATGAGGGGCGCTTTCCCCACCAAGATGTGTCCTTGTGACGCGACCTGAAACTGTGCGGGTGATTCAGTGCTGCCCAAAGCAGATAGTGTCGAGGTGCGGTGATTTGGGCCCCTTGACTTGCACTTCAGGGCAGACGTGTGGGATGTTAGGCGTCGATGATGGTTTACTTCTGGGACTATTGGTGACTCACTTGTTGGGCTGAGCTATGGGATAGAGATCCCCCTACGAACTTGTTCGGGTTTCTTAGTGAGCATATTGTTATGTATATACCTTGTTCTGGTACCCACTTCTTGGGTTTGGTTACTCTCCTTCCAAGAGAGGCGAAGACGCGCGGGGTCTGCCATGTGCTTTCCGTATCTAGCTTCACATGGTTGGACGAGTCTACTCTCCTGCTATAGGTAGCGAACACTCGACGGTGAGTTCATCATCTCACTGTTTCCAGCTCCTTGTGTCTGGATGAGTCTACCTTCCTCTCTCTTGTTGGGTTGAGCTGTACTCTTTACTTCACTCCTTGTTGTACTCTTTTACCCTTCCCTGTTCGCTCTACTTTTCATCCTTCGGTACCTCCTTTGTTGCTCCCTCAAGCCTTCAGGGTATCCTATTTAGTATTTTTATACTCACCCCTACTTGGGCTTTGCCCGCACTTGGTGTGCCCTTGCAGACGATGGACAGGTTGGTCGTGACGTCAGTGGAGAATAGGAGTTCGGGAGCTTGGACCGCGTGCAGTGGTCGTAGTCGTGTTCCAGGTGGGGAACCCTTCCAGCTGTTTTTTTTTTACCGGTTGCTGGGTTGTGGCACTTTTCTTGGTTGGGAACGTGTTTTTTCCCTTATCTTTTCATTTTACATTCAGCACTTGCTTTGTACTATTTAGAGGTCGATGCACATTTGTGGTTTATATATATAGTAGTTTCCCTTTTCTTTACTTGTATTTTCTTTTACTCTGCACTGTTACATTGAGTGTGTTGTGTGTCTGTGTACAGGTACTTAGGCAAAGGCCTCCCCGAGTTGTTGTGGCTTCGGCGTTGGTCGCCAGCCTCTGGCCAACGAAGGCGGGCTTGGGGTAGTTGCGGCTCGAGCCCGGGTAGGGTCGGGTCATGACAAAGTGGTATCAAAGGTGGTTTGTTCCTTGGGGAATTGTGTGGAAATCCCTAAAAATGAATTGGTTGGGATTTAGGGCAACAGTTTTAACTTGTCTCAAGAGAGGATCTCAGGCCAGGGAGTCCAGTGATGGTGCGGCGGCCGACGTATCCATTCACCAGGACCTTGATAACCCGCTTGTCGACTCAGCATACTAAGACACTTGTTGCAGGGAAAATTTGGTTTGTGCATCACATAGGATTGAGTCTTTGAATGCCCTTATTGAGTCATCTCCCCATCGTTGTTATTGGTATATACATATATTCTCATCTGATCGTGGTACTCCTTGATAATATTCAGGATGTCTCGATGAAGACAATCGGCCAGGATACCGTCTTTGGTGCATGATGATGACCATGTGATCTATGAGGCCACAGTCCAGGACCCATCATGTGATCCCCTTTCTCTGGGTGGGCCGGTAGCAGCACCCCCACCTGTTGAGTAGCAGACAGATTCAGCAGAGAAGACGGGGCTTGAGCGCAGGTTGAGCGTGCTTCGTAAGTTCTAGCGGCAATGATCGATGAGGTTTAGTGGTGTGACAAACCCTCAGGCAGCAGAGGTTTGTCTAGAGACAGTGGTTCGCCTATTCAGGCTTGTGCAGACACCAGCAGTTCTTATGGTGGCTTTGGTTGCCAAACTTTTTCATAGAGCAGCTTGGTGTTGGTAGAGTCGGGTGACTCAGTTTCTTGACGAGTCGTCGCTTTCGTGGGGAGACTTTCAGTTATTGTTCCATGAGTAGTTTTCCCCCACCTTCTTCCGCTCCGTTCGAATTCAGGATCTCCTACAGTTTCAGCAGGGAGGGATGACAGTGGTCGAGTACGCGGCTAGTTTTGCAGACCGTGCATGCTTTTACCCAGACATGGTCCATGACAGTAGCATCTGAGCAGGGATGTTTGAGTAGGGGCTCCGTAGAGAGATTTGTGTTGTCATAGTACCCTTAGGAATTTCCACATATGTCGGGGTTCCAGAGCAGGTGTTGGTGACAGAGAGCTTCCCATTATGTTTTGGGGTTGTTAGTGGAAGTGGGCGTGATAGAGCCGGGATGTCTGTCGTAGCTAGCAGGCACTGGAGGACAGGACCTCGATGCAGGTGGCCTTTACATTTCCGGTTTCGGAGACATGGTCGTATACCACTGTAGAGGAAAAGTGAAGGGCCTCAGCCGATGGTACCCATCTGTGAGTGGGCTCCGGGCCATGGGCATACACCACAGTGGCATCGGAGGGCACCAGGACAGCTCAGGGAGCGGTGGTGCTATGCTTATGATGGGTGAGATCACCTAGAACGAGACTTCCTGACCCCTGTTGCTGAGAGCTTCGGGCAGGCAGCTGGCGCACCACCACGATAAAGGCAGCGTCGTTATCGCTATAGCGGCCAGAGAGGTGGTGCTAGCAGAGGAGCGGGAGGAGCTGGTATTGGGGGACGACTTTACGTGGTCTTCCCATCACCACTAGGTGGTCCACATCAGGCTCCGGGAGCTGACTATTGGTACCGCAGACAGCCGTGAGCTTTGGATGTCTATGATCCTACAAAGCATGAGGTGATAAGAGGTACTCTCTATAGCCTGTATGTTTTTTTGCAGTAGAATAGTTAGACTCTGCATGTGGAATGATTTCCTACCTTTTCCTTTCTTGAGGTGTTACCAGGGTGGCGCGGGGCGTCGGTGTAACCCTGTGTTGGTATAATAAAAGGTGTGGGACCTTTCTCTTTAGTAGATGGTGTTAACTCCTTCGCTTCCGAGCATATAAGAGGGTCTTGGCTATTATACATCGACTGTGGAACCTTTCATGACCATATATCCTTGGGTGTTCCACTCTATGGATATTCTGAAGGTGGGAATCACCGGGCCTTGTTCCAGGTGTGGGCGGTGATTCCAGTCGTGGCATGTGACATAGAGGTTCGGTCAAGGAGGTGAGTTACCCCTGAGGGACTTCGGGTAGTTTGAGGCCATGTGCGGTGGCGCAGAACTGTGCATGAGTTCTTCTGGGTACGTCGGAGCCAGGTCTGGCCTTAGTACCCTGGGTTGTTCCCTAGGTTTGGCATTTAGGGAATGAAAAGTTTGAAGGAGGGAATGGTGTAAGAACCCAGTTTTTGGCTGTAAAAGACTTTGGAATATTTTTGATATTATTCTAGAGCAGTGCCTTCAGACGGCGTGCGATTCTGAGCCCTAGAGTGGCCGGAATTAAATTTTTAGTGCGTTCACACTGGGCACGCCAAATAAATGAGATGACTCCTAAACGGTGATCCAGATCAGAGATCTGAGTGTACGGATGGGTCCGGAATGGGGTTTTTACCCTAGGAACGACATAAAAATTTTCAGTGCGGGATGTTTGGACCCCTCTCTCTCTTTCGGAATGTGAAATGGATAAATTAAATGATTAATTTATTCGTTTAACATCTTAACTCAAGAATCTCTTAAATAGCGGCTCAGATTGGGAAACTGAGGGCACCGTTGAGTTCGGAGCAAGCTGTTGACCCTAAGAGGAGTAAATGTTTTGCGGGCGCGGACCGTCTGTGAAAAATGGCCACATGGGAATTTTCATAATTTAGCGGCCTCGGGCATTGAGTTCAATAACATTTGAAGGGAGCCTCAGATTAAAATTCTGAGGCCCCTGTTGTGCTCAGAATGTGGTTTTTAGCCTAGGGGAGGTTTAATCCCGGCCCCATCGGGAGTTCAGGTACGGGGCCGCGGGAGGGTGTTTAAGTTAATTAGTTTATTTAATTAACCTAATCCCCCCCCCTCTCTTCACTCTCATTTCCCCTCCCCTGGCGAGCTCATCTCCTCCTTCCTCCTCCTCCAAGACGTCAATGACTGATCGGAGGCAGTTTTGGCTGTGACGGAGCTCGGATCGAGCATAAAAGTGTCGGAGTTCCGCCCGCAGGTAGGCGGATTTTGGTTTTACACCCTTTTCCCCACATTAATTTCCATTTATGCTCAAACGAGCCATTTGATCGTCGAACGAAGCTCTTATTTGCGTACATTCTGTCTTGAGATTTCCGGAACACTATCCGGATCGAATTTTCGACCCCCGGATCGTTTTCGGTGGTCCTCTGAAGTTTTCCGGCCATGAGGCCAGATTCTGGCGGTCGGCGAGGAGGTCTGGTGGATGGAGGCCCATGGAGGACGGCGGTGTGGAAGCAGGCGTGGCGGAAGGAGGCTGGCCATCCGGCCGAGTGGTGCCTCGCCGGTGCAGGCGAGGAGGGCTCACGGTGTGCGACCCCAGCGAGAGACCAAGACCCGCCTATGGCGGGTCTTCGCGTGCTGCAAGGACCTACCGTGTCGGCCGGTCGGTGGAGGAGGCCCCCTCACGGCGCGCGGGCGAGGTGGCCTCGAGGGAGGCGGCGGGCCACGTGCGAGGCAGCCCGAGGGTTTGGCTGCACTGGGCCTAGTGGTTGGGCTGAGGCTCAGTGGGTCGGCCCGAGCGGGCTGGCCCAGGGGTAAACCCCCTTAGCAATTTGGATGCCCATAACTTTTTCTACGGGCGTCTGTTTTGTGTGCCATTTGATGAAGTGCGGATTTCGTGTCAAGGTGGACTTTTTGAGATGGTTTCGGGAATTTTTAATTACCGAAACGAGGGCCCTCGGTGGAGTGATACGTACATCGAGGGGATTGACGTTATCGCGGGGGTCGTGTTTTGGACGGCGCGGGCGCGTCCGACGTCCGTTTTAAGCGCTATTAGTGGCGTTGGGACCCTGCCACCGAGGTGGAGCTTACCAGGGTTGTATTAGGCATTGAGGATGAAGTTGAGGCATGGGCCCCACAGCCCGTCTTTTGAGCTGCGAGCAGCGTTTAGCGACTTTCTCATCGGGCGTCCGTTTGGGGCATGCGAGCAGTCATTTTTTGGTGTTTTTTCTGAGGGGATTGCAATGGTGCAATCCTCCCGCCCTTATTCCGCATGATGGTGCGGGTCCCATGAGGGCCGTTTGGGCGTTGATGGTGATTTTCCATCTCTATCATCGGACAACTCTTTTGGACAAGTGAATAGTCCATCTTGTGTACTTTTTTGAGAGGATCGCAACAGTGCAATCCGTTGGAAGGGCTTCGAGACCAGGGAGCGGGTCCCGCATGGTACCGCTGGTGTGCGGTACGCCGAAATGCATATTTTCTCTGGATATCCACTGTGCACTAGTTAGCAGTCTTTTTGACATGTTTTCCCGAGGGGATCTCAATGGTGCGATGCGCCCGACTATTTTCTGGGCCAAGGCTCGAGATCACGGGACGTCGTTCGGGCGTGAGGCGGCGTTGGTGAATGTTCAATCAGATATCCATTGGAGGCGATTGAGTATTCGATTTCGTCTGTTTTCCCGTGAGGATTACAACAGTGTGATCTATTTGGTTGAGCGGAGCCTCATATACGATCTTATTAAATAAGGAAGCATGAAAGGAGCTCCGGTGGTGGTTGGTCCTACCTTGTTTTTAGCGGACCCTTGGCGTGTGATTACGCACTCTTGGGAGAGAGATGTAAATGATTGAATAGATGTGGTTGGTCGTGCCCCAATCATTAAGGTGGCAAGTTGGAGATGTTACGTCACGCCTTCGCATAGACGTTGGGTGTCGTGGTCATGATAGCCTTTGGGCTGGAATGTGGTATACTATGGGAATATACGGGAATTCTGGGAGGTACATGTGGATGTTGGTACCTAAGAATTTATGTGCGCTTGGACGGGTTTAACATGGGTCCACACGTCGTGTGGGCCCCAGGATCGTGGTGTGTTCTGCTTTGTGTACATTTGACCTCTCACGAGGAAGAGGGTCCTTCGGTTTCTGATTGTTGACCAGTGGGGTTAAGGTTGTCCCCCTAGATCTGTGCTCGATGGTTTAGATCAGAAGGGTTGAGTGGTTTCCCCTGGTTTTGTTCTGGAGTAGGGTGGTTGCATGATACCCACTTCGTGTTCAGTTGTCCAATGTTTTACCCTCCAGTGGAGATGGCTAGAGCAGTTTTGGGTTGCTCACTCTTAGGGTCTACCCTCTAGAAGAGACTGGGCAGTGGGTCACCCGACCTCTTAGGGCCTACCCTCTAGTAGAGACTGGGGAGTGGGTCACCCAACCACTTAGGGTCTACCCTCCATCTGAGACTGGGCAGTGGGTCACCCGACCTCTTAGGGTATACCCTCCAGGAGAGACTGGGCAGTGGGTCACCCGACCTCTTAGGGTCTACCCTCCAGTAGAGACTGGGAAGTGGGTCACCCGATGACCTCTTAGGCTCTACCCTCCAGCAGGGCTGGGCAGTGGGTCGCATGTCCTCTAGTTCCAGGTCTACCCTCCAGTAAGGCTGGGAAGAGAGTCGCATGTCGACTTATTCCAGGTTTACCCTCCAGCAGGGCTGGGCAGTGGTTCGCCTGATGATGTATTAGGGTTTACCCTCCAGCAGGGCTGGGCAGTGGGTCACCTGATATCTTGTTAGGGTTTACCCACCACCAGGGTTGGGCAGTGGGACACCCGATATCATATTATGAATTACCCTCCAATAGGGCTGGGTACTGGGACACCCGTTGACATTACAGACTTAGTCCTTACTACTAGACCAGTCTTTGGCTTTCCTCTGTGATTACCGGAGCAGGACCCTTCGTTGTACGGGTCAGTGATGGAACAACCTCGGCTTTGAGGAGACCTCTCGACGGTAGGCCAGTGACGAGGTGTGGTTTGACTTAAATCAGAACTCTCAAGTACGAGGGGCACTTTCCCCACCAAGACGCATCCTTGTGATGCGACCAAAAACCGTGCGGGCAAGTTAGTGCCACCCATAATGGATAATGTCGAGGTGCAGTGATTTGGGACCCTTGACTTGAGGTTCAGGGCAGACGTGTGAGATGCTGGATGTCGATTATGGTTTACTTCTGGGACTGTTGGCGAATCACTTCTTGGGCTGATCAATGGGATGGATATCCCCTTAGGACCTTGTCCGGGCATCTTAGTGAGCATACGGTAATTTATATGCCTTGTTCCGGTACCCACTTCTTGGGTTTGGTTACTCTCCTTCTTTGAGAGGCGAAGACGCATGGGGTATGCCACGTGCTTTCCATGTCTAGCTTCTCATGGTTGGATGAGTCTACTCTCCAGCTATAGGTAGCGAAGACTCGACGGGAAGTTCATCTTCTCACCATTTCTAGAACCTTGTGTTTGGACGAGTCTACCTTCCTCTCTCTTGTTGTGTTGAGTTGTACTCTTTACTACACTCCTTGTTGTACTCCTTTACCCTTCCCTATTCTCTCTACTGCTCACCCTTAGATACCTCCTTTTTTGCTCACTTGAGCCTTTGGGGTATCTTGCTGAGTATTTTTATACTCACCCCTTCTTGGGCATTGCCTGCACATGGTGTGCCCTTGCAGACGACGAACAGGTTGGTCATGATGTCAGTGGAGCATAGGAGTTCGGGAGCTTGGACCGCGTGCAGTGGTTTTAGTCAGGTTCTAGGTGGGGAACCCTTCCAGGTGTTTGTTTTGTTTACCTGTTGTCGGGTTGTGGCACTTTTCCTGGCTGGGCGCTTGTTTTGGCCATTTTATTTTCAGTTTACTTTCAGCACTTTCTTTGTACTGTTTAGGGGTCGATGCACATTTGTGGTTTATATATATAGCAGTTTCCCTTTTTTACTTGTCTTTTATTTTACTCTGCACTGTTGCATTGAGTGTGCTGCATGTGTATGTACAGGTACTTAGGAAAAGGCCTCCCCGAGTTGTTGTGCCTTCGGCACTGGTCGCCAGCCCCTAGCCTATGGAGGTGGGCATGGGGTAGTTGCGGCTCGAGCCCAGGTAGGGTCAGGTCGTGACATGCATCTTCAATTCCTGGAACTCAATTAGGGCAATTCTATAAGGTTTCTTTGAAATGGGCATAGAACCCCGTATGAGTTCTATCGAAAACTCAACTTCACGATTTGGTGGAACACCAGGAAATTCCTCTGGAAAGACATCATCAAACTCTCGTACAATGGGTGTATTCTTAATCGTGAGTTTCTCTCCAACCATTTGAGATAAATAACCTTCATTTATTTGAATCATGACCCATAAGATTGAAAACATTTCCACTGGAAGGTTATATTTATCCTCTCATCGATAGATGATTGTTGATTGATTAGGAATCTGAAATGTGTCTTCCCTTATTTGGAAATCGATATGAGATCCATATAAAGAAATCCAATACTTTCCAAGGATCACATAAAATTCAACAATATGAAGGATCACAAGATTTACAGGAATCAATTTCAACCAAACTTTAATCAGACAAGAATTGTAAACTTTTGATGTGACCGTTGTGCCATTAGGGGTTGTCACAGCTAACACAACATCTAATTTTTGAGGTAATATGGAGATACCCTTAGAAAATTCTTTAAAAATAAAAGAGTGGGTGGATCCAGAATCAAATAATACATTTTCAACTTTAGAGTGGATGGTAAGTGTACCTTTCACCACTTCATTATCGTACTCCACATCGCCGATAGAAATTACATGTGACTGTCCTTTGACTTTGGCCTTAAGAGTTTGTTGATGTCGATCATCATCAACAACCCTTGGATTAGGGCATTGATTAGCATAATTCTCCATTTCCTTTCACTTGTAACATTAAAGTGTAGGAGGTGCACTCTGTGTATCCTTTTCATTGTTCTCATCACTAGACATCTTCTTCCCATCATTGGGGCATTCAAATGCCCAATAACCTTCTTTTCCACATTTGAATCATTTACTTGTCCCTAAAATACAACTCCCCCCATGTTTCTTTCCACACTTTGAGCATAAGGGAAAACTCATCTTCTATTCAGTGTGCTCTTTTGATTTTCCTTTGAATTCCATTTTCCTTATCTTATCAAACCCATATTATTGATGGCTTACTCAAATTTCCATCTCAACCTTGAGAGCACAAGGAAAAATTCCCTTATAGCTAGTGAATTCCCTTATGGATAGTGCCCTTCGGAGACTTGGTTTTATGCCACTAAAGAATCGATTGATCTTACTCTCAGGTTGGATAATAATCCAAAAAGCGTACCTTACAAGTATTGTAAAATTTTCTTCATAGGTACCAATAGATTCATCATCCTTTTTCTTCAGTTCAAGAAACTTCTTCTGCATCTTTGTTCGAAGAATACAAGATAAGTGCTTATTGAAAAATAAGTTCTTGAACTTTTCCCATTCCATGGATTCAATTTCATATTGGGGATTTGTATTCTTGATAAGATTCCACCATTTATCAGCTTCACCTTCCAAATGATATAATGTTAAGATAAATTTATCATGTTCAGAACATTGTAGAAGTGAAAATATCTTTTCAGTGGTACTAATACATTTTTCAGCCACTAATGGATCAGTAGTCACATTGAATGAGGGTGGACACAGCCTTATGAATGATTCAACAGAATGTCGCTCCTTCCTTTTCTCGTTTGGAAGTCTTGCATGATTCACAGCTTGAGAATGTTGTGTGAACATGGCTATAAGATTTTTCATTCCATCTCCCATAATGTTTGGTTGCTCATGGGGACAATCATTGCATTTCCCATCGCATTCTGCATTAACACGGTTCCTTTGGGTTCTATCCATTGACAAAAACCAAGAATAATGGTGTGAGAAACACTAATTATAATAGGAAAACAACATAATCAGTAATAAAATTTCACACTTTAGGTCTTATAATAGGTTACTCATGGCCATTTCTACAAAACTAAGATTATGTTCTATGCTTAGACATATACTTAGGGTTCTTACTAAGGATTTCACATCCTAGTTTCCAAAGGTTGACTATACCTTTCCTCTGATACCAACTATAAAGTCCCATACTTTACAAACATTGTTATTACTTCAGAATTGAATCATACTTATTATAACATATAACAATACCATGAAAGGACTGTATAGGTATAGTGTCTTTAGAAACTGGGAAACATAAACAACTGGTTCATAAAGCATCTACATTGTCTCCTATTTATTTCAACATATTTAGAGTCCCTTTTGGCATAACTTACTTAATACCCTTCATCCTGACCTGGGGAAAAGAAAACATACAAAATGGTGAGCTCAAATGCTCAGTAAGGGTAAACAAAGGAAATATCAATCATATCATATTCATGAGAACATTACATTTTGAAAATCTTAACCTGCAAAAGAGATCATAATATCATTACATGAAATAAATAATGGTAGTGAAATGTAATCCCAATAATCCTAAAATAAAACATGAAACTTTGTTTCATACACACATAATAATAGATAATCATTTCTTAGTAGTCAGGACACATTTCCAAGACAATCCTAGTGGACAAATTCCATTTCTTAACTGATTTCACTGCTCGTTTCAGTCCTGTATCACTGAACCGGGTTAACATGTCGTTCTAGACATGTCTATCTCATGAGATATAAATATTTACCCAATGCATTGGAGGAATATATAGGTCCCACCCATCTCATAATGATACCATTATTAAGTTTTCTACAAGATCATAAATCATACATCATAGCATAACCAATGTAATAAAAATGGGATTCTTAAACATCAACTCATCATAACATAATCCATATAAGATAAAAGGACATAATAAAAATGATTCCATCATAACATAATAAAATAAATGTAAAAATAGGGATATTAATAGAACCCTATATTATCATAGATAGAAAATAATTTTGATAAAACGCTTGAACTCCATTCTTGAGGAAAATATCTTTTCTACTTCAAAAACATTTTTCCATTCATAACATGTCATACAATTTTAAACTAAAAGAAGTTGATAAAAAATAAACTTCAAAACATTCAAAGGAAGATTCATCAAAATAATGTTCTATGAAATCATAAAAATCCATTCATGTCTTATAAGTTAAAAAACATTTTTCTGGTACTTTGGCAGGAAAAGTTAAAAAGTACCTCATAATAAAAACGACAGAAGATTCATTTCATATATTTTACTAAAAATCCAAAAATATCTAAAATTGGTTTTAAACAATTTTAGGAGGATTTAAATAATATTAAATATTGAGTAAACATGGATGTGGGTGATAAATATTCCCCAGTAAAATATGAAGTATAAAAAATCTCAGATAAAAATGAGATTGCGAGATTTTTACTTACCTTAGGTCTGATATGCTTCGTACATATCCAAACCTCATGTATAATGATTTAAAAAATTTCATTGACTTATTAAATAATCATATTCATTGTTATGATATCATATAAGGTCATATTCTTATCTTCTTAATAGTAATATTTCATTACTACTTGTTATTCGGGTGTTCATTGCTTTATGTTCTTATGCGTGTTTTGTCGAATAGATTCTTATTCCTCTTTTTAGGTTATAGATACCTCATTTACATAATGATATTACTATAATATATATCATATTTATTCATTAAATTCATTTCTATAATCATTATTCAATGAAGATCATGTAGAAAGAGTCGCATCACATCGTGGACACGATAGGCCATACGTACGCATGAGCGATGATATCGTTCCCATGATCGTGGAATTTCACTGAAGTGGATGATATAATATATCAGAATTAGAATCATGTCATAATAAGAATATATAGTTATTCTTTACCCAATTATACCCATACACGTAAGGTGTGTTGGAAAAATAGAGTACACCACAACGTGGAGACGGTATTCCGTACGTACGCACGCGCGGTGATTTTGTTATTTGTAGGATGGATAGAAGGAGAAATAGGGTTGTTTCATATTTATAATAACATATCAGTATATAAGTGATAATTATATTATTACTTTATTATGAAACAACACAATACGAATAAGAATAAGAAGAAATGAATTTGATAGAATTGGTAAAGGATATTAACTCTTCTTTGACGCACCACTTCAAACCCTCTTATAAGGGCACTCAAGTTGGTCTGTGAAGAAGACCATAACATCTATTATATTTTTATGGATGTTGATAAGATAAATGGGAAGGGTTTGGCCGAGCATGAAGGCTCTAAATTGTTTAAATAGGAGAGGGAGTAGGTGCCCTTTTATAAGGGAGGAGAGGGCCACCTTCGAAAAAACATAAAATATTATTTTATAATAAAGTCATATTGGGTTTTTAATAGCTCTAAATAAATTCATTTATAAGATAAGGTGGGGATGGGTCATAATCCTCTCAAACAATAGGTTTTAGACAAGTTTAGGTTACTATTTTAACCTTATCATGTAGATTTAACTCTATGTTAAATAATTTAAATTTTGTCGTGTCTTCTAGTTTTCTTACACTATATGGTTAATAGACATACTCTAACAAGTTAAACGAACCCCAAGTGGTTCGTTATTAATATATATAACCTTATCTACGTCATTTTACAGAACCTTAGATTTTTATGAATAAAATAGAAATTAATAGTATAATATTTGTTTTAAAAACTATTTTATGTCAATTTTGACACAATTTGAAATTGATTTTTGTGAAAATTATAACAGCATTATTAGTTCTAAAATTGTTAATTAAATCAATACTAAAATGTCATATTAACCTAAAAAATCAGTGGAATTTATTAAAAGTCTCTAATTACTTTTTTTTGGGTATTTATAACATCATTTATGTTAATATTCCATTAATAAGGTAATTACTGCATCATCATTTTGTCACAAATAAATTAAATTATTTAATGTCTAAAAAATATAAATAAAACCCCATTATATGGGAAATATTTTTATATTTCTAATGAATATTTATAGTCGAATTTATATTATTTATTACCCTATATTAAAAAAGTTTTAGTTATTAAACTTTTATTTTAACTCTTTTAACTCTTCTTTAAATAAAATAATAATGTGTCATTATCTAATCCATGTGGACCTAAAGGGTAATATTTTATTCCTAAGGTTTTTTTGGTCGAATTACACTTATCCAATAGAATTAGGACATATTTTAGGGTAATAATATTATCATTTTTACCCTTAATTACCCTATTTACATTTAACCATGGTAAAAAAAATTAAAAAGTTACTATTCACCAAATATTATTTTTATCTTATTGAACCACATTTTACTCCTTGATATTAACTGTGTCTCTCGGATTTTCGAAATTCCACTCACATAAGCAGTAAAATTATGTTTTATGTAAATTTTCAAATTTTCCTAGGAGGTGGGTAAAAGACGGTGAAAAGTTCAATAAAATTTTTATATATCTAAGATTATTATAAAATTACTCCAAAGAATTACATTGAACTTATATAGGTATTATGTACCTATTTTTACCAGAAATAAATTTATATAAATAATGATTATTTAAATAAAAATTCTGTTTCAACAAATAACTCAGTGTTTTCACTATTCATCAAAAATTGAAATTTTTCAGAAAAATACAAAAAAACAAATCACCCTAGGATAATTTTGATATTCCGAATCCAAAAATGAACTCCATTTTGAAATATAAAATTTATAAAATTTCAAATAGTGGGTATTACTATTCATAATGGCTAGTTTATATAATATTTTAATAACATATCATTATTTAGTGATACTTTGTATTGCATACAACACAAGCTATCGAGGAAGGTTGTTCATGCGTGTAACGCAAGCCAAGATAGTGTTGTGTGTAGTGAAAGATTATTTTGGTCATGCATATAACATAAAAACAAAATATTTCTCATAAATTCTCAGGTGTTGCAAGATATATCTGTTTTTTAACTTCTTGAATGATGTAAAGTAATAATAGACGTATTCTTCAAATATCATGAATATCATGTCAAGGATGGATTTAATTATAAATTTTCTGAAATCACATGAATTTCGTGTTTTGATGCATGATCTAATTAATGTATCTTGACACTACATTTTTTCTAATAATTTCCTTAATAAATTAATCATGATATTTTTTTCAATGATTTATGTAGAAAATTCAAAGACCTAGTGAAATTTAAAAATATGGAAAAGGAAATTGTCGTCATATTATGTGAAATGGAAAAGTTATTCCCACTAAAATTATTTGATAAGATTGATCACTTGGTAAGATAGATTCAATTCTATGGTTCTTTAAATTATAGATAGATATACCCCCAGTGAATGATATATAATGATTTTGAATGGGTGTGTCAAAAATTTAAGTCATCCAAAATATTGTATTCCGGAGTGATATATTAATGAGGAAGAAGTGAATTTTGTACCGACTACTTATTTGGTGTAGAAAGAGTTGGTCTATAGAGATATTATCACCTTCGGTGGCTTGCATGTGAAAGAATTTATGGAATAGATTTTTTCACAATCACTATTACAGATCTGGAACTATCCCACCAATACAAGTTACATAATATTTTAAAGGTTTCAATATATATTTAAACCCACATTTAAAATTATAGGAATCTAAATCTACCAATGTATAAAATATAGTTATATAATTCACATTATAAATAGTGTAAAGTATGGTTTCGAGGCCAAATTTTTAAGGTGTAAGAAGAAAATATGGATTCAATTTTATAATGACTTTGATGTATTTCCAAAGGATCAAGTGTTCATGTATTATCCTATAATGGTTCTGTAATTAGTTATTATATGTTCTATAATAAAAAAAATAATTAATATAGTACTATGAAAAATAGTGGAGTTACACTTGTGACGGAAGTGCTTCATGTATCTATTACCAAGAGAAAAAATTCAATTTATATAAATATTTTATATTTTGGAATTATCAAATAAATATGGTAGATCTATACTACAACATTATTAGTAATGATTTTTCAATGTAGGTGGGTTGATAATATGAGTGTAGTTAAAATAGATGAATTTGGGTTTTTTGAAAGTGGATTTTGGTAAGGAAGGATACAAAGAAGAACTTTTTATAATGACATCACAAGTAGTACAAGTATTTTATTTTTCAGATCCCGAAAACCAAAATTCGTTAATTAATATGTTATCGACTAAACCACTAAGGGTTCCAATGAAAATTCAACCAAGGATGACCATTTCATTGGAATATTGCAATTATTTTACAATGGTCCCAATATAGATGGGATATTTTATGTCAAAATAGACCATAATTAATGTATTTGGATATTGATAGTGGGGATAAAATACTTTCAAGATTTTAAAAAATAGACTTTAATAATTATGTTTTATTTTTTTTGTAATATACATTCTTTAACATCATATTTTTATCTATATACTTCTTTATTTATGTTATCTAAATTAAATATTCAAACACTACTAAATATAATGTCTTCTTTATGTACTAATTCTACTAATCCTGAGTAAAAATAGGTTTCCCAACATAATAGTTCTCCAAATGTATATGGAAAACAAGCTTCTAAAATTTATGGTGCTATAAATATTGAGGAATAAAATATTGATGTTTTTGAACCTGATGAAATGGTAGATGACAAATAACCATTTTCCAATAAAAAATAGGAGAGTCATAACATGATGGTGTTAGAAAATATTATTAAGAAAGGAACAACGACATCAACATTGAGTTTGGTTGGAATACATGTGGCCAGGCTATTAACCCTAAAATTACATGCTTATTAGCATCATTATGCTCACCAGTCAACAACATGTGTTGATTGATATATATTTGTGGTGAAATGTTGTTCCCACACTTAATAAATTAACCTAGGAAGATATTAGGGTAACATTATGACATAATTTCTATATTTTACTAAAATAATAATGAAACATTGAATTTCTCTTCATTGACCCATATAGAAACCATTTATAATTGGTGAATCTGGAATTACATTTTTATTAATTATATCTGGAAATACCAGTAGTAGATTTCACACAATTCTAATGAATTTCTATTTCAAAGATGTTGAATGTAAAATAAACCCCCACCCACTGCAAGTGTATGCACACTTGATAATCCAAGAAGTGTGAGATGTGTTTACTAGACCTTTTGAAGAGACATATTCTTAGGTACATTGTGGATGGAAATAAATTGTTTGAGAATACATGTATTAATCCTTTTTATTAAGAATTATTTATTTTTGAAAAATAAACCGCGTAATGAAAATAATAAATTGGTAGAAAACCCAATATTCCCCTCTCAAAAATCAATGATGCGATGAACTTTACTTGAAAAAAATTAGTAAATATTTTAAATCTATCATATTATTTTTATGAGACATGAAAAAATAACGTAATTATGTTCCAATATTTATATCAGGATTGATGATTCCAAAAGATAATCCACTTCTATCCCTCACCATGTGCTATGGAATTAGGAACATATAAATAAATATGAGATTATAATAGATAAAAACATGCAAAAATAATGGGAAATAGGAATCTATGTGATGTAATAAAGAAAATTAAATTAAATCAATATTATATAACAATCATTACATATTTTAAAAAATATTTTATCCAAATTAGGCATAATAATCATCATTTACTTTACTAGATTAAAAATTTCTATCAACGTCATTTTAGTGGCCAAAATGGTATGATCTTGTCAAAAGTGTAGGTTTTTGGGTGAAAACCTAAAAATATTTTGAGAAAATAAATGAATATGATTGTAATGACAAACAAATGGAAAATATTCATGCATGATTGGAAAGTATTTAATAAAATTTTCATTGGTAGTCTGACCTTCTTGAAAAATATTATAGGGAGAAATAAAAGAGAAGAAAAAACTCAAGAATAACCGCTATGTGATGGTCCCCCCCACCCTATCATCATTGAGGTGAGCCATTCCCGTCAATGATTTTTCTCATAGAAGGTAATAAATATTGTAATAATTTTTTATATGAAATTTTAATCAAGATGAAATTGATACCTTTCATGTGTTTATATTCTATTGGGAGAAATGGTTCTCATTTATATCTATCAAGACTCACTCATTCCCCTATTGTGAGGGCTATAGTGACGAATATTTAAGAAAATATTCTACACAAAAAATAACATTGAATATGTCATCAAAGATTGAGGATTAGTGTATCTCATAAGCTAGGTTCCAAGATACCTATTCCAATTGATGGTGTATATATTCATATGATCGGTCAAGCTATTGGAACAATTGTTTCTTGGACATTAAATATTTTAAAAAACCTATTGAAAAGGAATTATTAATTTTTAAATTATTTTTCATGCTAAAACTTTTACAATTAATAAAAAAGGCCTAAACTGATGAACGTTATTACATACATATAAAGCGAAGTTTCTGAAACAAAATCTATGATCAAAATAATATGAAGGATAAACTGATCAATTGAAAATATTTTTAAAAATCACCTTTACCACATTCATTCAATATCCTCATTTACTAACATTGAAGGTTCTTGCAGATACATGGTTACCAAGTGGTAGTAATTTCATAGTTTATTTTGAAGAAAAATGTACAGAGATGATATTATAGACTACTTTTCACTCGACGAAGTAAATTAAATCTTCAAGAATAAATGGATAGGAGTCTCAGTTATAAATGTATAATTTAGGTGGGTTTTGAAGATTTATTTGACAAATTTATAATCGACTTTGTTAATTATGACTAAGTACGATTCATATTTTTTTGGGTTTCTATATCAAAACTATTTGAAGGGAAACTCCTATGAGTAATGAATGGACTCATTAGTCATCGTATCACATCAATATAACTAACCCCATTTTATTAAAATCAAATTGAGGAAAGAGTTGGAAAACTTGTCAAATCATTTGAAAGAAAACTTACAAACGATAGACTCTCTTTATTACCCATGATAAAGGGGTAAAACTATACAATTTAATCACATGAAATATAAATTTTTTCCTTTCATTTCTTATTACTTTATTTTAGGAAAAATTGGTTACTAATTATGGTCAATTTGGATACTTCAAATATTTATTTTATTGATTCACTGTATTTATAACCAAAACATTGACCACTTCTGATGATGTATGTCAATTTTTAAAACACTAAATCCAAGATTTTATAACTAAACATTACGTTAAATATTTTATATTATGTTATAATGATAATTATTTTACAATGGGGTGGGGTTTAAATATTTTCAAAATCATAACATGAATAAATTCCATGAGTACAGGGAGCCTATCAGCTTCTACAAGTAGATATGTATTAGGGTATACATAATATGATTTCACTATCAACACATATTTCAAATGAAAATAATTATTTTTCTCAATTTTTTTATAGTTTCTGAAACAAACCAATGGAAAATATAATGGTTATTATTCTATAAAATTATGAGATATATCATATACCATAAACAAACAAGAATCCTTGAATAGGTATCTTCAATGATAATTACTATTTAAATTAAAATATTAATTAATAAATTGTGTGTTTATATTTTTTTAGTAATATCATGACTTCATAAAGTCATTATATTCACAAGTTGAAATATATTTGTTTGTAAATGAATGTGAATCATACCTTGTTCCAGAATGTACACATATATCATGAAGATGTGACTATTTACTACTTATTTTTCTGCTTTTATCATCATTTTATCTATTGTTTTAGTTAATTTATTTGTCATTTTTATCTTATACTTATTTTGTTAAATATCATAGTGATATTGAAGAAATTTATTTGTTAACAAGGATAATTCCCTCAAGTAATATGATCATTCACTCGTTGTGGATGATGAACTCGTGATGATTCCATATTTCTTTTATTTTATAATTCATTTAGAAATACGAGTTTTCAAACAACAATATTGTTAGATGAACAAGAATTTTGAATGCACAATTACATAAAAAGACATAGTAGAATCAACCAAACCTCAATCTGATACGTGTTGTACCTGGAATGACTCAAATTGTGCGGTTTCAATTTAAAATTAAAAATTTATTAATTTATTGTTTCATATTTATGTTTCATTTATTTATTTATAGTATTACTGAGATAATAATTATTTTTTATAATGGTGGATTATATTGATTTAATTTGGGTGGTCTATTTGAAGCCTGTCATGCTCGTAAGTGATTAGATTTTGGGTTGACAACCAAGACAATGGAAACAAGGAAATGGGTCAAGATTGTATACATACATCATAAAAAGGTGAATCTCTGCTACCAATTTAGTAAATTTTCTCACCATTTTATCTATTATTTTTAACTATGATTATATAGAATTTTTATTAAATGATTATTTTGTTTTTTTCATAGAATATTTGGGATTTCATATTTTCCATTCAAATGTCTTTAATAAGTTACAAAAGAGAGAACTTGTTGATTTTAGATGTGGTAATTTTGGAAGCATAGGGTTTAATATTACATAAAAATAATATATGTTCTATGATTTCCATATTGTAATAGATATCTGAAGGAAATGAATCATAACATACTCAATAAACCATACATTAATTGAATACAATGTGTTATTTCTATGACTCTAGCTATATGTGTTTTCTTCCTAATTTGCATTTTTGTTCAAAACACAAATTGAATAATCAAAATTGAGAACACACATTCATATTGTTTTTATAATTTTGTAAAATGATCTATAAATCATTTTTGACATGTAGGAATTTTCCACACCTCAATCAGACACACATTCTGAATGGTATGACTCCAAGTGTTTCTTTTTATTTAAAATTACAAATAATTTTCAAAAAAAAAGGAAGGTTACCTACTCAAAACTGATGAAACACATTAATATTGCTTTGATACTTTAGGTAAATGATCTATATGTCATTTTGGACATGTAGTAATTATCTCCACCTCAATCTCACACACGGTGTGACAGATATGACTCCAAGTGAGTATTTTTTATTAAAAATTGGTTTTTTTATTAATTATAAATACAAGTGACACACTGAAAATGGAGAAAATGAATTCATATTGTTCTTATAATTTAGTGAAATGATCAAAAATTTATTTTTGAAGTGTAGGGATTATCCACAGCTCAATCTGATACATGGTGAGCTCAATATGACAGAAAGTGTGTCTATTTTTAAAACTGATATTAATTTTAGTAAAAAGTATAAGTGAAATAATAAAAATCATGAATAATAATTTCTATTGTTTTGATACATAAAAAAACGATACATAAGGAATTTTTTATGTGTAGGAATCATCGTCACCTCAATCTGATATCGGGTGTTCCTAGTATAACTCAATGTGTCTATCATCAGTCTAAACTTGATATTTTAGTTCAAAAAGTTATTCACTCACTGAAAACTAAAGGAATTCACTCCAATAATATTGATAAATTAGGAAAATGATTCATAAGTCATTTTTTATGTATAGGAATATGTTTCAAGATAAACCAATACATAATGTGACTGATACACTCAAAGTGAGTGTTTCTTGTTTAAAATGAAATTTTAGTAAAAAACAGAAGTTACATACTCAAAACATAGAAAACACATTCATATTTTTTTGATACATTATAAAAACAATCCATAAGTAATTTCTTATGTGTAGGAATAATTTGAACCACAATCCAGTCCACGATGCTAACTTTATGATTCCAACTATTTCGTTTTATTTATATTTGAAATTTATTTTTGAAAAAATGAATAATAACATACCTAAGACTAAGAAAGTGTATTTTTTTTATTTTTATAAATTATGAAAATGATAAATATGTAATATTTGACAAATGAGAATAAAGAGTACTTCAATCAGATATAATGTGTGCCTGTTATGACTCAAAGTATCTGTTATTAGTTTAAAATAGACATTTATGTTCAAAATTTGTGTAACTCACTAAAAATTAAGAAAATGAACTCTGATTGCCAAGATAATTTGTAAAAATGATTAATAAGTCATTTTTGATGTGTATGAACCAATATGACAACAAATTTACTAAATATGTTACCAGTATTACTCAAAGTTATTGTTTTTAGTTTAAAATGACATTTCAGAAAAAGACACAACTCACTAACTCAAAATATAAAATATTCATTCATATTGTTTTCATAATTTAGAAAAATTGTCCATGAGTTATTTTTATTGTGTAGGAATAAAATTCCCCAAAATCAAAGGCACGGTGTGATCAGTGTGACTCCAAGTGTATATTTTTATTTAAATTTTAAATTTTATTAAAAAACACAAAGAAAATACACAAAACTGAGAAAATGTATTCAGACTGTTTTGATAATTATAAATCATAATCAATAAGTTCCTTTTTATGTGAAGGAATCCTCAACACAACAATTCGTTTCAACTTTTCATTAATAAGACTCCAGGTGTGTCTTTTTATTTAAAATTTACATTAATTTTAGTAAAAATCACTAGTGACATACTCAATACGGAACAAATGCATTCAGATTGCTTTGATACGTTTGGAAAATGATCCATTAGTCATTTGTATTGTGTATAGACCATCCTCACCATAATTTTATACATTGGGTTCCTTATATGACTCAGAGGGACTCTTATCAGTTAAAAATTGACATTTTAGTTCAAAACATGTATCACTCACTAAAATAAATATTAATGTGCTATGATTGTCTTGATAATTTTTGAAAATGATTCAAAATTTATTTGTGATAGGTATTAAATAGTCTCACATCAAACCAAAAAAAATTCTGACTTGTACGACTCAAAGTGAGTGTTTTCATTCAAAAATTACATTTTAGTAAAAACATTTACATACTCAAAATTGAGAAAATTCATTTATATATTTTTAAACTTCAGGAAAATGATCAATATGTTATTTGTGATGTGTAGAAATAAACTAAACCTCAATTTTAGACATAGTGTAACCAGTATGACTCTATGTGTGTGTTTTATTATTTGAAATTGATTTTTTAGAAAAAAAAATAGAAGTGAAATACTAAAAACATAGAAAAAAATTTGTTATTATTTTTATATGTTAGAAAAAATATCCTTATGTCATTTTTCATGTGTATGAATCAGTTTTAACTCAGCATGATACCTAGTGTGCCTAGTTTGAATCATGCTGTTTTTTATCACTCTAAAATTTACATTTTAGTTCAAAACATTTTTCACTCACTGAAAACCATGAAAATTAACCCGTATTGTCTTGATACCTTAGTAAAAAGATTCATAATTCATTTTGAAATGTAATAATAATTCTCACATCAAACCGACACAAGAGGTGACCCGTATGACTCAAAGTGTTTGTAACGTCCCGGACTCGGGTGACACGCAACGGGTGCCCCGAGCCCAGTTCGCCACGTGACCTCAAGCACATTTCCCCAAACGCCAGAGGATGCCGACTAGCAGCTAGGGCCCAGGTCTGATAGTGGGGAAACTATTCCCTCATTTATCAAAGTGTAGCGCAGCAGAATACCAAAATAAACATACAACGACAACGGAAGCAGTAAACACACACAACTGAAATAACTATAGAAGTGGATATAACCAACAGTATTTAAGTGATGATGCTACATGCTCCAAGTTCTAAGAAAACAGCCAGAACATGTGATACATCAATACAGTACATCAGAAAATAGAGTACAGAAAAGCAACCATAACAGCTAGCAGCGGCATCGTGATCCAAGGCTCGGTCCCATGCCCTCCTACTCCTCAACAACAGTCAAGTACCTATATAGGGACTCTTGCCCCTATCTACACCTGCAACAACGTAATCTGTTTGGGCCGAAAAGCATGACCCAAACAGGGTGTGAGAAATATATCTCAGTAGGCACCGACCAAAGCCTCGTGCTCAACTGTGTGTAAAACATGCAACAAGTGTGCAGTAGTAAAAAGAAATAACTAAGCAGTACTCAAAAGTAAATAACTTAATAGTTAAATTTCCATTTTATTATTCATTTAAATCCTTTAATTTATTAACATTTTTTGGCTCAACAACACCAGACCCTCAGGCCAACTAGAACCGTTCCCTCAGGCTAAAATAGTAAACCATGCCCTCAGGCTTCCCCTCAGGCCATACAGAATCCAACCCGCAGGTATTGCCCTCAAGTGTAATAGAAATTATCGCCCTCAGGCATACGAAGTGTCGCCCTCTGGCACATAAGTCAAACCCTCAGGCACGAAAGGTTTCCCTCATGCGGAATAACGACATCCCTCGGGCTAAAACAGTCACTCCCTCAGGCCAATCACAACAACGGCCTTAGGATAACAGCTAACCGGGCAATGCCCAACATATAAAAATGCAGTAAACAAGCAACTCCTCTCAAGGAAATTCTACAGTTACTACATGTATGGCATACCCTCGGGTATCCTGGACAAACGACTAAACAGAGGAACACACCCCTCGAGATGGTCCTGGATCCAAGCAACGATCCCAAACAGCATTTTTTAAAACTTCATTTAATTACCTATACAGTTCTAGGTAGTTAAATTAGCCAAGGCCTCAGCCTCACGAAACCCCAATATGGGTTCGTAGCTCAAAAACGCACAAAAACGCATGAAAGTTGGAAAAATAACTCCAAGCCACCTACCTTATATGCCAATGAATGCTATACCCGAACACCGACTCCAGAAACACCCAAGAACGGCGTAGATTTGATGAAGAACAAAACTCATTCAAACGTAAATAACTTACATTAGGAGAAGAATTGGCAAGAACGGTACCAGGAGGGGAGAGGGCTCACCCGTGCGGTTCCAATGAGATCATCTGAAGCCGAAATGGATTCCAGGAGAATGCCCGGTGGATCTTCAAAGATCAATCCTCCTCTTTTGGATCCAAAATGGCTCAAGTGCCTCCTCTGCCAAATGAGGAGGCTACTGCCTATTTTAAGCCGAAAAAACAAAGTACATGGTGTGTACTTCAAAGTAAACGGTGTATACTCCCTTCATTTAACTGTTCAAATGGCGTCACCACCACACTGTTCAAACATCGACATGAGTACATGCCAAGTACTCTTGAGTACACAGCGTGTACTATCGCCCAGCTGTCAGCGACGCCACCGCCTTACTATTTAAGCATGCCGACTGACTACACGGCGTGTAAGGTACCACTACACGGCATGTAGTCGGTTCCTACACCCTTCATCTCTGGCATGGACACAAGCCCCGTGTACTCATCTCAACATGGCCAAAAGTACACGGAGTGTGGATAAATTACACGGCATGTAGTTCGAAAATTTAGGATTTTTCCCCATTTTCCATATTTTCTCAAAAACACTTAAGGAAACGGAAAAGAAGAATCATGTACCTCTAAAAAAGAACCGGGTTCTTACAAACTTCCCCCCATATAGCAATTTGTCCCAGAATTTCCCTTTCAAGGGCGGCGAAGAGAAAGCTCAAAACATCTCTGGCCACTGAGCACGTACGTCAGCCTCCCTCTCCCAGGTCTCGTCCTGCACTCGGCCATACTGCCATAGCACCCATACGAGGAGAACTGACCGGCCTCGGAGAAGCTTCGTGCTCCTGTCAACAATACAGATCAGATGCTCCTCAAAGGATGCATCATGCTGAAGCTCAACCCCCTCTGGTTGAAAGGTGTGAGATGGGTCTGAATGGTAGTGACGCAACTAAGACACGTGGAAGACGTCGTGAATGGCTCGGTACTGCTGCGGTAACTAAAACCAATAGGCAACCATCCCGACTCTCTCCAGAATCTCAAATGGTCCCACATACCTCGGTGAATGCTTACCCTGTCTCCTGATCCGTTTGTGTCCTAGCCTCGACGAAACACGCAAGAAAACCTGATCCCAAAACACGAACTCCAAAGATCCCCCAAAGTCTAGGACGCATATGCACAGCATGTCCTCTAGCACCTATATCGTCCGCTCTGACTGGCCATCTGTCTGAGGGTGTTATGATGTGCTCAGAAGCACCTGTGTTCCCAGCACCCTCTGAAAGATCCGCCAGAAACGAGACGTGAAGTGGGCGTCCCTATAGGAAAAGATAGAATGAGGGACCCCATGCAGACGTATGATCTCTCGGATATACAGCCTTCCGAGCTCGTCCACACCGAAGGTCTCCTTGATCGGCAAAAAGTGAGCTACCTTCGTAAGTCTGTCCACAACAACCCATATGGAGTCATTGCCTCGTGGGGACCTTGGCAATCCCACCATGAGTTCCATCGCGACATCATCCCATTTCCACTCTGGAATGGGTAACTGTTGTAACAGCCTTGCTGGTCTCTAATTCTCCGCCTTGACCTGCTGACAGGTGGAACACCTCGTAAAAAAACCAGCTATCACTCTCCTCATACCCGGCCACCAGTACTGACGCCTCAAGTAACGGTACATCTTGGTAACCCCGGGATGAACAGCCCAAGCTGAAGTATAAAACTCCTGCATCATCTCCTCGCGTATATCCCCTGGAACCCATACGCGTTCATGGAAATTCAAAACCTCATCATCGCCTATCATCCATCCGGAAGGAGGGTCATCACTTGCCACCGAATCCCGTAGAACTAGGCCTTCTGAAACCGATAGCTGCCTCATCCTCACTCTGTCCAGGAGGGTAGAAGTCACAGCTAACGAGGAAAGATATGTCTGCCCCTGAATGTCATGCACCTCCAGATGCATCTCAGAAAACAAAGCCATAAGCTGCCACTCACCACTGGATTCCTTCACTACCAGTATCTGAGTCTTCCAGCTCAGTACATCAGCTACTGCATTACCTTTACCAGGTGTATAGGGAAGCTTGAAATCGAAGGACTGTAGGTACTCGGCCCACCTTCTCTGCCTCAGATTCAGGTCACACTAGGTAAAGATATTCTTGAGGCTTTTGTGGTCGGTGAAAACCACAAAATTCTCTCCCAACAGATAATGTCTCCAACAGCGCAACACATGAACAACTGCAGCCAACTCGAGATCATGTGTCGGGTAATTCCTCTCATGTGGCCTCAACTGCAAAGACCTGTATGCCACAACTCGGTCTCCCTACATCAAAATGGATCCCAGCCCAATCTCTGATGCATCACAGTAATCTGTATATCTCTTCCCCTGCTCTGGGAGTATCAGGATCGGTGCTGATGTCAGCCTTCCCTTCAGGTCCTGAAAAGCTGTCTCACAAGCTTCTGACCAAATGAACTTCACACCCTTCTTAGTCAGACCTGTCAACGGTGCTTCTAAGAGGGAGAAGTCCTGTATGAAGTGTTTGTAGTAACCAGCCAGCCCTAAGAAACATCGTATTTCGAACAAGTTCTTGTGCTGCTCCCAGGAAACTACTGCTCTCACCTTCTCTGGGTCCATTAAAACTCCTTCCTCTGAGATGATATGACCCAGGAAGTGAATCTGGTCCATCCAAAAGTGGCACTTCGAGAGCATAGAATATAACTGATGCTCTCTCAATGTACTCAATACGATCTCAGGATGGGTGTCATGGTCTTGTCAAGTGTGAGAGTACACCAAGATGTCGTCCATGAATACTACCACAAATGAGTCAAGATACGGATGGAACACACGATTCATCAGAGCCATGAAAACTGCTGGCGCATTCGTGAGTCTGAATGGCATAACCGTATACTAATATAGACCATACCTACTCCTAAAAGCTGTGAGAGGTATATCAGATGGTCTCACGTGCAGCTGATGATATCCGGATCTCAAGTCAATCTTCGAGAACACTCGTGCTCCACGAAGCTGATCAAACAGATCATCTATCCTCGGCAAGGGATATCGGTTTTTAACCGTCAACTGGTTCAGCTTCCGATAATCCACGCAAAGCCTAGGGGTACCATCCACCTTCTTCGCAAAAAGGACCGGAGAACCCCAAGGAGAAGTACTGGGTCGGATAAAACCCTTCTCCTGCAACTCATCTAACTGCCTCTTGAGCTCCTGAAACATAGGTGTGGCCATCCTATAAGGAGGAATGGACACCTGTGCTGCTCCTGGCACAAGCTCAAAAGAGAAATCCACCTCGCGCACCAGAGGTAGACCTGAAAAGTCATCCGGGAAGACATCCCTGAAACGATCGACAACTGGAGGGAAATCCGTCTGACAAGTCCCCTGGTCATCTAGATATAAGCTCGCAATCTGGGCTGTGACTCCACCTCACCCATGATTCTCTGGTCCAGCTCGACTCGCCTAAACATCCCACTCGCCCTTGTATAGAATCTCCCCACCCTCTGGTGATGTGAAACGCACCCTGCGACAATAGCAGTCTACAAAGGCTTGAAAGGGAACCAACCAGTCCATCCCGAGAATGACCTCATAGCTCGTCATCCCCAGGACATATAGGTCCCAAAGGAAGTGACACCCACCAACCTTAAGGGGGAACTCCTTGCACTGACGCACACCATCCGTTCTAGTCCCCAACGGTGTTTCTAGCGTCATGACATCAGAAGAAGAAAAATCACTGAGTCCAAGGATCTTCACAATGGGTACAGATATGAAACTATGCGTAGCACCCGTATCAAAAAGTACTGAAGACAAGACAGAAGCTACTAAAATAGTACCTCTGACTGTCGAAGGTCCAAGATCCTGCTCCTGTTGGGTCTGTTGCACTGCATATGCTTGTCCAGTGTCGCGGCCCTGTGACACAGCCTGGCTACCCTGAGGTGTCCCGCCCTGTTGCCTCTCATATCCTGGTGTCTGGCTACCACGGCCACGACCACCATCTCTGCCTGCACGCCCTGACGTATTCCAGTTCCCTGACTGGTAAGAAGCCACTGGTCCTGCTCCTGCATGCGGAGTCTGCACAGAACCCCTCTCACTAGCCACTGGTATAAACGTCCTGCAAAAGTGTTGCAGATGACCCATCTTTCTGCAATCTTGGCACTCCACTAGGTCTTGTGGACACTGCGACCTCTAGTGCCCCTCTCTGAAACACTGGTAGCACCTGATCGGGCCACCTGAAGAAGTTGCCTGGCTGGTACTGCCACTCAGAGAGAAGTCCATCTGTCTCTTCCTCTTGCCAAAAGAAATAGTACCAGTAACTGGTGTCTAACCGCCCTGGCCCACACCACTAGATTCTCGCAGGTTCCTCTCTGTAATCAACTCCTGGTTGACAATCGCGTGTACAGTAGGTAACCTGAAAACATTCACCAGCACTCGGATGTCATACCGAAGACCATCCTCAAAACGTTTGACTCTCAACGTCTCATCACCAACCAGCACGGGTGAAAAATGCTGAATCTCTGTAAAACGAGCAGAGTAGTCCATCACCGACATAGCGCCCTGCTGCAGATTCATGAACTCTCGAGCTCTATCTTCCCTCAGCATCTTGGTTAAGAAGAAGTCATAGAAGACTTCCTGAAAATCCTCCCACTCCATGTCCCTGTGATGCTCTGACTGGGTGGTAACATCCCACCACCTCTTGGCGGAATCGCGCAGCATGTAAGTCGCGAGCTTGACCCTCCGCCCTGGAGGCATCTCAAGATGCTCGAAAATAGTCTACATCGACCCCAGCCAAGACTCTGCAGCCTGTGGTCCGCCATACCCTAAGAACATAGGTGGATGCTGCTACTAAAAGATATGCGTCAGCTCGGCCATAGATGTGGCAGCCTGCGATGCTCCCTAAAAGGTCTGCATGAACTGCAATAAGCCTTCACAGAACTGCGCCTCCGCGCATGTGTCCGGTATAATAGCTGGTGCCGCATCTGACTCTGCTGGTTGATCTACTGGTATCCCATGGCCCACCATCTCCGGAGTATAATCGACGCCGCTCTCCTCGAGAACAACTCGCGGTCATCTAGGAGGCATGACTCTATAAGGTCAAAAGCACGCCTCAGATTCAAGATTATCAAGACTGAAACAATGGAACCACAAAGGAACAAGAGGAAAAGGTGTTTCAAAATTTGCAAAACAAGACTACACGGCCGGTACACTGACTACACGACGTGTACTTGACTTCCATTCCCCTGCCCGGGTTGTTCTACATGGCTAATCCACACAGCTTCCGTTTAACAAAAATACACAGCATGTATAATACATACACGGCGTGTTCGGTGTTATTTTCCAACTGCCTGTGTCATCTGTGACACGGAAGACTACTCGTCTTACAACTACACGACATGTTACACCCGCATGCGGCGTGTACACCACCCCCATTTCCCAGCCACACGGCTAACTCCACACGGTCTGTCCTCGGACAAGACTACACGGCGTGTCCCAAAGGTACACGGCGTGTTCCTGGAGAGGTGACACCGGGCCGTGTTGTTAGTTACACGTCCGAGTCCCCAGGTCACACTACACGGCGTGTCCACAACTGACATGGCATGTTCTGTCAAGGAGTTCACCGACCCATGTTGTTAGTTACACAGTCAGACTCTGGGTCAACACTACACGGCGTGTACAAAAACTACACGGCGTGTTTTACCCAAGTCCTTCCCTACCACGTGTCACCGCCCACACGGTTTGTGACACGGGAAGAGACTACACGGCATGTACTCAGGGTACACGGCGTGTACTCAAAAAGATCATTGTTCATCCCAAACAGAAGAACGTACATGGCGTGTATAAAATACTACATGGCGTTTATACTGGGTTTCCGGACAGTATGCCTCAGAAACTTCTCCAAAACCCAAAAAATACTGAAAACAACACCTAAGTGTCAAATTCCGACCCGTGGGGGGCCATACACCCCAAGAATCAATGTTTGACATCTTATTTGTGTTATAACCTATAACCAGTCAATGATCCACCAAATTCCGGTCAATGGGGGCCCATACTCCCCAAAAACCAATGTTTGGATTCCATTCTATAAACAAGATCAAACAATAATACCATATCACTAGGCATGTATTTATCAAGTAGCTATCACAACAGCATGCTTTGCTGGCACAAAAACTATCACAATAACATGCAAATTCTAATTCACCTACATGGCATGGAAACTATGCATGGCATGTGATATATTTCTTGTTCCTATATGATGCATGAGATGGCATACCCTCATCTCATCAGGTTGCAACTAAATAGAACCCACAGATTAAATATAAGCAACACAATCCAAGTGCGTCACCCAACGGTGAAAACATATCAACCGTAAAATTGCAAGATCAAAGAATGCCAAGTACGAGGTAGACTCGCTTTTCCCTGTACACGGGTTAGCTATGCTCGGGCACATATTATTATCAACTACCGTTCTGTCTTATCCCTGACTACGGCTCCAAATAGTATTTCAAGAAAAGAAACCCCTCTAATACCACTTTGTAACGTCCCAGACCCGGGTGTCACACAACGGGTGACCAGAGCCCGGTTCGCCACGTGACCTCAAGTGCATTTCCCCAAATGCCAGAGGCTGCCGACTAGCAGCGAGGGCCCTGGTCTGATAGTGGGGAATCTATGCCCTCATTTGTCAAAGTGTAGCGCAGCGGAATACCAAAATAAACATACAACAACAACGGAAGCCGTAAACATACAAAACTGAAATAACTACAGTAGTGGATATAACCCAAAAGATTTAAGTGATGATGCTACATGCTTCAAGTTCTATTAAAACAGCCAGAACATGTGATACATCAATACAGTACAGCAGAAAACAGAGTACAACAAAGCAAGCATAACAGCTAGCAGCGGTATCGCGAGCCTAGTCTCGGTCCCATGTCATCCTACTCCTCAGCAACAGTCAAGTACCTGTATAGGGACTCTTGCCCCTATATACACCTGCAGAAATTTAATATGTTTGGGCCGAAAAGCGTGACCCAAACAGGTTGTGAGAAATATATCTGAGCAGGCACCCACCAAAGGTCTGTGCTCAAATGTGTGTAAAACATGCAAAAAGTTTGCAGTAGTAAAAAGAAATAACTAAGCAGTACTCAAAAGTAACTAACTTAACAGTTAAATTTACATTTTATTATTCATTTAAATCCTTTAATTTAGAAACATTTTTGTGCTCAACAGCACCAAGACCTCAGGCCAACTAGAACCGTTACCTCAGGCTAAAATAGTAAACCATTCCCTCAAGCTTCCCCTTAGGCCGTACAAAATCCAACCCGCAGGTATTTCCCTCAGGCATAACAGAAATTCTTGCCCTCAGGCATACGAAGTGTCGCCCTCACGCAGAAAAGTCAAGCCCTCAGGCACGAAAGGTTTTCCTCAGGCGGAATAACGATAGCCCTCGGGCTAAAACAGTCACGCCCTCGGGCCAATCCCAACAACGCCCTTAGAATAACAGGTAACCGGGAAACGCCCAACATATAAAAATGCAGTAAACAAGATATTCCTCTCAAGGAAATTCTATAGTTACTACATTTATGGAATACCCTCGTGTATCCTGGACAAATGGCTAAACAGAGGAACACACCCCTTGGGATGGTCCTGGATCCAAGAAACGATCCCAAACAGCATTTTTTACAACTTTATTTAATTACCTATACAGTTCTAGGTAGTTAAATTAGCCATGACCTCAGCCTAATGACACCCCAATATGGGTTCGTAGCTCAAAAATGCACAAAAACGCACGACAGTTGGAAAAATAACACCAAGCCACCTACCTTATATGCCAACGAATGCTATACCCGATCGCTGACTCCAGAAACGCCCAAGAACGGCGTAAATCTGATGAATAAAAAAACTCATTAAAACGTAAATAACTTAAATTAAGATAAGAATTGGCAAGAACGGTACCAGGAGGGGAGAGGGCTCACCCGTGCAGTTCCAACGAGATTGTCTGAAGCCGAAACAAATTCTAGACGAACGCCCGGTGGATCTTCAAAGTTCTGTCCTCCTATTTTGGCTCCAAAATGGCTCAAGTGCCTCCTCTGCCAAATGAGGAGGCTACTGCCTGTTTTAAGCCGAAAAAACAAAGTACACGGCGTGTACTTCAAAGTACACAGTGTATAATCCCTTCATTTTACTATTCAAATGGCGGCACCACCACACTGTTCATATGTCGACATGAGTACACAGCAAGTACTCTTGAGTACACGGCGTGTACTGTCGCCCAGCTAGCGATGACGCCATCGCCTTACTATTTAAGCCTGCCGACTGACTACACGGCGTGTAAGGTACCACTACACGGCGTGTAGTCGGTTCCTACACCCTTCATCTCCCTCAGGCATACGAAGTGTCACCCTCAGGCACAGAAGTCAAGCCCTCAGGCAGGAAGGGTTGCCCTCGGGCGGAATAACGATAGCCCTCAGGCTAAAATAGTCATGCCCACAGGCCAATCACAACAACGCCCTTAGGCTAATAGGTAACCGGGCAATGCCCAACATATCAAAATGCAGTAAACAAGTAATTCCTCCCAAGGCAATTCTACAGTTACTACATTTAAGGCATACCCTCGGGTATCGTGGCCAAATGGCTAAACAGAGGAACACACCCCTCGGGATGGTCCTAGATCCAAGCAACAATCCCAAACAACATTTTTTACAACTTTATTTAATTACCTATACAGTTCTAGGTAGTTAAATTAGTCATGACCTCTGCCTCACGACCCCCCAATATGGGTTCGTAGCTCAAAAACGCACAAAAACGCACGACAGTTAGAAAAATAACACCAAGCCACCTACCTTATATGCCAATGAATGCTATACCCGAACGCCGACTCCAGAAACGCCCAAGAACGGCGTAGATCTGATGAAGAAAAAAACTCATTCAAATGTAAATAACTTACGTTAGGAGAATAATTGGCAATAACGGTTCTGGGAGGGGGGAGGGCTCACCCGTGCAGTTCCAACGAGATCATCCGAAGCCGAAACGGATTCCAGACAAACGCCTGGTGGATCTTCAAAGATACGTCCTCCTCCTTTGTCTCCAAAATGGCTCAAGTGCCTCCTCTTCCAAATGAGGAGGATACTGCCTATTTTAAGCCGAAAAAACAAAGTACACGGCGTGTTCTTCAAAGTACACGGCATGTAATCCCTTCATTTAACTGTTCAAATGGCGGCACCGCCACACTGTTCATATGTCAACATGAGTACACGACATGTACTCTTGAGTACACGGCGTGTACTGTCGCCCAGCTAGCGGAGACGCCACCACCTTACTGTTTAAGCCCGCTTACTAACTACACGGCATTTAAGGTACCACTACATGGCATGTAGTCGGTTCCTACACCCTACATCGCCGCCATGGACACACGCCCCGTGTATGCATCCCAACACGGCCAAAAGTACACGGCGTGGGGATAAAGTACATCGCGTGTAGTTCCAAAATTTAGGATTTTTTCCTATTTTCCATATTTTCTCAAAAACACTTAAGGAAAAGGAAAAGAAGAATCCCGTACCTCTAAAACACAAACTGGGTTCTTAGAGTGTTTACATTCAGCTTAAATTGTCATTTTAGTAAAATGGAAATGTGACAAACTCAACACTGATCAATCAAATTCAGATTCTTTATTCAAATTAGGATAACAATCCATAAGTATTTTGTCACATGTAGGAATCATCCCACCTCAATATGACAGGCGGTGTGACCCCTATGACTCCATGCATGTCCTTTTATTTAAAATTGACATTTTATTAATGTATTGTTTATTATTTATGTTTAATTTATATCTTTATAGTATTATTAAAATAATAATTATTTTCATATACATGTGGATTATTTTCCTTGGGTTGGGTGGTTTATTTTTCAACTGATAGAATGATCAGGCTTTTTTAAGAGGGGGTTTCAGGTTCCAAAGATAATGAAACATTGATGTTTTTAAATGTATGTGGATAATAATTGAAAATGTAATTATACAAAAAAATTGATTGAAATATATATAATATAGTGTTTTTATTGTATTTGTGATGTAAATATTATTTCAATCAAATTATGAGTTACATATAGTTTTGTTTTCTTGTAGGTGTATTTACTATAGTGCACACTATAGTAGTATGGCCTTTATCAGTGCCAGGAATAGCACTTATAAAGCAGTCTCCCTTTTAATGGTTCTCGGAAAAAAAATGATTTTTAGCACATTTAAATCCCATTTTTCATGCTATTAAATGGTATTTTTTAGGTAGTATTAATTAAAATATAAACCATTTTTCACTTAATATATGACATATTTTGTATGTTTACATATTTAATTTTATATAAAACATTTTTGGGAAAATTATATATATATATATAAACTAAATTTTAATTTTATTAATATATAGTTTTTTCTAATAAGATCACATTTTATCACCAATAAAACATGTGATGGTAGAGATCACTATTACCAGTATGAGATAAACGTATTGATAAATATAACTTTTATCAACACATATAATGGTCTGATTTATCATTGTTTTTAACTAGTTCTAATAAAACAACCACTTTATAAGTGTTACATGGTTTAAAAATGAGTCACTTGATCACTATAGTAAATAATGTAACTTTGGAAAATGGTCGTCACAATCCTTGGGTTTGAAGGAATAGGTAGAAAATTTAGGGGGTAGTTCTAATCAAGATGTCAAGCGAGGTGTAGCCAAATCTTGGCTGGAGAACCCAATTCAGACAACATGATCACGCCTGCATAAGATCTCAATGCTTACATGCAATATGAAATTCCCTCTTCATGTATTCTACTATGATCAACTAGGGCATAAGACAATTATACTTCCAAAAATAGTTGTGAACACCATGGAAGACCAGTGGAAGCTTGACACTTAACTTCACAAACTACATAATGAAAATGATCGACATGTCCCTACCACACTTGGATACATGTAGATGCAATAGTGGTCTGGCATGTTCAACAAAACCATCAATCTCACTCTGATGGTATCTCGAGGGATCAACTATATGAGATTCTTGAAATGTTGATTCCTACACCTACTTGGGGTGTTCTTTTACATTTTTTGAAAAAAAAAACAACTTGGTAAATTTTTAAAAAAATTGTATCAAAAAGGTGATAGGGGCCTTTTCTCTTATTGGTTATGTCGAAAGGTGGGAAAGAATATGATTCCCTTCAGAAAAAAAAATATATATTACAATTACCCATGTTTTAATATTTATAAATATATAGTTTAACAACCTAAACTTTTCAAATGATATTTGTTTCTAGAAAATGTGTGTTATATTATTTTGTACTCAACAAAACTAAATCCTTTTAATAATTAAGTGAGTATAATAGAAATGTGACCATTGGTTTTGACCTTTATATGAACATTGGTCAACTATGGCCATTGTTAGATGTGACCATTGGATAAAATACTCTTAAAAATAATTTTAATGTAATAATTAGTGTTCTAAATAGAAATGATAATGGTTAGTTAATGTATAAATAAGAGTCTATGTCCTTATCCAGTTGAATCGTGTCATAGGAAACCCATTTCTTAAGCTTGGGAAGGATGTAGAATCACTGGTCTTTTCTCCTGACCGAGCCCAATCCAAACATCAAACAGCTAACCTTGAATTAAATCGCCTATAGGAGAAGTTCAAATTAATGGAGATTCCCACTCAGGAATTTTTAGTTGAGCTGCCCCACAAGTCTATCACCATCACACACCTTACCCTTAAGTCACTTGTGGCTGTTATAAGGGGTTTTGTGTCAATGTCTTAGTCACTTAATGTGTAAGCCCTATGACTAAATAAAATATTAATTCCATCATTTCCGTATTAAGAATAGTTTTTCTTAAAAATTGGGAAGCAATTTGATAAATTCATTTTTCAAGTACAAATAATATATTGAGTGGAGATATAAATTATTATATAAAACTATTGTTTTATTAATGTTTATTATAATGAAATATTATTATCAAAACACACTTATTTAATTACAAATGATAAATTAATTTTTTTCAAAGTGTCAAATTATTTACATTTCATTTTCAGTCTACTATTATTTTTAATAAATGAGTATTTATATAGTTAAATTTTAAATTTATAATATTTAGAAAATTATTATGATAAAAAAAATTAATTTTTTGAATTATTACATTGATACTGGGTTTCTGTAAAGTTATGATAATTTTATATAATACATTAGTTTTTTGTGAGTAGTAAAAATATAGTTTGAGTTTTTTGGAATGTGTAATGACATCATAAATATTTTATAATGATGTAATTATAATTATAAAATTCTATTAAACTCTTTTTTATTGAAATAATTTTATATTTTTTCCAAGTGGCCAATACCATGGGCCATCCCATGGTTTTTCAAATACTAATACTAAGGCGTCCAAAGAAATTAATAAAAAAACTCCCTCAATTTTACTATGAATCCTAGACCATTTCACAAAATAATTTCATTAAAATTCATATTACACAATGATATGATAGTATTACTAACAAAGGATTCCTCTAAAGGTGTCCTCATTCCCCCATGGTCCCAATATTCATGTTTTAGGAGTCACTCTTCATGGAAAGTGAAATTTCAACCTCTCTTTACTTATAAAATTTTCTTTTTATATGGTATGTCTTTAAGATTTCCACACTATATTCTTATTAAAATTGTATTATATAATTATATTATATTAATAGTACTTTATTAATGGGATACCCTTTCCCCATATATTCTTAATTTTTTCTAAAACCATGTCTCATACTAGTTATGTTGCAGATTTTACTTCTCAAAATCTACCTCTTTTTCTAAAGAAATTATTTTATTTTCTTTTGTGAATTCCCAAACGTCTTTATTTTCTAGGGTAATTCAAATATATGTCAAAATTGTAAATTTAATTATATTATTAACAAACATTAAACCCATATTCATTTTCAAAGGGTTTAAAATGAAGAAAGGATCTTATTTTTAAGAACATTTTAAAACACCATGATTTTATATGAAACTAATTTGTTTTATTCTCCATTGATATTATTTGTGGATCCAAGTTGATATCAAATATCCCATATAGAATGAAAAATGTGGAGCTGGTAGAATTAAAGAAAAAACTCCAATATATTTTGGATAAAGTGTTTATTCGGTCAAGTGTGTCTCATTGGGGGGAACATGTTCACTTTGTGAATAAGAAGGATGGATCAATGGGGTTATGCATTGATTATAAAGAACATAACGAGACCATAATAAAGAAAAAGTACCCTCTTCTATGAATTGATGATTCATTTGACCAAATTTGTGGGGCTCTATTATTTTCCAAGATTAATCTTTGATCTTGTTATCATTAATTGAGTGTGAAGAAAGAAGATATTCCAAAGATAGCCTTCCGATTGAGATCTGAGAATTATGTGGTTTTTGTTATTCCCTTAATCTTGAATAATTCTTGTTCTTTTTTTTTATTTGATTAATAAAGTCTTTAAGGACTAACATGATAATTGGTTTTAGTTTTTTTTTAAAATTATGATATATTACAAAAGTTTTTAGGAGCTTGAGTATCATCTTAGGGTTATATGAGAAACTCTGAGGAAGGAGAGGTTGTTTGGAGAGTTCAAAAATTGTGAATTTTGGTTATAAAAAGTTTCATTCTAAGGAAAAATTATAACCAATGAAGGAATCATAGTTAACCCTGTAATGATAATGGTTTTTGAGTAGTTTCCTTAGCCTATAATAGTAACCAAGATTTGTAGATTCCTTGGATTGGTGGGATATTATAAGAGGTTTGTGAAAAAAGTTTTCATTAATTACTAATCCACTAACCATGTTAACATGAAAAGGGTTCATGTTCATCTGGTTAAAGGAGTGGGAAGAAAGTTTCCAAAAGGTAAATAAGAGATTGGTTACTGCATCCTTGTTAAATCTACCCTCTATTAGAGAAGGGTTAATTATTTTATAGATGCATCTTATAAAGGACTTGTGTGCGTCCCCATGAAAAATGACATGGTGATTTCTTATGCATCTCTACATTAGAAATGTTATCAATAAAACTATGCAACTCGTTATATGGAGCTGTATGTTGTTTTTTTTCTCTGTAGATATGGAGGCTCTATCTTTATTGGGATAAATATGATATATACAAAGACCATCAAATATTGAAGTATATTTTCATGAAAAAGGAACATAACATGAGGTAGAGGACATGGTTGGAACTTTTTAAAGACTATGATTTGTTTAATTATTTTTCATCCTAGAAGAGAAAACAAACATGCTAATGAATTAATTATTATAGACTTTGTTGTGATTGAACTAATGAGGATTCAAGGAGATCCTTTGATCAACGAACTAGTAAAAATATACATGGGAATCATAAGGGAAGGTACATTATCAACCCTATCCTAAATCATTTCTTAATCATCATTACTATAGAATATCATGAAATATAAAATAGAATGTCCTTTTTTACAAAAGAATATAGTGGCTATGAAGAATGGGAAGTTTCCTGGGATCAATATTGATCAAGAATGTTTATTGAAATTTTGTACATGGATATGTGTTCCATATATTATGGAAATAAAGAAGGATTTGATGGATGAATATCATATCTCAACATTATCAATATATCCCGGAAGCATGAAAATGTAAAGGGACTTTTGTGATCATTATTTGTAGGATAAAATGAAAAGACAGATTGAAGACAACAATACAAGTTTCCTAGTGTGTCAAAAACTGAAGGAAAAATTGAAAACTACCTAAAGGGGTATTACAACCACTACCCATACTAGTATGAATGTGAGTAAATGTCACTATGGACTTTGTCACTACTCTCTGAAAAAATTCCCAAGGAAACAATGAGATAAGGGTTATAGTGAACCATCTCACCAATAATTCCCATTTTATCTATGTTTGGAATGATTTCCCTCTTGACCAATACACCATGATATATGTGAATGAAGTGGTAAGGATACATGGAGTTCCACATTCTATCATATTTGATCATGATCCAAGGTTCACATCAAAATTATAGAGAACTCTTCAACATTCTCTGAGTGCCAAATTGAATTTTAGTATGACGTATAACCCTCAAACGGATGTCCAATCTTAAATGACTATTTAGACACTCGAGGACATGATAAGAACATGCTCAATGGAATTTAAAGGTAGATGGGATCAACATCTCCCATTAGTTCAGTTCTCATACAACAATAGCTTCCATTCGAGCATTTAAATGGAACCCTATGAAGCACTATATGGAAATAGATTTAGAATTATTACTTGTTACAATGAAGATGGGGAGGGAAATATTGTTGGGCCTCGACTGGTGCAAGATAACAAAGATAATTTTCATGCCTTCCTACAACATATAAGGGCTTCTCAAAGTCGGTAGAAGAGTTATGTTGACAACAGTAGAAGGGACCTGGAGTTTGATGTTAGTGAAAATTTATTTCTTTGAATTTCACCTTGGAGGAGAGTCACGAGGTTTTGAATGAAATTGAATCTCATTCCCAAGTACATTGGCCAATTTGAAATCCTTTAAAGTAGAGGAGAAGTGTCTTATCAGCATACTCTTCCCCCAAATATAGAACAATTTCCTGATGTTTTCCATGTATAACTCTTGAGGAAGTACATACTTTACCCTTAACATGTATGTAATCTTGAGGTAGTACCACTAGAACATGAACACTCTTATGAGGAGAATCTGGTGGAGATCTCAAACCGTAGAGATAAGGTTCTGTGCAACATGACTACCCACCTTGTTAAAGTGTCATGGAGAAACCATATATATGAAGAAGCAATGTGGTAAAATGGGTAAAACAATGAGGACTAAGTGCCCATATATATTCTCAATTGAGAAAATGATTTTAAATTTTCGGGATGAAATTTCATAAGGGGGAAGAATGTAATAACCGAAACTTTTCAAAAGATAATTGTTTCTGGAAAATGTGTGTTACATAATTTTATACTCAACAAAACTATATCCCATTAAAAATGAAGTGAGAATAATTGAAATGTGAATATTGGATTTAGAATTTTTTTTAACATTGGTCAATTATGACCATTGTTTAATATGATCATTGGAAAGATACTCTTGATAGAAATTTTAACGTTATAATTAATGTTATAAATAGAAATGATAATTGTTAATTAATGGGGAAAGAATATTCGATATCCTCATCCAGTAGAATCATGTCATACGAAGTCCATTTTTCAGATCTTGGGAAGGAGGTAGAATAACTAGGATTTTCCCTTGACCAAACCCAACTCAAACATCAACAAGTTAAGCTTTAAAGAAATCTCTTATGAGAGAAGTTGAAGTTAGTGGAGATTACAACTTGGGTGATGTTAGCTGATCTGCCCCATGAGTCAATCATCGTGATAAACCTTGTTCTTAGGACATATGTGGGTGTTATTAGGGGTTGTGTTTGAAAGCCTTTGTGACTTAATTTCGAATCCCACTATTTAAATAAAATTTTTATTCCATTATTTCTGTTTTACGAATAGTTTTTCTTAAAAATTGAGTAAGAATTTGATAAATTCACTTTTCCTGTAAAAAAGTAACTTTACTGGGAGATATAAATTATTATATTAAAATAATGATTTTTTAATGTTTATTATAATGAAATATTGTTATCTAAACACTATTATTTAATTACAAATGACAAAATAATTTTATTTTTTTTATGTGTTAAAATTTTTTCTATGCATTTTACTATGCTTTTTTTATCCATTATTGTTATTAAAAAATGGGTATATATATAATTAAAAGATAAATTTATCTTATTTATAGAATTATTATGATAAATAAATGTCATTTTTGAAAATATAAAATTGATATTAGGTTACAATGAATTTATGATAATTTTATGAAATACTTTAGTTTTTCATGATTAGTAAAAAAAATATTTCAGTTTTTCAGAATGTTTAATGACATCATAACTATTTAATAATGATTTAATGAGTATAATAAAATGTTTTCAACTATTGATAATTTAATTAATATAATACTATTTCCAAGCTTCCAATACCATGGGAAAGCCCATTTTTTTTCAAATACCATTACTAAGGTGTCCAAGAAAATTAATAAAAAAAACTCCCCTACTTTCTCCTGGAATACCCACACATTCCTTCATTTCCATTCATTAAAAATTAATAATATATGTATATCCAACTGTTTAACGTCCCAATGAGTCCTCCCAAGGTGTCCTCAAGCCCCCAAGATCTCGTTCGTTGTGTTCTAGGTGACACTCTTCAAGGTAAGGGAAATCTCAACTTCTATTTTTTTCTTTCATGTTCTATTTTTTATGGAATAAGTCTGTAAAATTACAAATCTATGTTCTTCTGTCCATTTTGTTCTATCCCAATACTCTATTTATAGTCTCTTATTAATTTTACACCCTTTTCACCTCTCTTTTTAATGTTTTCTAAAACCATGCTTCATACACTTTATGATGTCGATTTTGCTTCTCAGAAATTCTCTCTTTTTCCCAAGAAATTATTTTATTTTATATTTTGAATTCCAAAAACTCTTTCTTCTAAAGGGGTATTAAAATAGATGTAAAAATTATCTATTTAATTATGGGATTTAAATACATGAATTTCAGCTTCCTTTTCTATGGGTTTAAAATTACAAAAGTATCTTTTTTAAGCACATTCTTAAAGAGCGTGATTTTGATAGGAGACTCATTATTTTATTCTCCACAAGTTATTTATGAAATGTTTTGTTATGATATTTTTCTCTCAAATTAATTAATAAATATTATTTTTTCTCCATGATATCTCTCCAATGAATATTATAAAAAATTTAATCACTAGAGAGGGCACGTTTTATGATACATTGGTGAATACACATGGTAATTTCTATGACATATCGATGATAGGACTTGGTGATATGAGTATGAATGAAAAAATTAAATGTTTTAATCGCATTAACACGTTTTGAATCATGTTATTTTTATTATTATACTCTTATTTTTCCATTTCTCATGCCTTTATATATTTCCTCGTGTTCTTATTTATAATCCTCAAGATCACAAGAAAATTGTTACCTTGATTTCCCTTACTAGTCCTTATACTCACCCTTTCCATTGATGTATGTACCCTGGTTTGAGAAATAATAAATGTACATAGGATGACAGTAGAATAATAATTTTAAGTGTAATAAATTTATTTTTTATATTTTCATGAATTATGTACCTTTTTTACAAGACAACAAACATTAAAGATCCTTTGTTGGTAAAATGTAATGAAAATTTTAGTAAAAAAATGGGATTATATATATAGGTTATTATATTATGATATAAATATTTTTTTATTTTTAATTTGTTTAAAATTATATCATTAATATTTGAAAGTAAAAATATTGTGTTTTTTGGAAACAAATTTTGTGACATGTAAATTAGCTTTTACTTATTTTATTTATGATTATTTTTATTTTCAATTATGTTCCTAGATGTATTATTATAGGCTAATATAACCAATATAATAATTTCTGTTCCCATTTATCTTTTTAGAAACCACTTATACAGGGTATTATTCTAAATCATTTTTCTTAAATATTATATTTTTTCATTATTACCTAAATATAATTTTATTATTCATTATAAATATAAAAATTATATATATATATATATATATATATTTGTTATATAAGTACTATTTTGTTTTCACTTTGACTTTTAATTCATTTATTTCCGTGAAACTCATAAGAATGTGGAGCTATTTAAGAATAACGAAAATTACTATTCAAGATTCGCTAATTGAATAAATTTCATATCCCTTTATCATATATTTGTATTACGACATGGTAAAACTTTTTCTGAAATGATATGGTAGAAAGAGAAGTGCGACATGAATGAAGAAAATGTGAACTGTGGATTTTTTATACATCCACCATTTCTATTGGATTATATGTTCTCTTAGCATGACATGTAACACCCTGAACCCTTTAGGATAGAGCAGGTACATTACTTGTGATATTTTCATGGTTAGAAGGAATGAAAATCCCGAAGGAATGATCAGTTTAGTATTCTTGAATAAACTAGATAAATAGATGTAACTCCAATTACATTGGGAAAGGTTATAAAATACAATACAAAACAAAAACTAAAAACTGCATCCACAGGAACTCAATAAAATGCCTTATCTTCATCACCTGTTGAAGATAGAAAATGAATGGGGTGAGCTCAAACACCCATTAAGGGTTACAAAAAGCATAATCATGAGTACAATAATAATTGAATCATAATCAATTTGACATAATAAATATGGCATAGTTTTGTCTCATGAGACTTACCGATTCATCGAGGGACTATAGCGGGACCCACCCGCCACTTCATGTCCAAATAATTATTTATACATTGATTCAATAAAAAAGCAAAATTCCCTATCAATATCCTTATAGAGTAGAGTATAAGGATTCATCAATATTTCCATAATTAAAATAACTTTCCAAATAAACACAGTATATAAAATTGTATATGATTTAGACAAAAAACATATCCATGACATGATATTATGGGTATTTAATATAAATATAATTTCAAATGAAAATTTATATCAAATGGGCAGTACGATCACCACATTAGGATTATTAGGTGCACAATACAAAGACAGTCACAACGAAAACGACAGCTGAGACAAAGTTCCTTACCACAATGTAATCGATCGAACCGTATGACCAGAACTTAATAACCATCAACTAAATCATTGAATAACATGAATATAAATATAATCATGTTATTATATTCCAAATGTAAGTACACATATCAAATTTAAGGAATAATTTGAGAGAAATGGAAATATCACAGAAATGAAAGTGGGATGAGAAACCCCTTACCTTAACTCTGAACGTGTTCCTCTCTTGAAATTAATTTCCTGTAATATGAAATTATACTTATTAATAAATTATTTAAGAACCTATTATACATGTATTTTATTTATTATAACCTTATTAGGTTCATTCATGTCCCTTTCTATTGGATCAATTGGTTCAATTTTCATGTTTTGGAATCATTTTCTTTCTTGGTTTTCATGGTTAGTTTACTTGTTTCCATGAATGGAAGTTCATTTGAAACATGGATAAATATCCATAATAGTAAATACATATTATTAACTAAATTATGGAGATATAAATGATCTTATAATGATTTTGGGTTATATACCATGATGATTATTCATTAGTTAAAACATTAATGATGTTCGTTTAGATCGTTCTATTGGTTCTTTGATAAAAACAACCTCATTTTGTTTTATAAATTAGAACCATGAGTAACAAAGAATTACAGAAACATGGGTTAGTCATAAAACATATATTATAACCTGGTTCAACCATATAAATGGTTTCATGACCAGAATTGAAATAATTAATGCAAATTGAAAACACATCGTCTACGATGTCGGTAATTCGACATATCACGGACACTGTTTTTAATTCCTCGAACAAGTAGAAGAAAAGAAGAAGATTGATGATGAATTTCTCATTAAAATGAGAAAATACAGAATATACATGATTTTGGAGATTTCATTCCTCTTGGGTAAGAATAAATGAAGGAATAATAAATAAAGAACTCAAAATAAAGAAATAATTTTGAAATTGCTTACAAAAATTCGGCAACTTAATGGCTCCGCAACATGGTTTTATAAAATATTAAAAAGAGAGGTTACAAGGGTCACCTATCCAGAAATGAATCATAATATATATTATCATGAATAAGTAGAAAAATAAGAACATGTTTTGGAAACTTGAATGTTATACCACATAAAAGAGAACTTGAAAGGAAGAAGAAAGAAATTGAGAACGTTCTTACCTTATAGAGTAACCCTTAGAACATGATAGTTAGGACCTTGGGAACATAAGGAAACCTTGGGTGGACTTATATGTAGGTAATAATTCCATAAATTAGTTGAGGGAGAATTGGTAATGAATTCAATGAAGGTAAGAGTTGGTATTTGTAGGAAAAGTGAGGGATTAATTTAATAATTTTCAAGGGACACCTCATGAGTGGTTTTTGAAAAACCATGGGCTAACCCATGGTATTTTCCCATGGTATAAGCTACTTGGGACACCTCAAATCTTAATTAACTATAAAAAAGTCTACAAGATTTATGAAATCATTATTTCATCATTAATGATGTCAAAAACACACCGAAACTAAAAACTGTATTTTTTACTATTCACTGAAAAATCAACTATTTCAGAAAACATCCCAAAATTCACCCTAAATTTTTTTCAACATGTAGATTTCAAAAGTGAAATCCATTTTGCAAATAGAATTTTCTATGTATTATTAATTTAATTTTCAAATAAGGTCATAGTTAATTTGAAAAATAACAATCTTAAAGTTCAACTAGTTTTATTTCTCATTGAAAAACTAATTAAGATCTCATTATCTTATTTCCTTAAGAAAATGAAATATTATTATTATTTACTATTCATAAGGGTAATATTACTATTCATATTACTATTCATATGGGTATTTTACTATTCACCAAAAATCAAGTTTGTTCTATCAGACTCCAAATGACTTACTGAACACAACTCTAGATGACCATTTTTCAAAATTCAAAACATAGAAGTGAGAAATTTATGTTTAAGGGATAGGTTTTGACTATCTCTTAAATAAACTAGTGTTGTTTCAAAGTTACATATTGATGAATAGAATGTAACTCAGGGATGAATAAAGAAACATAACATAAAATGTTTGGGGTACTACATTATTCCCTCCTTTGGAAAATTTCTTCCTCAAAATTTACAAAATATTACCTAAAAATATTCAGGTATGTCTATAACATAAGCTCCTCAGGCTCCCATGTTGCTTCCTCCATATTATGGTTCCTCCATATAACCATTACCAAATGAGTCGTCTGATTTCTCATAATTTTTCTCTAGTATCAAGAATCTTGAAAGGCTCCTCACAATAAGATAGATTTGTCTCATGTTCTGCCTCTTCAAAAGTGAGTACATGTGTTGGGTCTGGCATGTACTTTCTTAAAATTGACACGGGGAACACATTTTGAACCTTGGAGAGACTTGGAGGCACTGCCAAACGGTAGGATATGGCTCCAATTCGGTCCAAAATTTCAAAAATTCCGATGTACTTGGGACTTAACTTTCCCTTCTTACTGAATCGTATAATACCCTTCCATGGAGATACCTTTATGAAAATGTGTTCTCCATCTTGAAAATCCAAATCCTTCCTTGAGTTATCTGCATAGCTTTTTCACCTAATTTGAGCTATTTTTATATGGTTTTGGATAATCTTCAACTTTTCCATTGTTTCTTCAACATGTTCTGGGCCTAAGAGCCTTCTTTCACCAACTTCATCCCAGCAAGTTGCTGTATAGAATCTCCTCCCATATAATGATTCATATGGTGCCATATGAATACTTGAATGGAAGATATTATTTTAGGATAATTACATGAGAGGTAAATACTAATCCCAAATCCTCTGAAAATCAAGTGAATAAGACCTCAACATGTCTTCCAATGTTTGAATAGTCTGTTCTCAGTTTGTGGGTGGTAGGCAGTGCTCAAAAGAAGATCAGTATCTAGGGCATTCTGAATACATTTCCAGAATATTGATGTAAAACATGGATCACGATCTGAAACAATAGATAGGGGTACTCCATGAAGTCTCATGAATTCATTAATATATATTCTTTCTACACGTTCAAGTGGTAGATCTTCTCTTATAGTAAGAAAATATGCTGACTTGGTAAGACGATCAATAATGACCCATATTGAATCGTTCCTTCTTGGAGTCTTTGGTAGTCCCATGACAAAGTCCATCATGATATTATCCCATTTCCACTCAGGTATGGGAAGAGGTTGCAATACTCCTCCAGGATGTTGCCTTCCAACTTTCACATGTTGAAAAACCATACATATTGACACAAAAACAGCAATATCCCTCTTCATGTTGTCCCAAAAAAATTGTTCCTTCATATCTCTATACATCATAGTTCTACCAGGGTGTATTGAGAAATTGGAACTATGAGCATCATCCAACAATTCCCTTTTTAGATCAGGTATATTGGGAACCCAAAGTCTCTTCCCAAATTTCAAAATTTCATCTTCATATACGAAGTCACTCAATCTCCCATCATTCACATATTTAATCTTCTTTTGAAACTCCTCATCATCAGCTTGAGAACATTTTATCCTTTATAGTAAAGATGGTTTGGCGACCATTTGAAAAAGCATTGATGTTTCACCTTCTGTGGTTATTCCCATATCCATCTTTACAAGAACCATGAAAATAGGATCCCCTTTAACTCTCATCTTGTTCAAAACTCCATGATCCTTTCTACTCAAAGCATCTTTCACCTTATTTTTCTTCCCCAGGTGGTAGTATATCATTAAATCATAATCCTTGAATAGTTTAATCCATATCCTTTCCCTCATATTGAGTTCTTTCTGTGAAAAAATATACATCAAACTATTGCGATCAGTATAAATCTCACATTTTTCATCACAGTGATAATGTCTCCATATCTTCAAAGAAAAGATTACAGTAGCTAACTCGAGATCATGATTAGAATAGTTTTTCTCATGAAATTTTAACTGTCATGATGCATAAGAAATAATCCTATCATTTTTCATAAGTACACATCCAAGTCCATTCATTGAAGCATGAATATAAATAACAAACTCGTCATTCCTAGATGGTATAGTCAATATAGGAGTATTGACTAATCTTCTCTTCAGTTATTCGAAACATTCTTCATAATATTTTTTCCAAAAAAAATTAACCCCTTTAAGTATGAGCTTCATTAGCGGGTTATCCAGTCAGGCAAAATTCTGCACCAAACGCCGATAATAACCTGCTAAGAAAATAAAATTGTGTACCTCAGTTATGTTTGTTGGCGGGGGCCAATCTTGGATTTACTTTGTCTTCATAGGATCAAATTTTATTCCATCCTTCGAGACAATATGGACAATAAATGAAACTGACTGAATCCAGAATTTGCACTTGCTAAACTTCCCATATAATTGATTTCTTCTAAGAGTTCCCAGAATAACTCGCAAGTGACTCTCATGGGATTCATAGCTTTTGAGTATACAAGGATATTATCGATGAATATCACAAAAAATTTATCATGATATCCCTTGTAAACTCTATTCATTAAATCCAAAAAAGTAGATGGTGCATTCGTCAGTCCAAAATGCATCACTGTAAACTCGTAATGCCCATATCGGGTTTGAAATGATGTCTTCAGAAAATCTACCTTCCTCACACTCAGTTGATGATATCCAAATCGAATGACAATATTTGAAAAGTATTGAGCTCCATGAAGTTGGTCAAACAAATTATCAATCCGGGGTAAAGGATACTAATTCATTATTATAATAGCATTGATTTCTCGGTAATCAATGCATAGCCTCATGGATCCATCTTTCTTCTTTACAAACAAGACTGGGGCTCCCCATGGAGAAAAATGAGGTTGAATAAATCCTTTGTCACTCAACTCTTCTAGTTGTTTCTTTATATCCACTAACTCCACAGTGGCCATTCTATATGGAGTCTTGGATATAGGTCTTTCACCAGGAATTATGTCAATGGAAATCTCAATTTCCCGCTCTGGAGGATATGCAGGTAAATCCTCTGGAAATACATCAATGTACTCTTTCACTATGTGCACATATTCAATTTGAAGATTTCTTGCATCTCCTATATATATTGTTTTATCTTCCTCTCCAAGTATTTTATTCAATAGAACTACTATGGGTGGTTCTAGATAAGAATCTTGTGGAAAAGTTCCTGCCCTAAAGACAAGGGATTCTACACCATTTCAAAAAATTGTCACTTTTTTTCTTGAAATAAATCCTCGCATCATAATTTGATAGCCAATCCATACCGAGAAATATATCAAATTCATTCACGGGTATGATGATATGGCTAGCAACTAAAGCACGTTTTGGTGTTTGGAGGGGAACTAGTTGTCATGCCATTGTTACAATGATACATACCCTGGGAGTTTTGACTGGAAAATCCTTTTTTAAATCAAATTGGACATATCTAATTTTCTTGGAAAACTGAGAGGATATAAATGAGTGCGATGAATCCAGAATAAAATAATGTGTTGGCTATGTTTGAGGAAACAATTAAAGTACATGCCACCACGTCACTAGGAACTTCAACCTCCGAGATTTTAATCGCATAGGCTCTCCCTTTCTCTCTTGAATTTTTCAAAGTCATGTTTCCTTGGTGCTTAGGACACTCATTTGCAAAGAGTCCCATCTCTCTGTAATTTTAGTATTGAATATCATGGAATTGTTTCTTCTCCTTACATTCATCAGATCGATGACCCTTTTCTCCACATTTATAGCAGATTCCCATTCTTTCAAGCATTTCCCGAGATGATTCTTTACATAGTTCTCGCATAATAGGAAACTATTTGTTCCCTTGCTCTTCTTTGGTTCTTGTCCTTTTCCTTTGTTATCATAATATTTCTTATTATCCTGGTTTCCATTAAATAAATTTGATGTAGGAAATTCCTTCTCTGTTTTGATAGAACTTGATACAATTTCATCATATAATGAAAATGATTGAGAATCCAGTTCCCTTAGAAGACTTGGTTTAAGACCTCCAAAGAAATGGTCAATCCTATCCGCCGATTCACGTACGTCCATGGAAAACCGGGCTAGCCTGGTGAAGGTAGCCTCATACTCTGCAACACTGTATTCTTCCCTTTGTTTCAAGACAAGGAATTTCCTATTCATTTCAGTTCATTGCTCACGAGGGAAATATTTTTTGAAGAATATTTCCTTAAAATTCCTCCATTCCATATCCTCTATCTCTTCTTCCTCCGTGCTATTTTTAATCGGGGACCACCATTGATCAGCATCGCCCTTGAGATAATATACTGCGAGTACTACCTTTTCATTTTCATTGCATCTTAACGCCATGAATATATTTTCAAGGGACTTGATTCATTTCTCAACAACCAATGGATTAGTAGTCCCGCTGTAATATGGGGGCTTCTATTGCATGAAACGATCTAACACAGGTTTTGAATGGTTATTCGTTACAGCTTTAGTATGTTTTCCCAATATGGTCATGATTTGATCTTCTCCAATGTTGACTGTGTTGACTTTCTCAGTAGGGATATCTCAACCTTGCCCATGAGTATTGATTCACCTTCTTCCATTAGACACCTTTTCTAAATAATGGGATACACTATATTAGTTTAGGAATCTCAAATACAAAAGCACTCAACATAGATTTAAATTCATTGCATAGATAATCTTATAAACATGGTTCCTCTGAGGAAAAATTTACATTAAACTCCTTCATAATGGCTTATAAAGAAAATGTGAATTATCCTAAGCATATCCCACAGGTGTGTTGTAAGTAAGAGTGTAGCAAGGCCCGTTATCTTGCACCAGATCCCATTCAAGTCTAGCTCAAAGCGGTGTTTTCAGGTTTTACCCCTATATACATTTGCGCCATAGCCTCCTCTACCTGATCGTATCAAGACAAGGGCGTATTGAATAAAATGATCCACATAATATATTCCTTAAAAAAATACTACTATGTTCTTGTATGTTTATCCTAAAATACTACCTTATGGCTTTGTTCCCTACTATACATTTCCTACTCTAGTTTCCATGTTTCCTACTAAACATCCTTTGATACCAACTATAACACCCCGACCCCTCTAGGTAGGAGCTGGTGCATTACTTGTGATATTGGAATGGTTAGAAGGAATGAAAATCCGGAAGGAACGATCAGTGTAGTAGTCTTGAAGAAACTAGATACATATATGTAACTCCAATTACATTGGGAAAGGTTACAAAATACAATACAAAAAAACTAAAAACTGCATCCACAGGAACTCAATAAAAGGCCTTCTCTTCATCACCTGTTAAAGATAGACAATAAAAGGGGTGAGCTCAAACACTCATTAAGGGTTAAAAAAAGCGTAATCATGAGTATTAAGTGAATGACAATCAATTTGACATAATCAATATGGCATAGTGAATAAATGAATAACTAATGCCATTAATAAACTTAGAATGAAACTGCATCTATAAATTTTATCATAGTGAAAACCTCATGGATAATAATAACTGATAATGAATAAATATAATGCTTATTAATTAAAAATCATGTATCTGGAACATGAAACCATAATACCATAAAATGGGTCTAGTTCTATAGGTAGAAACCCTTCTGATTTTTGGAAACAAACTTGAACGGTTTGTCGCCAAACTATTTTGTCTCATGAGACCTACCGATGCATCGAGGGGATATAGTAGAACCCACCCACCACTTAATGTCCAAATCATTATTTTTACATTGATTCAATAAAAAATAAATATTCCCTTTCAATATCCTTATAGAGTAGAGTATATGGATTCATCAATATTTCCATAATTAAAATAACTTTCCAAATAAACACCGTATGTAAAATGGTATACAGTTTAGAAAAAAACATATCCATGACAAGAGATTATGGAAATTTTATATAAATATAATTTCAAATCAAAATTTATCTCAAATGGTTATTAGGTGCACCACATAAGGATTATTAGGTGCACAATACAAAGATGTCACAACGAAAACGGCAGCTGAGATAAAGTTCCTTACCACAATGTAATCGATTGAACCGTATGACTAGAACTTAATAACCATCAAGTGAATCATTGAATAAAATGAATATAAACAGAATCATGTTATTATATACCAAATGTAAGTACACATACCAAATATAAGGAATAATTGGCAAACAATGAAATCTTAGGGAAATGAAAGTGAGATGAGAAGCCCCTTATGTTAACTCTGAACGTGTTCCTCTCTTGAACATAATCTCCTAGAATATGATATTATAATTATTAATAAATTAATTAAGAACTTGTTAGACATGTATTTTATTTATTATAACCTTATTAGGTTCATTCAGGTCCCTTTCTTTAGGATCAATTTGTTCAATTTTCATGTTTTGGAATCATTTTCTTTCTTGGTTTTCATGGTTTGTTTAATTGTTTTCATTAATGGATGTTCATTTGAAACATGGTTAAACGTCCAAAATTTTTAATACATATTATTAACGAAATTATGGAGATATAAATGATATTATAATTATTTTGGTTTATATACCATGATGAATATTCATTAGTTAAAACATTAATGATGTCCGTTTAGATCGTTTTAGTGGTTTATTGATAATAACAACCTCGTTTTGTTTTATAAATTAAAACCATGAGTACCAAAGAATTAAAAAACCAAGGGTAAGTCATTATACATATATTATAACCTGTTTCAACCATATAAATGGTTTCATGACAATACTTGAAAGGATTAATGCAAATTGAAAACACATCGTCCATGATGTTGGTAATTCGACATCACGTACAATGTTTTTAATTCCTTGAAAAAGTGGGGAAAAGATGAATATTGATGATTAATTTCTCATGAACATGAGAAAATACAGAATATACAAGATTCTGGAGGTTTCATTCCTCTTGGGTAAGAATAAATGAAGAAATAATAAATAATGAACTCAAAATAAAGGAATAATTTTGAAATCGCTGACAAAACTTTTGTAGCCTAACGGCTCCGCGACATGGTTTTAGAAAATATTAAAAAAAGAGGGTACAAGGGTCACCTATCCATAAATGAATAATAATATAGATTAGATAAAGAATAAGTAGAAAAATAAGAACACGGTTTCGAAACCTTAATGATATACCACAAAAAAGGGAACTTGAAATGGAGAAGAAAGAAATTGATAACTTTCTTACCTTGTAGAGTAACCGCTAGAACTTGAAGGTTGAGACCTTGGGGACTTGCAAAAACCTAGGGAGGACTTATATGGAGGTAAGGAGTCCATAACTCAATTGTGGTAGAATTGGTAATGAATTCAATGAAGGTAAGAGTTGGTATTTATAGGAAAAGTGAGGGTTAATTTAATAATTTTCAAGGGACACCTTATTAGTGGTTTTTGAAAAACCATGGGCTTGCCCATGGTATTTGACCATGGTATAAGCCACTTGAGACACCTCGCATATTATTTAACTATACACAAGTCGACCAGATTTATATCATCATTATTTCATCATTAATGATGTCATAAACACACCGAAACTAAAAACTGTATTTTTTACTATTCATTGAAAAATCAACTGTTTCAGAAAAATTCCCAAAATTTACGCTAAGAATTTTTCACCGTTTAGATTTAAAAACTGAAATCAATTTTTCAAAAATAATTTTCTAAATATTTAAATTTAATTTTTAAATAAGGTCATAGTTTATTCAAAAAATAACAATCTTAAAGTGCAACTAGTTTTATTTCTCATTGAAAAACTAATTAAGATATCATTATCTTATTACCTTAAGAAAATGAAATAATAATATTATTTACTATTCCTAAGGGTCATATTAATATTCATATTACTATTCATATGGGTATATTACTATTCACCAAAAATCAAGTTTTTTCTATCAGACTCCAAATGACTTACTGAATACAACTCTAGATGACCATTTTTTGAAATTCAAAACATAGAAGTGAGAAATTTTTGTTTAATGTATATTTTTTAACTATCTCCTAAATAACCTAGTGTTGTTTCAAAGGTACGCAGTGATGAACAAAATGTATCTCAGTGATGAATAGAGAAACATAACCTAAAATGTTTGGGGTACTACATGACACATATTTTTTATTCTGTTCATGACTATTATTACGTTACACTAATCCATTTTTGGATATTCTAAGTCTATCTATTCTATAGAATTTGAATATACCAAAAAATGGTGGAGCTCATGTAGAAAGAATTAATTTTCGGATGCTTCAATATATAGGGTTATTTTGAATAAATAATATTCTAAATTCTTCAATATTTCATCGAAAATATATTTTAGTAGCACAATATATTATTATTTTAAACAATTTTAATTATAATTAAATATTTTTATAAATTATTTTAATTTTCAATTATTTATTATATTTTTGAGATTCTTTTCATTTTCAACGAATTTTTAGATTCTTAGTCTATGTTATGTTTTTTATTTATATTGCTTTTATAGTTTATATTTAATAATATATTAAAGTGACCTACATGAAATTTATAATGTTTTCCAATGTTTCGTGTATTTGACTTTGAAAGAATATAAAATGTAAATTGTAACAAAAATATAAATTGAATTTGAAACAATTGATAGAAATGTAAAAATGATTAATATTAAAAGGAATTCTTTCATTTTAATAGAGGGATAAAATATAAATTGATAAGTATAGTCATTTTATATGGGGAGTTTCATTCCCACATTATGGTGTGTGAATGGGATGATCATATCGAGATCACTGACCTCTGTGATGGGGTGCAGTATGATGACCTGGAGAGGGATGATCCTAAGGTGTTGGAACCTCGATCTTTATATGCTTTGTTTGTGTCTGAATGGGTGGAGGTGTCAACTGGATTTCTTTTTGAGCACCTGATCCTTCTCACACTCGTGTAGTAGAAGGACCAACCATAATCGTACGGGGGAACCATATATCCTATGAAGGATCTGGCATGATAGCTATATTCCTAGTAAATGGACATAGATAGAAGTGTTGATAATATGCATCGGAATAAAAATGTGGTTATCCTGCCAATAGAGATGGATTTAAGGCCTCCTAATGCACTCCCTAAATCAACTGAGGTTGGCATGTTAGAGGGATTATTTATAACTATGGAATAGGTAAGGCCTCACGTGAAACACGAAGTGGTCTATGTCATCATCATCATGGCTCCTCAGTATCAGTATCTTCTCAAGGAGGTTCATGGGAAGGAACCTCCACTCCTTGGGAAGGAACCTTTACTCCATAGGGTGCATGATCAAAGATACAATCGTGAAATGCATGATAAGTTGGCATCATCACTTGCACTGCTGTATGGATCGCTGCCAAGCTAGAAACATACACCTCCTCTAGAGCAGAGATGCAGATAAACTATTTTAATCTAGTATTCTATAAAGAGATTCAAAATTCATTAGAAAATAGTACAATAAAAATACTAATGGAAATTTGTTGACTTTACATATTCTAAATCCCTATGCCAAATTGAGTAAGATACAATATAGACTTTAGTCTATACCATGAATCATACATAACATGATGTGATAGATTGAATCACATCATATGAACACCCTCTATATGAAGCAATTCTCATCTTCCCTAGAGGTTGCGATATTTTTCCCGATGTCAGCACCAATAAACATTCTACCTACCTATCAGCTTCAAGGAGTGAAGCTCATGTAACTATCTCAATGGAAATTGAATTATTTGAACATTGAAAAACTATTGCCTGACTCTATCAGGATGGAACCACTCAATAATAAGAAATATTAATGAGTGGAACAACAAACATATCATCTAGAAGACCAGTAGTGCAGTATGTAGGAAACAGGTCCAATAAACCCAATATAACATCCATAAAATCTGAAATGACATGTGATATTTTTCAAAAAAAAAATATAGAATTAAAAATTTATGGTATTATATATTTTTTTTAGTAAATTAAATATTTTATATACTTTCCTTGTCCAGTTGGAGATTATCCAACATGAGACAGTGTGGACCAAAATGGTACATCAGAGTGAAAATGATGTTCTCTACCTCACTCAAACTATAAAATACAACATCGAAAGTGATAAATAATAATAAATTAAATTCAATAAATCCTATTAGCATCAGAAACCAATATAGATAAGTGATCATACCAGTATTGATGTAGAGTATCATGCAACTCATCTATAGGCATCTTCTGACCAGTAACATCAGGGGATAGGGATGGGAATCACTCCAATACCCACATCTGAAGTAGGATGACACATCCCCCGATAGTTGTGTGATCTGAGCAGAATGTCCTGCATAATGATATTTAAGGGTAATACATACATGAAAATCCTTATCCTTGTGTCCCACCATAATTAAAATCCTCCAGTATCCCCAAATATATCATGTAAACATGAATACCTTAGTGATCAGTGCATAGTGTCCCTCTAATGGTCCATAAGATACAATCATGGGCATGACGTATTACTATTTTCTCATCATCATCATCAATTAAATGTGTGATGTGCATCTCAATCTACCACATCAATATAACCCTCCATATGTAGTAGCATCATTAGCCGAAATTATGAAGCCCAGAAATCTCTATACAAGCTCAAACAAGTCTGTATGGGTGAATTTAATAACTATATCCCCATGGATAGACATTAACATAGGCATTATCTTAGATGTCAATGTAAGTTTGAATGTATTTGAATATTCTATAGTTAATAAAATCACATTGGAATATGTTATTAAGAAACCAGTTGTAAAGAAGATGGATTTTAATTCCCTTCTGAAGTCAGACTCTTCTCATCTAAAATTTGTTCAATTGAAAAAATGTTAATGTATTTATTATGTCTTGTAAATAATTAATGTGGTATTTAATGTGTTTGTTTTTTTTTCATTTCACTTTATATGTTGTAAGTATCAGATTTTTTTATGAGGCTTGGATCCTTTATGTTTTGGTATAACTCGTTGTTTGGGATATATTTGGAATTTTTAATGTGTTAACATATTCCTTATAGGTTTTCGAGGCTTGTTTGTATCTTGAAAGACATCTTTTTGGATAATTTGGCATGTCTCATGATTAGTGTAAAAAATATGGGAAGGGAATATAGTTAGATCTAACAATGCAGATGTCTTTATTTCTGAGCAGGTCCATTTCCCAAGGTTAGTACAAGGTTTCATAGACCATCCATCCTAACCATGCGATCTCCCCTCTCACTCTAGGTACTTGTTCATGGTTGGCGCTTGGTTTGGAAAACCATATATCCAAACCATGCACATGGTATATTTTTGTTAATTTTACCATTTTACCTTAAGGATCTAATTATATAAAATCTATTTCTCTATTATGATTCTTACATACCAACCTCAATCTCTCATATTTTTTATCTATCATCAATCCTAATCTATGAATTGAGATATCTCCTATGTCTGGGGCCGGACCAAGCTTATGTTTGTCACTATCGATGCACATCAGTAAGTACTCTAGTCCTATTGAGACATTCTTTTTTTATCTTTCCCTTGGAAAAGTTAACGAGTTGTAGGCTCAAAATACATTTTTTCAGATTTACTCAATCCAGACCAAATTAAAGGCTACTGCTATTTGGGGAGAGTCATACATGTACGAGGAAGGTGGTTTATAAGTCATTCCTCAAATTTTTTAATTTTATAATTTGTATTCATTAGAACCATTTTTTGAGACTGTTTACATATATCTAATTTATTATTGGTGGATATGTCTAGAACTCTATCCACCCCATGTAGGGTGTAATGCCAAATTTGGGTTTTAGTGTTCTGACACATTGATCCACCATTCGGGTGTTCATTAAGCTTGACCATATTACTAGTAATCCTTACATTAAGAAATGTTTATCGAATTTTTGAATTGTGAATTGATGAATTGTTTAAACCATGTTGTTTCCACTTTATCGGCCTAAGTTATGTGATTGTACTTTTTTAGTAAATATTAAATGGTATATTGAAAAGTATATGGTATAAATATGAAATGGCCTAATTAATTAAATATAATGGCTGGTAGCATGTCGTAGGACCACTTTCCACTCACGGTGAAAGGTCAAAGAATGAACCAACTTAAATGATAATGACATAAATGAACTAGTGAGATGGTTCCATGCTCATAGGCATTATCACACTAATGAATGGAATGTCTTGAAGACCTTGAAATTATAAAATGGAATGAATTTCAAATTTCCTAACATGTTAAATGAATTAAATTTAAGGATCCTAATTTAGGTGGCCCATGGAATAATTATAGAATGAGATTAATTTGAGTTATCCCTTGTATTTGTGAGGGAATTATACAGGCACTCATGGACGACCTTCTAATTCCAAGATGCCAGTTGCATTGGTTGAGACCCACTATGGAACTCGATCCTCCACTATAAGTGGATTCATAGTATGAAATTGTAGGATTCTTAATATATAATTTTAGTATGTCTTGGATAAACTCCTTGGATCCATCATGGATTCTACAGACATGGGGTGCATTGTTGCATCCTTGGGCCTAGCAATAGCTTATCCTATTTTACCATGGCTGAATTCCCTAGACACAATTAGATCTTACTATTTTAGAATTCCTTGGTGTATGATACTTGGATTACAATATTACCCCTTATCCATGAATCAATTATTACTAATTTGGTGACCCTTTTCATCTAGGTTGTCATGGTTATTACCATGCAATCCATTTTTATTATAATCATCATGGTTTCCATGATACATCTTGGAACCATTATTATTATTACCATGAGGTAATGTTTTCATTGACTAAGTATCACGTAAAATATATATATAAACTAGATATTAATTAATTCAAGAATTGGTTACTTCTTCAGACATAAGATGAGTGTTGAAGCAGGTACTCAGGTATTTACGTTATTTTTCTACCTTACTTTTATATATGCATGGTTTCCCACCTTTCAGTTTATGTCACCAGGACATGATGTTATAGACACTATTTTGAAGACACTTTGTAAGTAGTTTTTTCCAAAGGTAAGATTAAGGCTTCAAATACTTGATTGTATATTGTTTTAGGATGGACCTCGTAGTAGACGATCGAGTTAGAGATCATGATGTTTGAGATACATCTTACATTCCTTTAGCTTCTTTATATATCTTGCTTGTATGTTGATTGTGTACCTACTTTCCCAAATTTCTAGTGACATTACATATCTCATCATTAGTTGTAGTATGTTATTCTTGTAATTTTAGTTATTATTGATCTAGTCTCCTTCTTCTATGCATTCAATTTAATTATATTTCTTTATCTAGTTATTTATTTATATTTTATTATATGTTATTCATTGAGATTCACTCTAGTAATGAGGGAATATTCTCCCCAAAGACACACCCTTGGCCCTCACTATAATCTGGACACTTCAGGCTTTAGGGGAGATGTGCTTGAGACCATGTGGCTCATTGGTCTTAGGGAACCTCCGAAGTGGAATCCAATTTTGGGATGTCACATATGATCATAATTTTAATTTTATCGTTGATAAATAAACAATTTTTTTATCTTATTTTTACCACGGTTTCCAAAACATTCTAGGAATACTATTGATAATGAGGGTTGACCATATAATCTTTATTATACTTAAATTTTAGATCTACATCTTATATCCTAAAAGTGATACTGATGTTTTGTATTAAATTTTTTAATATTCCTAAATTTATTTCAGTAGATTATAAAGAACATGCAAATCATCTAAACCATATTCCCTTGTAGTGTCAAACAATATGTGTAGTAAGAAATGTTGACATGCACCAGTTCCCAATCATGTCTAGGTCAATGCTTTATTTTCGGGTTTTACCCTTAGGTACATATATACCAGAGAAACATCCACTTATTGTATTGAGATAAGGATTAGATTGATTATATAACCACATAATATTTATGCTACCAAAATTTATGATTGTTTTTTAATATCATAAAATATGAAACTAGTATGTTTTAGAAATATTTTTAAGTATACTAAAGGTTTTTTCAATGGTTTGTAATGATAAAGGGATTCATCTACAACATTTCCATCCACATTAATCATTCCTTTAACATACTTTAACTGTAACTTAATCATTCATTAATCATTATTTAAACATTTATTAATCATTACTTCGTTATTAATTAAAACTACCATAATCATTCCTCAGTCGTTATTTAATCAATAGTTAATAATTTCTTAATAATTACTTAATCCTATGTTAATCATTCCTTAATCACACTTTAATAATTAGTAAATCATTAGTTAATCATTCTTTAATCATTCTGTAAACATACATTAATCATTCCTTAATCATTCCTTAATAAATACTAAATCATTAATTTATAATTACTTAATCATTCCTTAATCATTAATTAATCATTACTTAATCATTTCTTATTTATTTCTTATTCATTTTTTAATCATTACTTAATCATTCATTAATTATTCCTTAATCATTAATTAATCAATACTAAATAATTCCCTTATCATTAATTAATCATTACTATATCCCAACATAATCATTCATTAATCATTCTCTAATCATTAGTTAAGATTTACTTAATGACTATGTAATAATTAATTAATTTTACCTTCATCATTCCTTAATCATTCTTTAATAATTAGTTAATCATTTCTTAATATTTTTTTAATAATTACTTGTATTATTCAATCATTAGTTAATCATTAATACATCGTTAGTTAATCAATACTTAATAATTATTTAATATTTAATTATTCATTAGTCAAACATTATATAATTATTATATAATCATTCTTTAATCATTAGTTAATCATTGGTTAAGTATTCTTTATTCATTAGATAATATTTTATTAAACATTAATTAATCCTTAATTAATTTTCCTTAATAATTAGATAATCATATTATAATAATTATTTAATTATTATAAGCTAATCATTATATGTAATAGTTCTTTAATCCTATGTTATTCATTAGTTTTTCTATGCTTAATCATTAGTATTAATAACTATTATTTCTTAACTATATATAACTAACTAAACTCATAATAAAATAATGTATTTTGAACTAACTAAAAAATTCAATTAAATAATTAAATAACATTAAATTAAATAATAACAATACCTCTAAATGAGGTGTTTCAAAAAACAAATGGGACTTCTTAAAAGCCATCTAAACCACCACGTACAAATAATCCTTATTTTGTAGAGAGGATGTTGAATCTAGAGGTAGGAGAAATTTTTTAAGTGAGGATGAGGGGTTCTCTTTTATAGAGAATTAAGGGAAAGGGGCGTAGGGGGTTCTTCCTATCACCATATTTTAGGTAAAAGGAAGCCACCCCTACCCATCTTTTCCATGTCGTTAATCCGAGTCGATGATCGGAAAAGGTGGTAGCAATTGTTCCACCTTTCGGGTATATTTTTCAAAAAAAAATAACCTAGTTTTGTTTAGTTTTTTTAGAAAACATAGAAAAAATACCTTATTTGGAATCATACTTCATAAATAGTAACGATTTGTAATGTATAAAGTAAATATGCATGGGTGAGGTCTCGATGAGGAATAAAGAAGTAACCACGAGTTGAAGGGTATTTTTTATATACATTTTTTTAAATAATTTGAAAAATAATACTCAATGAAATTTTATAGAACGAATGAAAAAAGTAATCATCAGCCTTACCATCTTGGGGTTTTAGTCCAAAGGCAGCAAGATTGATACTGATTTTTATGGATTGTTTAAGAAAACAATTCAAAAGTAAAAATATATAGGTTTTTAAATTTCAATATATATATACTGTGGTTATTTTATCCGGATTATAATTATGTACATTAATATTTGAAAGATAAAATTAAATGTTTTAAATTGTGACATGTAAATTAGAATTTTATTTTGATATTTTTTATTATTTTTTATTTTAAATTATATTTTATATGCTGAGTTCTTTTTTCAAATATCATTTAGATTGTATTTAAATTTTATTATTTTTACAATTTCAAAGTCACCTACATGAAATAGAATAATATTTATGTCATGTAAATTTAATTTTTTCTATTATATTTATAAAATTATTTTTATTTTTAAAAAAAATAGGTGTTTATACTATTAATTAAATTTTAATTAGATTGTTTTTACAGTTTATAATTTATTATCTTTTCAAATTACATACATGAAATTTAATAAGTTTTCTTATATTTCAAGTAGCTAACATTGAAATATTACTCAATATAAATTGTAAGTAAAATAAAATTTAAAATTGAAAAAATAGATAAACATGTAAAAATGGTTTATAGTAAAAAGAATTTCTTCCTTTTAATAGAGATACAATCATACATGTGACAGAATACATTTTTGTTCCAAGTCCTTTAAGTCAATTGGACATATATAAATAAATGATTACAATTAATATCTACGATTAGGTCAAGACCCATAATCTAGTGTGAGAATGAGATGGTCGTATTAATATCATCGACCTTTGTACGTGTTTAGAGTATGATGAGCTAGAGAGGTCTCATCCTTAGGTGTTAGATCCTCATATGTTTATTCTCTTCTCATGAATCATCAGGAGGATGTGGCATCTGGATGTCACCATGTGCACCTGATCCTTCCCAAACTGTATAAGTGGAATAACCAATCATCATCTATAGGGGGAACCATAAGTCCAATAAAGGCTCAGTCAAAAAAGGTGGAGGCATGGGAAATAACCCCTAATATGATATTGGATCAGATATATCAAGGTAAAACCATGGATATATTGACAATATAAATGGATCACATGCCTCTCGGTGCACATCTGCAGTCATTTGAGGTTGAAGTACTTGAGTTGTGCCACTTTCCTTTGGAATAGGATAGGCCTCACATGTAGCATGACATAGTCTACATCATCATTTATTGTGGCTCATCATCATCGACCGATGCTAGAGTGTGTTTTTAATTTGGAACCACCCATGGAAAGAACAACATCTCCATGAGATTGAGGATCAAAGATACTATCATGTAGAATTTGATAGACTATCATCATTTCCTACACAGCAACATGGTATTATAATTTTACAAAATCCTCCTCCTCTAATGGATCAAAAATTAAGATAATATGTTGTGGTAAACTATGCTGTAAATAGATTCAAAATTAATTTAAAAAATTACAACAATGAAAATCATTGGAATTTATTAACTTATAATATCTTGGATCCCTCTTCCATGTTATGTAAGATATAGTATAGACTTTAGTCTATACCATGGATCATACAAGAGATACTCTTCTAGATGTAATACCATAGTACACATACCCTTGACATGAAATGATGCACATCTCTCCTAGATTTCCAGATGATCTGTATGTCATTAGAGCCATTATACATCCTCCCTTCCTATCAGATTCACAAAATGTATCATTTTTTGACTGTATTGGGGGAAATGGAATATAATGAAAAAATACGCATTAGTTTATTACTTTATCAGGCTGGTGTTACTCAATAATATGAAAGTGAATGAGAGAAACTACACCCATGACCACATAAATCTTTTCAGTTCACTATGTGGGAATCTGGTCTAATAGATCCCAATATGGAATCCATACAATTTTAAATGACATGGGACATTAGTTAAAAAATATTGTTACTAAAAATATAAAAATATAATATTATGAAATTGACTATTCAAGTAACTATTATATATACATACATTAGTGGGTACTAGACTATCCAACACGAGGAAACATGTACCCATGTTGGCCCTTGACATCCTGATGTGGTGGTGTGTTTGAATCCACATGTAACGTACAATATTGAAGGTCATAATGTTATGATATTAAAATTAATAACTCATATTAGTATCCGAAAACAATAAAGATGAGTGATCATTATAGCATCCACATGGATCATCATGCAGCACATCTATATGATTCTCTTGACCAGAAAAAATAGGGGATAAGGGAGGGATTCTCTCCCATTCCCACATTTGAATAAGGATGAAAAACCCATTGTGATCATTGTGATATTATTTTCATGTCATATATAATTATATATAAGTGTTTATCAAGAACATTGATCCCCAACTGTAGCTCCTGGCCTGATAAAAATATTCTAGTAGCACAAGATACATCATGTGCACATGCATACTAGAGTGATCAGTGCATAGTGTGCCTCTAATGATCTGCAAGATATATGAACGTGCGTGATTCAGGACTGTATATTTATTTTCATTAGGGTGTAACTGTGAAAATTTCATCTCAATGCAGTTCATAGTTATAGAACCACCATCTATTGCATCATCAACACGCATGATGTTGATACTTAGTAATTGATGTACAAACTTTGACAAGTATTAGAAGGTGGGTCTTATTACACATGCCCCTGAATATGAAGATCGACCATAACATCCATATCCTCAAGGGTGTTGGCCATATCTCCATCGAGAAAGTTTGATGTGCATGTCTCAAGTCTCTATAACATTTTAATAGTATAGGGGAGGTGATGATCTATGGATTTAAAATCAGATACATCAATTTCGCAGAATCCAACAAAGTGTTGGTATGGTATAATGGTAGTTAGAGACAAAATTTGCTGATAATGGTGTGCTCAACAAACTGTGCTCCGTTGAAACTCTTGACCCACTAGAATATCATATGGAACATCCCTATATTGCTTAGGGGGGTAGCATATAATCCTACATTAATATATATAAAAATGAATGTATTTGTAAATTTAAAATGTAAATATCACGTTATGACCATTAGAATGTTATGACCAGTATCATCTATGACATGAAATATTAATTACCATGGTTTTATGATATTTTTTCTACCAAAAGAAAAGGTATTGTAGTCATCTTTCTCAACTAATATTTCTAAAGTGGTTTCAAATATGGTTTAACATTTGCAAGGATGTTTTTTTAAATTGGTCATGTTTGATTTACGAAATAGCTTATTCCCTCTGGGATCGTATTTCTACTAGATCCATGAATAGAAATTGTTTTGGATAACCATGTATGTTTTATAAAATAAAACTAAAGGGGTCCTAAAAGTTTACTTTATGTTTGTTTATACTCAATTGGTTTAGTTTAGAATATTCTTTAAACTATTTTATTATTTTTCATGGAAAAAAGACTTAAATATATTAATGGCAGTGTCCTACTAGGAATTGTGCCTCAAATCTAGATTTTTCCCCTCTTGGGAATTTGTTGATTTCATTTTCCCAATTTCATTTTTCGAAGGATAATAGTTTTTCCTCTATTCTTATTTGAATTGATTCATATTTTTAATGGTATTTTACTTTAAAAAATGATTTGTGCCCATATAAGTTATATTGATTGGACCAACCTCATGTATTGAGGATTTAGATGATGTTTAGTACAAATACCAATATGTTAGGTTTTAAATGCTGTGATTTGTAATTAATGTATGATTTTACACATGATGGTATATTTTGTGATTATTTTCTCACGTGCTTCATTTATGATGTATCCATGGAATGTTTTATTATGATTTCCTATCATCTCACATGTACTTTCCATATTCCGTGTAATGTGAAAATGAAATTGACTTTTTATTCTTGAATTGTTTGTTTACTTTATCCATGGAGGGGAATTGTTTTGTAATACCATGTTGTTTTACAAAATAAAATGAAAGGGGTTTTAATGGTTTACATGAAGTTGGTTTATATATAAGCAGTTTAGTTTTGATATTTTTTTTATACTAGTTTATCAGTATACATAGATAAAATCCTTAAATAGATTCATGGTGGTATCTTGCTGGGCTTTGTGCCTCACACCCTTCATGGGACCTTCTAAATAAATTGAAAATTGCATTTTCTCAATCTCATTTTTGGAAGGTGACTAGTTTTTCCACTCTTCTTGTTAGAATAGAGTCATGTTTTTAAAGGGGTTTCACTTTAAAAATAGATATGTTCACACATAGGATATATCAGTTCGGTCCTCCTTATGGATTGAGGATTTATTTGATTTCAAGCACGTAAACCAATAAAATAGATCCCAAATGGTATGCTTTGTAATCTATATATGTTTTCTCACATGATTTTATATTTCACGATTATTTTCACACATGATTTCTTTATTGTTTATCCATAGATAGTTGGAATATGATTTCATGTTACCTCAAATGTAATTATCATGTTCCTTGCAATTTGAATGCAAAAGTATTCTTATTATTTGATATAAAAATTATGAAAAAATGTCATAAAAATCTAAAAAAATGAAGTATTTTAAAGTAACACCTTGTAATTGATAATATAAAAATTTGACATTAGTGGAAATACATCATTGTGGCTAAGAGTGTGAACTCAATCCAACAATTTTAGTGAATCATTTATTTTTATAACCTTATCAAGGAAATATGTTTCATCTCATAAATTTCCCTTATTCTTGATGCCATTCCATCTCATTTTACATCCTCTTGGACATCGGCCTCCCTCGCTATCACAATCTGTTGATCTTAGTTATCAATATTGGATGTTCTTCAAATATTAAAAAATGTTGTAAATATCTAAAAGGCATACATGGATTAACATAGAAGTTATAAAAAATGTCATGCTATTATAATGGATTCACGTATTCTTTCCATGATATGTTCACATAGGAACATGTTTTGATGGTTTTGTGCATGAAAACCTTAATGCGTGGATGTTTCCACATTGAAATTTCCTTGCTTCTATTAATATTATCAAAACTCAACCACTGATATTTTTGATGGGTTATAAAAACTCTTAAACTTAAAATTGAGAGTCTTATCAGTGTAAAAAAATCACTCTATAAGGAAAATCTTCTTCAATATTATATTCAATCTATCATTGAAAGTGTATTATTGAACTTAGTCCCTTATGAATCATGTAAATTGTCTATTTTTCTCTATCAATGAAGTACTTGACACAATGATAAATTGTATTCTGAACTAGGCTAGTTATATGTAGCATGTGAATCCCCTTCTGGATTCCAATCATGAACTCCAAAATGCTTTTCATTGATAGAATTATTTCATATAACAATGGCTAAAAACTGTTATTATAGGTTGGAGAAATGTTTTTATAACCTATAGAAATGGTTTTCCAAACCATTGGTTATATGGATATTGGTAAAGACCAAAACCAATCGTTTTTAATGAACTATTGGCATAGGGTTAATAAAATTTTTATTTACCCAGTGGTTTAATTATAACTATTGGTATAGACCCCCACCCCCCCTATGTTTATAGACCTATAACACCCCAACCCTACCAATAGAACCAAAAATACCCTAACTAACGTACTCAAATACCTACTAGAAGCCACACAATCACACCACATTGGTTAATCACCAAAAAACAAACAATTCCAACCAAAAAATAAAAGATAAAATATGAAACCAGTTAATCCATTTAACTAGTTATAAAACACATTAAAAACATAACATATATTAATTCATAACTAAACATCAAATATAAAATCCCATAAATATCAGTAAAAATGTAAAGGATCAATATACCCTTCCAAAATATCACCAAAATCAATGTCATTCTCACCATTCTCCTCACTATCATCCTTGTAATAATCCTCACTGTTATCCTTTCCCTCATCCCCACCATTATGCTCATTCTCATTGTCACCCTCACCCTCACCATCATCATTTCCATCACCATCACCATTTCAATGAACATCGTCATCCTAACTACAACTAGGTCCACAACATGATGTAATATACAATGTATGCATCATCGATATATATGCATCACAATCCACAACAGTATATGGAGTACGTAATGGATATAAGGATACTATAAATTTAATAAATTCAACATTAGACCTTTGACACTGGTCACAATCCTCTATGACTTTTTATAGGGCCTCTTCCTCCAAGGTCGAAGCCTGTACAGCCTCTGTGTTAGCTTTTTTTAACTCAGTGCTATGATAACTAGCACCTGAAGTTGGCCAATATCTATTTGGGATAATACTCTTCCCTGGATTATAGTGCACTCTTCCATAGTTCTCATATCCATAAACACGAAGTAAGTGATAATGTTAAACAATGTTGTTATCTTCCTACACATAAAGGGCCTCCAAAGCTCACTATTAAAATATAAATGCAATATTTATTTACAAAATAAGTATCAGAATTTGAAATCAAAAAAATTAAAACCTACTTTCTACTGATATGTCAGTTCTTTTATTGTGCTTCTATATTTATTATTTATTCTTGAGAAATTTTTTTTCCATGGCACACATCCTTCCATATTCAAAACTTGCCTCTACAATGACATTGTATGTAGACAGAAAGTAATTTAGAATAGGTTATTAAAAATGAATTTTATAACATAAATTAGTTGGATATACATGATGATGAAATCTTATTTTTTATATTGATTCATTACTTTGTGCTCGTATCATATGGGTTTGTTAACAAAAGAAATTTTATATAATAAATTGGGAGAATTGATGATATGATTAAATAATTATTTCATAAATTAACTTAAAGTTTAATTTTAGGATTCTTGATTTTTTATATTATTTCCATAAATATAATGGAAGTGTAATTATAGAATAGTGGAAATGGAATGTCTTTATTGAGAAAAACTAATCAAGATAAAATAAATATTTAATATCATAAAATGGAATGGATAAATGTATAGTAGATGTGTTCCATTTTGGTTTTATATGTTTCTATGATTTAATTTCAAAGAGGATAAAATAGGGAAAAACAAGGTAAATTTTTCATTGATGGATATTGTTTAAAACATATAGTTTATATTAGTGTTTGTTTTTTTTTTCAAAAAGACACATGAAATAATATGATTTAATTTTTATTTTGTTAAATATTGTTAACGTTTAGTTATTATGAGAGTATTTAAGGTTAGAATTGTTTTTATATTTTTTTTCATATTTAGTTTTATATGGTATAATTTTATTAAGTTATTTTTAATTCAATTTGGTTATATATAGTTGAATTTAATTCAGTTTGGTTCAGTTATATTCATTTTCCATTAGTGACTTAGGATTTAATTATGTTCAACTTATTTTTTTCATCTTGATTTAGCTTGGTGTACTCTAGACCATATTTATTTATTTTGATTCACCTATATTTTCTTATAAATTTTCATTTGGATTTTATTTAGTTTGTCATCCCTCATATGATTTAGTTTGGTATATGTTACATTATATTCATTTATTTAATTTATACACCATTAGATTTATTTCAATTTAATTCAATTCAATTTTTTTGTTTTCGTGTGATTTATATCATTTTTACTTTCTTTTTTGTATTATATTAATAATATTAATTTTAGTTTTTTTTCTTTTTAAGGCTTGTTTCCCTTCCAGTTAGGTTGGTTTAGTTTCATCAATCCCAGAACAGAGGTCCTTCCAAAAGTAGTCATTCTAGTTAATATATTTGATGGGGAGAGTCCTTGTTTAGATTTCTTTTATTCTAAATTTTCTGTAAGTAAATTTCCAAATAATTATTTTGGTATTGTTACTGAAAATTGGCATTGATATAGGTGGTATTATAGGAGGTAGATGGTGATTTAATGAAATAATGGCAATAATTTTAGAGTAAATTTGGAATGGTTTCTTCCCACCATTGTGATGCCTTGGAAAAAAGGTTATATTCTTTGAGTAAAAGTTGGAAAGGTTTCTTCCCACTCATACATGCAGATTCCTAGATGCACTTCGTGTAAAATATGACATTCACCAAGTACGGATGTGGGAGATAAACTCTCTATAGATTTATTTTATTAATATTTCATAGAATGTAAATTAAAAAATGACATTTCCTACATTGTAATTATATAACCATTAGAATTATTGCATTCTTAGGAGGATTTTTGTAAATAATCTAAGGGATTGATTGTGAATTTTGATAAGGGAACGGATGCACCAATCTGGTTACATAATAAGATTGAGGAGGGAATTGGAATATACATTTTCTTCCATAATTTCTAATCTTATCTAACAAAACCAAATGGTAGGATACTCCATAGATCAATCCATGAATATCCAATAGGCTATCCTAAGGTTCCAACAATTAAATAACAACATATAATAGTGCTACATGATAATTTAGAAACACAATAATCTATATATATGTGGGAGAATCTAAATTTTAAATTTATCATGCTTTAATTTCACTCAAATTGGTTTCTTTATTGACTCTACCTATGATTTGAATATTGATGTAGAATTATGGGAACCCAATAGGTATGAATCAGGTAATGATGAGAATATTGATTCAACATGTGATGAGTTTTAAGGAAAATAGAAATTGAATGATATAGAGTTGTGTAACATTTGAGTTGTGACCAAAGTGGTGGATTACACATACCATCAACCAACTATAGACTGCTATAAGATCATATTAGTACAATGGTGGGAAAGAAAAAGAAATATCATGGGGACCAACTAAAGGAAACATTCAAGATATTTTTGGGAAGATAAGGATGTTGTAGTCTAAACCACATAAACTACATCCCCCTTCTGATGAAGTATCATCCACTAAAACTACCAACAAGGGGAATTAAAATATAAAATACCATTATAAAGTTCAAACATTTTATCCCTTACATTTTCTTTTTATTTTATTTTTTTATTAAAATAAATTCAATATGTGTTGCATCCCTATCCAGAGAGCCACCTAAAGGGTGCCCTGAGATGCGTTAGTGACATAACCACAAGAACATCTCCCTGAATTTCAGAGGCTATAGAATTATAATGATGGCCCATTCCATGTCTGTGAGTGAGACTATACCCTCATAGGTAATAGGTATTATCACATCAGAAGTAAAAAACAATTAATAATAAATATTGGAAGCATATAAATGAATAAAGTGAAACCTAAGAAATATGAATAATCCAACTAAATAATTATCTTGTGCTAAAGCTCAGAAAACCATGTCATGTTTTGATGTCTATCTAAACTAAAAGTACAAGAAACAGAAATCCAAGAATTCTTTTAACTAAAAGAAAAGAAACAAAAAAACAACTATATGATGAGAAAGTCATGGTCCTCTACCCTGATCTCCATCTTATGTATTAATAAACAATCAATAATTCGATGTAGATTGCTTCTCTTTTTGAATACCTAAAAGCATGTAATCTACTCAGGTGTTAACGACGCTCGTGCATGGTGTGAGAAAAAATCCTAGTAGTCTGAAACCCATGGTGTCTGAATATTTCCATTTAATGATGTAATAAAATGCATTGTGCCATTATATTACAAATTAAGATAATTAATTAAGTAAAATAAAGAAAATAACTTGGAACGGGTTCCCAATGGTACCCATCCTAATCACCCGCATCGGCCTAATCTGGAAGTTTAAAAGTAGTAAATGTTAGAAGAATGCACATATACATATATATAAATACCAAAATTGATAGTTAAAACAAAAAGGGTCATACAACCAATCTTGTGCTTTGACTTGGGGTCTAATCCATGTTCCAAGTAGGTGTTCTTCCATATCCCAGAAAAATATCACAATTCTCAAAGTCCCAATAAGCATTAATATACACCTTCAGTGCTCATTATTATGGTTTACTTTGAGAGTTGGAGTGAGATCCAATCCTAAATGTATATTTACATAACATCCCTCAAAATATTCAATAACACTAAGCCCATCCAATGAAATCTTTTGAAACACCAAGTATCACTCGAGGCATGGCCTTACCATGAGTCTCTTGCAATCTCGAAAAAAGGGGTTGAGCATCATCTGAATTTGGACTAGCCACATTTCTATAAGATCTATCCTACATGGGTCCTTTTTTAACTAGTGTCACTCATAAGTATTAGAAATCATAGTAATGTCTCGGTCTGGAAAAGCCAAAGACACTTCCCCCCGATGCGTAGACGTAACCAGTCGGGAACAGAGTGTCTAAGAATGGACCTTAATACAGGAACCACCTTCTATCTACACCCTAAATTTAATTAATGTTTCATATTATAAGATATGACATTTCATTAATATATAATTTTAGTTTCAAATCTAATCATATACACCTGTGCAACACAATGTATTAGTTTAATATTTCAGCTTAAAACATGACAAGGAAATACACCATATCATCATAAGAAAATAAATTCACTCTTAAATAAATTTATAATTCATCAAAAAAAATAACCAGATATAAAACAATTCAAGGTTCATAATTAATCTAAATTAATAATTTAAATTAAACACATCCAAAATAGGTTTTGTAACACATGCAGTTAATTAAATTTAATTTCTCGGATAACGGAAATTATATCGTCCACATCGGTGTGCCCAAAGGGATGTCCGAAAATGTTGAAAAAATTTAAACAATTTAATTTAGGATAAATAAGGAAACAAAAAATAGGAGAAACTATTAAATTAAAATGATTTGGTGAATTTCGACAAATTCGGTAGGCACCGACGAACGACACAACCAAGTGTTTTTCATAAAGTGAAATGAAACAGAGGGAAAGAAAGTAGAGACACTACCTTATCGTTGTATATGATTCTATGTTCTGTGGTAGGCCATGATTATACCTAAAACTGAGTAAAAAATGATTTTAGAAAAAAACCCAAAATAGGGTAAAATCCTTCCCTGGCGAACTACGTGAAGGATACTCAAAGAAACTCTAGGATTCCAAATGTGCAAGATTATCCTTTCCCTATGTTTTACATCTCACCTGAAGGTGAATAAAAAAATGATGAATGGAGGCATGAAAATCTTCCAAAGGAGTAGTAAGGGGTACCCAACCTATGGGGAGAGGGTGGTGCGACATGAGAGACAGGAGGAGAGGAAGAGAGGATAAAAAATTAAGAAAGAAAAGAAAGAAAAAGAAAAGAGAAAAATAAGATAAAAATAAAAGTAAAGAAATAATTAAAATAAAATTAAAAATATAATACTATAAAAAGAATGGAAAGGTAAAAATGATAACAACAAATAAAAAAAGGGAAATCTCCCATTTTAATTATTTTTACTTTTTCTCTAACCCCCTTTCTATTTTATTTCCAAATTTCTTTTTTATCCCTTATTGATTTCATTTAAATTTATTTAAATCCATTTTTATTTAATTTTAATCCTTAAATAATTATTTTAATCCCAAACACCATGCTAAAGCACAATTTAACACTTTTCATAAAAGCCCTGCTATCATTTAATTAATTAGAAAGGCTACTCAGGACCCGTAGTGGGGTGCACAGATGCACGCTCTGGGTCCTTTTAAAGATTTTGAGAATACAAATTTAAATGTTCTGTACCTGACTAAAGCCAGGACATTACAACCTCCCCTCCTTAAGACAACTCGTCCTTGAGTTTCCCTTCTGAGGGTAGTGGAACATCATCAAAGAAAAGATCATACCACTATGCACTTATATCTGTCTCTCATTCATAGTTCTTATCCCGAATGTGTCCATATTTCCATAACAACCAGAATAAAGGAACAAACCTTCCTCGAAGTACTTTCATGCTATGGTCTACGATATAGATCAGATGCTCCACAAAGGATGCATTTTTCACAAGCTCGATGTCTTCAATTTAAAAAGAATGAGATGGTTTTGGATGACATTGTTGTTGATGAGATACATGGAAAACATCATGCATGACATGATTCCTATGAGGTATATGTAATTGATAGGCTATCAGCCAAACCTTGTCAACTATTTTGAATGACTCGATTTATCTCAATGATAACTTTCCCTGTATCCTGGCACTCCTAGGACCCAACCTCCAAGAAACACGTAAAAATACTCAATGTCCCACCTCAAAATCTAGAGGTCTGTGGAGAATATTTCTATAAGACTTAAGTCTGGACTGAGCTATTTTCATATGCTTTGGAAAAAGATGAACATTCTCAGAAGTCTCCTAAATGAGTTGATGACCCAATAGAGTTGCCTCACCTGCTTCGAGCCAGCATAAAGGTGAATTGTACGGTCCACTATATAAGGACTCATACAATTCCATTTTAATTGTCCCCTGGAAGTAGTTATTATAGGTAAACACAACAAGAGGTATATAATTCTCCCAATAACCTACAAAATCAAGGATATATGCCTCTAACATATCCTCTAACACTCGTATAGTTCTCTCTGACTACCTATATGTCTGAGGGTGATATGTAGTACTCAGAAGTACCTGTGAACCCATCGCCATTTGGAACCCTTGCTAGAACCAAGAAATAATACCAGAATCTATATTTGAGACAATAAAACGAGGTACTCCCTGAATTATCACAATCTCTCGGATATAAAACTTTCCAAACTCATCAATTGAAATGGTCTCCTAGATAGGTAAGAAGTGTGAAACCATGGTCAAACTATCGACAACCACCCATAATGCATTTCTTCCTTGAGAAGATCATCAAAAACCTATATTGAAATACATGGTGATGTCATTCCATTTCCATTTAGGAATGGAAAAAGGATATAGGAGTCCAACAGGTCACTGGTGCTCTTCCTTCACCTCTTGGCACATGGAGCACTGAGTTTTGAAACCCGCTAGCTAATTTTTAATACTATGCCTCCAATACTATCGACACATGTCTTTTCAAATCTTGGTGAGACCAAGATGAACTGCCCCAATGAAGGTGTGAGATTCCATCATCAACTCTTCTCATATACACAAAGGTAACCATACACAACTATGGTAAAGGAGAGTTTCACAACAATCAACAACCCATCTATGAGGTGGGTTCTCTCTTAGATAACTTTTCCTCCAAACGATACCGTTAAGATCATTCAATTCTCACCTGTAGAGTTTCTCTAGAATAGAGGATGTCACAATAAGAGCTACTTGAACCGGTTTCCCATACTGTTCCTGAACCTCAAGATGCATCTCATAAAACAAATTCATTATCTTACACTCAATGCTTTCTACCTAAATGTATTGTGTTCGTTTCTTGTGTCTTAAATAATTTTACACGGTATTACCCTTTCTAGGTGTATAATCAAGATCAATGTTAGAAAATGTCAAGTATTTGACCCACTAGTGCTACCTTAGATTCAATTATCGTTGAGTGAAGATATATTTTATGATTTTATGATCTTTGTAGATGAAGTATGTTTCACCCAATAAGTAGTGTCTCCAATAACATGGAGCATGAAACAAAACTACCAAATCAGGTTCATGTGTAGGATAGTTCTACTCATGATGTCTCATTTGGCAGGATCCATAAGCCATGACTTGATCACCCTACATCAAAACCACAGCTAGTCTGATTCCTAAAGTATCACAATAAACAGTATATCTTTATCCAAGCTCTGTAATAATCAGGTTTGGGGATGATGTTAGTCTTCCTTTAAACTCCTAAAAATACTTTTCAAAAGATTCTGACGAGTGGAACTATACACCTTTCTTATTCAATGTTGTATGATATGTTTCTATGTGGGAGACATTGTGGATGAAATGCTTGTAATAGCCAGAAAGTCCAAAGAAACTGTGGATGTCATAGACACTCTTAGGCTACTCCAATAAAACTATGGTGATCACCTTTTCTGGATCAAATGATACTCTTGATTCAGATATAATATGACCTATGATGTTAACTTTATCAATCCAGAAGAGGCATTTGTTGAACTTAGTGTATAGCTAGTTCAATCTCAGTGTACTCAGCACCATCTCAAGGTGGGTTTCATGGTCATGTATAGAACACGATTACACTAAGATGTCATATATGAAGACTACCACATTATAATCAATATTCTGGTGAAAATCTTGGTTCATCAGAGCCATGATGAATTACGACACATTTGTGAGTCCGAATGGCATAACTAGATACTCAAACAAACCGTACCTACTTCAAAATTTCGTACGTTGTATGTCAGATGGCCGCACATGCACCAGATGATATCCTGACCTCAAATCAATCCTGGAGAAATTATTTTCTCCCTAGAGCTGTTCAAAGGTATCATCTATATGAGGTAATGGATATCAATTCTTTATTGTGAGCTAGTTGAGTGGATGATAATGCACTCATAACCAGAGGGTAGAATATTCTTTCTTGGGTAAAAAAAATAGTGAACCCCATGGGGATGTGCTAGGTATGATGAAACCCTTAGCCTTGAGGTCTTTAAGATACTTTTTGAGTTCATGTAGCTCTATTGGTTCCATTATATAAGGAGGAATATACCCTTGTTCCAAACCTAGCATAAGCTCGATAGTGAAATCTATGTCACTTATAGGAGGTGATCCAGATAAATCTCCAGGGAAGACATCACTGAAAAGATCCACCACTAGAGGGAATTCAACCACATGCATTCCCTGATTGCCCATGAAGGGACTTGACAACTGAGTTGTCACTCTGAAGACGCTCCATATTTAGGCTTAGCTCAGTCATCCTGCATATTCCATTCACATTTGTTTTGATTTGTGTCTCTATTAGGGTATTTAAATGAAACCTGACAGCAATAGCAATCAACTTGAGCATGTAATGAGAAATCCAGTTCATACTAACAATGACATGGATTCCAGATATATTGAGGATATAGAAATTCCTAAATGAAATGGTATCCACCTATCTTAATGGGGGAACTCTTGGCACTGGCGTATTCCCTATATCCCAAACCAAAGCCGAGTGTCGAGAGACATGATGCCTTAAAAGTGCTCAATTGTAAAACCAAGACATTCAACAATAGCAGCAGATAAAAAGGGGTGTGATGCACGAGCATCAAAAGGAGCCAAAACTAAAGTAGAGGCTAATATAACGGTACCTCTATCCTTAGATGGTCTTACACTTTTCTCCTCTAGTGTTGATCGCACATCAGACATGTGACATGAGCCCCGGCCTTTAGATGATGTCTGGTTATCCTGAGCATGTCCAATCTGCTAACACTAATAATATAGATCTTGATTTCCCCAACCACGACCTCCATCATTACCTCAGCCTGATCAACAGGTGGAAAAAAGAACATTCAGCCTTATATGTAGTCATAGGTCCCATACCTGGTAGAGATGCAGGTTCAAATCCTCTTACACTATATTCTGAATGGAAGGAACTGTAGAAATGCAGAAGGTGACCCATCTTTCTACAATCTCGGAACTCCTTTGGGTCTCCAATGCACTATTCCTTCTTGTGACCATCTCTTCCACACTTATAACATGTGATAGGTCCTTCTAAACATGTTGTTTGGTTTGGATTTCCCCCACTTGCACTTTCAATATGGAATTTCCTACATCCAGAAGAGTTGTCACCTTGTTGTGGAACTGAACTGCCATGGCTCTCTTATTTACCTTCCCTATAATGTTATACAAAATTAGATCTTGATTTCTGATCTCTTTGAAAGTGGTAAAACAAAAGGCATTGACCTGTGAGCAGATAGTTTACTCAAGTTCATCCTCCAAACATATTGCAATAGTATTTGCATCTCCTGTCAGAGATGGGGCAAAATGATAATGCTCTATTAAATGAGTAGAATACTTTAACACATTCATAGATCGCTACTGAATATGTAGGAATTACCATTCATGATAATATCTCAGAGTTTATGGAAAAAGTGATAGTATAAATCTGATTATAAGTTGGCCCAAACCATGTCACCGGTCTACTCATCCTGGGAAACAATGTCCCACTAGCACTTGGAAGAGTAACAAAGCTTCTAGACAACATGCTTGACCAGTCACCCTGGAAGTATCTCGAGGTGTTCAAAGAGAGTTCTTATGGCTTCTATCCATGACTATACAGCATGAGGGCTGCCACTCCCAAAGTAGGTGGGAGGGTTCTCTTGTAGAATGTCCCACGTGGGGCCTTCCATATATAGGGTAGGCCTGGGAATACTCTGAACTGAATGCAAAAACCTGAGGAGACTATCTATGAACTGATAATTATGGTCCCTCATATCAGCATGAGGTAGTTCCACAGGAGGCACTACAAGAGGTGCCACTAGTGGTTCATGACCCACTATCTCTGGAATGTACTCATTTCCACTCTCTTGAGGAATTGTATGAAGACATCACGGGTGCATTAGTATACAATATCCAAACACACGCCTTTAAACAAAAGGTAAGGAAGAAGAGGAAAATAGGTATGTCACAAAAAGAGGTTAGCTATATAGCATCAATCTGAGAAATACATAATAGATAACCCACATCATGAGGTGGGTCTCGATATGGAAGAGACAACATAAAAAGTATTAGTAAACAAGGTCTACTATCCATTTCCAATTTAATTTGAGTTAACTTCTAATATACTATTAAAAAAATATATTAAAAAAATATCCTTCCAAAAAATTTACCCCTAGGCACAACAACTCTCACATGCAAGTAGATATGGCATGGCAATATGCATGTCATTTTAAATCCTATGGTGCCTAATATGATTATTGTAATTTATTTCCCTCGTATCAATAGGATGAAATGGTAAAATCCATTATCTCAACAATACCAACAAAAATTACAATTCAAAACATGTGATTCTCCCAATAGTGAAATCATATTAACAATAACTGTCATAATCAATAACTGCAATCCCAACCCAGTAATTTATGTATCCCCTGTACATGGGTAACTACATTCAAGAACATAGTACATTTCAAATCCTTATATCCTAGTCTCCTATAAAAACCAAATATTATGAAATAAGTATAATCCTCCTCAGATACCACTTTTTAGTGTCCCCATCCTGAGATCCAGCTAATGGGTGCCCCGAGCCGGGTTGGCAACATAACCTCAAGTGCATCTCCCTGAACACCAGTGGTTGTCGATTAGCAGCGTGGGACTTTTTCATGTCTGTTGGAAAGACTATGCCCTCATAAGAAATAGGTATTATCACATCAGAAGTGAACAACAATTAATAACAAATAATGGATGCATATAAACGAATAAACTACAGTATGAGAAATATGAATAATCCAACTGAATAAAAATCAATTGTGGAATCTCACACAACCATACCGTGCTATGATTTTTTCCTAAACTGAATGTATGGGGAACAAAAATTCAGGCATACTATCTACTAAAATAAAAGACACAAAGTAACAACTACATCATGATCATGGCTCGGTCCTCTACCCCAGTCTCCATCTTAAGAAGTAAGATACAATCAACCATCGGAAGCAACATGCTTCCCTTTTTCAATACTTACAAGCATGTAATCTAATCAGGTGTCAACGATGCCTGAGTATGGTGTGAGATAAAATCCCAGTAGTTCGACACCTATAGTGTCTAAAACATTACATTCCATATATTAATAAAATTTAGTGTGCCATAATATAACAAATGCAGTTTATTAATTAAGTGAAATAAAATAAATAACTCAGCCTAGGTTCCCAATGGTATCAGTCCCTAATCACCTACTTCGGCCTATGCTGGAATTTTGAAAGGAGTACTTATAAGAATAATTCACATATACATATATATGACGTCTGGAAAATCAAGGTACAACAAGGAAAATTCATACCCCCAATCTTGTGCTATGAATTCGGGTCTAATTCATGTGTTAATCAAGTGTGATTACATGTATTTGAAAAATATCACAATTCTCAAAGACTCAAAGCATCATTAACATAAACCTTATATGCATAATTGTTAAGGTTCAAGTTGAGAGTTTGATTCTGAGCACATCTCAAATGTATTGCTACATAACACCCTAGAAATTATCCAATTTCATTGAGCCCATCTAAGGGAATCTTTTGAAATACCATGTATTGCTCAAGGCATGGCTTTTCCACGAGTCAGTTCAAATCTCACAAAAAGGGGTCAAGCATCATATGAGGCTGGCTCAAACACATTGCCAATGGATCCATCCCTGATGGGTCCTTTTGGATCTGGTGGCACTCATATGTATTTGAATTCATGGGGAAGTCTGGGTTTGGAAAAGCCAAAGACACCCCCCCGATGCGTAGTGGAAATGAGTCAGGAACAGAGGATCTAGGCATGGTCCTTAATACCAGAACCACCATATATCCCCACACTAAATTTAATTAAAGTATCACAGTAGTAGATAATATATATCATTTATATAAAATTGTAGTTTTAACTATAATCAGATTCACTAGTGCAACATAATGTATTAGTTTAATATTTCTGCTTAAAAACATAACAATGTAAGATACCATATCAGAACAAGCAGTAAAATGAACTTTCTTATAAATAAATAAAGCATCACAAACAACTACGAATGATCCATAAATTCTAGGGTCGTAATTAATCTAAATTAATTATTTAAGTTAAACCCAAAAAAAATAGGTTGTGTAACATATGTAGTTAATTAAATTTAATACCTTGGATAATGGAATTTATACTGGCCACATCGGTGCACACAAAGGGGTTTTTGACAATGTTGAAACAAATTAAAAAATTTAATTTATGATAAATATTTCATTAACAATTATGTGAAACAATTAAATTAGAAATATTGAGTGAAATTAAACAAAGTCAGTAGGCACCGATGAACGACACAACCGTGCATTTTTATAAATCACAATGAAATGATTTGAATGTGAGTAGACACCCAAACTTATAGTCTTAGGTTACTATAGGATCTGTGTTATCCTTTTATTTAACCTAAAATGGAATAAAATTGATGATTTTAGAAAAACCCCCAAATATGGTAAAATCCTTCTATGACGAACTGCGCGAAGGATACTCTATGAAACTCTACGATTCCAAACGTGGAAGATTATCCTTTCTCTAAGGTTTCTAGTAGACACAATGGTGAAGAAAATAGATGATTAATAGAGGTGCGATGATCTTCTGAAGGAGGAATCGGGGGTATGCCACCTTGGGGGAGAGGGAGGTGCAATGTGAGGGGAGGAGGAGAGGAAGAGAGGAGAAAATAAGAAAAAAAATAATGAAAAAAGAAAATAAAAAATAAGAGAAAAATAAATGAAAAGAAGAAAGTAAAATAAAATAAAAAATAAAATAGGACAAAAAGGATGGAATGGAAAAAGGATAAAAATAAAAAAATTAGAAATCTCCCATTTTAATTTTTTTTCTTTTTTTGTAACCCCCTTTCTATTTTATTTTAAATTTCTTTTTTATCACTTCTTACATTATTTTAAATTACTTTTAATCGTTATTTATTTCTTTTTAATCATTAATTAATTATGTTAATCCCAAACATTGTGCTAAAGTGTGATTATACATTTTTCATAAAACCCCTGTAGTCATTTAATTAATTTAAAAGGGCATCCCAAGACCCGTAGCAGGGTGAGATGACGCGTGCCTTGGGTCTCTTTAAAGACATTGAAAAAAAAATTAAATTTTTCATACCATACTAAAGTCGGGACGTTACAAGAAGTATGCTTATTTCCTTACATGTTTTTTCATAGAGGGAAGCAGTTGTGGGAAAAATATGGTTTAATTAAAATTTTCCCTCAAAAAACCATATTATTTTCACCTACTATATTAGTTTAATAATACTTTATTTATAAAATGTGAAAAGTACTAAATTCATTATTGAGTTCTTATAAGGGTATCGACATCTTTGTTTTGGAAGGGAAACATGTTCGCTACTATATTATGGTTTTAAAAAATTCCTTTATTTTTTATTTTTGTTATTAACATGATTTTTATTAGACACTTTTGAAAGTTTTAGACAAATTATTTGATGGTGGAAGTGATCTTAAATTTAGAATATCAAAAAAAATATGATTAATAATATGTTTTTAACCTCTAAAAATTTCTGAGAATTTTTTGGATTTAAAATATGTGCAGAAGGAAAGGACTTGAAGAAGAAATCCATAAACAATGGGGATGCCTCATGAATCCATTTTGTGGAGCCTTTTAATGTTTTGGCTAATGCAAAGCTGAATCCCCCTATGTGGTCTCTACGGAGTAAAAAATAAAAAGGCTCCATGGTTACGACGCACTTGACCAGTAGCTTCAGGCCACTAAGGGTGCAGAATCGACCTATGTGAACCCCTCTAACTAGATGTAAGCCTCTACGAGCGCTACATAGAGCACCCTAGGAATCTCTACACCGAGATGGAGATACTGGTTGACTAGGAAGTTACTACGGACTTGACGCGATCTGCGACCGATCACAGAGTGCCACATGGATTCGCTCTGAGTTGTCTCTACTTCCACCTTCCCCCCCACCTATAAATATGGGGATCCCCTCAATCCGAAAGGATGGATACTCTATCCAATCTCTTTCCCTACTCTCAAATTGTGAAGAATCATCTGCTTTGTGAAACCTTGAGCAAAATGGGCTCTTTCAAGGGGACTTGGTTCTTTGAAAATCATTCATTCTCTGTGAATTACCCTCTATACACATGTCAACCATATGCTATCTTAGGGTCAATGGGATTTTCAATGCACATATCTTCATAGTGATATCCTTTTCAAGGTACCATTTCTTCTAGAAGTTCGACTTTGCAAAGGGAAGGCACCGAAAATGTCATGGATATTGATCCTTTTCAATGTCAGGTACGTAGGAAGCCTCCCTGTGGTTCATGCTCGATACCCATTTATTCCTACCCCTTCACATCGGTTCACCCTCATCCTTGAGGAAGTTAAACTATACCACCTTTTTCCCTCAAGACTTCAAACTGTACCCATTCAAACTACATGGGATTTTATCCTTTTCCCATGGATAGTGCACATTGGAAGCCTCTCGGAGGATCAACCCCAACCACTGTTAAGCCGTTGGAATCCCAACAAACAGTATGCCTTTGGAACCCCAACCAGTGGTAAGCCATTAGAACCCCAACTAGTGGTAAGCAATTGGAACCCCAACCAGTGGTAATCCGTTGGAACCCCAACTAGCAATAAGCTGTTAGAACCCCTACCAGCGGTAAGCATTTAGAGCCCCAACTGATGGTAAGACATTATGTTTCCCAGTTTATAGTAAGCTGTTGTGTTTCCCAATCGACGGTAAGTCATTGTGTTTCCCAATTGGAGGTATTTCATTGTGTTTCCCAATAGACTATAGGTCATTGTGTTCCCCAATCGATAGTATGTTGTGCTATCCCGACTAGCAGTAAGCCGTTGTTATCCCCACACGACTGTAAGCCACTGTAAGATAGTCTAAGTGGGATTGAACCCTTTCTCCAAGACATTATATGTTGGAATCCTCCCTGAGGTTCAACCCCAAACACTGGTAAACATTAGTGTCCCCCCTATTGGGACCCACATCTCTGGTCTGCCCCCTATGGAGTTAGTCCATCCCAGGCTTCTACCCAAGCGTAAACCCCAATATATTGTAAGGTCTATATTTTATGCATACACCCTATTTATATACACCCTTGAAAAACATGGACTTTGATTCCGTGCCTCGGGGATATGTAGGAAGCCACCCTGAGGTTTAAGCCAATCACTCATGTACCATCATTGTCTCTCCCTCAAGCCTATGTGTTTCAGGAAGGTCATACCAAACCCCAGAGGTTTTACTTCCACTGGATCCCATACATTCATCCATTCTCACATGTCACCTCCTCAGGTGTCCTATCACCCCACCGAACTATGTTGACTTTGATTCCCTGCCACATGGATATGTAGGAAGTCTCTTTAAGGCTCAAGACTAGCATCAATGTCTCCCTCGCATTGGCTCCATCTCACTCTCCATCCACTCTCATCAATCTATATCCATCTTGATTATTACTCGGGCTGCGACATCCTAGTGAGATCATGTCACCAACTTTCTCACTGCTCCTAAAATTGATAGAGTTACTAACCACACACTAGACCAATCATCATTGTTCCCTCATGGGTCTCCACCCATCTGATCCACACTTTTTAGTGTTCTGATCAGTATGTTCCATCTCTTATATAAATTAAACTCACGCTATGCACTATGTTAAATGTGGGAGGCTAAGTAAAGCCTTAGATACATGTCTATGTTATAAAACTCCCCTCATTCGATGTTGGATTCCTAGGGATTTCATGACCTCTAGAGTCTCTATAATAAGGGGAAGAAACCTAAACGCACCACTGTTCCAGCCTCCAGACACTCAAAAAATGTCCAACATGACTACTCCCCCGACCAAAGTTTTCTACCATGACTGGACCCCTTGGAATTTCCATACAGAAGCAGTGTAATTAACTGGTGTCCATGAAGACAATACACCGGGAAGAGTTACACAAACAACTTCTTACATCAATGAGGAAGACCCATAATTCAAAAATAGTTTTGAGGAGGAATCCACATAAGGAAAAATAGATAGCCAATCATCCTGATTCGATCAAGGAGAAAACATCCTTTAATAAGAGATGAATGCCACCAGCCTTTGGAAAGTGGTAATACGGGAAAAAATCTATGTGTCCTTGAAAGATGGATGTGTGCCCCAGCGAAAGAATCAAAAACAAAAAATGGTGAACCTGATGTGAAGTTCTTCTCATCAATGTGGGTATTAGTAGTGCTTGAGAAATTAGTGGATTAGCATGTCCTCAGATCCATGTATCTGGCACTAGGTCCCACCATGAAAATAGTGGGCCTAGAGTGAAGCTCACTAGAAGTAGGGGCAGTTGAATGTTTGACATCCCGGTCTACGATGCTATCAACATGGATCCTTATTACCAATCATAGAGGATGGAGTGGAAGTGGGAAAACATCAACGTAGAAATCCCACTGGGCCTCATCTCCCCAATGGAAGCTTCCACATCCACAGATGCAGGGAACCCATGCCCCATCTCCACATCTAAAATCATTCAGAGAATGGTGATTAAAAACCTCATCCGACGTTATAAGGAAGAGGGGATTCTCCCAACCAAGGATATGGTTAATCAACACTTAGAGGCTTCTGCACCTCGTCACCACCACCGCCCCAAAGGACCCTACAGGGATCCATTAATCCCCACTCCGACATATAATTGTTTTGAGAGCCTCTCCTCAGAATGCTTTGATGACCCCCTCCCCTACGCCAATGAGGTGGCAGATGTCTCAGCTAGCCCAGCTAGAATCTAATCTAGGGGCTCCCAAGGAGGGCTCCCACCATTCCATGTTAGCACCACCACCCAGCTGCATGGGATGAGGATCTGGTGAGCTATCCTCTTACACCACCAGCCCCATTCCGATTAACACGACACCAGCATCAGGCGTAGGCTAAGGAGGACACCCACCGAGGGGCATCTATGTCAATGACGATTATGGTTCATGACACCACTAACTTATACTATTATCCCCCTGTTTATGTTTACCAGGGTCACTCATATGCCCGGCCCAGATCAGGGCCCCATCCACCCCATGGGAAAGCTGGTCCAACTCTACTGGTCTCTAATGTAGGTGGCGCCCATCGTGGGCTGACCGGGGGTGATGACATCCAGTATGGATGTCCTCCAAATACCATCACCAATGAGAGTGTGGTCCCTCCCAATTCCCATGCTCGACGTGGAGGTCATCCCCATGATGCCTCAAATCCAAGTGAAGGTCCTCCCCACTGCATTAAATCCCAATACAGAAGCCTCTTCCACACACATTACCACATGTATGGAGTCGTTCCTCCTATCATAGGTCGTCGATGTGAATATGCTACCCGTCTGATCCACCCTCAGCATGGGAGTCATCCCCATGTACATACAGAAACCGAAGAAGGTTCCCCTCATCCAATCAATCATAGAATCCAAGGTTTTCCTTGCTTCATGGGAATACTATATAGAGGTCCTACCCGTGTTCAACTCGACTAGTACGAGGACCCTCCTCTCACTGACACTACCAAAGAAAATAAGCATGGAGGCCCTACCCATGATCCCACTAACACTATAGGAGGTCCTACCTGCTATAGAACTTCCCATAGAGATTCCCTCCATGTGCCAACCAGTGGATACGGAGTTCCACCCTGTGTTCCCTTTGACATCTGTCCAGGTGCTCCTCGCACCCCATCTCATCCAAGAGGAAGTCCCCTCTGCGCCATCGTTAATTAGGCCTAAGGTACACCATGAGATAAAAATGTTACATGTACTAAGGAGCCATATAGGGTTATGAGGGAGGGTATTCGATGCCATTAAAGAAACACTAAGAAGATTTTGACAGCCATTAATCCCATCTACTTCTCAGATTCTGAGGTAGAATGTGATTCGGAAATGGAACCCTCACCTCGATCCCTTATTCTGAGGGTCGGGGTCGGAACGATGTGTGTAAGACTCATTCTTCCCTAATGTGAGATCCAACAGATTTCTACCTCCCTCTTTTGATACATAAGAGAGTAGGATGATGTGTCCCCTATCAAGGTCCAGGTCATGCAATCCTCCCTATCGTCAAAAGGGTCAATCTCTACCTCAAAGATAGATCATAGAGATTTGTTCTAGAGACCATTAAAGGATGAACAATAGTTTGTCTCACCATCAATGGCTGTAACCCCAACACTATAATTCATGGTTGCCAACTCATTTTTCCAAGATGTAGTGTCTCAATCGTTGCATTCATCGCAAGAGAGCACGAGTTTTGGTGGTTTGTCAGCTCGTTCTCTGTATTATCCACCTGCCAGTCTATCATCTTAGGGGTTCGCTTCAATGTCATTATTGGTCCCACAAACAGCTCAAGTTAAGGAGTGGGGAAACCAAGGGATTGATCTCAATTCTGAGCCAAGGATCTTCTGGAACAACCCTGCAGCAGATCATTTCACAAAAATGTTCTGGCCTATTGTGACTGCCAACTTCAGTGTGCCTGAATCGCTTACTATGGAGGAAGTCATGTGCTTTCGCCAATCCCTATGGGTGATGCACTTCTATCTCCACTATCAAAGAGTGTATTACCCCAAGTTTCAACAACACTTTGATGATATTGACCAACAATGTTGTATGGTCAAATTGGTCATGCTCCATGTAGCCCAGTGCCCCAGAGTCGCCCAATTGCCACAAGACCCTCAAAAAACGATGCATTCAGAGCTTTAAAGTGCTCCTTAGAATTACCAAGGAGGCTTCCTCCCATGTTCAATTCCATGGTTGGGGCCAGTATGTTGCCCTAAATTTCAGTTCTATTTGGAGCCAGCCCGACTTTCTAGGCGATATTGAGGATATGTCTCCTGGAAGAGTCACAGTTAACATTGCCGATCTATCAGAGGTGGAGAAATATTTGGATCTCCTTGATGAGAACAAACACTAGGGGGGATTTCCACAATTTTTGGATCCATTGGGAAGGGTTACTCACAATAGATAAATCTTATAGGTCTTTAGGTGCGCATCAAGGAATTAGTCCTCAGCAAGAATCCAAATAAAGGTAAGTAGAACCTTTGGGTCATCAAACCCTATGACCTGTCTGGATCTGTGCAGAAGAAAGAGTATGATCCCAAAAAATCCATGTTGGTCCAATAGATCACAGATCACGATAAGATGGTTGATGTCCTCCTTAGCTAATGCATTGTAGAGTGGCGAACGGACTACGATGATCCTTGGTCGGGGTAGTAGGGGCAGCTACAACTCTCCCTCGGTGAGTTTCCCCCAGGTGAAACTGACCATCCTACCCTAATAGATAGGATATAGTTCGAGACATATGGAAATTGGGTGTGGTATGTGTCACCATATCAACCAGAGTAGCCTGATAATCCTCGGGTCCTAGCTCAGGTTCCCCCAGCTACTCCGTAGATCATCCCACCAGTTTCTTCACAAGCCATTGGGCAAGGTTATCATGTTGAAGAACCTTACAATGTACCGGTGTTCAGGTATCCCTATCAATACAGAAATTCCAGACCATATGACCCGATGGTGGCACTCATTGCTCACATCGAGGCATTGGAAACTTGACCGGTGGAAATCCTGCCTGATGGAAAGCCATATTTGACATGGTTCAATGATATGCCAGCACCCTCGGGTTTCGTAAATCCTACCTTCTCTCCCTTTAATCAGATGGTGGACCTACTATAGTATCTGGACTACTTTATTTCAAGTTGGGGACCCATTTTCAGAACACCGATGCAACAAGGGGCCGCCAAACTCCGGTGTTTCATACAGACATTAGAAAGGCATGCATTTTTCTGTTACAACCAACTACCCAATGGGTCAGTCACAGACTATGAAGATGTCCATATATATTTTATTTACCAGTTCAACCCTACCAACTAGAAGACGAGTATTTCATACCTTTTCAAGTGCATGAAGAGGCCAGACGAGTGTGTCTCGGACTTTGTTTCCCAATGGAAAGGCCTCACCTACTCCTTGGATATGCAGCTAACTTAGGAGAGTCTACTGATAATGTATGTTCAGAATGTCAAAACTGAACTAGTAACCTCTCTCATTACTCGTAATTACCTTGGGGGATTCCAAGACTTCTTTGATAAGACCTAATTTCAAGAGGAATCCTTGCAGAATACCAATAAGGTGCCTTTGTTGCCTCCTGCAATTCTTGCAAGAAGAGCCACTAATGTTGAGCCCACTATGGTGGAGAAAATAGAGGCCCCCATGCAACTGGAGTTGTTACCAGTGGAACCACTTCCAAAGCCTTTAATAAGACCTCCACATCTGGCATAGCCTCCTGTCTAGCAGCTCCCACAACAGAATCGAAAGCCGCCCCTGCGTAATGCACCGCCTCCACCTAAGAGAGATAACTAGGTTCCACCTCCCCAATAGGATATTACCGCCCCTCCATAGGGCTAGGCTCTTAGAGCCCCCTTACTAGATAAGATAATTCAAAACTAATCCTAAATGAGGCTCAGGTCCCTAGTTATTTCTGAAGTTCCTGGGAATAGGGAATTATACGGTTGCCCGAATGTAAGAGGCATGAAGAGGTGGATCTAACCGATCGCCCCAATTATTTTCCCTATCACCAAATCATGGGGCACACCCTAAAACAATTCTATGTGTGAAACGACTAGATTCAATAATAGTTTGATAACAACATAGTCAAGTTAGGCCCAACTCTAGCACAGGTGGCATGTGTATTCGCAAAGACAAATAGAGGCAGTGACAGTGAAGGTGAGTGGCATCAGGTTCCTAACCACAGGTCCCAGAAGTATGATGATTGGATGGACCATGAGGTATTGGCTAATGCCCATTATATTATCTATGAATTTCAAAATCGACCTATGAAATAAAGAGATGCCACATCATCTGTAGCCAGTATTTCTGCATCAAAGGATCATCCTTCCACTTCCAAGATGAGAAAGCATCGGTGATGCAAGGGAAAACAAAGCCTCGTGCTGATGTCGGTGTTATTTCATACTTTAGGAAACTTCATCCCACATAGATGGATATTCCGCATAGAATTTTTCTAGTAGTGGAGGTTTCTTCTGTTGATGATCAAGTGTATGCCTCAGTTAACACCGTGGATCTGGTAAACACCTAGATGATTTCTGAGGGATAGGAGCACTAGATGGATACTCCCAACATTCCCATCTGTCGCCAGGGTCGACTGGGTCATGGATATATGGGTCATCAAAGTTTCTTGACCAGTACTTCCAGCCATGATGATCATGCAACCGAAACTATATAGATAGCCTAGCATAGAGATAGGAACATGAATCCTTCTTATCTGGTATCATCAGGTCCACCTTCGCTGTTTTTTGTGTTACTTGATTAGGCAGAGCCTCATAGACCACACGGTGATCATCCACACGCTATTACATATCTGCCTCAATCATCTGATCCACATCCAGTAGTCTCTCCACGAGCTTTGACTAGAGAGCAACAATACATTCCAAGAACCTGTCAACTGCCAGTTTAGCTGGAAGGGTGCATTGTACCCTCTACCACAGAACTACCTCCTATAGGTAGAAGTTCAAACCAAGAACGAAATTATGATATCCTTATGCATATTTCTAACATTCTTGTGAGGCTCTCTATCCTTGAATCTCTTCACCTCTCAGTGGGTATGCGTGAAGCCCTTGCTAAAGCTTTAAAAATCCCCCTCCAGTTGGAGATTGAGGTAGCAGTTGTAGAATAATTCCATTTTGAGGCAGTCGATCGCACTGAATGTCCGAAAATTATCTATTTCTCAAGAGAAGATGAAGTATCTCTTATATTAGAGAACATCCACCCATTTTACATCACTGTTGACTTCAATTTCATGGAGTTTTATCGATGTATTCTCAAAAAGGATCTAGGATTGACCTAATCCCAACCCGAACACTCGGGAATATGGTTCTATATGAGGATGATATGAGTCCCATTGTCATCAAAATACAATGTAATGATATGAAGTAATAGATATTGGTTAGAAAGATCCTCATGAAGATGCCATTTTGTGGTCTGGTAGCGAGCACTGAGTTCATGGTTGTCTCCTCAGACACTTCCAATAATCCGCTGATGGGAAGACCATAGCCACACCTGCATTTGGCGGTCCCTTCATCGTATTACCAGTTCCTTAAGTAATCCCTCAATGGTAGAGTTGGTGTAATACATGGTGATGTTTCAACTGTTTCCTCTTGTGAATCTCGCTATCTAGATAATGAATATAACAAGAGTAAGGAAAATAGGATTCAGGCTAACGAGGTTGAAAATGCTAAGGCTAAGACCAACCCGTGGACAGACCTGGATGATGCATGCATTTTTTCGATCCACTGATTGGAGGCTATGTCCCAGAATATGGGATAATCATTTGTTATTTTAGAGAAGAGTTTTAATAACATTCCTAACACTAAGTTATTTTATAATATCACCTCATATTCATACACAAGTCAGGCTCGGTGATCCCAGAGCCCCTACCCCCATAAGGTATTGGGATGTCCGCCCCATGGTAATGACAATACGTCATATGTGCTTGTTTTTCCATGTGGGAATAAACCAGCTCAAGCCATAACACAAAAATTTCTTCAATATTATATAGTGTGACCCCTTGGGCTGATGAGAAGATGGGATCAGATAGACATCTTTCATCGCTATGGTTTCGACAGCAAGGGCATCCCTCGATGAAGTGTCCTCCACCACTCAGCCTGGCACCAGCTTCCAATCGGGTTCTGTTGACTCAAAGGAATATCCTCTTTCCAAGGATCCCCCTTCTATAATTGATGAATAGGATTTAGAGGATACTACTCCTGCATTTGATGATGGTGTCTCCACCATGGTCGACGAACTGGTATAGGTGAACCTTAGTAGCAAGGTAGATCTGAAACCCATGTTGATCAGTGCCATTATGCATGTCAAAGAAAAATAGTAGTACATGAACTTTTGGAATAAAATCAAGATGTATTTGCCTCAAGTAATGATGAAATTTAAGGACTAGATCCTCTGGTCACCATACATTTCCTTGGTCTTTCAGAAAACCACTACGGGTTCCAAAAGCCTTCCAGAAAGATGCACCCTTTTCATGGTTCCATGGTCGAGGCTGAAGTTGATAAGATCATCAGATCTGATTTTGTCAAGGGGTTCTATTATCCCAAATGGTTATCTGACATTGTGCTCACCAGTAAGAAGAATGGACAAATCAGAGTCTTCATGAACTTCTGGGATCTCAACCATCATCGTTATAAGGATGATTTCCCCCCTTCCCATGATAGAGTTGTAGATTGATGCCACTACTAGGTTCCAGGCCATCTCCTTCATGGATGGGTATTTTAGGAATATCTAGATTTGAATGGCTCCCTAGGATGAAGTTTCTACAGCCATTAGGGCACCACAAGGTACTATTTTATACCAGGTTATTCCCTTCGGTCTAAATAATGTAGGTTCCACTTATTAGTGTGTCATGCACTGTATATTTAATCTGATCCTTGAGAAATTTGTGGAATGCTACGTGGATAATCTGGTGATCAAATCATGCCAACTTCAGGTTCATCTCAAAGACCTTTAGAAAGTGTTTGGATTCCTCTGTTCATGCCATCTAAAGATGAACCCATTAAAGTATGCCTTTGGGGTCACTTCTGGAATTTTTCTCACCTTCATTGTGAGATATAGAGGCATCAAGATCAATCGGGAGAAGATTATGGCCATCAGTCAGATGTCTCCTCCATGTAACATTCGGGAGCTACGAGGCTTTAAAGGCCACATTTCATGCATCCGTTAATTCATTATGAAATTTTCCTGCAAGTGTAAGCCCTTTTATTTTATCAATAATAAGGTAACTGACTATTAGTGGGACAAGGAATGTCATACTACATTCATGGAAATCAAGAAGTATCTATTGTAGCCACAGGTCCTGATGCCACCCACATTTCTGAAAATCCACTGGTCCTTTATGTGACCAACAAGGAATGATCTCTTGGAACCCTTTTCGCCTCAGAGAACAATGAGTGAACAGAGAATAGACTATACTATCTCACCCACATACTCATCGATATAGAGACTAGATACTCCCCTATCGAGGAGAGATGCCTTGTGCATGTATTTGTAGTACATAAATTAGGACATTACTTGCAGCACCATGAGATATAGCTAGTCTTCCAAATGGATCCGCTGAAGTACATCCTAAACCACCCCATGTTGGCAGGCCGGATAACTAGATGGGTAGTGATCAACCATCAATTCGACATCAGGTTTTTCCATCATAAGGCTATTATGGGAAAGAATTTGAAGATTTCTTTACCACCCATCCCTCTCCTGCAGACCAGTCTCTGGACCATGTTTTTCTTGATGAGTCAATCCTCTCGGTAGAACAAGACATTTTGTATTAGAAAATAAACTTTGGTGATGATTCCCTAAGTCATACTAGTAGAAGGATCTATGACCCTAGACTCAAGAGAGTAGGCCTAGGTATCATCTTCATTACTCCATCATAAGTCGTGAATCCTTATTCATTCCTATTTTCAAAATGATATATCAACACTTAGGTAGAGTGTCAATATCTCATTATTGTCCATGATTTTTCCCTTCAGATTGATGTCCCCCACATGCATGTGAAAGGGTACTTTGAACTAGTCATCAAAAAAATCATATATGGCCATGTCATCCAGAATCCAGTGTTCATACCGCTATTGGAACGTACCCTCCAGTTTATGGCCTAGTTCCCATCTCCGCCAAAGCTTACTCATATCCCTTAATCCTAGAACGGTTGAGATGATGCCTTATTCAGTCTAGCTGCATCACTTACAGAGCCAGATCATGATTATTTGATTATCCACATGGAAGACTAGAGATTCATCGCCCCAGTCACTCCAGGGGATGATGATAGCCTGCAGTTAATTCCCCATACCATTGGTGCCTCCATTTTAGGACCTCTAGGTCCCCGTAATGTAGTGATGGATGTGATTGCTAACTGGAGAACCCCATTTTTGAGTACCTCTAGCACAGTAGCCTCTTTGAAGATCAAGCCGAGCATGAGCAAATCTGAAATCGTGCATTATAGTTTACCATCTAGAGTGGTCCCACTCTTGATCACATCCTCTAAAATCATTTGATTTATGGGTTTTTACATCATTACATTAAAAGAGCTGAGACCTCTTAGGTCATGAAGGATGTTCATAACGATTTATATGGAGCTCATCAGATCAGGACAAAACTGTCTCACCAGATCTGGAGGTTGGGGTATTTTTTTCCATCCATGATATGTGACTGCATCGAGTTTTCCAAGAGGTGTTATTCATTCCATATCCTTTCCAACTTTGTGCATCGATCTCAAGATCCTCTACACACATCCATATACTCTTGGACCTTTACAGTTTGGGGACTTGATATCATGGGACCATATCCATCAGCAACTGCTCACCACTATAGGTTCATCCTAACAACTACGGATTTCATATCCAAGTGGGAAGAGGAAATTACACTCAAGGTAGTCAAGACCCATTCAATCATTGAATTCATGAGCTCCAACATCATTTACCAATTTGGATTTCCTCACACTAAAAACATTGATAACATAACCATCTTCTAGGCTGCCAAGTTGAAGAAATTAAACCCCAAGTACTACATCTTTTCTTACCATACCACCCACTTTAATGCGAACGCAAATGGGAAGATTGAGTAATTCAACAAAAACATCTCTAACATTCTATAGAAAATCGTTTTCCAAAAAAATAAGAGTTGGCCAGAGAAACTCCCCAATGCCCTTTAGGCTTATTGGACAACGACTGAGAATTCTAGACGGGTGACCCCATATTCCTTAGTTTATGAAACAGAGGACATATTTCCAATCGATATTGAATATCCCTCATTATGAATAGGTGTTTATGAGCACCAAAAACAAGATAAGGTAGCTGAAATCTATCTGTATGAATTGGAAGTGCTCGATGCAAACAAGCCTCATGCCCCACACAATCTGCAAAGGCATTAGAACAAGATATCTAGAGATTTCGAAAAGATAGTTCACCTAATATCTTTCTTTCAAGGTCACTTGGTGTTGGCCTCGAGAACACCAATGATACCTAGTAGGAAAACACCCAAGCTGGAGACCAAATGGTAAGGACCTTACATCATTCACATGGTTTACCCCAATGGTGCATACTCCCCGGTTACCATTGATGGTGAGCGTATAAATCCAACCACCAATTCCAAGTTCCTCAAGAAATACTTTTCTGGAGTAGTTTGGTCCTACATGACCTTATACTATAATGTCCGGAAAGAAGTTAAACTGTTTTTTCGAACCGCATTAAAATAAACTACAAGATGGAATGAGATTTATAAACTTAAACGAACATCTCCCTGTATCCTTCGTCCCACAAGACGTTAAACTACACCTTAAATTACTAATTATGACTTGATTCTTGTCCTTATGAGATACATAGGAATGCTCAGACACCTCGTCTTGTAGTCTAGCCCCAATCTCTTCTCTTTGACTATCCCCCTGGGTTTAGTTCTCTTAGAGGATCTTGGATGGTGTAGTGTAGTCTTCTTTGGCCTACACTCTTGTTTGGGATTATAATTATTGCACCATGTTCCCCTCCTCATTCTTCTATCCTCCCACATACTCGTCGCATGATGTTAAATTGCATGGACCTATCAAAACTATGTATGGATTGATTCCGATATTTATGGGATACATAGGAATGCCTACACATTTAATCTATAGGCCTGGTCCCAAACTTCAATATCTCCCATTGGGACAAAAGACATGGCGTGGTGAAGGATTTTTCCCTCATTCATGTCGAGTTCATCATGACCTCACCATGTATCCCTCTCCTTGGAGATCTCCACCTATTTCCTTATCCTGTAGGGCATTAAACTGCACAGGAAAATTAATGATTCACATACTCCCTTTATCTGGGTCTTCGTCATCTTTCACATCCAAAATGACCCCCCGAACAACATGTATTCTAGGATCTAGTGTTATCTTATCCTTTCGAATGAACATCTTCAAGGATCTCAAATGAAAAATTGATATAACACCCACGTTTTGAATATTTTCATTGTTTGACGCTCATTTTTGGATCCCATTCTAGGTCACACTATGTGGATAATGTGTTTCGAACATAGTAAAAAACCATACTTCATCATTGTCACCACCCCCCATATGTTTCAAATATTGGGTGTAGTGATTCATTTTGTCCGATTATCCCTTCGAACATCAGTCTACCTCAGGCAGGAATGTTAGTCTGGTTTTTGTAACCTAATATGGTGAGGATAGCCAGATCCCATGCCTTTTTTACTACATCAAGCATTTATTTCATGGGATTAGAATATTTGGTAAGGAAATACCAACATAAAGGGTCATATCCCTCTGGTCTGATCTCTATGACATTAAACTAAGATCACCTCTATCCTCATCGCAAGATGTCAAACTAAAAATTGGTTATGACTTTCCATCTTTGGCTCATCCATAGGTCCTCTATCCCAAGTTCTCACATAGGACTGTGTGGTGTTGTGTGGACTTCATGTCCTCATTCATGTCATGCTATTTCGACCATGCCACATACATCCTCTTGAGATACTCCCATTTCTTCATCCCTTCCACAAGACATTAAACTGAAAATGCCCCCATCAAGCTTTAAACATCCCATCATTTGGGTTTCTACAATCTCTTACATCTGAAGGGACCCCTGAATGGAATGGATGCTAGGCCGTAGAGCTCTCCGACCCTTTCAGGCCCACATCCTTGAGGATTACGGATGACAATTTGATACAAGTCTGGCGTTGCAAGTATTGCTAGTGGTTGATGCTCATTTCATGTCCACATTCCATGAAATGACATGGATACTATGTTGGAAATATATTCAGAATCTATCCTTGATCATTATTGTCACTTTTTTTCTCTCCCACATAGCAGGTGAGATGATTCACCCATTCCAACAATGTTGTCCCATGTACATGACATTAAACTGGGCATCTACAGTCCAAGATCTATGACAAAAAACTATGATCTACTACGTCCTTGTCACATGATGATAAATTGCACGACACTCCTAGAAATACATATGGATTGATTCCAATAATCTTAGGATATGTAAAAAAACTTGTAAATTTTGTCTTTGGGTCTAGCCCAGGTTCATTTATTCTTTCTCTCTGCCATTTGGACCGAGCTATATCTGGGAATTATGAATTGTGTGGTGTATGTGGGCTTATGTCCACATTCATGTTGGGTCACTCTCCATGTTGTACACATTCCTATTCAAGATAACTCACCCATATCTGTGTCCTTTCCACATGATGTAAAACTACACATCATCCCCCATAACTACATGTTGCTAGATTCCAATCCTTATAGGGTACTTAGGACCACCCATACATTTAGCTTATGGGTCCAGCCCCATTTTGTAGAATCGTCCTTATCGTATTGGCCCCTTGGCCCATGTTCTTCTAGGATATTGTTATACAGTGTGGTATAATCTTACATCATCGTTCACTTTAGGTTTGTGACAACCATGCCACACACCTTTTTCTCATGAGAGATCTTCATCCCACAGTCCTATAATTATCTTTTTTAGTTGGCTGCTCTGGAGTTGGGCCCCTCGACCCTATTTGGCAGTTCACTGATCTTCCTAGGAGAACTCTGGTTTAGGACCTAGTGTTTTGGATTCTACAAGACATGTTATCACCCATCCTATAGCTTCATGCTCCCCTTTATTTAGGCTTTCATCATATTTGACACCCAAAAGGACCCCCAAATGGCATGCATGCTCGGCCAGAGCACACTTCGACAATTTCGGGCCAATGTCATTGAGGATCTCGAATGACAAATTGACGCAAATATGACATTGTGAATATGATCAATGGTTGAAATTCATTTTTTCCCATTTCAGGTCAAATGATATGGATGATGTGTTTCAAATACGGTCAATAGTTATCTTCCATTTTCACACCAAACCCATAAATCCCTAAATGTTGGTTTCATGGTTCACATAATTTTTCACTCCATTATTTCCAAGAGGAATTTTGACACTCATGGTACCACCCCTCAGTTTGAGTTTTCACATTCGGAGGACAAAGCCACGGTGAGGCATCATTCAGGGCTCTGCACTAATTTCCACTTTACGTGTATTTCATGTGTTGAAAATACCTTCTACACCCTTGTTTCCCACATTGATCATAGATCATGTGGGCTTAGGGATTTGGTCGTGGTTTTCACCCATTTGGAAGATTATAACTTTTCAATGGTCTGAGATCTAATACCATAAACGAAGATCTTTCTATGAATTTTTTACACAAGATGTAAGAACTTTGTACCCTTAGAACTACGTATATATTGATTCCCATCCTCGTGGGATATGTAGGAACACTCAAGCATCTCATCTTCAGGTCCATCTCAGGATCCACTAATTACCTCTTCTATTCGGACTGTTGGCCTTGAATTTCATAGGATTTCATGGGGTGGAATGTATGGGCTTATGTCCTCACACACATTGGGTTATCAATAGTCATACCACGTAATCCCCATCCAAGATCTAGTCTCTCCTGCAACTTGTCCTGAATGATGTTAAAATGAACCCTCTAGAACTTTGTATGGATTGATTCCCATCCTCAAGGTATACGTAGGAACACCTAGACGTTTCTTCCACGGGCCTAGTCCCTTATCCTCTAACCTTTTTTATCCCCTTGGCCCGAGGTTTCTTCCCTAGAATTGTGCATCGTGTTGTGTGGACCATGTCCATATTCACTTCAGGTATGCTTTATCACGCCATGTGCATACCCCCCTAAAACATAATTTCTTTTGTATGTGTCCAAACCATATGACTTTAAACTATGTAGCTTAGTCCCAAATGACTTAAAACTATTACTTATTTACTACATGATGTTTAAATTCAAGGGTTGGTCCTATCATGTGACCTAAACAATGAAATTAGAATCCTTTCCACACTAGGAAAAACAACACTGCGTTGTGATATCCTCACTCAAGGGGACATCATGTTTCATAGAGATTATCCACCATACCATTTATCAATGCTTGCATATGGATTGATTCTTATAGAGATTTTTATATTCTCCATCATACATTTATCACTTCACAAAAAACACACATCCATCCTAAAGAACAAACAAGATCTATCAAATGCCAATTATTTTGGGACATGGGCCAGACCCATGCGACAGTATTTTCCCAGGCATTGGTACCCTATCATGCCACTTCTAGAACTATGTATGGATTGATCCCCAATATCATGGGGGACATAATAATGCATGGGAAATTTTCCTCAGTCCCATCCCAACATTAATTTTAGGTCCCTCGACCTAAAACCTCCCTAGAGAGCACATGGTGTGATATGGACTCCTATCATACTCATTCATGTCAGGTTTTCCAATTATCATACTTTATCTCTCCCTCCCTACTTTCTATCGATGGCCTGAGCTGTAAGACCTTTAAACAAAGATATGAACTTCCCTGTCACAGGGCACCAAACTACGCGACATTTTCTAGAAATACGTGTGGCTTGATTCCAATCTACATCGGATACATAGGAATGATTATACATTTTATCTACTGGTTCATCCCTAGGAATCATAAATCCTTCCCCTTTTTTAACCCCTTGGTCCAGACTCCTTTGGAATAATGTTGTGTGGAAAGAACCTCTTGGGTTCTCATTAATGTCACGTTTTGCGACAACTACACCTTGTTTCATCCTTGTCTCTTCCCAGCCTATTTTGAGTTCTAGGACCCTAAAATAAGATCTCCCCATGGGAACTACACATCAGGTTTGACTACTTCGCCACCCTATAAACATTTCATTAAATATGGTCCCGCTTAATAGTCCACTATATAACCATATGCTAGGAATGTCCGACCCTTGGACCCTTGTCCTTGGAAAGTGATTTGACTCCCTCTATCACATACGTCTTATTGTCATACTCAAATGCATCGTGACAAAGAGACTAAAGTATAGAAGTTTTTCATGGACATTCTCTCGTTTTGTGTACAGGCTTCATGAGCACTTTATTTTGATCCCCATCCCCTTACATGTCTGAAAGGACCCCCTTAATGGCCTGGTCTCATGCCACATTAGCTCACCTGCCGTCTTAGGCAAACAACCTACAAAACCTGAGACAACATTTGCTATAGGTCTTGTATTACGAACATGGTTAGTGGTCAACCCTCATTTGTTTACCCCCATTCTAGGATAATGCAAAATGGATGATGTGTTTCAAACATGGTCAATAGTTATCATTTATCTTCACACCACTATCATTGTGATCCATATATCAGGGGTAATGACTCACATCATTCCACTCCCTTATATTCAAGTGGAATCCCATCACACTCAGTTTACACCTTCACATATCTTTGCAAGTTAAGCAGGCAGGTCAATAATTTTGGGATGTTATTTACCTAGAATTCCACTACTTTTTATGTGTGCCTCCCTGTACCAGGAAAATCCCATCACTAATCCTTTTTCCCACATTGATCATGACTCACGTGGGCTTATTATTTTTGGTGGGGTGTGTACGGGTGTAGCTGTTCCATGCAGGCTCTTCGTCCCGCATGATGTTAAACTATGATTCCAGAACTACATGCTGCTTGATTACCATCCTTATATTATATTTTGGAATGATCAAACACTTTCCCATGAACCCAGACTAACTTTCACTTTTGGTCTCCTAACCTAAAAAACGTCCTCTAGGGATACGTGATGTCGTACGGACTCCTTATGTCCCCATTCCCACCAAGTTTGTACCTACCACATCATGTACTCCCTTTTGGGATCTCCTATTTCACTCCCTGTCCAACTGTATAACGTCGAACTACACGATTCCACATGTCCTCGATGCATGACATTAAACTATGGTTCTACCCTAAACTGGTTCAGGATTCCCCATGTTAACTATGGTATGTGTCAGCTTCCTCTCCCAAGAGAATCCCCCTATTAATGTGGGTCTCTGACCAAGTTGTGCTCAAGAACTACGTTTGACTTGATTCCCATTCTCAAGGGATGTGTATTGACGTCCAAGTAATTTTCCTTCGGTCCAGACCCAGGTCATTTAAACAATGTATGTCGTCCTTGCCGTATGACATTTAAAATATTATTTGGTCATCCTTATTGGTTTGACATAATAATTTATAGAATTATAGGTCCTTACTAGAGAGCTTAGGTTCGGATTTTAGATTGGTCACTAATCAGACTGATGCATCCAACTAATGTGATTCCACAACAGTGCCCTAATTTCAAGGTTACTGGACTCTATACCAAAAAACCATCACTCTACCCTCCATGCTTGGCGTTCCCTTTATTTGGACCCTCGTCCTCTTTCATGCCGAAAATAACCCCCTAACAGTATGGATTCTTGGCCTATGGCTCACAAACTATCCTGGGCTAATTTTTTAGAGGACTAAAAGATGAAATTTTGAGTCAAGCCCCAATTTTTGAATATAGTCAGTGGTCGGCCCTCATTTGCATCCCCATTTTAGGCTAATGCAATAGGGACATTGTGTTTCAAACATGGTCCACAATTATTCTCCATTGTCACACCACCACCACATTGTTCCAAATTTTGGTTTCAGTAACTCACACTTTTCACTCCCTTATGTTTGGATTGATTCTAATTCCCCTGGTGTTACCCCGTTCGTGCACTAGAGCACATTAGGAAAATGGAAATCTGACTGTTCTGAGAACCTTATCCTATGGTCAGGCATCCCGCTTTCTTCATATAAATATGGATTGGTTGTTTAAACCCTATATGTCTGAATCTTGTTTGGAACTCTCATATTCGGATAGAATTACGAAGCTGTCATCCCAGGTTTCTCACATCGGGCATGACCCACGTGAGATTAGGGATTGATTTTTGGATGTTTCATGAATGTGATTAAAATGAGATAAACTAAAAATAATAATAGGACTCAAGCATTTAGCCATCATAAATGATCAAATCATGAATTTATGTTTAAAGGTTCACACACATTATAGCACACAAGGATTGGCCCCTCCCATGGATTGGTTGACCTCTCCAATAGAGATTTCCAACTCCACCACTATTCAGCTTGAAGTGTCCAGGATCCACTGTAACCTATTTAGCTCACCCTCATCCTTGGAGGTATTGGGATGTATTTCATCAGCTGCTATTCAGGAATTCTCATTGTCAGTTTGGATCATTTCCATCTCCTCAATTAGTCGCACCATCCATTCTTCAGCCTCTACTAGCAGATCCATTAGGTTCGATATGAGTCCCAATTGTGCCTCAAGGAAGGTGGAGTGATCGTTCCCCCCCCAACTATTGGATTTCATATAAAGATTCCTGGAGCCTCTTGAACTTCACATACTTCCTCCACCACCAACTTACACCAAGTAAATGATCATACTCTCGAATATTCTCTACCATGAAGTCTCAAATGAGCATATGAGTACGCTAGGCATCCACTCCCCCAGCGCACAGCTCATGTAGTCGGGAATGAATCCTCCCCATATAATCCATCCATTGCGTATGAGGGTCTCCATAATGAAGGGATTGATCAGCTTTCATGATCTATGATGCACAATTTTGATATCCTCTTCATTAAAAGTCATCTCATCCCGGCCTATGGAGTCGAAGGATTAATAAGAAAACAACACCTCAAAGAACTCATTAATAGGATATTAATATGGAATCTGGTAGGGTAGGTTTGGACCTATGTTTTCCGGTTGATCCTTGTTGTCGGACCCCAACATAATGATTTTGGGATCGGTCAAGCTGATGGCCCCATCTGTGATCAGGAGAACAATAGTTTGGTTAGCTCAGGCGTCTTCCACCATGAGCATTGATGTTCCCTTGGGAAAGGCAGTTCCAGGAGCTCCAAACAACCTAAAAAAATCCCCACACCATATAAAGATCTATGCAAACAAGAGGCACACTGACATTAGTTAACTAGATCGGTGGATGAAAGTTACAAATTCTGTGAAGAATACTTACATAGTTCAAATAGTTGGTCTCTCTCTTGAGTTGTTTCCATCCAAAACCTAAGGCATGGACCTCCATATATTTTTGGGATGTATGATGGATCTGAGAATAGAAACCTAGGTTTTGCGGCCCTTCCAGGAAAAATGATCATCGTAGCGACGAGCGTGGATCCTAAAGTTCCCGCAGCTGCATCTACTATTGAGTGGGAGAGAGTTTTATATATGAGGACCTCCTACACAGGTCATATTTTAGTTGTCAAGTCCTAAATGACCGGGATGGAGAATATGGGGAAGTGGATTATGGTTTTTCTTAATGGCCTCTACAAATTATTCAAACTCCAGGTATGAGTTTCCAACTTCAGCCTCCTACAGATGGCTCCCCCCACTGGCCTCCTCCCCCTAGGAGGACTAATCTGACACTTCCGGTAAAGGGAACCACTCTCTCAATTCAATGGCCGACAACTTCAGATGTTTTTTTTTATTGAGAAGATCATTACTCAATCTGTAATTGGGTGAGGATCACCCCAAGATTTCACAAAGTCCCCCATCTCAGCAATGTACTACTCCCCCTCCACCTGGGATACCGCAAAGCCAGCCCTTAGAGGAATGATCCATTGAAAATTCATCTTGAGATGATTCAGTTGTAGCCACATCTCAGATGGGTTGAGGGATTGTCTATTTAAATCCCAAATGTCCCACAAATCCGGGAAGATAGAATTCTCAGGCATGTCAATGTAGTGCAACCTCTTCCCCAGAGCCTGGGTGGGAATCCAAAAGAATCCCCTGGGCGGCCTACCCTTCGAATAACTCTACTCTTGTGGGACCTTCAGGTCCACTATAGCTTCCTTCCTCTTGATCAGTGTGGGTCTTTCCGTAATTGAAGCCCCACCACCATGGGATGTCCTCACCTCCTTCCAGCCCTAACCTTGAGGTTGTGGAGGCACCGCGTCACAAACACAAATGGTCTTCTACTTTAGAATTTACCTCGAGTAGGCTGCCTCCCAACTGTTAGCATATTCATTCACAAGTCCATAGATAGTTGTGGTTGGAGTAAGCACATTTTTCATCTTCTCATCCTCTCGTTTGAACATGATCCACATCTGCCTCAACACACTGGTGGTCCTCATGGTCCACTCCCATGTAGACCTTTGGGGTGAGCCGCTTCATGCACTGAAACTGCCTTGCGAAGCGATGTGGGGTGTATGGCTTATAGGGATGCTCGTGATTTACCTCTGACACCAAGAGTCCTCCCCGAATGTCCATGAGGTAGGACTTATTCTCTTCAGTTCCCTATCTCTCATCAGTAAACAAACATTTTGGCAATGGGAACAAGTAGAAGCTTAACTCATCCACCTTTCAGGCCCAGTTCAGCATATACGGCAGGGTAATCTTGGTCAGGAAACTCCCCAACGCATATAGAATGGCCAGTCGGAGGTCCGACCATGGAGGGGAAATGGGGTTTGGATATTCATAGATTCTACAATTATCTGCTGCTATCCACCAGTATAGAAGATGGAATGGCCCACATATCCTCTGTGGCTTCTTCCCTTCGTTTATGTGCCACAAAACCATATACATCTTGGAGAGCAATGGGATTCCTAGGTTGGCCCATTCCCCTGTCACCAATGCGAACTCCATGATGAACATGCATGGTTTCACGCCCATGTTCATGTACCTCACTGGAAGAATCCATTCACAGATAAGCGCATATATGAATGTAGCCAGGCTAACCACTGGTTGCTTCTCAGTACTGACATTGAATCCCCATGTCTTCCACAGGCTGTCTTCGAGGAGTCACCAATATGAGTGCTCCTTGTCATGCTAAACCCCCTTTGGGAATATCTGAGGCCTTACAGGAAACTGTCTATCTTTAGGGAAATTCAAGTATTGCTTGAACCATTGCTTAAAGTGGATATCCCTCATAGACTAATTTTCCTCCCCCCGACACCAGAACCATGAATACCTCTTCTAGTGGCAGCATCTACTCCATTTCTTCCCGTGTATTCATACTAAGGAGGAACTCATCGTAAATTTCCCCCATTATCAGGACCCCCAAGTTCTGGTGCAATTCCTATAGACTGAAACCAACCTTTCTATGGTGAATATGGAAGGAATTGTTCCTCAGGGACCACTTAATTATAAACTAAGACATCAGCTAATTCGACTAGTATACGTGGAATCATGAAGCCCAAGCCACCTCATTTAGGTCCACTGGCCTCAGCTCTACCCCAAACTCCTCGCACGAGGCACCTATCCAGTAGGATACTGCCTAGTGATCCATGAAATTTCCACAATATTTTAAATCCCACTCATCAGTCCACCACTTCTCTGGATCCCCTAGGGCCTCCTACATAATAGTGTCGTATGGAGGGGGAGATACCCCTAGTTACAACGACTTCCCATCGACCTGATTTATGTGGTTATACAGGAAATCGACATTGACAGTTATAAAATCATCTCATGTATGGCCATCATCTACCTTGAAACTCTAGGGCTGGTATGGTGTACTCCTAAACCAGTAATTCGGCTCATCCCTTCTTGCATCAAGGTTGAAGACGTCATCCAGTAGACTAAATACCTACTAAGGCATCCATTTTCTTAATGGGAAATTATTTTGACCCTCTATTAGAAACTCCAATAGAAACTCATGGTCCGAATTGCTATGTATATGTTCCCTGATACCCAACTTATTCTTCATTAATTCTCTCTAAAAAGAATCCAAAAGGACCCCCTAGAAGCTTCCTAATGAGACATTAATATTTCAAAAAAAATTAAATTTTGTCCTAGATCATGGAGCTCGATCACAAAGCTCTATAACAAAGCTCGCTAGTGAAGCCCAATCACAAAGGCGAGGCACATAGCCCTACCACAGACCTCGCAGATGTAAGCTACAGAGCGCACACTCGTGGAGTCGAAGGACTCATTGTGCGCCGTGAAGTAGAAATGTCTGATTCACAAATAAAAAAACACATATCCAAAGATATTCTCGAATCGATAGAACAATCACCAAAAATGTGAAGATGGAAAAGAACAAAAGAGTGGTCAACCTCTCTTATTTATTTGCAATGACCCCCTGGGCTTCATGACGCATCCAGTCGTGATGAGCTTCGTGATGCTCACAACCCATGCATCATTTCTCTTCATCCCAAATCTACTTCGCAATCGTTCTTTTAGATTTTCCTAAAAAGTGTGGAATTTTTCCAACACACTTTGACCCTCGTTTTCTCCTTGGCTCTAAGTATGAGGGGGGGGGGAATTTTTTGGTGATGAAATATGTGTAGAAGGAAATGACAAAAAAAATAATCCCAAAGGGGGATACCTCATGAAGCCCATTCATGGAGCCCCTTAGCTCCATAGCCAATGTGAATCCAAAGCAACCTCTACAGTCACCACAGAGTAAAAATGTGGGAGGCTCCATTGTTACGACACACTTTATCGGGAGCTTCGCGTCGTAGAGGAAGCCGAATCGACCACTATGAACCCATTGAACTGGACAGAATCCTCTATGAGTGCAGCGTAGGGAACCTCAGAGTGCTCTGTATCAAGGAGTGGATGACGGTCCCCTCTAGGGATTGAAAAACGTGACATGATCTACGCCCGATCATGGAGCACCATGTGGATTCACATTGAGTTATCCCTACTTTGCTCCACCCTGGCCTATAATACTGGGCTCCCCTCAAGACTAAAGGAAAGATACTCCAACCTTTCTCCTTCACTACTCTCAAATCACAAAGCACCATCTTCTTTGAGAATTCTAATCAAAATGAGCTCTTTGAGGTACTTAAGCATGGTTAAGTACCCTTACCATAGCTCAAAACAACCCCTCTTCAAGTAGGGATGTCGTTCATGGATCCCATGTGCCACCATGAAGGAAGGATACCCTCAAGGGGACATGGTTCTTTGTAATTCACTCATGCTCCGTGAATTACCCTCCATACACATTTGAACCATATGCTATTTCCGGGTAACTATTCTTTGGAAAGTGCATTTCTTCACAGTTTTTTTCTTTGCAAGGTACCCCTACTTCATGAAGTCCAACTCTATGAAATCCATTCTATTTCGTGAAGCACCCCCCCCCATATGCACCTATGCCCTATGCCAAGGCTAGGGCACCCCACATATAAATGTATACACTTTTGTGAAGCCCATCTACTACATGAAGAACCAGAGCTTCGCAAGGTCCCTTTCTATGAACCAATTTTCTTCGCAAACCCTTCTCCCATACGACCCTCTAGGTCCGTACGATGTGATTTCATGGTACCTTGGGTGATTATTCACATTGCATTATTTAGCATTATTCTTCTCCAAATAGGAAAATTAATGGATTTTTCTTCTTAATATTCCCAAGCTAATGTGGGCCCCTTATTGGATCACTCTGAAACACCCCAATGACAAGACATTACCGGGGCCTTCCCTTCACCATGTGATAAATCGTTCCTATTATGTAAGTCCAAGGGGTGTGGATTGAACATGCCTTATCTGATTTATAGGACGTCAAATTTCCAAAGCACCATCGTCCCCAGCATATGACATTAAACTATGGACTCACCCAGTGCCATACATACGGGGTGCCCCATCTCGGATATTATATATGCCTGCATGTCTCCATGAGAGTGAGATCTTCCTCACATGGAATGAGATCCTATTTTCTGGAGCAGAATCTATATGCATGAAAGGGAAACCTTCTTGGTGTAATCCCTTGTCCTTTCTTGTGTGAGGTAACATCCCTACTCCTCCTCCCTTCTTCAGTGCCAAATACTATAGGAGATCTGGGCATACAGACCTTGATTATTCCATATGTCTCCCTCTAGGATTTGTCTCCATCGGGCCTCCATCCTAGAGTAAGTCCCAATCCCCATCTCCCAGGGCAGCTGACCACACGTAATCCCATGTTTCCTCTTTGGTCCACTAACCAAGTGTAAGCCCCATTCACTTCCTGCGATAGAACCTTTTGTGACATGATCTTCAGGTCGTTGTTTCCTATTGTTTCTCACACCGAGCATGACTCACATGGGCTTAGAGTGAGCATTGACATTGGCATCCTTCTTGGGATTCCCCAGAGCATAATCCCCAATCCTGCATACTGAACTACTTGGAGTTTGATCCTTGCCAAGGCAAGGTACTTAGGAAGCCTCCCTAAGGCTCATGGCCACCACCCATTTGTTATGACCCCTTCAAATCAGTTCACCCTCATCCTGCATGATGTTAAATGGTACCCCCACTCATCCCACAAGATGTTAAACTGTATCGTTCATACCAAACTATGTGGACTTTGATCCATGCCAAGGCATGGTACGTAAGAAGCCTCTCTGAGGTTAAATCCCAACACCCATTTGTTCTAACCCCTTCGCGTTGGTTCACCATCATCCCACATGACGTTAAACTGTTCCCCATTTTTTCCCACAATATGTCAAAATATACCTATTAAAACTATGTGGGATTTGGTCCTAGTTCCTTGGACAGGGTACGTAGGAAGCCTCCTTGAGGTTCAACCCCAACCAGCGGTAAGGTGTTGGAACCCCAACCAGAGGTAAGCCCTTGAAACCCCAACTAGTAGTAAGCCATTGGAACCCCAACCAACGGTAAGCCTTTGAAACCAAAACCAGTGGTAATCCATTGGAACCCCAACCAGCGGTACGCTGTTGGAACCCTAACCAGCGATATGTCGTTGAAACCCCAACCAGCGGTAAGCCTTTAAAAACCCAACCAGCAGTAAGTTGTTAGAGACCCAATTAATGGTAAGTCATTGTGTTTCCCAATCGACAGTTAATGGTTTTGTTTCACAATCAACGGTAAGACATTGTGCTTCCCAAACAATGGTAATCCATTGTGTTTACCAATCTATAGTAAGCCTTTGTGTTTCCCAATCGACAGTAAGTTGTTGTATCCCGACCAGTAGTAAGTCATTTTCATCCCCACACTATGGTAATCTATTTTAAGATGAGATTTGTGGGTTTGACCTCGGTCTATTAGGAATGTTTTGTAGGAATCATCCCTAATGTTTCAACCCCAAACACTGATAAACATTGGTGTCCCCCTTATTGGGACCCATATCTCTGGTCTGCCCCTGTGGCGTTGGACCAACCCGAGCTGGTAACCGCTTGTAAGCCCCAGTATATTATAGGGTAATTTTCCTATGTGTACACTCTAATTATATACCACCATATTGAACTACGTCGAATATGATTCCACACCTCGGGGATACGTAGTAATCATCCCTAATGTTCAATCCTATCACTAAAGTCCCATCATAGTCTCTCCCTCGAGCCTTTGTGTTTCAGGAAGGTCATTCTCCAACCTGGAGGATCTAATTTCTATGGATTCCATCCATGTTTCCATTATCACAGGTCACCTCCTCAGGTGTCCCATCGCCCGACCAAACTATGTCGACTTTGATTCCCTACCACAGGGTTACATAGGAAGTCTCTTCGAGTATCAATCCTAGCACCACCATCTCCCTTACATCGGCTCCATCTCATTCTATATCCACTCTCGACAATCCATCTTGACTCTTACCTAGGCCGCTAAAACATAGTGATATCATGTCACCCACATTATCGCTTCTCCTAACAGTGATCGGGTAACTAAACACATGTTAGCCTCGGCATTAGTGTTCCCTCATGGGGATGCACTAATCTGATCCACTCGTTTTAGCATTCTGATTACTCTAATCCATCTCCAATAGATGTTAAACTCACAATTTACCCTGTATTAAACATGGTAGGCTGAGGAAAACCTTAGAGTCATTCTTATGGAATAAAATTCCTAGTTTTTGATGTGGCATTCCTCAGGCTTCCATGCCCTTAATAAGTTCTATCATAAGGGAAAGAAACCCAGACACACCAATGGTCCAGCGTCCAGATATACCAGCAATTTCCAACATGACTACTCCCCCAACCAAGGGTTTTTTCCCTGAATGGACCCCTTGGAATGTCTTAATAGAAGTATCATAATTAATCAGCATCCATGAGGACATGGTTTAGGGAATAGTTTCATGAACAACATCTTATGTCTATGAGGCAGACCCTTACTAGGCAATGAATTCTGAGGAGGAATCCACAGATGGAAGAATCGATATCCCATCATCCCATATCGATCAAGGAAAAAACATCCCTAAATAAGTGACAAATGTTGCCCACTATTGGAAAGTGGGCATGTGGGAAACAGCTACACATCTTCATCATATGGATGTGTGCCCCAACGAAAGCATTAGAAATGGAATTTAATAAATTTTGGTTCCATATGAGAAATCATTTAATGTAAAATATCTTTTAATGAAAATATTTCCTAACCTAATAGGATATAACAATTTTTTACAATTTATTATATATCATAATTTAATGATATTATGGGGTATTTTTATAAATCTATATCTTTTATTGATTACATATATAAATTTCTATGAGCTTTGGAGTGCTTAAAATGATACCGGTTATTTTAAAAATTTAAAGCACCTTTATTTTACTCTTTTTAATCCTACTATACATATGACCATCCTTTTGATGATATTAGAGACCATGAATGGTGTAATGAACTATGAGATTAATATTTGGAAATTCCTAAGGGAATCTAAATTTTTTCTTCGTGATGGGTTCATTTCTTGAATCGTGACTCGGATCTATATTTCATGTGTTTAAACATCATTTAAATGTCTTTCTATAGGATTTTTCATGAATTTTGTGGTGTCATGCGTGTCAGATATGATTTTGGGGAAGATTCTATGTGGTTTGATTATTGAAAATAGTATTTACATTCTATCCATGACTTGAATGAGCCATTCACATCATAAATGGCTTTAATGGGGTGATAGTAGGCATGTATATTGTTTTATGGGACCATGTAAGCTTTTTAGAAATTTTGGATGGATCTTGATTGATATTTCAATCTAGGTGGCCCACAATAGTGATGATTATCCAATATTCTACCACATAGTGGAAGGTGAAATTCCCCATATCGAGGGCATGATACCTAGGTTGGGAATAAAGCCTAATGTTTGTGAATGTCCAAAACAACTATAGAGAAACCCCCAGGTGGGGTGTTTTGATCAATGTAGCACCAAAAGGGTACCACCAATGGTAAATAGGGTGAAGGGGGGAAACAAATAGGTTGAATATTTTACTCGTTGTTGATGGGGCGTAAATATATTTTTAGTTTTATTTTAATGGATTATGTTTATACATAATTATCAAATGAAAAACTAAATTTCATGAAATGCTCAAAAAATTAAAAATACTAATCCTAAAGTTTAAGTACAAACTAATTTCTCTCAATGAAAAACTAATGAATCCACATAATTTATAATAAAAGATATTTTATTTCAAAAAAAATTAATAGAAAAATTATAAAAGAGTTTTGTAACTGCTTCCTCTCATGGTCTTCTATTATAGTCTTCCCCAAAGTGTCGAGGTATTTCATATCATCCTTGTTTTTTTATTTTTTCCCAACACTTCCTAAATATTAATTTTTGATAATAAAAAACTAAGTATTAATGAAAATCATGGTAATTTTCATTCATAAAACTCAAATTTTATTAATAACATGAACTCAGTAGTCATCCAATAAATAATCATTTCTTGATATGTGTTATTATAAACTCATTCATGGTAGGTGTGGCCTCTAAATACATACCAAACTTATCATGTCGTCCAAAATAAATCTCTTGCTTATATTCTCTTCATAGCTCACATAATTCCATGAGTCATACTATCCTTAGAGCCTCACCATTAGGGAAATTAAAATGAAGCAGGAACCAAAATATTAATTCATATAATTAAAATAATAGTATAACATTAAATACAATGAATTTTATTACTCCTATTTACACCCAATCATTATTCATAACTTCATATGGATGCGGTCTTTAGGAGAGTGTCTAGATTGGTTTGATGTTAGAGTATCTGAAAAACGTCCCCATAAAACATCTACATTTTCCCCTCTTTTCCCAATCATTTTATTCTCATCATTGTATTCCTCCATTAACTTTTTTCAGAGGTTCCACACCATACGCATGTCTTTACATCCATTCCGCCTAATGGAATATACATATCTTAAAGAAAAACAAATATTATATGAATAAATATTATAATGAAAAATAATTATTGTTAAAAAATTTACTAGGGTCCTATAAATATACCTATGGTAGTCTGATCATTGAGTGTGATTGAACATCTTAGATTTAAAGTAACACAAACCAGTACAGGTGGAGAGGGACCTAATTTTTGATCTGGAGTCTCAGAATGTGTCATAGTAGAAGTACAGGGATCATGAATTTAAAATCTTGAGGAGAATAAATTAAAAGGAAAATAAGATGACATATAAGTCTGTGGAAATGCATAATATGGATGGGAAGTATGATCCAATATTAGATAAGGGGAAGATAGGTGAGGAGGATTTAATGAAAATAGAGACAAAAACTTAGCCAACCTGAATATCCCAAGATCCTTTAACAACACCGTTTGATCAGAAAGTGTGCTAGATGGTATGTATGAGTAAGGGGTGGGGTGTGATCTGGTAAGCTGAGTGGAGCACATAGCTCCAGTACTATCTCCCATGTTTGTTTTGGATAGTATTGGTACCACAAGGGTGGTTAGGGAATAATTGTTTCACTGGTTATAGATCCTTCTTAAAATAAAAAATATTAATCATAAGAAATTATATGTTATCGATATATATTTGAATTAAAATACTCACAATATACAACAAAGTAGGAATGCCCATCTCTCTCATTCACTACTTATTGTCAGCCTTCCTTTTCCAACATATATCATCAATGATTTTCCTTTCATGCATTTTAAAACAAATATGGAATTAAGGAAAAATCCATATCTAATGTGTAATACAAAGAAGAAATAAAATGAGACATGAATTAATTAATTAATACAAATTTTAAAACCAAAAAAATGTTACGTATTGACATTAGAAAATTATTTTTTATATTGTAGGATCAATATCAAAAAATAAAATACATGTCTCCAAAAAATAAATATGTTCAAAATAAGATGTTTAACATGGTTGTGGTACAGTTTTATTCTATTTTAAATTTTATCTAATTCAATTTTGGTTATTTCATTTGGTTCATTTTAGTCAATTGATTGGGTTATTTTTTCAATTTTCATTGTCATAGGTCATTTGGTTCATTTTGGTCAATTTATTACGTCATTTGTCCATTTTTATTTGTCTTTAGTCATATAGTTTATTTTATTCAATTTATTATGTCATTTTTTACATTTATATTTGTCTTAGGTCAATTGGTTCATATTTTGGGTTAGTTAATTTTTTCATTTTTTGGTTAGGTCATTATTTTTATTGGTTTTTTATCTTTATATTAGTTAGTTGAATATGATAAAATAAATTCAACTTGTTTTTTATGAAAATTTAATTGTTTCGATTTTCTGTGGTTTGGTAGGTTCTAATACAGTCCAATTCAATATGTATTTACATATTTCAACTTTAACTATCTTATATTGATCAATTTTGATAAGTTTCCTACATATCGACCAGGATCTTTAATAGTCTCTAGAACATCATAATTTTTTTTGTAGGTGTCATCACCTAATTAGCACACATAACTTTCCATCTATTTTCTCGGATACACACAAGATGTATTTATAGTCTGACACCCCAATCCACCACGTCACAATGATATCATAAATCACCTTTCTATAATCTATTTACATTTACAATAATTGAAACCAATATTTCACATATTATTTCATAATTTTCATTACGTCTAAGAAGCTATGTAAAAAAATAGATGGCCATTAAGGAAATTCAAAGAAGATAATTTTATTCTTCCATTATTAATTGGTTTCAGTTGAAAAAAATTTCCTATTTCTATGTTTCATCTTGACCTTCCCAAATAAAAAAACTAAAATTATGAAATTAATTAAGCACATCAGTTCCAGACATACACTAAGGTGGATTTTCGATCTCCATGATATTGTTAAACCTTTAACGATTATTCTTATATGGATGATGTATTGGAAAATATTTTTGAAGTATCGTAAAATTAAAACTACTATAATATTTAACAATTTTGGATTATTTATTATTTTTACAAATTGGAAATGATATTTTTCACATTTTGCTACATCCATACATCATCGAGTAAAGTGGAAATTCACTTATCGTCCACATAAGAACAAGACTCATCTAAAATATGCCTTTCAAGCTTGTATCATATGTGTTCTAACCCACATTCCAAATATGTTTCAATGCTTTTATTAAAGGTTACATGTATATATCTATATCATTTCTAGGATAAAAAATGTCTGGATACGAGTATACACCCGAAAGTGAAAATTTTTTTCTTACACATCCATAGTTAAAGGTTATAAATGTGTATGAAAATTGTATATCAACTATAAAAAGTAATAATAAACCCAAAAGGATTAAAACTATAACACGAAGGACACAAACTTTCATTACATACCTCAGTGGTAAAATCAATATATCAAGCATAAAATTCCATCCATGAAAATCCATCTGAAATATGAAAAAACACATCATTATCCTTCTTTCAATCAATATCACTCCATCAAATTTTTTTAGATATTTTGTCATACATGAAAATATTTTAAATTATGGGAATCACTAGAAATATTCACATTACATTATATGGAGAATGAGATAGTGTTCCATCAGTATTTGTATTCCATCAAGATGTGCCACATTTTATAAAATCGATGTTCCTCAACTAACTTCCATTCCATATAATGGTTTGAATGAATATCTATATCATATAGAAGTAATCCCTTCAAAAATGTAATAATTTAATTGATAAAAGTATTAGAAATATCATATACGGCTTTCCCAAGAAACAGTTAGCTTAAGAATTATAGATTTTTAATTTTACAGATTTGATGATATACTAGAGTCATGACAATATCATTAAATTTTTTCACCCTATCAACATCATCTTTCTCATTAAATGAATCATGTGTGTTTCTATCGAAGGATTCTTAGGTCATCATATACTCTTTATCATGATGGTAAATAAACAGATACAAGTCATATAATAATTTCTCGAATCCAATCCTCTCATTATGATCTTGAACATTTATAGATTGAATCTTCTCTCTATTATATTACCACACATAGTATTTTTTTCGAAAACCATATTTAGTTATATGGTAGTTGACTTCTTCACAAATTAAATAATCTCTTTCAAAATAATTATAGCATGGGCAGTGTATCTGACCACTATCAAAATCATTATTAAATGAAAAATCTTAAAATATCTCCTACTGGTTTTAAAAATTCATTGAGATCCAATCAGTTTTATACATCCAAATTCTATCCATTCTGTAAAAAATGATAATTTTCATTTTTTAAAAGAAATGAAATAATGTTGATGTTAAATCAAAAATATATTTAACTAAGTGGGAATTTTTCACTTTATATGAAACCATAACTAACACACTAGTCTATATAAGAATCATAATATAAAATACAAAAAATTACTATATATATGAAAAAATACTATAAATATAAAACCATGATATTTAGTTCAATTATATAAATAGGTAATAACTATACATAATACTACACAAAATTGGGCATATAATAGATTTTTTTCTATTATTAAGTTATCTTTTCAAGTGTGTGCAGTGATGAGTGAAAGGTTGATTGAGGTGATAAAATAGATAAAATGTTTAAAAAATTGGAAAAACTAAATAAAAAGAGTGTCTGATACAAAGTGTGAGAATCAATGAGAAATTGTGAACAATAAGTGTATGAGATAAAATTGTCACCAAGTGAATGATGTAAAGACAACATGATTGAAATAGATAAAATAATTCTAAGGGGGATGCATTTGAATTGGGGTATATGAAATACTTTTCCAGACATAAAACCATTATAAGACACTATAAAATTAGTTTTTTATAGATTGATGATAATGGTAATCATTATTAGGTCATCGTAATAAAGAATAAATTGGGAGATTATGTGAAACATATAGGATATGAGGGAAAATCATCTTGTAAAAAAAGTTATCTCTAGGATAATCATGAAAAACTGCTTGGATTAAGTCTAAATTTATAGAGATAATTGTATTCCATAATTAAGGATGTTTCTAATCAATGGTGACCTAAAATTAAAGATATTTGATTAGGGTATGGAATCAAAATTGTAGTATTAGCGATCAATGGTTTCATAGTAGTATGTTTTTTTGATAAACATCTTATTTCCACAAGTTTTATATATTAAATAGTTTATACACCTTTGAAGATGATATTTCTTATAGCGTGTGTTTTTTAAGGTATCCATATTATAAAAAGACATCTTTTGTTGATTTTTATTTATCATTTTTTATTCTATTGATTGTTAATTAATTTCATGGGATTCCAGTGGTTTTTTATAGTCTATTATTTGATTTTTAATTCCACTATAGATGTGTGTTTTTACAGTATCATCTATCTTATTGGATTTGATAAGAATACCCTTATGTAGACATTTGTTGACTATTAAGGCTTATACAATAATATGATCAGTATTCCCATATTGTTATGAATTCAAATAGTTAATCTTATTCAATGAATTTACCTCTTAATAGACTCTTTAACATTTGATTCATGTACAATACATAATAGAATACACCTTATAATAGATTTTTATAATAGTGAAGGATTAATGAATATGCTAACATGATTTGACATACTGATGTATAATTATTTTTTTACCATAATGGGTTTGTTTATTTGTGATTATAATAATATAAAATAATTTTCCATCACCTACTCAAGTTATTATTAATTTTTATATATTTAATAAAATATTTTTGAAGCAACCATAGAAGAGGTTGATGTGTATAGTGTATTTAAGGGTTAAGGAGTCAATAAAAACACCATATTATTGGATAATATCCTTAGATCTTATCTATAAATAATTTGTAACTAAAACTATATTTTTATCAATTATTTCACAATAAAACCAATAATGTAATAACATGTATGAAGAATAATATTATTTTTATTTATCATGTTTTATAGAACCAGAAATATTACATGTTTATTAAAATAATCGTACACCACATATATATCATTAATTATAATGCAATTCATTATATGATGATCATAAAAATAATCGGTGCATATTAGATTTATATAGAAGAATAGAGTAACAAAATAAAAAAATTACACCATACACAATAAGATTTATTATGCAATTCAATAAAAAATATAATTAAAACTATCCTTCTTTAAATTAATCAAGAATTTGACCAAAAAATATTTTTTATTCTTTATAACCAAGAAAATAAATGAAAATGATCGTCCACATAAGAGATGAAGTATAAAAAACTTGCCAATTTGAAATTCAAGAATAAATAAATGAAAACCTTAATCGGTGAGATATTTCTATGGATGGAGAATCAAACTGCATTATATAGGTCACTGTTTTATGAATATCTTAAAATGGAAAATGATTATTTGTAAAAGATATAACTCATTTCAAAATCACTTATTTGATATTGAAGAAAATATATGAATGAAAGGAAGGATGCATCATCAGATAGGGAAGAATATGTAGCACTAGGTAGGGAAAATGTGGATTGATACTCATATAAGGTGGTGGTTCCCACATGATTTATTTGGGGAAACTATATATTAATGTTTTTGAAAATCATTAGTGTAGATTGATCTATCCAAATCATTTTTAAAACTACTGGGATATCCTTCATTAAAATAACAAATCTGAAATTTTTTTCTAAACTGTTTTGATATAACCCCCTATGCCAATGGTTTTTGAAATCCATTGTTTTTGGGGAATGGTTATAGACTCACATTATAGTTGTGTGTGGTATTTTGTTATTACCTCTTCCATCCATCATATTCCCATCACCATTTTTTTGAATCAATGTAATATAATCATACATTCCTAATTAGCCCTATAGATTTCTTATTAACATTATTTAAACCTTTGTCTATCCATCTCATATTATACATAGAAGTGATCAAATTTCACATAAATTAATTTTATCATTATGATCAAATATTAAAAATTAAGAAATACATTGCCTACCAAACATCATAATTTCATTATTCATAGGTTTATTATGGAATATTTTTCATAAATTGCTCGAAATGTATCTAATTCATTATAGATGATGTGAATTTGGGTTGTTTCATTGTATTAGGGTTCCCATAGATTTATTTGTTGATTTACTGATAATGATCATATATCAGACAAACACCCCAAAGGTAGGTGAAATATTTTCTAATAAATCATAAAAACCATCACCCTGATTTGTAATTTTCCTTATCTACAATGATAAATAAAAATTACAAAGGTGAATGGTTTCCATATTGGGTCACCACAATCAACAATATGCCCAATTTTCTAAGTAGAAACATTTTCTAATTGGAAGTAACTAACCGTTGAAATAAAATGTAGAAATATAGGGATGGAATACCCAGAAAAATAGATGAAATTGGATATGAGATGGATCAAGTTGGTTATCATGAGACACGTGTTAGTTTGTATCAATATAGAATCCAACTTGTTTATTGTATCTTAGTATGGATTGAAATTACAGTGACACCCATTGTGTGTCATCCAATTAAACATTGACTATGGAAATTTCCTTTTGTTTCATCATCCATGAAATATTATAGTAAATATTATAACCAAAAAAAATTGTATCATCTCTTGAAAAATGGATATAAGAACATCATGGTTGTACTTAATCATCTCAAAGATAATAGATACCATAAATTCATCATCCAATGAATCAGACTCGGATGAATGTAAGTATGAGATTCCAAAATCATAGAAATTATCCTACCACTAAATGAAATTTCAGGAATCTCTCTCAAGAGTAAGCTACAATAATCCCCATATTTATCACATTTTATGATATATTTTTTAGGGATTGATTATTGAACTTAATATCTATAGTTTATATCAATATAAAATCTTTTTTGATTGTTTTGTATTACATATTTACTTATAAAATCCCTTCCGATATATCATTTTTTGTCTATATCACTAAAATAATCCTCTAAAACTCTTGGAAAACTCAATTATAGGTGTGATAACATTCCATTCAATTTCAAGAAAACATGGAATTTATTTCAACCAAGATATGAATAGAGGTGGATGATTTATTGTTCCCTAAGGGTATTGTACAACTACTACATTTATAGAAACATACTCCCCAAATTCTGTAGCTTCCTCCTCACCTGAATTGTTTTTTGTATTTATTCCATCACTAGAAAATTCCACATAATCCAACAAATTTTGATGTATATCAGAGAGATCAGTAAGGTTGTCTTCTTCTACATCATAGATAATGGATTCATTTTCATGGGATGGACCTTCTTCAACCACTCTTTTATGTCTACATATTCATACTATTGAAGATTGTTATTGAACACTAGAAACCACAACAAATAATTTTATCATGGAACTATCTGACCATTGGGAAAATAAATTTATTTCTTGGACACGGAGCTTGTCAAAAGTCAAAGGAAATGTGAAATGTCACTGTGTAGTTTGGAATTGAAAGTGTAAATAGATAATAAATTGGATCTCTTGATCAGATCTCAAATATAAACAACCATGAATTCTTTGATGAATTTATATTAGGGATACACAATAATATTTCCTAACCATTATTGTTGATTGTGTACTATAAGAAATTCCTTTATTGGTTTGAATAAACTCTATGTGGCAATAGGAAAAGAAAAAAATGATTCTCTACATGAAAAAAAAATTGATCCATATTTTGACATTATAAATATTATTGAAAATGATGAATAATCATGGAGCATTGATCATACAATGTTTATTGTAATGAAATTTTAAAACGTATTCTTACATCTAAAAATATGACACAAATGTTTTTTAGTATAGTTTTTATTCGTACAAATGGTATTTTTAGTAGTTTATAAAAAAAATTTGAATCTTTTAAAGAATATATATCCAGAGTGTCAAACCATGGGTGTTGTAAGGCCGGTTGTGGTGCACTAGTTCTCAATTGAGTCTAGCTCAATATAGCCTTTTCTGGGTTATTACCACAAATACATTTTTGATAAAGAAACATCCAATTGTAGTTTCCATACATGGATTTTAATGGTAAGAAAACCACATAATCCTTATTGTACCAAAATTTTATAATGAATTCTTATATTGTATAACATGACATTGTTGTTTCGTAGAAAAATTGTTAATCATTCAAAATCTATGTTTAGTGGTTTATGAATAAAATTAGAATTCTTCATAAAATATCCCCTAGGATTATCAAACCAGATGTGAAGAAAGGATTGTCATCATGCACTAGTTCCTGATTGAGTCTGGATCAATATGATGTTTTTGTGATTGTTACCTCTATGTACATCTGTTTTAGAACCACATCCATTTGTAGTGTCTAGATAGAGATTTCATTACTTAGATAACCACATCATATTTATTATACTAAAATTTTATAACATTTTCTTATATCCAAAAATATGAAACTAATATTTCATGGAAGTATTTTTTAATATTCCTAAAGGCATTTTTATTTGTTTATAAAGATACCATAAATAATCAAAAAATATTCCTATCGAGAGTATCAAACTAGACATGCAAGAAGGTATGAATCATCTAAATCTTGAGTAACAAATAATGTGTGGAATAAACTTTATTAGTCATCCAGTTATCCATATTTGATCCAATATTAATTCTATGTTAATCCAAATTTAAAAAATATATAATAATTATCTAAAAAATTTAATTAATAGTTATTCGTTACTAATTATGTGTTTAAGGGAGTATTGATTATTAGTTCTTGAGTAGTCAGTTAAAAGTTAGTATATAGATATCAAGTTGTCACTTTAAATGTATTTATTAGTTAATTAATTGTTAATAATTAAGTAATTGTCAGTTAGTCATTTTTTATTCATTAGTTAGTCATTAGATAATCATTAGTTTAGAATTATTTAGCCATATATTAATTATGCATTAATCATTTATTAATCACTAGTTAATCATTACATAATTAATAAATATCAAATAGTTACTTTATCACTAATTATTAGTAATGAATAGTTAATTATTAAGTAATTATTAGTTAATAATTATTTACTCATTAGTTAATCAAATGATATTAATTAGATAATACTTAGAGAATAACAAGTTAATAATTATTTAATCATATATTAATTTTACCTTAATCAGTCATTAATCACTAGTTAATCATTATGTAATTAATATATATGAAGTACTTACATTATAGCCAATTATAAGTTAATTAACAGTCAATCATTAATTAATTATTATTTAATCATATTTTATTAATCAGTTAGTCATTATCTAATCATTACGAAATCATTATTTAATCCTGTATTAATTATGTATTAATCATTCATTAATCACTATTTAATTATTATCTAATTAATAGATATTAAGTAGTTACATTATTTATAATTATTAGTTAACTAATAGTTAATAATTAAGTAATTATTAGTTAATCATTATCTAATCATTTGTTAATTAAATGTTATTCATTTTTTAATTTGTAGCCAATAATTTGTTGTTAATTAGTTAACCTAATATAAATTAAGACATAATAATGTATTTATCACTTGTTAATCATTACATAATTAATAGATATCAAATAGTTACTTTGTAGCTAATTATTAGTTAAGTAATAGTTAATCATTAAGTAGTTATTAGTTAATAATTCATTACTCCTTAGTTAACTATATTTTATTCATTACATAAATATTTTCTAATAATTACTTAAGAATTAATTAATCTTATATTAATTATGCCTTAATCCTTCATTAATCACTCTCTAATCCTTACTAAATTAATAAATATTAATTAATTACATTATGGTTTATTATTAGTTATTTTCTAGTTGGTCAATAATTAATTATTATTTAATTATTATTTAATAATTAGTTAATCATTATTTATTAATTAGTAATTTATTAGAAAAACATTAATTAGGCATTACCTAATCCTTAATTAATTATGCCTTAATCCTTATGTAACAAAAATTTATTCATCATCTAGTTAATATTAATTCATAATTATATCACTAATATTTTAGAAGTACTATGTTATAGTATATAATAATATTATAATAATAATAGATCTCTTACTAAGACTATTTATAATATATTTACTCAAAAGTCAAAAATAAATAACAATATTTTATTTACATATAGTGACTATTATTTATAAACTACATCAAATTAACTAAACAACTATCTAAAATAACATATTTAAAAATATTTGAAAGAAAAATTAAATAAATAAATAACCTTAAAATAAATAAGACAAAATACAACTATAAGATAATTCAAAAATTTGGAACTCATTTTAGGCCACCAAAATATTTTCCTACAAAGTAGGGAGAATTGTAAAGAGAGAGGGAGTAGAATTTAAGGGGGAGGGTGAAATTAGTAAAGAGAATGGGGTGGATTGGGTTCCCTTTTATAGGGATTTAGAGAAAAGGCAGCATCATTGATTCTACCTTTCATCTTAATATATAGTAAATGTGGAATCTCATATACCTTATTTTTTATTTAGTTGATCCAGGTCAATGAGAGGTAAAGGAGGCATTAGTCATACCACTATTCGAGATAACACAAATGCATCGTCATTGAAGATTCCTTTTCACGTTAATTGTTTTTAAAAAATAACCCAGTATTATTTTACTAATTATTTTAAGAAAATCATATAAAAATCTAGATTCTGAGACATTGCACGAAATGGTCATACAAACAATTTTTAGAATGAATTGAATTTAGATTTTTTGTACATGTTTTTTAAATTATTTAGTAAAAAAATACTAAGTTAATTTTTTATAAATGTAATGTGTAAAAGAGGCATTGGGGACAAGGACTTTATATTATCTTTAACGGTGTAGAGGTCGATGCCGACATTTCCTCACATTGACCCAGTTTGATGGTATAGCAATGCTAACATTATAGATGCCTCATTTTACCTAAATTATTGCAAAAGACAGTATTTGAGATTCGGCCTTTCTAGTATTTTATGGGTAAAGGCAGTATCGATGATTCTAGCATTTCCCAAAACACCTATAAATGGGATCTCATCCCACCCCTACAACAAAACTGATTTTATCCAGTGCTAGGGATTTAAAAACGATTGCTAAACGTGCTGTTAAATACCCACTATGTCAGTGCTAGACAAAGTGTTAATAAAGGGACCCTTTTAATAATGTTGGTTAGAAAACACTGATAACGGGGAGGGGGCCTTTATCATCGTTTTTTAGAAGAGCATATAAAGACCCCCCTTTATTAGTTTTTTTACTATCACTGATTGAGGGTATATTTTAGAAAAAAATTATATTTCATTAAAAAAATATTAATATGTAAATATATATTTATTGATATATATATAATATATATATTTCAAAAATATGTTTTAGATAAGGTAAATAGGAATTTACACTTAATATAAAATATATTTAGTGAAAATGGATTATAAAATAATATGAAAAATATTTTAAAAAATATTTTGTGAATTATTGTCAAGTAATAGTCATATAATATCTATTGAAAGATAAAAAATCAATAAATTATTAAAATTCCCATAAGGCCACCAAAATTTATTTTTTTAGTCATGTAACCCAATTTTTTAACATTTAATATAATATTAGCCTCATTTAAGGGGGATCTTTTTCCCCATTTTTAGTGGGGACTGGATTTATTTCCAGGGAATACATTCATATTAATATTATTGTTTTGAAATTTTATCATTTTTTACATTTTTTTTAGTTATAATTAAATGTATACATATATTTTTATATTTACTTATAATAAAACAATTTTATAAATTCATATATCAACATATTTATGTAAAAATTTATTTTCAAATATATAAAAAAAATAGTAATTTTATTTAATGTAAAAATTTATACATTTTTTTACTTTATTAAAATTCATTTATATGTATATTTAACTTTTATATACAAATATTTGTGTGTATCAATAAACATACATAAGTATATATATTTACTTATATTTTAATATATATAAATCAATATTAATATGTAATATATTTATGTAAATATAATTATATATATACCAGAATTTTAAAATATATACAAATAAATAGAAAATCGTTAAACATATAACAAAATACACATGGCATAGTGGTAAATAGAATTCATTAAAATAAGAGAGGTCATGTGATTGAATCCATGAATTCACTATGATGCAGTATAGCCTTCTAGAGTAGAAAAAAGGGAGGCAAGGTGTGTGATGGTGGATGAGTAGTTGAAAGCACTAAGAAAGGGGGTTAAAAGTTCATAGAAAGGGGGTTAGAGTCCCTGAAAAATTAATGTTTTCCATATTTTTTAACTCAACTTTTTTAGTGCTATTAAAAGACACCCTTTAACAGTGATAAAAAAGAGATGATAAAGAGTTCATTTAACATTGCTTTTTTAGAACTGTTAAATACCCCCTTTTAACATCCCTAGTAATATCATCACTTTTTAACCACTCGCAAAACCCTTTACCCTCACTTTTAAAGACCCAATTTATAGTCGTGTACCACATTCTCCTAACGTAGGTTACCCACTCCCTCACTAATTATACTCCCTTTATCTATAAACATTTCCCTCCTTTAGGTGTCCTAATTTTGTTGGCCAAAAAGGATTTCTAAATTTTACAAAGCATCATTTAGAAGTATTATTTTTTATTTATTTTAAAGTTATTTATTTATTTAATTGTTTCATTTTTAGTTGTTTTAATATGTTATTTACATATTTGGGTAGTTAATTAGATATAGTTTATAAATAATTGTTTATATAAGTACATAAAATTTTATTATTTATTAATGAATTTTAAAAAATAAATTCTAATTAGTCTTGGTAAGAGATTTATTATTATTATTATATCATTTTTTTAGTATAACATGGTAGTTTTAAAATATTAGTGACATAATTAGGAATTAATATTAACTAGATGAATAATAAATATTACTGATACAATGAATAAGGAATAAGTAATTAATGAATAAGTAATTAAGGATTAAGTAATGACTAAATAATGATTGACTAATAAATAACTAATTAATAACAAATTATTAACTAATTATAATAGAATGATTGACTAATAATTAATTAATGATCAACTACTAATTAACTAATAAATAACTAGGGGGTAAAAAATTAATATTTATTAATTAAGTAATGAATTGTGAGTTATTAAGGAATGATTAAGGAAAAATTATTATATGATTATTTATTGCTTAACTAATTATTAAATAATATTTAACTAATGAATAATACATGATTAAATAAGGAGTAAAGAATGATTAAGTAATAATTACTTAATGATTAAACCTTAACTAACCAATAATTAGCTATAAAGTAACTATTTGATATCTATTAATTAAGTTATGATTAAATGTTGATTAATAAATAATTTAGTCATAATTAATATATTATTAATCAATACATAAATAGTGATTATATAATAATTAAATAATGAATAACATATAATTAAATAATGATTAAATAATTATTAACTAATAATTAGTTAATGATTAACTATTAATTAACTAATAATTTTCTATAAAGTAACTACTTTATATCTACTATGTTATTAATGATTAACTAGTGATTAAATAATGATTAAGGAAAAATTAATATTTGATTGACTAACGATTATTTAATGATTAGCTAATTCCTAACTGTTCAAAAACATATGGTTAAATAATAAGTAATAAATTAATAACAATTAATTAACAAATAAAAATCTATTAAGTAAGTACATGATATCTATTAAATACGTAATAATTAACAAGTGAGTAATGATTGATTAAGGCCTAATTAATAAAGGACTAACTAATGTTAAACAACTTATTTAAAAATGATTTATTAAGGAATAACATATGATTAAATAATGAGAAAATAATGATTTAATAATAATTAATTATTGATTAACTATTAATTAATAAATAATTAGATATTAAGAAACTCTTTCATATCTATTAATTTATAAATGATTAAGAAGTGATTAAAGAATGATTAAGTAATGATTAATATATTATTATCTAATTCATAGCTATTAATTCTCTAATGAATTACTATTGTTTTAAGATTGATTAATTAATAATTTATTAATGATTAACAATTAATTAATAAGTAGCTATAAAGTAACTACCAAATATCAATTAATTAATATAAAACCAAATTCTCATGATCTAATAATTAATAAATTATTAAATACTGTCTTAGTAATGAATAAAAAAGGATAAACTTATTATTATATTATGATTAGAAACATATTAACTTTGGACTTTCATTGAATAATGATAAGATCAATGATGGATAACTGGATGGAAAATAGGCTTAACTACACTCATGATTTTTTTCTCCTCTTATTTATATCATTCATACCTTATTTTATGTCATTTTTCATTATCTCAATGGACATGTTTAAGATAATTCACAGTCTAATTATAAACCACATAAAATACCATTAAAAAGATTAAAAAATTTATTATAAAACAATAGTGTCTAATTTTAGGATATAAGAAAATGTTCTAAAATTTCTGTATAATATATATTATGTGGTTATATAATAAATGATATTTATTTTTGGATAATACAAGTTGATGTGGCTCTATCACAAATGTACATAGCGGTAACCACCATAAAAATATGTATTGAGATTGACTTGATTAAGAATTAGTACATCCAACGATCCTTTCTACACACTTGGTTTGAAACACCTGGGGTATATGATTTAGATGATTCATATTTTCATTATAAACCACTGACCATAACTTTAATGATTTTATCCGTGAAACTAATAAACTAGTTCGAAAACAATTTTAAAACTAAACCACTTGAAAATAAACAGACTTTAAGTAAACCATTAAAATCACTTTGATTTTATTTACAAAAAAAACATGTTTTTCCGAAACAGTTTCTTAAAATTGAACATGTAAAAAAATGAGGCCATAAGGCACAGAATATTTCATATTCAAAATACAACTAATATGAAAACTAAATGGGAGATGATATGAAATCATAATTAAACTATACGTGGATACACCATAATGAAAGATTTTGAGATAATAATCATGACATATACCATCATGTGAGAAATCTTATAGAAACTACAAAGAACACCGTTTGGGATCTAACTTATTGATGTATATGCTAGAAATTAACTCAAGCCTTATTAAATAAATTGGTTCTAACTAATATAACCTTTTGGTGAATAAATTTTTTTCTATAGTAAAAACCCATTAAAAAGTGACTTTATTCCAAGAAGAACATAGTAAACCCCAATTGACTTCAAATAATGATATTCAGATAATTAAATCAAAAAATTCCTATGAATGAACTAAGTAGGGTGTGAGGCATGATTCCTAGTAGGATAACACCGTGAATATATTGAGGATTTTATCCATCAAAATCGATAAAATAGTTTGAATTTTTCATCAAAACTAAACCAATTGAAAATAAACCAACTTAAAGTAAACCATTAAAATACCTTGGGATTTCTTTTATAAAAAAACATGGTTTTTAGAAACAATTCATAAATGTGGATCAGGTAAACAAATGAGGCCATAAGGCACAAGATATTAATCAAATCAAATGTGTCCAATTTCAAAAAACACCATTCCCAATGAAAAAGAATTTCTAAATCCGCTATAGAAATATGATTTCAGAATCATGAAAAAACAACCTTTTCTTTTGGTATAAAAACATTATAAAATAATGATACTAAACATGTTATATCATACATTCAATATATCATTGAATTCTACTGACCATAATATTATATTTACATTTTACACATAATACATATTTCATTTTTATATATAAACATGGGGAACAATATGTTACTCACTAATCCATATGGGTATGTTTCAAGAGACATTATATTGGGATTTGAGGTTCTAATGATTAGAGTAAATAGTCCACACCATTATCATCACTTTTGACCTCTAGTTTCCATTATACCATACCAATTCCTTGCTTGATTCTATGGTATTGTTGTATTTTATTTTTCATTCATTAATCATAACCTCATTTCTTCTCTCACCAAGAGATTGAGACCTATGTCACACACATTCCACTTTACAGAGGGAGAGATGACCATCAACCTTGAGAATTTGGTTGTTCTTATTGGTCTTTCTATCCAGGGGATGATGATATAAGACCCACCAAGGGAGTCTAGCCTGATCTTTTACAATGATTTCTAGGTTTTGATATTGTGGGATATGATGATGCTATAGATTGTCGTGGAATACCAATGAGACGAATTGAGGGAAACTTTTCATGGGTACTCACAGATAATAACAAAAATATTTTCATGTTTCACACACATGCATATATTATGTATCTCATTAGACTGCCATTTTTCATTGATCACCCTGGTATGCATCTATAAATGATGTATCTAGGGATACTAGAGGATTTTTATTATCATCAAATATATAATAGGGGATAATCATGCTTGGCATGAACATACAACGAATTATTCATGACATGCTAATCAGATCACACTAACCTCAGAGGATGTGTCATCTATATTCATATGTTGGAATGAGAGTGCATTCCTCCACTCTCCCCAATAGTTATTGGTTTAGATCTTTATATTGATGTGTTTTGGGATGCTAGACCAGAATTCTGGTAATACCACTCATCTTTATTGTTTATTGATTCTAAAATTATTTATTAAATTTAATTTATTATTATTTATGACATTCTATTTTGTAAATTATATTTGGAGTCAAAAACACCACTTTTTTAGGTTGTCGAGGCACATATTGGTTTCCCATCATCACGTGTTGAACATATATTGTACCCATCGATGTAATTATATATAGTATTTCCATGAGTGACCAATTTTATAATTTTAGATATATATTTTGGTAACATATTTTTTTTAAAAATATCACATGTCATTACAAATTTCATGGATTCCATATTAGGCTTTATTTGAGGAGCCACCCCCATATTGCACAGATGGGATTCATGATACCATGGTTGTATTTCCTCTCATTCACTTTAACATTATTTTGTGGAACTAACCTAATAGATTCATGTTCTAGTTTGGATTTGTTTGTAATATTCCATTTCCACCAAGAAAGTCAGTAGTGCTTTATTCCATGAAACTAGATAGGCAGAAGGATTTTGACTAGTATCGATGACATGAATAGTATCTAGACCTCTGGGATATATGATCATAATTTCATATCAAGGGTATGTGTTCTATTTGATTCTCTCTTGTAGAGAAGGTTGATTATGAGCCATGGTGTAGACTAAATTCTATTTTGTATCTTACTCTACATGGGAGACAGCTCCAAGATCTTGAATATTAATAAATTTCCATTAGTTTTTTGTTTTAATTTTCCAATTCATTTTTAATAACTTTATGGATTACTCTACTTTAACATATTATCCACATGTGTGGTCCAGATGAGGGAGGGGCTTTTAGCTTGGTAGCATATCATGTAGTGGAATTGCGGATGATGCCAACGTATCATGTTCAACACAATATTATCTTTGATCATCCACCTCATGGAGATGTTGTTCCTTCCTAGGAATATGAGGTTTATTCTTTATAACCACCTCCAGTAGAAGTCATTGTTGGGGAGCCACGATTGTGAAGATGAATATTTCATCATTCTACATGTGATACCTCACCTATAACAGAAGAAGAGGATACACCTCTAGTATTCCAATCTCATTCGATTGTGGATGTGCACCTAGAGGCATGATATCCCTTTAAATTGTCTGGATATCCAATTTTTCCCTCAGATATATCTTATATAATCCAACATTAGGGGACATTTCCCATGCCTGCATCTTTCCTAACCGAGCCTTTAGAGGCCTTATGGTCCCCCTAGAAGATGATGGAAGGTCCTTAAACTTTCATAGTGGGGTGAGGATCATGTGCATATGATAACATCCAGATGTCACATCCTTTTTATAGGTCTTATAAAGAGAATAAGACATGTGAGATTCAAGCACCTAAGGATGATCCCTCTTCATCTCATCATATTCCACCCCATCACAAAGGTCAGTGATCATAATATGGGTGTCCCATTCAAACACCATATTGTGAGAATGGACCTCACTATAGATAGTGATTGTATACATATATTTATATGTGTGCCATTTAATTAAATTATTTGAAACAATAATTAATTATGTCCTCTATATGATTTTTTCCTATTAAAATGATGAAATTATTTTTACTATCAACTATTTTTACATGATTGTCCACTTATTAAATATTCATTTATATTTTACTTATATTTTATATTTTAGAATATTTCAATATCGGCTACTTGAAAAAAAGAAAAAGTTATTAAATTTCAAGTAGGTAACTTTAAAATATTATAAAATATGAACTATAAAAATTAAAAATAAAACTTGAAACATATCCTAAAGATCTAATTTTTTTGTAAATAAAAATAATTTCATAAATATAATAGAAAAATTATTCACACGACAAAAAAATATTTATTAAAAAAATAATATATGCATAATAAAAAATGCACATAAAATATAGTATAATTAAAATCAAATTAAAATTTAGAAAATTGACTATACATAAAATAAATAATTGAAAATGAATGGAATGTATAAAAATTATAAATACAAACGTAATTGATTAAAAAATCAATATATTGGTACATTAATAATACTTTTCACTAATTTTTTATGAAATGATTATTATTTACAATTATATTTATATGTTCTCTAAGTGGACCAATTTGATTTAGATTGTATTTCTACTTTATTATTTATATAATTTTAAAAAAACCAACATAAAAAATTATTAAGTTTCATCTAGGTAGCATTGGAAACAAAAAATTATAAAATTTAAGCACAATATTAATGATATTTGAAAAACTACATGACATATAAACATATCTCTAAAAAATTATAATTATAATAAGAAAAGGCTAATTTACAAGGCACAAATTTATTTCTTAAAAGCCTAACATTTTCAATATCAAAAAATAATGGATATAATTTTATAAAAAGTAGAATAAACACAATTTATATATATATATATAAATATTAAAACATATATATTTTTCATGGGATTCTTTAAATTAACCTAGTATTAGTTTTCTGATTATATTAAAAAAATTATAAAAAAACTCTCTTGAATATGTGACCGAGTCTATGGGATAACCATGATGGAGGATTGGATGAAGATAAAATGGTGAATGAAACGCATGTAGAGGAGGTGATTGTGGATTATAAGATAATTCAAAATACATTAATATAATGGCTCATGCACGGATGACTTGTCATTGGCACGAAAATATTATTTTAACATGAAATAAGGATTTCCAAGGTGTGGTATATAATACAATGTGTTTCCATGGGTATTATTTCCAATTTTTAAATATTTATCTCTTCTATCATTTGAATGTTAGAAATATATTTTTAGGAGATGATTCTCTAGAAATTTTAGGTGTATTTAGAGGGATATTTTAAAGGAAAAATGAAAACTAGAGAGTCAGACAATTGGAGAGTTTCTACTAGGGTTTTGACCTTGGGGAAGTTCATAGGGTTTGGATTTATTTTCTATATTTATGCACTTTTAAAATTGATTTAATATTTAATATTCTTATTCTTATAATTAAATTCACTATTCCTCATCTCTAATATAATATATCCTCTATGGTTCATGATTTATTCATTGTTAATAAACACTCGACGATGATTGGATAAACGCATATGGGACATTGGAATATGTTAAATGGGATATGTACCAACATGTTTTGATTAATCTCAAATAATAAGAAAATCATGTTCAATAGTATTGTGTTACACTCACATGTATATGTTTTTCATTATTTGACCACATACCTTGTTTTATTAATGATGAATGAAACCCATCATGATATAGGCAATTAATTCACAATCAATTATTATCCTACTTTTGTGATCAAATATTAATCCACGTCAATTATTTCAATTTGTTTGGAGTTAAGTGGTTTAAATGTTAAAGTAGTTTTGATAACAATTGTAATAATTAATTTAATTACATTTATGGTTTCACATATAGTGTATGTTATAGCGACCCGAGCCTTTTACAAAAGACATATCATGATTTTAAGCATAATTAATCATCAGAGTACAAGCCAAGGATCGTTAAGTCCAGTGTCTTGGAAGACTAGGTACATCTAATATAAAACATGGGGCTAAAAAACATCTTTATTTAATCTCCATAATGAGCTTCTAACTTCCTTCGAGCCCTTACATCTGCATAGGGTACCCTGGGGAACACATTAACAAAGGGATGAGCTAAAAATCCTAGTAAGGGAATCAAAATAAGGATATATCTCAAGAACATGAGTTAGGAGGCATGACATAATGATATACAAAGCATGAAACTTATAAAATCATATAATATAATCATGTGATCATATAAACATGGAATCATATAAATGTGTCAAAATCATAAATCATATCTTTAGTAAGGCTTAAGGCTAACCACCAATCCCATTTCACATCGCATCTCATGAGACTTAACCTTACCCAATGCATTGGAGTGCTATCTGGGTGCACCCATCTCAACATTTTCATGAATATTCTTTCCACATAAATATTCTTACCACATATACAATCATACATAATCAACCATACACAAACATAAGGGTACCCATGGAAAGAATTCGGTACCACAATCATGACATAAATCATAACCAATGGGCATATCCTGAAAGTGTCCTTGTATGGAAAGAATTAGAAAATACATGGACGTTCATTGAGTAAAATAGGCTTATAAAAAGGTAAGTCATTTCAAATATAAGTGAAAACAGATGAAAAATGTATTTTAGAAACATTAGCATTAAAACATTTTTGTGCGGTTTTAAAGAAAATACTATAAAGATTTAAAAATAGTAAAGAAGAAATTATTTTATATAAAACCATAATTGAACCAAGAAGGTTTTTATAATAAAAAAAACAGAATTTACAAAGATAATGGTGTCTTAAAAAAGAGGATAGAGTGCACTTGAAATTGGGTAAAAGTTCGAGAAGTTCCTTTAAAATGAGTGTGCTTATTGGGAAGTATCAAAGACAGATTCACTTAATAGCATGTATCTCCCCAAAAGAGAATTAGATATGGATCTTGTAACATGATTTTGGAGCATATAAAAATAATTTTTATGTTCTACATAAAATAAAAAACAACAGCATTTTGGTAAAAAGAATGATAGAGCAACCCGAAGGAATAAAGGAAGTTCGGGTAGAATCCATCATGGTTTATTGGCATGGTATCAGGTGTAACTGAGAGGGATTGATGAGACAGATAAGGGGTTTTTCATCAATTATAAAATATTATGGAATTATACATACCCCATCACATGGTATTACAAAAAAAGGCATAGCATAGAGAACAATCTTGATTAAGAGTGAAAAAGGGGAGGATCCCTTACCTTAAATCTGTTGGCTTTCTCCACTTGTTATTAAGAACCTGAAAAAAAAATTGGCTTATTAATTAACAAGTCCAGAACATCTTATATACTCAATTTATTTATTATAACCCTTTTTAGTTCATTAAAATACTTTTTTATTAGTCACAAGTGTCAATTTTATTATTCGGGCTCGTTTGTTTACATGGCTTTAAAAGATCACTTCACATATATTCAAGTTTGGATTATATGCAAGATGAAAGTGGTTGTACATAATTGAAGTTATATTTATTATTTCATACCATGGAGATTACAGGGTTTTAATTTTAATTAGGTTACTTAGAGTTAAGTCTAATTATTATATATATAACCATAGTGATAACCGTTTATTGTTAATCGGTGGATTTGATTTCAAAGAATGTGTTTTTCATTATAACTTAATTCCATTTGTACCAAAATATTACAGTACAAAAAATAGGATATATTACATATATAACAATCTATTTCAACCATAATACAAATAGTTTCATGACCAGAATTTAAGATAATAATAGAAATTGATAAACTGTTGTCCTTGAATGTGCTAAATTAGCACTTCTCAAACGGTGCTTTCATTTCTTTCAAATAAAAGGGTGGGGAAAGGAGAGAAGATAATGAAATATACCACTAGCATGAAGATATTATATTACATGTATGTTACTGGATTTATCATACTATTATGGTGAATGGAGGTGGGGAAAGAAATAAAAAAGAAAAGAACTTAGAAGAAAAGAAGAAATTAGGAAGAGGAATTTACCTCTTGAGACTTCCTCCTTTGAGAACCTATTAAGGGGAGAGGTTTTGGTATTTTTAGGAGGTTGAGAGCTTTTGTACGTGGGTGAGGACCTTTGGGTGATATTTGGGTAGAATAATGGCAAGGCACAAGGGTTGAGAGGAGTGGAGAGAAGAGGGAGTTAAGGGGGGATTTATAGTGGAGGAGAGGAGTGATTTCATAATATTAAAATCATTAATTTTTTATTTCCTCCCAATACAAGGAATAGTAAGTATTACAAGACCAAAAATAGTGATTATATCATGTGATCCTGAAACAAATGGGCTTACATCATCAGAACATCGTCGATGACTCAATTAATCAATTAATTAGCATTTATTGTGAATTATCAGATTCTACTATTCATCAAAAATTCATGTATTTCAAAAAAAATCCCAAAAATTCACCCTAAAAATATTTCAACATGTATAATCCAAAATGAAGTCCATTTTTCAAAAATAATTTTCTAAATTTGATTAACTTAATATTTAATTAAAATCATGGATTATTACTAAAAAACATATTTAAAAACATTCATTTACTTATTCTAAAATATAGGTACATCATACTTTCACTTGAATATTATTTGTATACTATATTAGGTAATGTTACTATTAATTAAGGTATATCACTATTCATAAGGGTATGTTACTATTCATAAGGGTTGGTTACTATTCACCAAAAATTATTTTTGTTTTATTAGACTCTAAAAATCATCTTGAACACAACCTTGTATGTCAGATTTTTAATATTCCAAACACATAAGTGACAAACATATGTTTAGAGGTCATTTATCACTTAGTAGTTCATTATGTTGTGTTTTCATGTTATTTTATGACATAATTATACGAATTAAATTTCCATTGAAAAACTTTGGGTCGTTACATTCTTCCCCCCTTAAAAAATTTCGCCCCTGAAATTTCAATTTACACAAACAGGTGATGGTGTTTCTCCTTCATTGACTATTCTAGTTGCCAAGTTACTTCCTCAAACTTATGGTTCCTCCACAACACTTTGACAATTTGGGTTGTCTTTTTTCATAGAACCCTATCTCTCTGATCAAAAATCTTTACTGGCTGCTCCTCATAGGAGATATCATCTTCCAACTGCACCACCTCTGAGTTTAGTACATGTGAGGGGTCTGGTATGTACTTCCTCAGTATTGATACATGAAACACATCATGAACTTTAGCCATATTCAGTGAAAGTTCAAGACGATAAGCCATGGTTCCTATGTGGTCAAGGATCTCAAAGGGTGCAATATACCTTTGGCTTAGCATCCCTTTCTTCTCGAATCACATGACTCTCTTCCATGGAGATATTTGAAGGAAGACTTTATCTCCAACGTAAAACACCAAGTCCCTTCGACGGTTGTCAGAATAGCTCTTTTACCGACATTGAGCAGCTTTGATGTGTTTCTGGATGACTTGAACCTTCTCTGTCATCTCTTGAGCAAGATCGGGTCCATGTATCTTTCTTTCTCCAACTTCATCCCAACAGGTTGGAGTTCTACATCGCTTTCCATACTGAGCTTTATATGGAGCCATCTGAATACTTGAGTGGAATCTATTGTTGTATGAGAACTCAACCAATGGGATATGTTGATCCCACCCACCTTTGAATTCTAGAGAGCATGATCTTAGCATATCTTCAAGCGTCTGAATAGTTCTTTCAGACTGGCCATCAGTTTGGGGGTGATAGGCCGTGCTGAATTTTAATTCAGTACTCAAAGCATGTTGAAGGCTCCTCTAGAATTTCTATGTGAACCTTGGATCACAGTCAGAGACAATTGAGTGTGGAACACCAAGCAGTCTCACCACTTCCTTCACTTATATCTTTTCAAGTTGTTCAAGTGAGAGATCTTCTTGAACAGCGATAAAATGGGAAGTCTTGGTGAGTCGGTCAACAATAACCCATATTGCATTATTTACCTTTGAAATCTTTGAGAGACCCATGACAAAGTCCATAGTAACATTTTTCCATTTCCACATGGTTATAGGCAATGGATGCATCATACCTTTGGACTTTTGTTGCTCAACATTAACTCTCTGACATACCAAACACCTTGATAAATATTCCTCAATTTCTTTCTTCATGTTATCCCACTAGAAGTTTTCCTAGAGATCCTAGTACATCTTGGTACTCCCAGGATGGATAGAGAATATTGAGATATGTGCATTATCCAATAGCTCCTTATTAATCCCTGGTGATGAAGGCACACATAGCTGCATTCCAAACCGAATCACACCATCGTCATCGATATGGAACTCTGGCAGCTTCCGTTACTTTACTGCATTCACCCTCTTTTGTATCTCCACATCATCCCTTTGTGCTTCCTTAATCCTCTCTAGGATGGATGGTTGCGCAATAATTTAGGAAATGTAGGATGTATCCCCTTCCCATATGATTTCCAAATCCATTATTTTCATATCCCAGAAGATACGGTCTTTCTCAATCCATTACATGGATATAGTAGCGGGTTCATTTCTACTTAGAGCATCAACTACCTTGTTCGGCTTTCCTGGATGATAGTGAATAGACCAATTGTAATCCTTTATTAGCTCTAACCATCTCCTTTGACGCATGTAGATATCCTTTTTTGTGAATATATATTTTGGATCTTATGGTCGGTCTATATGTCACACTTCTCACCATAATGGTAGTGCCACCAGATTATCAAGGCAAAAATCATTGTTTCCATCTCTAGATCATGTGTCGGGTAGTTCTGCTCATTGATCTTCCACTATCGTGAGGCATAGGCTATCACATTATCATTTTCCATGATTACGCAACCCAAGCCTTTCTTTGAAGCATCATTGTGTATCAAAAAACATTCTCCACTTTTCGGTAGTGTGAGTACATGTGAAGTGATCAGCCTTATCATTAGATCCTGGAAGCTTCCCTCACATTCTTCCGTCCAGACATACTTTACCCCTTTCCTTGTTATCTTAGTTATCGGTCTTGAAAAACGTGATAATTTTCTCAAAAAACGTCGATAGTACCCAGCTAATCCAAGAAAACTATGGATTTATGTGACACTAGAGGGCCTGGGCCATTCCTCAATCACCTTTGTTTTTGAAGGATCCACAGAAATTCCCTCACTTGTGATCACATCTCCCAAGAACGTGACTTGCTTCATCCAAAGGTCACACTTACTGAACTTAGCGTACAACTTCCCCTTTCTCAATGTCGCCAACACATGTCTTATAAGTTCTTCATGTTCCTCCTTGCTCTTGGAGTAGATGGAAATATCATTGATAAACACAGCCACAAATTTTTAGCGGTAATGTCTAAATACTCCGTTCATCAAATCCATAAAAATGGCAGGGGTATTAGTAAGTCCAAAGGGAATCACCAAAAACTCATAGTTCCCATACCTTGTTCAGAAGGTAGTCTTCTGAATATCTTCCTTCTTCACCTTTACCTGATGATATCTAGAATGAAGATCCACCTTTGAGAAGTATTGAGGTTCTCTTAATTGGCTGAACAAGTCATCAATCCTTGGGAGAGGATATTTTTTCTTTATGGTGAACTTTTTGAGTTCATGATAATCGACACACAACCACATTGTTCCATCCTTCTTCTTCCCAAAGAGCACTGGTGCATCCCAAGGTGATCCACTAGGGTGTATGAACCCTTTGTCCAGATGCTCTTGAAGCTTCTTCATTAACTCCTCCAGTACGATAGGAGTCATACTATAGGGACACTTTGAGATGGGAGTATCTCTGGGTATGAGTTCAATTGAGAACTCTACCTCACGATCCGGGGGGATTCTAGGTAACTCTTTTGGAAATACAACACTGTATTCCCTCACGATGTGAATTTCCTCAAGGTTGGCACTTTACTTCAACTCAACCATTTGGCCGAGGTATTATTATTTATATAGAATCAACACCCACACCATTGAAGGATTTTTCAAAGGAGATTCATGATCTTCCTTGCATTTGTAGTGGACGATGGGATGGTTCGGAATATGAAAAGATGTTTCCTTTTCCCAATAGTTGATATGTTCTCTATATAACGAGATCCAATCCATTCCCATTATAGCGTCAAATTCTACATGGGGAAGTATTATGAGATTTGCCGGAAGAATCTTCCCACATATGCCAATAGAAGAAGAGTAAAACACTTGGGTTGAAATTATTGCACAACTTGGTGTTTTTACTGATATCTCTACTTCAAGGTTTCGAGGAATCGAGTCTATCGTTCTAGAAAACATTTAAGATATAAAGGAGTACATAGAACCATAATCAAATAAGACTTTTTCCATTCTTGAGTGAATAAGAACTGTACCCTGTACGACTTCATTATGATGCTCCACCTCTGCTGTAGTGATAGCGTAAGCCTTTCCTTGTTTCCTTGGTGGTTGTTGCTGATTGCCTTCGAAAACCCTCGGCTTAGGGCAATTTTTCACATAATTACCATGCTCTCTACAGTTATTACACTTCACTGTAGGCTGAGTGTTGATCTGAACATTCCTTTCTTCTTGAACATTATTGATATTTTTTATATCCCTTCGACAGTTCTTGCCCAGATGACCAAACTTTCTGCATTTGAAGCAATTGTTGGTTCCCTTGAGACAGTCACCAAGATGCTTCTTCCCAAAAAAAATTCAAAGGGGAAAGTGAGGCTTCTTTTCATCATGGGACTTGTTTGATGAACCACCCATGTTGTTCTCCATTTTCCGCTTCTTTTCACTAGGCCCATGAGACCACTAAGAGTCTCCAATTTCCATTTCAACCTTGAGGGAAAAATGGAAAATCTCATCATAGCTGTCGAAGTCTCGAATCACCAACAATTTTCATAGACTTAGCTTTAGTCCACTAAAGAAGTGATCCACCATGATTTCAGTGTTCATGAAAAATCCTGAGGCATACCTTATAAGCCTTGTAAAGTTCTCTCCAAACACCCCGATGGACTCATCTTCATTATGATTGAGTCCAAGGAACTCTCTTTCCATCTTGAGATGGAGGGTATAAGGAAAATATTTTTTGAAAAACATCCTCTTGAATTCCTCCCATTCTCTGGAATCAATTTCCTCTTGGGACATTGTATTCATGATCAGTTTCCACCACTGATCAGATTCCCCTTCAAAACGATAGAATTCCAGTGCAACTTTCTCTTCTTCCAATCACTAGAGGATAGAGAAAATATTTTCAATTGAGTTAATCCATTGTTCTACGAGGAGGGGATCAGAAGACCCGCTAAACATGGGAGTCCTTTTACACATGAGGGATTCTACAAAAACATGCTATTTCCATGGAGAAGGGGGAAGTTCCGCCTGATTCAAGTTATTATTCATAACTTGAGAAAGCTGAGAAAGTTCTTCCATGATGTTTTGAGCACCCACTTCCATCACATCAAGCATGTAATTAGGAAAATCATCACATTGCCTATCACATTGGTTGTTGAAACGTGTCCTTCTATTTCCCACCATTAACTAAGAAAAAGAATGTATAATTAGAGGTCTTGAATACTTAGCTATTGAGCATAAAAAAAACTTTGAACATAAAATTATGAACTTTTAAAGAAGAAGTATATCATGACTTTTGATTCCATAGGCTTATACATAGGTAATCCTTAATATATTTCTTAACATATAATATTATGGGATTCTTTTTGTCCCTTAATAACAGTTTTTTCTATGCTTGTGAATCTAGCAAAGCATATCCCCTAGGAGTGTCGTAACCAAGAGTGCATCAAGGCCTGTTATCGTGCACCAGTTTCTATTTGAGTCTAGCTCAAAGCGGTGTTTTCAGGTTTTACCCCCAGATACATCTGTTCCAGAGCTGCCTCTACCTTCTCACATCCAAACAGGGATATATTTTCTTGATAAACCACTTACTCTACACTCATCAAAATTTAGGACAGTTTTCTTATACTTAGTATCATCCTTATGGTTCTCACTAAGGTGCCCTATTCCTAATCTCCAAAAATAACTAGACCATCCTCTGATACTGACTGTAGCAACCCGATCCTTTTACATAAGACATTTAATGATTTTAAGCGTAATTAATCATCGGAGTACAAGCCAAGGATTGTTAAGTATAGTGTCTTGGAAGACTAGGTACATATAACATAAAACATGGTGCTTAAAAAACTTCTTTATTTAATCTCCATAGAGAGATTCTAACTTTCTTTGAGCCCTTACTTGTACATAGGGTACCTTAGGGAACACATGAACAAAGGGTTGAGCTAAAAAGACCAGTAAGGGAATGAACATAAGGATACATATCAAGCACAAGAGTTAGGAGGCATGACTTAATGATATCTAAAGCATGAAACTTATAAAATAATTATATATTAGCATGGTATCATATAATCATGGAATCATATAAATGTGTTAGAATCATAAATCATATCTTTAGTACGGGTCAAGTATAACTGCCAATCTCGTTTCTCATTTTAGTACAGGTCAAGGCTAACAACCAATCCCATCTCACATCGCATATCATGCGACTTAACCTTACCCAATGCATTGGAGTGCTATCTGGGCGCACCCATCTCAACATTTTCATGAATATTCTTGCCACATAAATATTCTTACCACATATAAAATCATACATAATCAACCATACACAAACATAAGGGTACCCATGGAAATAATTGGGTACCACAATCATGACATAAATCATAAACAATGGGCATATCATGAAAATGTCCATGTAAGGAAAGATTTAGAAAATACATGGACATTCATAGGGTAAAATAAGAAAATAACATGGTAAGTGGTGTCAAACATAAGTGACAACAAAAGGATTATAGAACCAAAAATAGGATATATTACAAATATAATAATCAGGTTCAACCATAACACAAATGGTTTCATGACTAGAAATAATGATTACAATATAAATTGATAAACCTTTGTCCTTGAAGGTGCTAAATTAGCACATCTCAAACGGTGCTTCCATTTATTTCAAATAAAAGGTTGGGGAAAGAAGATAAGATAATGAAATATACCACTAGCATGAAGACATTACAGTACATTTATGTTACTGGATTTATTATACTATTATCATGAAGGGAGGTGAGGAAGAAATTAAAAAAAAATAACTAAAAAGAAAAGAAGAAATTGGGAAGAGGAATTTATCTCTTTAGACTTCCTCCTTTGAGAACATCTTAAGGAGAGAGGTTTTGGTATTTTGAGGAGGCAGAGAGCTTTTGGACATAGGGGAGGACCTTGGTGAGAGATTTGGGAAGAATAATGGCAAGGCACAAGGCTTGAGAGGATTAAAGAGAAGAGGGAGTGAAGGGGGGTTTTTATAGTGGAGGAGATGAGGGATTTCATAATATTATATTCATTAATTTATTATTTCCTCCGAAGACAAGGAATAATAAGTATTCCATGACCAAAAATAGTGATTTTATCATGTGATCGTGATCCAATTGGGCTTAAATCTTCATAACATCATTGATGACTCAATTAATCCATTATTTAGCATTTATTGTGAATTATCGGATTCTACTATTGATAAGAAATACAAGTATTTCAGAAAAATCCCAAAAATTCACCCTAAACATTTTTTGACATGTAGAATCCAAAAATGAATTCCATTTTTCAAAAATAATTTTTAAAATATGATTAATTTAATATTTAATTAAAATCATGGTATATTTCTAAAAAAGAGTTTTAAAAACATTCATTTACTTATTCTAAAATATAGGTACATCATAATTTCACTTGAATATTATTTTTATACTATCATAGGTAGGGATACTATTAATTAGGGTATATCACTATTCACAAGGGTATGTTACTATTCATAAGGGTAGGATACTATTCACTAAAGATTATTTTTGTTTTATTGGACTCCAAAAATCATCTTGAACACAACCATGTATGTCAAATTTTCAAAATTCCAAACACATAAGTGAAAAACTTATGTTTACAGGTCACCTATCACTTATTAGTTCATTATGTTGTGTTTTCATGTTATTGATGACATAATTGTAAGAAGGGAATTTCTATTGAAAAACTTTGGGTCATTACAGATGTGATTTTTTTTCATGTAGTGTTGGGTTAGTATTTAAGGGAAAAAACCCTTGGATGTTAATTCCCCTCTATTTGTTCATTATGTCTTATTTTCATTTATTTTTCTATTAATATTAATTCAATAATTTAATTTCATTAAATTCTTTTTCATTATCCAAAAAATATCCTAACGACCTAAAATTACTTTAAGAGTCCTTTATGAGAGATTCCTTATTCCTCTGGGGATCGAACATTTAATCTCTTTATTATATATTTTAGTAATTAGAGTCGGTTCAAGAAAAATTATAAATATTTAAAATTTCGTAGACCAGGGAAGGTAGTAACACTAGAAAGACCTATCAATATGATCATAAACACTATTTGAAATGTCTATTTGATATATCTAATAATTATAATATTCTTTTATGGATAAAATAATTCTAACATGTCCATTGGATAAAAGGTTTATTCATAGTTAATATCATTAGTCTATTTAAAACCCTCAGTTACTAATAAATATTTGTAGATAAATACAATCCCATATAATTCAGTCTTCCAGTGACAGAAACACTTTCACCCATTGTGTTTTCCCTTTCAGGTGGATATAATAGATTCCAAACCTAAATTTCTGTAAATGGATTCACTACTACAAATCAGGTCTTTAACAGCGATGGCCTTTATCAATGTTAACAAAAAGAAATGATAAAGGGTACATTTTATCAGTGATTATATTAGAACTAATAAAAGGTACTCTTTAACATCACTTTTTTAGCACTAAAAATGGTAATTTTTATCAGTACTTTTCAATAGTACTGATAAAAGGTACCCTTTATCAGTGCATTATTTTTAGCACTGATAAAGAGTACCCTTTATCACTTCTTTATTTTATCATTGTTAAAAGGATCCTTTATGAGTGATTTTTTAGTACAGATAATGGTCCTTAATAAAATGAAATAATTAAATAAATAAAAATGTGTTTATTAAAAAAAATAAAAAAATATTATTAAATAATTAATGAAAAAAATGAAAAAAATAATGATACTGTATATAAAATATAAATACAAATAAATAGTATATTATTTTCTGAGAAATTCTATGGCAATGAGTTCTTTTATTTTTCTCTTACTTGAAGATTGCACGCTTCGCATTCAACCCTGATAAATGCCTCAAATCCTATGTTTCTAGGATGATTGTTATCATGATGTTTTATTTATATCATTTTGTTTGATTATGTCTAGCTCAATGCCTCTTTGTGTCTATAGCTTAAGAATAGATTAGGAGAAACAATCTTTCTCAGTAATTCAAATTGGGAAGATCTTGTCTTATGGAACCCACACCATCATGTGAGGGAATTATACAGGGATATTGTTTGCACAAAAAAACCAAGGTAATTCATGATTGAGTTTGATAAAAATAAATCATAAGGGGGAGTGACATATCACTTATTGAGTCAGTTGCCATGTTATGGAGAGATTAAGTTGTAGACTTCTTGAAAGAATTGATCAAGGAAACTAGAGTTTTTTTTGAAATAGACCACCCCTAAGGATGGCCATTACCAGTGAAAATGTTGACTTTACTAATCCAATGTTTCCTAAGGTGAAGGGATCTATAGGCTTGAAAAAAATGTAGATAACTTTAAAAGGGAAATTAAACAAATAAAATTAAAATTAAAAAAAAAAATTAGTCATTTAGTTAATTATGTAATTGTTGATAATATTAATAAACAGTATATACTATAGATTTATTCATATATATAAATATGATATATATAATACAAAATATTTATTATATACATTAAATAGTCATATATTTAGTGAAAATGGTTCATAATTAAAAATTAATTTGAAAAACATACTGACTAATTACATCATGTAATGGACATAATTGATTGTTTTTTTTTCAATTTGACATATATAAAAATTGAGTTATATTAATTTCACATAAAAATATGAAATTAAATAATTTTTATATACAACACAGACACAAACAAATATTTATGTAATTAATGAAATCTTTATGTAATTTATTCAAATTTTAGTACTCATTTTATAATTTCATTATAACTTGATACATTTAATATATCATGTCTTTAATAAATAAATTTTATTTATTTATTTTTAATTTTCTTTATAATTAGTTATTAATACTATTTTAATATTTTTTTTGGTTATTTTATCAGTTCCTATTATTTATTAATATATAATTTACTACTATATTTTAATATTTTCAATATTAATTAATATTTATTTCAATATATATCAACATGGTTTAAAAAAAAATATATAATGAATAAAACTTTTAATTTTTTTTAATATTATTAAAGTGTACTCATTTTTAATTATACAATTTCATTCATTTATAACATGCATGCACTTAAAATTAATAATTCATTAATAATGTCCAATAAATATTTGTAAAGAAATTTTCATAAATACATGTATTTATAAATTCATATTTACTATGTTTATATATTTAAATATTTATAATTGAAAATAAATAAATATTTTTTAAAAATTATTTATATAATTAGGAATAAATAATTATATATATTTAAATAATTATAAAATTTCCATAAATTTATTTAAATAATGAATATATATACAATATTTATATAATATATTTATATATATAATTATATAAATACATATACATATATACATATATATAGTGATATAAATATAACAATATTTTTTAAACTATTTATATAATTATAAATAAATAATTATATATTTTTATAATTATAAAATTATTATAAAGATATTTAAATAATTAATATATTTACCGTATATATATTATATATATATATTTATATAAATATATTTAAAAAATATTTATTTTTAATAATAATTATAATTCCTTCATTATCACATAAATAATAAGCATTGATAAAAGTAATTTTTATCGGTGCTAAAAAAGTGATGATAAAGATTCCTTTCAATAGTGCCTATTAACATAGTGCTGATAAAAGGGATCTTAATCAGTGATTTTTTGGGAGAATTGGTAAAAGTGTTTTAATTTATTTTAAGAACCCTAACAATCACGAATGAGTCACGATATCTTAAGCTTTCCACAGAAGCCCCTTACTGTCGGCGCTCGTCATTGTCAAATATATGATGGAATCAAGTCTAGAATCACTGCTCCAAAAATTCCAAGGATCAAATCTATGGCATGAACAATTCAAGGGTCAAACAAATCCAAGGCTCGAATGAAATCCATGTTTGGAGATATCTCTTCTTCCTCTTGGACGACCCAAAACATCAATACAAGGTATTTTATTTCCCCCTCCTCCACACTTGTTGATTTCTGATTTGGAAGTATCTATTTTCATTTTTTTCATAATTCTTTCTAAGGCCACCCCTGATTTCTATCGGGTCATCCTTGATTTTGGCCACCCTTGTACCCATGATTTCCACCACCTTGTTCCCCTTAATTTTGGTAGCCGGCAGGGCACCCTTATCGCACCTAGTGATATAGTGCCTCCCGAGTTAACACATTAGGTTCATGCCTTAGTGAATCTTAGAGAGGTCGCATCGCCTCACCAGTGGTGAGGCGCACCGTGTGCTCCTTCGCTCACTGCACACCAAGGGGTGCTAAGGCGCACTCCTTTGACAATAATACAATAATCTAATATAGAGTTCTTTAATATATATTTTGTTTCTAATTGTGGTTTCATGTGTGACTATGATGGAGATATCTATTTCAATTCTCATGAAAGTGACATTAAAATAGTTCAACAACTACTACATTTCATTTCTCCTGACCATGTACCAAAATTTATCATTATAGGTAATCAAGAATCTCATTATGGCCACCCTTATAACCACCATTCACTGATACAATGATTTTTAATTTCAATAACATCTATTACAGTGAGTAATGGGACATCACTAGATATCATTATCAATGAATCATAGTGTCCTTTTTTATTTATAATTGAAAATCATCCCAAAAATAATAGATGTTTTTGTAAAACTAAAATAATAATTTTCAAATTTATAAATGTGTGTTTTTATTATAAAAATAATTTTGTTAATTTATTAAATATAATAATTTATTTTCTCTAAAATATATAAATACTATTATGTAAATACATAAAGAAAAAAATGTTTTGAAAATAATATATATATATTAAAAAATTAAAAAATAATAATTCGTATTTCATATGAATAATATATATTATTTGTGTAGTGAGTATTTAATTACAATTGAAAAACACATATTAGAATCCCAAACCTTAAAATATTATTTTCAATTAACAATCGTTAAGTAAAAAATGATTGAGCTAGTAAAAAAATGGCCATGAGGGTTTTCATCTCTCGAGTTTGAGTGAATGGAAATCTACTAAGCATGAAAGCTAAAATTATTTTTGACCATAATTCCATAACCACTACCATAATAAATAAAGGGACTCAAGATAAACATAACATAAATAATAAAATAATTTCATGATTTAGATAATACATATCACAAAAAATTTCACATCTTGAGGACTAAAAGGTTTAATTTCTTGTAGAATATCTTCATAAACAACTTATTTTATAGCACTTGAAAACCCTTCTCTATAATCATGGTTTTCTATATACCTTTAAAAATCTCACATGATATAAATATATAATATAATTACACTACACTATTTCAACATAAATATTACATTAAACAATTTCGAAACATTTCAATAACAATGAGATAAATTTTTTTACAAACACAAAAAATTAATCCAATAAAAATATAAAACTCTCATACAATTTCTTTTCCTATGATCAATCAAACCTAATTTAAAATAAGTTTCTGAATATAATAAATACACTTCTTATTTTAGTAATATTATATAAAAAATAAAACAATTTATAATTTTAATCATATTAAATATGTGAAATATTTAAATTGAAATGATATATGGATACTTACTAGACGTTGAAAATGAATAATCCATCATTTATCTAAGGTATCATGAAAATTCGAGAATGTTTACTCTGTTATGACTATGTGATGCATGTTTTGAAATAAAATTCAATATTTAGATTTAAAACACACACATTATGTTATATAAGTTATAATGTGTGTAATATTGATATTAAAATAATTCTTAAAAGAAAAAATTGAATTGACATTTGTCCTAAATTATCATTATACTACATGATCATTTGATACATTTTTATTACATGACATACATTTAGAATTAAAAAAATGTCACTTTAAAACTGAAAACATGTTATTTCTGTTATACCGACCATATCATGTGTCTGATTGATGTGTGGTTCATTCCAAAACATCAAAAAAATATTTTTTGATCGTTTTTATAGTATCATGACATTTAGAAGATGTTTATCCATTTTTATTCTATGATGTGAATTTTAAATTAAAATTTCACTTTTAAATTAAACCATTCACTTGTATTCATACTAGAAACATCATGTTTGAGATTTACCTCTGGTTGTTTAAAACACATCACAAATGAATCTTGTATTATTATTATAAAATATCTTGACCATTAAACAAACTTTTCTTTGTTTAGAGTTGTGTCATGTGTTTTCAACTAAATTATTACTTTTAAATTAAAACCTAAACCTTCAATCATGTCATCCATACTCTGTATCACATTAATGTAAAGATAATTCATGCATTCCATAAATGAATCAAATATTTTCCGCCTAATTTATCAATATAATTTTCATCTTATTCATATTTTTGAGTATTTTATACCTATATTTAACTAAAATGTCACTTGTAAACTAAAAACACGAACTTTCATTCATACCGAAAAAATAGTGTATCTGATTGAGGTGTGGTTAATTCAAACAAGTCAAAAATGAATTGTTGATATTTTTTCTAAATTATTGAGACAATATGTGTGTGTTTTCTTAAATTGGAGTATGTTATGAGTGTGTATAACAAAAATTATGCGTTTAAACTGAAAACACACACTTTTACTCATACTGGCCACAACATGTGTCAGATTGATATGTAGTTGATCAATACACCTAAAAAATAATTATGGGAATGTTTCATAAATTATCATGAAAATATAATCAATTTTTTTATTTTTTAGTTTGTGATTCTATTTTGAATTAAATTTTCACTTTTAAATGAAAACACACAAATTGGGTAATACCGTACACATTGGGAAATGAATAGATATGTGGTTAATTCTGACATGTAATAAATTAACTATTAATCAATTTTTTAAAGTTTCAAGACAATATAATTATGTTTTTTCGTTTGTGATATGAGTTTTGAAATGAAATTTCATTGTTAAACTAGAAACTAATACTTTCCACCAAAAAGGACCTCATTATGTGTTAAATTAGTATGTGGTTAATATCTACATGTCCCAAATGAATAATAAATAATTTCCAAAAAATTATCATGGAAATATGAGTGTGTTTTATTTATTTTGACTATAGGATTTATGTTTTTAAACTAAAATGAAAATTTTAAATTGAATATATGAAATCGGTGTACCCTTTTCATTCAAAATTATTCTCGTAATTTTATAATGAATTCAACATTTTGGGTCATATGACATGTTTATGAGGTCATATAACAAAAATAAATTCCACCAAAAATGATAGTCTATGAGGATAATATTAAATAAATAAGATACTGATAAATCACTACTTAATGAACTTTGTGAATTAAAAAAATTAAAAATTTTATTGGAACCATCTCTTCACCATGTATGTAAATATTCAAAAACCTTTTAAGATACCCAATAATTATGAATCAAATATGCTTTCTATTCTGAATATGTGCATTTTCAATAATCCATTTGGTAATTAAAAAATATAGATAAACAAATTTTTAATAAATATTTTAAAAGAAATTGTAATGGAATTCAAAAATACCCCTTTAGGGATGCTAGTTTGAGGATTGTATATGATATCGTTTATAAAATTATAAATTTAATTACCAATATCGATGTTATTACATTATCTTAGACACCGTTAAATTTTTTAAAAAATAATTATTTAATTTTCATATATATTTTCTTTTATTATATAAACCATAATACTAATCTAGTTATAAAAATAAATAGGTTTCTTGCGTTAATTAACCATCATCATACTATAGATTTGATGATAAATAAACACATCCCTGTCATAAAAAATCTTGTTAAAACATAATAAAAAACATATATTTTGAATTTATTTTTAAAATATTGAACTTATTGTATTAGATATTCATATTGAACATCATGTGTGGTCGATTTATTGGATATCCATACATTGGATAAAAAAATATAACTTCTTAGTATCCAAATTGATCACAAGGTGCTTCTAGTGAGTCTTAAAATTGGAATTAGTATTGGAAAACTATGATATTAAATTATATATAGTTAGATTATGGAATTTAACCACTAAATTATAGTATTAAGACTATATTTTCATATATTATTTTATTTTTAGATATTGTTGCTACTTGGTGTTCTCTAACTAAAATTTTATTTTTGTTTATTGATTTTTTCAGTAGAAATGACATGCACACTAACAAATCCAAATTATTATTCACAAGGTCTTCCCTTTATATTGTTTTGATATGTACACCTATAGAAATATGAATAGTATTAAACTATAATAAACATATTAGATGAATTATTGTAAAAAATTATGAAAATGTAATCCTTGTAAACATTCATAGATGAGGATCTCAAACATTAATGCTTGATAATTTCATTTAAATTATGAAGACCAATCATGTTAATAAATTCCAAACTATAAATTTTTTCTCCATATTCAATGTAGGAAATATTTCAATTTTGGAATTTTGTATCTATATAAACATGTAATGTTAATAAATGTGATGTTGGACTCACCTGTTTTGATAATCTCAATTATGTTTAGATATGCTTTGATAATCCCAAATAATGTCTATCTATATATTAATTATGACAACATGCTAATGAGTTGATATGAATATCAAAATTTTCATATAATATAATTGAAATATGTTACTCAATGTTTATTTATGATTATAAATGTTTAACAATGATTAATCTTGATACTAACTCAATCTGGAAAAGATATGCATAGAACAGATACTTTATAAGCATTCGAGTTTTAGGATCACTGATATAGACAGAGATACTGATATGCAAAGGTCAATGATAGACCAAGTCTTCTATTATATGAAAAGTCACTGATACATAGTCTACGGATATAGATAGACAGCTACCGATTAAAAGCTACCGCTACACAAAAAGCTACTGATAGAAGGAGCTACCGATACAAGCGAGCTACCGCTACACAGAGTCACTGATACATAAAGATATCATTATGGGGAGTAACAGCTACCGATACAAGATCAACCAATACAAGTCAACCGTTACAAGTTCACTGATAAAAAGAGCTACTGATAAAAACTAGTCACTATTTCTCTAAACTCTATTTCTGTTAGTTTATTAGAAACAATCATATTTTGGGATTTTAATGCAATTGATATTAATTAATGATGTTTGTCGAATGTCAGGAAATTGTACCTCGTACATGCAGAAGTAATCATGCCTTATGTAAGATATTAATTACTGATGTTTGTAGGATGTCATGGAACCATACCTCGTACTTGTAGAAGTAATCATTGTAAGAACCTGGATCTTCGTTTAAGGTACGCTTTTCCTTTTTCTGGAGTTTTTAAGAAAAATGTAGTTTCTGGAAAATTTCAAAGTACACACCGTGTACTTTCTGAGTACACACCGTGTACTCTTCTCCGGCTCAAAGCTGTGTAATGGCCGTTCCCGGCCCACACTCACGGTGTGTAGGGGTGACGTGGAGGCCGTTTTTGGTGGAGTAAGGAAAAACCTAGTACATGCTTTGTACTCTAAAATTACACGCCCTGTACCTTTCTCTTTTTTCCACTAAACACATTGGGGTCAGGACTGACATACAGAACACGCCCCTTCTCTAGGTTCTTCATCTGAGAGAGACTTGTATGGCTAGATCTTCCTCGAGACCCTAGTTCTCTATCCGTTCTCCTATTCGAGCACAGTCAATTGCGTTGGAAGCGCAGTGGTGAGTTCTTCCTTCTTCTTGAGCCTTGTTTTCCAATTATTCCTCTTTCTCAATTTTTCTAAGGTTGAAAGTTTTGTGCGTTTTCTCATATCTACGACGTTTTAGGAGGGATTTATCCATCATGGTTCAAGTATATCGATCTCCTAGGATCTAGGTAGGTGGTTTGTGCCTTACCGTTGAAAGTCTCTAAGTTTTATGTGTGAATTTTCACTGATACCGTGAACGGGGTATTTCGTGTTTACCTTTTCTCCCTTGTTGTTTTACTGCCTCCCTTGTATGCTTGTTTAGAGGTAATTTGACCATGTGAGAGGATAAATTGTTGTGTTTGGATGTACTTACCTTGCTTCATTCTGTTTACAACCTTTGGGTCTTGTTTTCCTTTGGCAGTTACACCTCTTTCATGACTTGCGGTTATAGGTTGAAGTGAAACTCATGACATGCTTTATGCTTTGTAGACAGTTTAGAAAATTAGCTGTATAGGTTTACTTTGGTTATCCAAGTGGATCGAAAGGTGTAATTTGGCCTTATAAAATTATTTTGCACTGACTGGCATGGGGTTGAGGGAACCTGGTGCTATAGACTATAAGGGATAGACCGAGTGAGCTTCCCAGAGAGTCTTAGACATTATAGACTACAGGGGATGGACCGAGTGAGCTCCCAGAGAATCTTGGATTTTATAGACTATAGGATGGTAGACCGAGTGAGCTTCCTCAGAGAGTCTTACCTTGTTTGAATCTCTTTAGGAACCTTCCCAAGCTAGAGGAGGAATTGAACGAGTGAGATTCCTCAGAGAGTATGTGGTATACTAGAGTCCCTCGGAGGAATTGACTGAGATAGCTTCCTCAGAGAGTCTCTAGACCTTGGGTCTAAGAGGGTTAGACCGCATGATCTTCCTTAAGAGAGTCCCTGACTACCCTAGACTATAAGGGGGATTGACCGAGTGAGCTTCCCCAAAGAGTCTCATAAATTTATTATGACCAAACCAGAGGAGTTAGGCTGAGTGCACTGCCCAGAGGGTTATGGTACTTCTTGGATAGAACCAGAGGGGATGGCTGCGAGTACTTCCCAGAGGGTTTCCGGATTATTAGATATTTTTTTCACTACTGTTTATTTGTTAGGTATTGATTGCTGCTGTGTATCATCCTGCTTTACTGCTTACTGTTTACTGCCTACTACATTGCTGTTGTTGTTTACTTCTTAGTGTGCTTTTACCCGCCATATACTCACTCAATGTTAGGCACAGATCTTCGGGTGGTTTCCTATTGGGATTTTTTTCTCACACCCTATTTGGGCCATGCTTTTGGGCCCAAGCAGACTATGTTGTTACAGGTATAGACAAGGGAAATCGCCCTTTGACTTCTGGAACTTGATTGAGTGGAGCAGGGGAGCATGGGACAAAGCTTTGGCTTGCGATGCTGAGGAGCCGCTTAGTTTTCTTTTGTACTTGGTATTGTAGTGTTTATCCAGCATTGTGTCTTGTTTGGCTTCTTTCCTAGTTATGTATCATGCATCATTTCATATATATACATATGTGCTCCTGTTTGTTGATTTAGTCTTCCGCTGTTTACATTGTTGGTTATTACTGCTTCCGTTATTGCATGTTTATTTTTCATTCGCTGTGTACTCTGCCAATGAGAGAATAGTTTCCCCACTATCACACCCAAGGCCCTCACTGCTAGTCGGCATCCTCTGGCATTTGGGGAAATGCGCTTGAGGCCATGTGACCAACCGGGTACGAGGCGCCTCTAGGTGGCTTCCGGAACTGGGACGTTACAAAGTGGTATCAGAGGCATTCTTTTCTCTTGCATTACTGTTTGGAGACATATCTAGGGATAGGATCGATTAGGTACTTGGTAATAAGCTGTTCCCAGGAGTAGCTAACCCGTGTATAGTGAAAAGCCTTACTACCTCGTTTATTGCAGTTTTATGGTTTTGAGATTTTACGGTTGATACGATTTCACCTAGAGTGATTCACATGATTTGTACTGTTATTGTTTTGATATTACGGTTCTATTTCTATCGCAACCCAATGAGATAAGGGTATTCCATCTCATGCATCATATAGGCACTTGTAGAAATAACATGCCATGAATTCTTGCCTTGCCATTTAGGGTGCATTAGCGATTGCATTCTGTTGTGATAGACGTTGTGTAGATTGTGCATGTTGTTGTGATAGATGCCTGATAGAATCTCTGCTACTTGTTGTAGAATTTTTTGTATTGTACTTCGTTTAAATGAACGCCAAATTTTGATTCCTGAGGTGTTATGGTCCCTCTTGAATCAGAAATTAGTGGATCGTGATCCTATTTTCTCTTGTACATGACTGTAGGGGATGCCAAGCTTTGATTCACGGGGAGTATGGGCCCTCACGGATTGGAATTTGGAACCTCTTTGCTTTGTTTTCTGTGTTTCTGGGATTCTGTGTAGTTTCTGAGCTACTGCCCAGAAAAATCCAGAATACACGGCATGTACTTTCTGGTTACACGGGCTGTAGTTTTAAGGTCGTGTTACTAACTGTGTTTACAGAAACACTGTGTTGTGAAAATAACTTCAGGAACACTCCATGTATGGTATGTACATGTCGTGTAGTGTAGAACCTTGTAACTAGTCGTTTCACCAACAACACAGGTAAGGGGAGCTCGAGTAGAACACAACGTGTAGTTCAGTCCAGGTATTTGACCGTGCCACGAACAATATGGGCCGATGTGACCTTCTCTTAGACTTGTCGTGTTGCTTTTGGAACATGTCGTGTAGTCTTTCCCAGGTACCCGGCCGTGTCACGAACAACACGGGACGGTGTCACCTTCTCCTATACACGACATGTTTGTTCGGAACATGGGCCAGCCATGTAGACGGCCATGTAACTAACAACACGAGTTTCCGAGTCAGTGCCTAGTATATGTTGTGTCCCTAAGAAACACACCATGTAGTCTAAGGATATTTTGAATCATGTGAGTTATTCGTGTAAGGAGACTCGGGTAGGGGAATAGTTTTCATTACACTCCGTGTGTTGGGCCAACACACTGTGTAGTTTGAGGTGTTACACGAACTTTCAGGCAGGGGTACATGCCCATGTTAATGTCTTAAGTAGACACGCCGTGTAGTTTTTATACATGTCGTTTAGTCGTGTATTGTAAACCTTGATAGTTTCTTCCCCCTGCTCCCGTTTTTTACTCTTGTGTTCTCTGTCCTAGTTTCTGATTTAAGGTACTTTTGATCTTTCAGAGTGATGCCTCTGAGACATCCTCCGGTTGTACATCTGTCAACAGGCAGTGATCAGATGCCAGATATGGCTGATCAGGGACTTTCTTCCAATCCTCCAGTCGAGCCAGCCTTGGCACCTATTGTCATACCTGTTTCAGGTGCCGAGGCGCAGTTCAGGGAGGACTTTCTAAGGATGATGCAGACCTTCCAGGGAGCACCACATCCTGCCCCGTCGATGGCTGAGTTGACGCGGGTTTTCTAGCAGCAGCATCCTCCAACATTTTCAAGGTATGAAGGACCTCAGGCTACTGAGTCATGGATAGAGGCCACACTGACCATCATTGAGCACCTAGATATCCCTCCAGATAAAAGGTTAAATCTGACTACTTATATGCTCTAGGACACTGCCAAGAGGTGGTGGGAGGTGATCTCATGGTCAGGGCATCAGCAGGATATGTCTTGGGATGAGTTTCGACACACCTTCTACGACTACTTCTATCTGGAGACCCTGAGGGCAGACCGAGCCTGGGATTTTATGAGTCTAGAGCAGGATACACTATCTATTATGGAGTACTCATCTCGCTTCACTAATCCACATCATTTCACACCAATCCCAGCAGGTGATGAGTTGTTCCTTGCTAGGAAGTTTGAGGACGGTCTCCGGAAGGAGATTTGTTCCCAGGTGAATATCTTCCAGTTGACTTCGATATCCTCCATCGTCAACCAGGTGCTGATCACTGAGCGCAATCTGAGAGATTCTGGAGCAGTGACCCAGGGCGGTTTGATATTTAGAGCTGGTGTTCCTCCTAAGGACAGTAGGAAGCGTCGCAGAGAGTCTTCTCAAGGAGATCGAGGTTCGCGGGATGCGTCTTCTGGCAGCCAGGTTTTATGCTACCAGTGCGGTAGGAGTGGGCATACTAGGACCCAGTGCCAGAGGGATCTGATGGAGTGTCGGTCTTGCGGCAAGATGGGCCATCTTCTGCATTTCTGTCACATCTTCTCACCTTCAGATGGTGGTAGGGGTTCCTCTATGACCCCGCGTTCTGGAGATGCTTCCCTAGTTTCCCACCAGTCAGGGAATTGGAGTTATTCTGGCCGTTCAGGCTGAGGTGGAGGTCATGTCCATGGTGTTCAATCACCAGGTCATCAGTGACAAAAAAGTGGATCACCTCAGAGTGGTCATCTAGGGGTGCAGGGCCACGGTGCAGGCCAGTCTTTCGCCGTGGAGCAGACATATCAGGAGAATGGTCTCAGCCCATCTACAGTTCGAGGTACGATCTTAGTAGCCTCATTTTTATATTCATTTATTTTTGATACTCTTGCTTCCCAAAGCTTTATCTCTATTGCGGTTGTGGAGAGCCTTGGGCTCTGTATCTTTTCTTCTGCCGACTTGTTGACTCTTGACACACCGTTGGGAACGAGGACGTCTAGCATACGTCAGTGCAGAGAGTTCCCTCTCTAGGTTCTGGGGTGTCATTTCTTATGGGACCTCAATGTCCTAGAGATAAAGGGATATGACATCATTCTCTAGATGGACTAGTTGGTTCCCTTCCATGTAGTCGTCGATTGGTATCACCACAGAGGGAGTTTCATACCCCCATAGGGCGGATACTTCCATCATAGAGGTGAGTGGGATGTCCAGGCGGGTAGAGTTGGACCAGAGCATCATGGGATAGGGGAAGATACAACCCATATTTCCAGTCTTTATCTGGATAACCATGGGACTTCACAGTTAGACCTTCCTCCAGTGGTGGATCATTTCAGATATGTCTTTCCAAAAGTCTTTTCCGGTTTACCTTCAGAGTGTGAGGTAGACTTATCGATTGAGCTCCTTCCAAGAGCGGCACCGGTGTCCATTACTCCTTATCAGATGGCTACACCTGAGTTGAAGGAGCTCAAGAAGCAGTTGGAGGAGTTTCAGGGGAAGGGTTTCATCTGACCCAGTACTTCTCCTTGGGGTTCTCCTGTCCTATTCGTGAAGAAGGTTGATAGTACCCTCTTGGGTTTGTGTGTATTATCGGAAGTTGGGCCAGTTGACGATCAAGAACCAATATCCCTTTCCAAGGATCGATGACTTCTTCGATCAGCTTCGAGGAGGCCAAGTGTTCTCGAAGATCGACTTGAGGTCTGGTTATCATCAGTTGTGCGTTAGACCATCAGATATACCTCTGACATCTTTTAGGAGTGGGTATGGTCTTTATGAATATACAGTCATGTCGTTCGGTCTTACGAATATGCCTACAGTCTTCATGGCACTGATGAACCGAGTGTTCCATCTGTACTTGGACTCCTTTGTCGTGGTCTTCGTGGATGATATCTTGGTGTACTCTCACACTCGACACGACCTTTCCACACATCCTGAGATCATTTTGAGTACACTGAGATATCATCGAATGTATGCTAAACTCTCGAAGTGCCACTTTTGGATGGATCAGATTCACTTCCTGGGTCATGTTATCTCAGAGACAGGAGTGTCAGTGGACCCATAGAAAGTGAGGGATGTAGATTCCTGGGAGCATCTGAAGAACGTCTTTGAGGTGTGGAGTTTCATTGGGCTAGACGGATACTACAGATGGTTCGTTCAGGAATTCTCACGCCTAGAAGCACCGTTGATAGGTCTGACCGAGAAGGGGGTGAAATTTTTATGGTCGGATACTTGTGAGTCAGCCTTTCAGGATTTGAAAGGAAGGTTAACGTCAGCAAAGATACTAGTCTTTCCATATCCAGGCAATGGCTACACTGTTTACTATGATGCTTCATGTATCGGGCTGGGAGCTGGGCTCATGCAGGGAGATGGAGTCGTTGCATACGGGTCTCGGCAGTTGATGCCACACGAGAGGAATTACCCTACGCACGATCTAGAGTTGGCAGTATTTGGTCATGCCTTACGCTGTTGGAGACACTATCTTCTAGGAGATCACTTTGTGGTTTTCACCGACCACAAGAGTCTCAGGTATATCTTCACTCAGCGTGATCTAAATCAGAGACAGTGCAGGTGGGTCGAGTATCTTCAGACCTTTGACTTTGATCTCGCCTATACGCCCGGAAAGGGCAATGCAGTGGTAGATGCGTTGAGGAGACGAACCCAGATTCAGGCAGTTCAGGAGGCCAGAAGTGAGTGGCAGCTTATGGATCTGTTCTCTGAGATGCATCTAGAGGTGCACGGCCAGCAGCAATAGACTGTCCTATCTTCTATGGCTGTTACCTCTTCACTTCTTGATTGGGTAAGAATGGGGCAGCTATCATATTTAAAGGCCATAGTCCTGCGGGAGAGTGTGTCAGGAGCGGACCCTCTTCCTGGATGGACAGTGGGTGAGGATGAGATCTTTCATTTCTAGGGACGCATATGGGTGCCATCAAACATACATGAGGAGCTGATGAGGGATTTCCGTTCCTCAGTTTGGGAAGTCCATCCTGGCGTCACCAAGATGTATCAGGATCTGCATCTCCAATACTTGTGGCCAGGTATGAAGTGATATGTTTCTGGTTTTGTAAGGAGATATTCTACTTGTCAGTAGGTGAAAGCAGAGCATCAGCAACCTGCAAGGCTTTTACAGCAGTTACCCATTCCATAGTGGAAGTGGAATGATGTCATGATGGACTTTGTGACTGGGTTTCTGAGGTCACCTTGGGGAAGTAATGGTGTTTGGGTTGTCATTGACAATCTTACGAAGGTTGAAAACTTATTACCGATCAAGGAGACCTTCAATGTTGTTGATATGGGATGACTGTACATCTGGGAGATTGTACATCTACATGGAATTCCACAATCCATTCTTTCAGACATGGATGCATGCTTTACCTCTCAGTTCTGACAGGGACTCCAGAAGGCTTTGTGTATACAGGTACTTTTGAGTACATCATACCATCCCCAAACTGATGGTCAGTCCGAGCACACAATCTAGGTGCTTGAGGATATGCTCTGAGCTTGCATTTTAGTCTTCGATGGTTCTTGGGAGAATCATGTACCTCTTGTGGAGTTTGCCTACAACAACAGTTTTCAGGCAACCATTCAGATGGCACCATATGAGGCACTATACAGTATTCCATGTCGATCACCATTATGCTGGCTAGAGGCAGGAAAGGCAACTTTGCTAGGACCTCATCTTGTTCAGGAGACCTCAGAGCAGATAGAGTTGATTCAGAAGAGGATGGCTACAACACAGTCTCGACAGAAGTCTTGTTCTGGTCAGTGGAGACGACTTATGGAGTTCAAGGTTAGAGATTAGGTTTTCCTAAGTGTCGCACTAAGGTTGGGACATAAGGGGATTCGAAGATAGGGTAAGCTATTACCGTAGTACGTCGGGCCGTTTGAGGTTTTGGAGAGAGTTGGGCCGGTTACCTATCGGTTGCAACTACCTCAGAGGTACCAGGCCATGCACGACGTCTTCCACGTCTCTCAGCTCTGACGTTACTTTTCAGACCCGTCTCATGACTTTCAGCCCGAGAAGGTTGAGCTTGAAGTGGATGCATTGTTTGAAGAGCATCCCATCCGGATTGGCGATCACAGTACGAAGGTACTCCGAGGCGTGTCTATTCCTCTTGTATGAGTTCTATGGCAGCACGGGCAAGTACAGGACAAGACTTAGAAGAGGGAGGCCAAGGTTCAATCCCAGTGGCCTGAACTGTTCAAGGATCCTTCTTCTAAGCCCATCTAAGGAAATTTAGGGATGAATTTATTTAAGGGGGGATGTTTTTAAGAACCCAGGTCTTCGTTTCAGGTACGCTTTTCCTTTTTCTGGAGTTTTTACAAAAAATGGAGTTTCTGTAAAATTTCGAAGTACACACCGTGTACTCTTCTCTGGCTTGAAGCCATGTGATGGATGTGCCCAGGCCACACACACAGTGTGTAGGAGTGATGTGGAGGCCATTTTTGGTGGAGTACGGAAAAACCTAGTACACGCATTGTACTCTAAAATTACATTCCATGTACTTTTATTTTTTTCCACTAAACGCATCGGGGTCACACCTGATGGACAGAACACACCCCTTCCCCAGGTTCTTCGTCCAAGAGCCACCCGTATGGCCGGATATTCCTCGAGCCCCCACTTCTCTGTCCGTTCTCTGATTTGAACATGGTTGATTGTGTTGGAAGCGCAGCGGTGAGTTCTTCCTTCTACTTGATCCTTGTTTTCCAATTATTACTATTTCTCAAGTTATCTAAGGTTGAACGTTTTGTGCATTTTCTCAGATCTACGATGTTCTAGGGTGAATTAACCACAATGGCTCAAGTATATCGATCTAGTAGGATCGAGGTAGGTGGTTTGTGCCTTACCGTTCAAATTCTCTGAGTTTTATGTGTGAATTTTCACCGATACCGTGAACAGGGTGTTGCGTGTTTACCTTTTTGACCTTGTTGTTTTCCTACCTTGCTTGTATGCTTTTGTAGAGGTAATTTGACCATTTTAGAGGATAAACTATTGTCCTTGGATATACTTTCCTTGCTTAATTATTGTTACGACCTTTGGGTCTTGTTTGCCTTTGGCTGTTACACCTGTTTCATGCCTTGCAGTTATTGGTTGAAGTGAAACTCCTGACCTACTTGATGCCTTGTAGACTGTTTAGCCAAGTAGCTCTATATGTGTACTTTGGTTAGAAAAGTGGCTCTATAGGTGTACTTTGGCCTTATAGCATTATTATTCCCTGACTGGCATGGGGCTGAGGGAACATGGTGCTACAGACTATAAGGGATAGACCGAGTGAGCTTCCCAGAGAGTCTTGCACATTATAGACTACATGGGATGGACCGAGTGATCTCCCAGAGAGTCTTGGATTTTATAGACTATAGGAGGGTAGACTGAGTGATCTTCATCAGAGAGTCTTACCTTTTTTGAATCTCTTTATGCACCTTCCCAAGCTAGAGGAGGAATTGACCAAGTGAGATTCCTTAGAGAGAGTGGTATACCTGAAGCTGTAGGAGGAATTGACTGAGATAGCTTCCTCAGAGAGTCTCTATACCTTGGGGTTAAGAGGGTTAGACTGCGTGATGTTCCTCCAGAGAGTCCCTGACTACCCTAGACTATAAGGGGGATTGACCGAGTGAGCTTCCCCAGAGGGTCTCATAAATTTTGTATGACCAAACCAGAGGAGTTAGGCTGAGTGCACTACCCAGAGGGTTGTGGTACTTATTGGATAGGACCAGAGGGGATGACTACGAGTACATCCCAGAGGGTTTCCGTCTTATTAGCTATTTGTTTCCCTGATGTTGATTTGTTAGGGATTGATTACTGATGTGTATCATCCTGCTTTACTGCTTACTGTTTACTGCCTACTGCTTTACTGCTTACTATTTACTGCCTACTGCTTTACTATTTCTGTTTACTGCTTAGTGTGCTTCTACCTTCCATATACTCACTGACTATTAGGAACAGATCTTCACCTGGTTTCCTACTAGGATTTTATCTCACACCCTATTTGGGCCATTCTTTTGGGAAAAATAAGACTATGTTGTTGCAGGTATAGACTTGGGAAAGCGCCCTTCGACTTCCGGTACTTGATTGCGTGGATCAAGGGAGCATGGGACCAAGCTTTGGCTTTCGACGCTGAGGAGCCGTTTACTTTTCATTTGTGCTTGTTACTGTAGAGTTTTTCCATCATTGTGACTTGTTTGGCTGATTTCCTAGTTATGTATCAAGCATTATTTCATATATATATATATATGTGCTCCAGATTGTTGATTTAGTCTTCCGCTGTTTCCATTGTTGGTTATTACTGCTTCCTCTATTGCATGTTTATTTTTTATCTGCTGTGTACTCTGCCAATGAGGGCATAGTTTCCCCACTATCACACCCAAGGCCCTCGCTGCTAGTCGGTCACCTCTGGTGTTTTGGGAAATGCGCTTGAGGCCATGTGACCAACGGGGTACGGGGAACCTCTGGGTGGCTTCCGAAACCATGACGTTACAATCATTCCTTATGTCGAACCGCTGCATGAGCTATAAAAGGAAGATCAATGTCGCTCTGAAAAAGAGGATATGCAGAAAGAGACATTGTTCGTATAAAAATAGATATAATAGTGCATCAAGTGATAATTGAAGGAAATTGATGTGCTACAAAGACTACTGCAATCTCAAGCAAAACACATATTCCTGGAAGTCAAGAAACAAAACCACAATACTCTGTTTTCCAAAAAACATCCAGAGAAGGACTCAAAATAACATCTTCTCAATCCTAAGTAGTCCAAAGCTGCATTTCCATCACATAGTTCTTTCTAAATTCATCTTAATATTATTATCTCTATTGTGATTTGTTTATTTACATTTCGAGCATTGTGTGTGCTTCTGTTTATCTTAAACGTAGGATTTCTCCTAAGTACAACTGGAGGACATCTAAAATCCTCACTCAAACATTCTAAACCTTCTTGTATCCCACTGTGAATTGTGTTAGAGGTCAAGTGTGACCTAGATATCCTGTGAATTATTGTTATAGTTTTTCTCACGTAGAACTATGGTAGAGGTCTTAGTATCTAGACAATCTAAGTACTATTGTTCACCCTGAACCAGGGTGTGGATCAAAGTTTTATATAAACTATTGGAGGGGAGTAAGTATCAGCTTGAGGCTGAACCTCTTAGTTAAAACCGCGGTGCATCTTATTTCAATTTAAACCCCTTTTTACTTTTTCGCTGCAAATTACTTTGAAATTCAAATATGTTTTAAGGTAACTATGATAGTTAAACTATCAAGTATTTATAATTATTGTTAGCTAGTAAGTTAGTTTCAAAATCAAACTTAATCTTCAAATTAAGTTAACTGAGAAATATTTAATCTTTGAGAAACTAATTGAACAAATATATTCTTTATAAATTAGCTACAGTTTAACTTGTTTATTAAATTGGGGGTTTTTAGTAGAAATATTTTAATCATAAATTTTTAATAGTAACTCAATTCACACCCCTATTGAGTATCCTCTGGGACAACATTTGACAATGCAATTGGTAGGGTAAAGTCTCCATCAATAGGTAATTTCAATCAATCAATTGATCACTTATATTTTATTAATTTTTTCTTTTATTTCACAATATATTTTTACTTATGTAATAACTCACATTTGGTCAAACCATTTTTTAATCATTTAAATAGGGTTTTTATATAAAATGAATTGTAAATAACATACCCTGTTATCATAATGTATCTTTATAATATTAAACAGACACTCTTAGAAATTTCATTATAATGTTTGACCATGTAAACATTAAGATAATACAGGGGAAAATATAGCTCAATCTTAGACTCATGATCTATATAAATCCCAAAAATCACATGGACTTTTTGAATTTATTTTTTATGAAGAATATTTTATTGAATTTTTCTGATGTTATATCCTGAAATAAGGTGATGAGTTGGTGCTAATAGATGTAAAACATAATCAATTACACCGAAAATAATTTTCATATAATAAAGTTATCAATATTTATTTGATTCACATTTAGTATAAACTATTTTGAGAAAATTTATTAGCTAGGATAATATATAACTTTGAGGGGAATTGATTTTTGAAAAACTAAGGATTGGATCTTCACAATGTATAAGTTATTATGTTGATTCTTCCCATTGATCCCTTCTAGGAAATACATTTATCACATTAGACTTCCAAATAAATTTATCCATTAGATTATTTATCTTTTCCGCCATAATTTTTATTTTATCATTGGAATTCACCTGTTTATTTTATTTCTCAAAGCATTATCATGTTTACACTTTAAAAATCTCACCCTAAAGTGGAAAGACTATTCCGGACACTTCAAAACCATTGAAAATAGAAATTCATTAACTATATTAGAAGAATATTCTTACAAATAAAAAATAAAAATTATCAGGAAATAAGTAGTCATGTTTTCCTAAAACTGTTTTAAAGATCAAAAATAATATATAATACTTATATATGATTATCATAATTTTTTGTTTTTTAATTTAAATTATACTTCTACCATAACACATAATGTGGGATGGATGTTAATTGATATTTCAATTCATAAAAATACTTATAAAAAAGGAATATAATTTTGTTTTTGTTTTATATCATACAGATTTTGTTTATATATATTAAATTTAAACTATTTTTTCTAGTATGTCTACCCCTTAATTTGTTTAAAATAGGGGTATTATGGTTTCAATGCTTGTTTTTGATTTTCTATATTTCTATTCTATTTTATAAATTAAAAACTTATTCAATGTGATTGATACATGTAATGTCAAATAAAGTAATTCTAATTATAATATACCTTAAAATTTTACTCCTCCTGATTTTCCAATGAAATCCTCCCAGGTGGATTAGTTTATGATATGGATATATACAGCTTGTCGATGGGGTTTTACATTCCCCTAAAAATCTATAAGATGGTGTTTCATAAGAAGGGTATGAAATTATCTAAAATATTTTCCATTGAACACTCATATGAATTTTATCTAAAAATATTATAATATAAATATAATCTAAATTCCATAATGAAGAGTAATTAAACATTTAATTTTTTTCATTAAAATAAATGAATAATATAAAAATATTACACAAATTGTTTCCTTCAATTCTATTATAATATAATTTCATGTATTTTAATAAATTGTCTTGTGCAGTTGAGCACTGACCCTAATGTAACTACTAAAAGTGGGATTATTGTGTTCAATAGGTTGACTACATACATTCCACACTACCTCTAATTTCATACCTATTATTATAACATTAATTATTTTTACTAAAACTATTTCAATTTGTCACACCTATATTTTTTGAACCATATCAACTTTTACTATTTTTTATTCTCCAATTTTTCGGTCACCTCGATAATGTTGGTCGCCTCATAACATCTACTCATTTTAAACATCCCGGTTATTATGTTCCAAAATATTAGAATTATTAATATGTGAAGAATACATTCTCCTCACAACTATTTAAAAAATTAATTTTGATTATGTAAATACACTAAAAAAACATAATATTATTAGAAAACAAATTTTATATAAAACAAATTAGAGAAATTTGTCCTATTCAATGAAATGTTTTTTCTATAAAGGCTAAAGGGATTTGGAAGATTAAAAAACTATCCAAAACCCTTTGTGTGGTCTATTCTGACATACAGGTAACTATCAATATTTGGACCACCATGGAAAGATTTCAACATCCCAATGAATGGGTTACCCTAAATGGAATTTTCTTTTAAGTTTAAATCTATTTTAGTCAATAATTAATCAATTTACCATCTTTTGTTTGTAGGATCTAGGGTTTAAAATAATTATACTTCATATCATTCCATTATTCACCATTCATATTTTAACCCTTCCTTACTAAAATTATCTTTCATAAATCCCAATTCCTCAATTTTTAGTGTATATATATTATCAACCCATTTTCACAGAATAATTGGAACATAAAATATAACATAATCCAACTCTCATATTTTTTGTATGAATACAATGTATAACATATTTTCCTATTCTGTTTTAAGTTATTAGTGCCAGGTACATTCATCACTTCCTCTACTAGAGTAACTCTACTATTTTTCATCACACCGTATTAAAAGTGAGACTTTATATATAATTTATGATAGTTAGTTACAACCATTATGAGATAATAAATCTAAACTTGGTCATATGGCTAAAAATAAATGTTTTTATAAAATTAAATTCAAATTTATAGATAACTACATAAAAATAAAGTCACAAAATCATCCTATAAACACATGATTATGTATATTTGATATCTATATATCATCCCTTGATGGATTAAAATACCAAATAATTAATTTATGAGTTTCAAGAAATGAAAATACATAAAAATTTACATAAAATATAAAATGAATAATTATCCTTCACTATAATGGTAATTATACCAACATATCTTCTATAAATTCATTTACCCACAAGGAACAAACTATAAAGATTTTTAGGGAGACCAATATGGTCCCCATGGAATGTTTTGTCGACATAGATTTCAAAAATTTCCCAAAAAATATATCTATGTAAAATAAAATCTTCTATACACCTATTATTTTTCATGTAATGTTTCAAAATATTAAAATATTATTTAATGGGGTATATCCATTATTGTTCAATACCATGTAATCCAATCTCCCTAACCAAATGTACCATAAAGGAAAACAATATTTGAAATAATAAATGTGGGAATAACATATAAAATTCAAATTATATGAGTGAAATTTCCTTTTCCAAAATTATAAACTCTCTCAGGTCTTTAAATTTTCTTCATATAACTTTTAAAATTAATAAAATAATGGTTAATGTGTATCATAAAAATTGTGTAGAATACAATGTAAATCTATATGTGAAAAATATTCAATAAAAACCTGGATTTCCTATGATTTTAATCCATTTAACTTCAAATTAATCATCAAAATGATGTTATTGATATTAAATGAATACCCCTAAGAACCTTTACACCATTAATAATGTTTTAAAACTAAAATCCCACTTTCTTGGAAAGAGTTTAATCCAATGGAAGTAAAAAAATATGTTTTTCTCCCTTAATTCTGTATTTTTATAAGATTTTATTTAATAATGTAACAATGACACTATCACGTACATTTTTTTATATGCATGACATCTGAAAATTCATGATGTACAAACAATTCCAATGTGGAAATCATTGACCCCACTAGGGTAAATACCCAATGGGAGGTTAATCAGGGTATGAATTATTAAATATAATTCCCACTCTCGATCTTGTTTAATCATTAAATAAAATCACTTTTATTATATTCTCATAGTAATATATAAATTGAAATTATATAATCAAAGTGACATAGCAATTTTACATGGTTCACCCTAACTGGGAAAATTCAAGGAGAATACAAAGGGAATGTGTCAATGTAAAAAAATCATTAAATTAAATCATTATTATAATGTTTGTAGTACTCTTTCAATCACTTATAGTCTATAACCATTCAAACTATAGAAAACATTATCCTCTCAACTGAAGTGAATGCACTGTACCTTAAGAAAACTATAATGATGATCTGTATCAAATATAAATTTTTTCACTCTAAAATTGGTGTGAAGTGAACCTCCTATTTAATCTAAGAGATTAAGTACACATTACCACATAGTTTTTATTCAATGGAAACTCCTTTTAAAAATGTTCTTCTTTACAAAATTCTCCTCAATGTACTATCTTAATATAACACTTTCCACTATGAACTATTGAAAAGGTATAATATTTAGTGTTTATAATCCTCCTTCATAAACTAGTCATTCTAGATGAAATTATTATGCTCCATGAGCTACTCCTCCTTCAGGAACTAAACTTTCATTGTGAACTACACTCCATTTGTAAACCCCACACAATTAATAAACTATGTATGATTCATGGACCACTTTCTGAATTCATATAATTTCTCAAAAAAATAACATTATAATGAAATTTTCATTCCCTAATTAAGTTGTTAGGGGTCTTCACATAGAAATAGAATCCTCTAAAACCCAAAAATCATGAATTCAAAATTAATACCTTTTGAAAGTTAATCTTTTTCATAAACCTCCTTTGATGATTTTAATAGTACGATGCCATTGTGGTATATTCTAAACCACTCCCTTTCTCTAATAGAAGACATAGTTCCCTTGTAGAATTCCTTTATAGTCTACATACTTCCTACACTAACTTGTTTCCTTGTCCAGATGGCATTTTCTATGTTTTAATAAAGGTATCACAGACATCCCTTTTTAGTACATCAAAAATTGGCACTTTATGACAACAAATTATGAGGTTACCACAAAAACTCCATTTCCAAACACATACTCACTATGTGAATTATCTCCATTTGCTAAAATTCCTTCTTTTTGGATTTTATGAGGTCTCACATAGATCTTCCCATAAGTGAATTAGTGTACATACTATGTAGTCACCATATAAAATATAATATGAAAAAATACTTCCTTTTCTCTAAAATCTACTTTAATAATCCTTTAATTAATTTATCAACCATTGAAAAACTTCACCATTATAACTATAAAATTTCAAGATGCTTCATAATTCTTATAGAAAACCTTTTTCAACTCCCTTTTCAAAAACTAAAATATAACGTGGTAAATTCACTATGTCTACTAACAAAAAAACACCCAAAAAATTAAGTCATCTATAAAATCCTGGTTTTGGGTGCCTCCCAAAGGTGCCCTAAACTGAGTTGGTTACATGACCTCAAGAGAATTTCCCCAAATTCCAGAGTTTGCGGACTAGCAGAAAGGTCCACAGTGTATAATGGGGAATCTATGCCCTCATTAGCAGAGTATACACAGTAAAAAACAAGTAGTAAACATTAGTGGAAGATGTAATTACTTATAACAAAATTAAATAGTGGAAGACTGACAATAATATTACAACTAGATCATAGATATAAATGATGAATGTCACATGGGTCTTGGAAAGAGACTAAAAAAGTCACAATGTTGTAAATACAATACTAAAACCAAAGTAACGAAAATTAGTAAACTCAAATGGAATCGCAAGCCTCTTTATGGTCACATGCTCTCCAGCTCCAACAGTAATCAAGTACCTGATGAAGAAGGGCCCCTGACCTTATCTATACATGAAACTATATAATATTTTTGGGTCTAAAAACATAACCCAAACAGGGTGTGAGACAAATACCAGTAGGAACCCACCAAAATATCTATGCCCAACTATTAGTGAATATATATAAGAGGTAAAATACAGAAATAAAGCAATAAACTAGGATGTACATAAAAGTAAATAGTTGTACAGTTTTCAATTACATTCGTTTGACATTAATTACTCATCTATTGAATTGTTAAAACCTTGGTATCTAGCCTGAGCACTGTATCCCCTATGTAATAGTAATAATAGATATCTCAGAAATCCATTTAAAAATCAATTAAGACCAAGTAAAAGTTTGTGCTTTGGCTTGGTATACTCGTCAAAATCATTAAATCATTCATAAACAACCCTCTAGGAAAGATCTCACATTCTAACCCCTTTTTATTAACATAGCACAAATTCATTAAATAACGATCCTCTAGAAAGCTCTCATGGTCTAACCCCTTTGGTCTAAAAAAGAACTAATCATTTACAAACAACCACCATGGTAGACCTCATGCTCAATACCCCTGGGTCAACATACCAAAAACAAATCACAAACGACCACCTGGGTATCCCTCACGGTCAATACCCCTGGGTTAATATCTACACCAAGGCTCTCATGGTCATGTGTAAATAAACATGGTAACACCCAAAGCTTTCCTAGTCCAAGGCGCTCATGATCCATTAGAAAAATAGGACTCTTATCATATCAAAGCAACACAAGTAAACTATAACTACTACATGGATTAAAATTCAAAAATAATAACACATGAATTTCATATAATCAGTCAAATCCATCCTAATCTTCCAAGGCATGAAAAACAATCTAGGCATAATAGGCATTCTGGAAAAAATTTCCTTAAACAGACAATCAAGTTTATACGCACCCATGCGGTATCCCGTAAACAAGTTATCTAACGTTACACCTTAGAAACAACCCTTGATAATCAGTCAAACCATAGATGGTATTAAACAGTTTTAAATTCCAAAACATGAAATTCCCCAAATGTTGGTATGCACCACTTTTAGCATATATAATCCAAACATGAACAAAAAAAGTAACAAACAACCAGCCTCGTTGTTTTACGATCAATATCCTTGAACTTCAGCCCTTAAATAGACCTAGAATGGATTATATATAAAACATTATGAAAACCCCCAACCATTATTAACTCATGAGAGAGGATGAATCAGGAAGAAAGGCTCTAGAGGAATTGAGAACACACTGGTGTAATTCCAACACTCCTGAAGGCATCTGAATCAGAGGTCGAATGGAGAATCAGGAGGGGTTCAGAGTTCATTGGTCCTTTATTTGCTCTCCTATATAAACCAGGGGGAGAACGATATGTTTTCGAGTATGAGATATGACGCTTATTCAATTTATCAATTTAAAATAAAACTACATTTCCATATACTCAGTTGTTACATAGCCATGTACTTAGCCATTACACAGCCAGTATGTAGCTGTACACTGTACCCAGCTACACAGTGTGTACACATAAGTACACAACGTGTACTTTGAAAATTTCCATATCATACTTTTTTCAAATAAACATCCTAAAATCAAGATCCATACATAAAATCAATATCTAGTTTGTTACAAACATCCCCCATTAAAGCAATTCATCCTCGAATTTCCCTTCCAAGGGTGGGGATGAAGAATCTGCAAACATCACCAGCCACTGTGATCGTACGTCAGCCTCCCTCTCCCAAGCCTCATCTTGTACTCGCATGTGCTACCATATAACCAATACCAGTAGAATAGACTAGCCACAAAGAACCTGCATGGTGCTATCCATAATCTATATTGGGTTCTCCTTTAAGGACTCATCCTCCTCAAACTCAACCTCCTCAGGTTGAAAAAAATGAGACTGGTCTGAAAAGTAGCTTCATATATGAGAAACATAAATGACATCATGAATAGCCGAGTACCTCTGAGGTAATTACAACTGATAGGAAACTAGTATAACTCTCTCCAAAACCTCAAATGGCCAGATGTATCTAGTTTAATGCATTATCTTCCACCTAATCCTCATGTGTCCAAACCTCGGTGTGACATGCATGAAACCCTGATCTCCTACCTCAAAATCTAAAGGTCGTGTCCATAAATCAGAATTAGATATATGTTGATACTGTTCAGTATCCATACTCTTCAAAATAAAATATACCAGCTAAGTGGTTTCATGGACAAGACAATGTCCCAGGATAGCAACCTCTCCTACCTCCAGCCAAGATAAGGGAGATTGGCAAGGCCTACTGTACAAAGCCTCATAAGGTGCCATCTGAATAACTAAATAAAAACTATTATTTTAGGAAAACCCCACTAGGGGTATGTGTCTCTCCAAAGATCCCACAAAAGCTAAGATTCATGCTCAAAACATGTTTTCCAAAACTTGAATTGTGCACTTGGAATAGCCATTTGTCTAGGGATGGTAAGATGTACTTAGGACTAACTATGTACCCAAATCCCTCTATATTTATTATTAGACATGATGTGTAAATCGGGTGTCCCTGTCTGAAATGATAGAGTGTATAACCCCATGTAAATGTACAATATCTCGGATGTACATCCTTCCGAACTCATTGTTAGGTCCACTAGGTCAAATACCATGAAAGGGGGTGAATCAGGGTATGAAATATTAACAAATTATCCCATTTAGATCATGTTTAGTTGTTAGAAAAACTCAATTCTCTCTCCCCCTATAGAAATATATAAACAGATATGAAATCATGCACAAGACACAGTAATTTTTACTTGGTTCACCCTCATTGCGAAACATCCAAGGAGAATACAATGATAATGTGTCGATGTACCAAATACACTGAGTCTCACTACCAATAATGAGTACAATGTTCAAGCTAGAACTTCTATGCCCAGGCTCCCTACCATTACAAAGTTTAGAGTCTGATCACTGCATTCCAAATGGTAACTCCCTATGCCTCTTTCTTTGGCTCACTATCAGTGGAAAGGGTCATTGTCTTCCAATTCCTTCAATAACTACTCTTAAAAAATAAATCCACACATAGTTTATCAACTTCTAGGGAAAAAAAATTTATAGGAATGAAGGTCCCTTCATTTCAATGAATTCATGCATCCTAAATTTTAGTAATTTTCTCTATTGAATTATCTTTTTCACAAGTAGATGAATTCCACCTTCTTGAGTACTTCTAGGTACCAAAATATACATTTAAAAACTAATTTGAAGATTTTGGAAGATTACATGTGCAAATCATGAAGCACATGCTCCTCTAAATTGCTGAGTGCCGAGTTTGGTATGTGGTTCCCCTCTTCTTCATACAGTTGTTGTAGCAATGATCCTCTCTTTGTCTACAGACTTCCTTCGCTAACTGCCCGTGTACCGTAGCCTCCATTCTGACTCAACAAACTGCCCCTATCTGTGAACTGTTCTCAATTTGTGGATAGTCTTCACCTTTGTATACCAAAGCTCCCCCTCCACGTACCACTTGAGGAATTATCTCTCTATAGTACTGGAGATTACTCCTCCATGTACCGAGTCTATAGAGGGTTACAATTATTCCCTTAGATCCTTCGGCAGAATATCTTCCACATGAACTACTTTAGCTTTCACAAAATTCTTCCTCGCAAACCTCCTTTGTAATTTACTGAAATCCCAAGCCAAAAATAATTTCTCTAATGAAATTTGGTATCAACATTGATCAGTGGGATTGTAGATTCTTATATAGACAAAGATACCCAAAAAATCCGCTAATCTAATATTTTATAAATCTTTAATCCATCCTTCACTACATACTGATCCTTATGCCACCGCGAACTACAAGACATCGGTGAACCGTTTTTTCTATTGGGTTTATGTACTATATTTTTAGCTACATGGTCGATCTTCTCCGTCTACGTCAAGACATCCGTGTACTGAACCACCTTCCTCCATGAACCGTTTTCGGTTTCACAAACTGCTTCGGCATACCGATCCCGCCACTCCGTGTACCATTCCCAGAACATGGTACGTGGTCCATGAAATGTAGTGTTTGGTTCTCATCCCTAGACAAGTTTCTTCAACGTTCTTCATACCGTTCACTCCTATGAATAAATCCTACATTTTCCAACATCAAACTTCTGATTTTGAGGCCCAAAAATTTGTAAAACACTAGGAAACTGAGCCACCTTAAAACCCTATCTTTGGAAGACACCAACCATACTCATTTTCAGTTTTCTGGCTCCGTAAAAAAACACAACCACACCCAAAACATACTGAGATGACACCTTGAGGAATATTTTCCCAACAATATCCCCTTTTGGGTTTTTTTAAAACTTTTCTCAAAACGATGTTTCACATTCTGATACCTCAATATTACTCCATCCAACTTCAACCAATAATCACTTCATGCGATTAAGATAGTGACCAAGGAGTTACTCAAGACATACTCTAGGACCACATGATCCAAGATCAGATTAAAAAATAATAGTATAATGAAAATTTCATCAATGAATCAATTAATAAATAATCACAAATTAGCCATACCATACTAACACGTTGATACCAATGAACTACTTTCATCACGAGCCTTAGCCATAGTGATATCAAATCATTGATCAATCACTTCTATCATTGTTAGATTTAATGATCCCCATATGTTATATCTCCTCTAACTTGATTAAGATCAGCTTCAACTCAACCTATCTTGCTGCTCCACTAAAGAGATTCCCCCCATGTCTTTTCTTCCCCTAGAATAGTCACACCTTCTCTTCATTTGTCAACAAACCCAAAGGGCACTTTAAGTTTGTCTAAAATAGGGTAAAGAACACATATACGCACATTAGAGAAATACACATCATACCTCAGGGAGAGGGGGACCCGCATCGATACTTTTTCAAGTGCGGGAAGTCGACTGGACTCCCAGATCTAGTTTATGCCTTTCAAAAGATTATTTGGGTAAGGCCTTCATAAGAATATCGGCAACTTGTTATTCTATAGGAATATACTCAAACTTTGAAATCCCTTTCTCCACTATCTCCTTAATAAAATGGTATTATATTTCAATTTTATTTTTCCTTGAGTGAAAAACTGTATTTTTCTTAAGATTTATAGCACATGAATTATCAAAACGAATTTTGATCTGAGATTTCACTTCAATTCTCATATCATCAAGATGCTGCTTCATCTACAATAGCTACATACAGGCTTTAGTAGATGCAATATATTAAAAGTTATTAGTGCTAAATGAAATTCAATCTTTTTTCTTGCTCAACCAAGAAATAAACAATCCTTTAAGATAAAAGGCACCTTATAATGTAGATTTCTTATCATCATCTAATCATTCCCAATCCGCATCTGTATATCCCAACAACTGTGGATGAGTTTTTCCATTATACATTAAACCAAAATCCATTGTTCCCTTTAAATACTGAATAATTATTTTTACTGAAATCATGTGTCTCTCCACTGGATTACTTTGATACCTTACTACTTGGCATGTGGCGAATATAATATCAATCCTTATCAATATTAGGTACAATATACTTCCAATGATTTACCTATATTCTGTGACATTAACTCCCTTTCCTTCATCATCCCAGGACAACTTCAATCATGATGCAGCTGTATTCTTCATTTATTTTGAATTATCTATTCCAATCCTTCAAAATCCACCATGGCATATTTATATTGAGAAATAAAAGTGTCATTTATTCCTTGTGCCACTTGTAATCCATGGAAAAATTGCATCTCACCAATCATCAAAATTCCAAACTCACTTTTCATGAATTCATAAAATTATCTGCATTGTTCTTCATCTGATCCCCCAAAGATTTTTTCATTGATATAATCTAGCACCATCATCCTTTGTCTATTTTCATTATTGAAATAAAAATTGTAATCAACTCCAATACCATAAAATTGGTGCTTTATTTAAACAATATAAATCCATCTTCAGAGGACAGAATTTATTCCCATATTCATGAATATTAAAACCATCTGGTTGCTCATTGTAAACTTATTCTTCTAGAACTCCATTCTGAAATGATGACTTGATATCCATCTGGAAAATTTTGAAATTTCTTTCACTACTATGGCCCTGAATAATCTGATTATCTCCAACCTTGAAACATGTTCAAACATCTTATCAACATCAATACCCGCTATTTGAGAGTACCCTTTGCACACTAGGTGTGCTTTGTTTAGAATCACAACACCATATTCATTCATTTTATTGAGAAAGACCCATTTCATCCATATGAAATTATTTTCTACTGGTCTTCAAACAATATCCCTTGGTTGATTCTTCTCAATTTCATAATGCTCTTCATTCATCTCTTCAACCTAGTGCTCATCTCCAGCTGCTTCATCAAAACATTTAGGTTCCACCAGTGATAAATATGAAGCTTGTTGTACAGTATTTGTCCTCCTTGTCTGCACTTGTGTTTTTTGATCACCAATTTTGTTCTATTTGTCAATTTTGTCTCTTCTTCCTGGTCTTTGGATACACATAGATTTATTCTCATCATCAGAGACTTCTTTTGAATCATCCACTAGAGATGGAGTGTCTCCTAATCTACTCATATCTTCATCACTATCCTCCTAACTTGATGTAGAGCCCAAAAAACGCAATCCCAAAATTTTCCCAATGCTTCCTTACACGATCCAAGATCGTATCCCATTTTGTAAGCTTTGATTTGGCAGGTCGTAGGTCCTGGAAGGAGTTACGGATTATGAGTTATAGACATTTGATGTTGGGATGGAAAACTCGTTCACGAAGCCCATTCATGAAGCCTCCTCCGTGTGTGCGGAGCACTGCCATGAAGCAAGTAGGCGGGATGCTCCGCGAACCTGTTTGACGTTCACGACACGCCGCGATGACCCGCCGCGAAGCACGGAGGCAGGATGCTCTACGAACACATTTGATGTTTGAAATGTGCCGAGAAGACCCTCCGTGAAGCCCAATATGTGGGATGCTCCGCGAACGAATTTGACATTTGTGAAGCCATCGTGAAGCGAACGAGGCGGGATGCTCCATGACCAAATTCGATGTTCGCGATCCGTCATGGATCAAGCTCCGTCTTCGCGCCGAGCATGCTTTTCTTCGCAGTGCCACTTGCCTATAAATACCCAGCTCGCCCCCCCCCCTTCTATAGACGGCCACTTAGCCCTTTGGACGGCAACTTCACCCCTTGGGCGGTTGATCTCCCGGATCGCGGAGCTTTTCTTTCCTTCACAAAGTGGCTCCGTGAGGCCATGCACCGCGAGCAGCTTCCTTCGTGTTGCTGCTCCGCGAGTCCCTTCTCCACGAGCAGCTTCCTTCGCTCCACCTTCTACCTATGGAATTCCCTGATTTGAGACGCTCCTCCACACAACAAGAAACACCTTGAGTCAACATATTTCTCTAGGTTTCATAACCATATCGTGAGTTGATATTCTCATCATCAATTCCCCAAGTACCTTGAGTCGAACCATTCCTTAAGCAACTCTTCCAAACCCTATCACTTTTCCCTTATGCCAAGTTGAACCAGAAAGGGCCACCCTCACATAAGACCCAACACCATCCATTTCTAGGCTTCTTATTCCAATAGTCCTATCTACATGACTATAAAATGTATTGATCTCTCTATGTTCCAAACATAGGATGCCTCTTACTCTAAACAAAAGATGCCTCATGCTCCAAACATGAGATGCCAATAGTCCTATCTACATGACATTAAACTGTAGTAATCCATATGTTCCAAACATAGGATGCATCTTGCTCTAATTAACAGATGCCTTATGCTCCAAGCATGAGATTCCAATAGTCCTATCTACATTACTATAAAATGTAGTGATCTCCCTATGTTCCAAAAATAGGATTCCTCTTACTCTAAACAAGAGATGCCTCATGCTCCAAGAATTAGATTCCAATAGTCTAATCTACAAGACATTAAACTATAGTAATCCCTATGTTCCAAACATAGGATGCCTCTTGCTCTAAATAATCGATGTCTTATTATCCAAGCATGATATGCCAATAGTCCTATCTACATGACTATAAACTGTAGTGATCTCCCTATGTTCCAAACATAGGATGCCTCTTACTCTAAACAAGATATGCCTCATGCTCCAAGCATGAGATTCCAATAGTCCTATCTATATGACATTAAACTTTAGTAATCCTTATGTTCCAAACATATGATGCCTCTTGCTCTATACGAGTTGCCTTATGCTCCAAGCATGAGATGCCAATAGTCCCATCTTCAAGACTATAAACTGTATTACACATTATGTGCCAACCATAGGATGCCTCTTGCACTAAACAAGAGATTCCATATGATCCAAGCATAAGACGCCAAATTCCAGGATTATAGTGGCATAATTCCAACTCCCCTTGGCATTATCCCTCTTGTGCACTAGTGCACAGGTGAAGGCCTCAATTCACAAGTGAGTTGGGATGCCCTCATGGCCAGACAGGAGGAAGAAATCACAGGCGGCTTCCATGCCTAAGCCCCATTCACCATTGCCTCTCCATAGCGGCACCTCGGGAAGCATCCTTGTGTAAGCCCCATTCACCATTTCTGCTCCATAGAGGCACCCCGGGCAGCATTCTTGTGTAAGCCCCATTCACCAGTGCCGCTCCTTAGAAACACCCAAGAAGATCTCTTACATAATCCCCATTCACCATTGCCACTCCATAGCGGCATCAAGGCAGCTCTCTTGCATAAGCCCCATTCACCATTGCCTCTCCATAGCAGCACCGTGGCAGCTCTCTTGCGTAATCCCCATTCACCACTGCTGCTCCTTAGCGGCACCCAGGTAGATTCCTTTCATAAGCCCCGTTCACTATGGTCATTCCAATCCACGGTAAGCCGTTGCGGCCCCATTCAGCTGTAAGCCATTGACATCCTTATCCAGCAATAAGCCGTTGTGACCCCATTCAGCGATAAGCTGTTGACATCCTTATCCAGCGGTATGCCGTTGCGACCCCTTTCAGTAGTAAGTCGTTGACATCCTTATCCATCGGTAAGCCATTGTGACCCAATCCATTGGTAAACCGTTGTGACCAAATCCAGCGGTAAGCTGTTGAAACCCAAAATCAACAGTAAGCCATCATCGGGAGAACTACATGGAATTTGATTCCATGCCACAGGGATACGTAGGAATCCTCTTCAAGGCTCAAGCCCAAAACCATTGTCATCCTCATGATGGTTCCATCCCATTCACCACCCTTCATGGATGCACCCTTGCAACATGATCTTCAGGTCCTTGCAACCTCTTGTTTCTCACACCGAACATGACTCCTGTGAGCTTAGAGTGAGCACTGACCATGACACACCATGTGCCACCTCAGAGTGTGATCCCTAAAACCCCCACCCCGTATGACATTTAACTACACACCCGAACTACGATGACATTGATCCATGCATAGGAATGGTACGTAGGAAGCCTCCACGAGGTTCAAGCCCATCACCAGTGGACCCTCGGGTTCACCATCACATAGGTTCGCAGTCATCCTTTCTGAAATACGGGGTCTTTGTACCATGCTAAGGTATGGTACGTAGGAATCCTCCTTGAGGTTCAATCCCACCACCCATTGGTCATTCCAACCTCCTTCATGTCGGTTCGCCAACACCTTGGGAAGCCTAGAGTGTAGGCCCCACACCATTTTGGATCAACGTGGTCTTTGATCCATGCTAAGGCATGGTACGTAGGAAGCCTCCCTAAGGTTCAAGCTTGTCACCCACTTGGTCCAAGGTCCTTCTTCACATCGGTTCACCGACACCCACATCCCTTCAGAACTACATGGTCATTGATCCTTACTAAGGCAGGGTACGTAGGAAGCCTCCCTAAGGTTCAAGCCCGCCACCCATTGGTCGTTATGACCTCCTTCACGTCAGTTCGCCCACACCTTGGTCAGCCTAGAGTGTAATCCCCACACCATTTGGGAACTACGTGTTCTTTGATCCACGCTAAGGTATGGTACGTAGGAAGACTCCATAAGGTTCAAGCCCATCACCCACTTGGACCAAGTTCCTTCTTCACGTCGGTACACCGACACCCACATCCCTTCGGAACTACGTGGTCTTTGATCCTTGCTGAGGCAGGGTACATAGGAATCCTCCCTGAGGTTCAAGTCCACCACCCATTGGTCATTCTGACCTCCTTCACGTCGGTTCTCGAACACCTTGGGCATCCTAGAGTGTAATCCCCACACCATTTTGGAACTACATGGTATTTGATCCATGCTAAGGCATGGTACATGGGAAGCCTCCCTGAGGTTGAAGCCCATCACTCACTGAACCAAGGTCCATTTGCACGTTGGTTCACCGGAGTCCAACCTAAACTACATGGACTTTGATCCATGTCAAGGCATGTTATGTAGGAAGCCTCCATGAGGTTCAAGCCCACCACCAGTGGACCCCCGGGTTCACTTTCACGTCGTTTCACAGATGAAACCCCGCCCGAACTACGAGGACATTGATCCATGTCAAGGCATGGTAAGTAGGAAGCCTCCACGAGGTTCAAGCCCACCACTTGGTCGTTCCAACCTCCTTCACATCAGTTCACCCATGTCCCGCGTGACGTTAAACTGTATTATACACCACCCAAAATACGAGGACTTTGATCCATGCCAAGGCATGGTACGTAGGAAGCCTCCCTGAGGTTCAAGCCCGTCACCCATCAGACCAAAGTCCTTCTTCATATCGATTCACAGACACCCTCATCCCTTCTGAACTACAGGGTCTTTGATCCATGTCAAGGCATGGTACGTAGGAAGCCTCCATGCGGTTCAATCCCAATACCCAATAGACCAAGGTCCCCTTTCACCTCGGTTCTCTGACATGCCCTCGTCCTGCATAACGTTAAACTGCATCCCAATACAGCGGTAAGCCATTGTGATCCTACCATCTAGTTGATCTGACATCCCTTCATGTCAGTTCAACAGCCCCCTTTTCAACCTGAACTATGAGGACGTTGATCCATGTCAAGGCATGGTACGTAGGAAACCTCACGAGGTTCAAGCCCAACACCCATCGGACCAAGGTCCACCTTCACGTTGGTCCTCCGGAGCACCATCCTGAAATATGGGGACTTTGATCAATGTCAAGTCATGGTATGTAGGAAACCTCAAGAGGTTCAATCCCAACACCCATCAGACCAAGGTCCACCATCACGTCAGTTAAGCGGAACCATCCCGAACTACGCAGACTTTGATTCCCTTCCACGGGGATACGTAGGAGGTCTCTTCGAGGCTCAAGCCCAACTTCAATGCCCCCCTTGCAATGGTCCCTTTTTATTCCCCCTCTACTTCATTCATTCATCCATCATCCATCCTGATTCTCACCCGGGCCTCCAAATCCCAGTGGGATCATGTCATCCAACCTCCTCACTGCTCCTAGAAGTCCTTGGGACACTATCCACACGTAAGCCCCAGCATGCCTCCGGGTCATTGCCCTCTGTGTACACCCCAATTCATCACCCCTTCGAACTACGTGGGTTGTGATCTATGTCGTCTCCACATAGTACATAAGAAACCTCCATGAGGTTCAATCCCATCAAATGGTAAACCTTGGTGCTTCCCCATTCTGGGGTGCACACTCCCTAATCCGCCCTCAGTGGAGTTCAGATCCACCATTACAGTGTGACATCTCCCCTCCATGACGCGCACCACCTCAGATCCGTCCTCATTGGGAGTTATGATCCATCCATCTTCTAGGTTTTCCCTCCTTTGGATGTACCAAATGGATCTGTCTCTATGGGACGTTCTGATCACCCTCAAACCATCTCTGCAAGAAATTAAACTCGTATCCTACCTCGTGATAAACATGAGATGCCTGAGGAAAACCTTGGATGACACGCATTTGGTGTAACCGTCTTTGTATGACTTCAAACTCACGACATACCCTGTTTTAAACATGGGAAGCTGAGGAAAACCTCATATGCATGCCCATGGAATATGATTCCCCGCATTCAGCGTGGGATACCTTGGGTTCTGCACCCTTGAGATGCCCTCTTATGAGGAAGAATATAGGTTCCCCAATGTCCACACACCAAGAGATTCCCCGACATGCCAGATGTTGTCATCTACTCTGACCAAAGGTTGCTACCACGTCAAGAACCCATGGAATGCCTTGACGGAAGTAGTGTAATTAACAAGCGTCGATGAAGATATGGCACTAGGAACAAGATTCACGAATAACATATTAAATCTATGAGGGAGACCCAGACTAGGTGACGAGTTCCGAGTAGGAATCCACATAAGGAAGAATCGACATCCCATCATCCTGTTTCGATAAAGGAGCAAACGTCCCTAAATAAGGAGCGAATGTTGACCGCCTTTGGAAAGAGAGAATGCGGGGCAACAGCTGCGCGTCCTCCACAGACGGATTTGTGTGCCCCGGAGAAAGTGTTGGAAACACTTGGATCATGTATTTTCTGAAGGTTTTATTTTATTTTCTATTATAGTCTCATCGTGACTTTAAACTACCTTACCCAACATCTTATTTAAGCATTCATATGGTTTTCTCTTCTTTTAGTAGCCAATAAATATCCCTTCATCCCCATGGGATTCAAATTTCTTATGTTTATTCTTATTGAAAATGAAACATTTACTTTCAAATATTGAAAAGTACTTCATTTATGGCTTCTTTCCATACCAAAACTCATATGCAGTCATCTCCTATTTTGGAAAAAGAGAATATCTATTTGAATTGTATATTGTGGTCATTTCAGCTTCTTTCCAAAATTTCTCTTGAAGGACTTTGTCGATGAGCATTATTCTATCCATGTTGTTGAAAATATGATTTCTTCTCTCAACTACTCTATTATATTATGGAGTTCTTATTTCTGAAACTTGATGCATTATCCCATGTTTATCGATACAATCCTCCAATTAGATATTTGTGAACTCTGTTCCATTACATGTTCGAATCATATGGATTTTTTTCCCAAGAATCTTTTCACATTCCCATTGATATATTATAATGCAACTGAACTCTTCAGATTTGTGGGTGATTATTGAAAATCATTCCATTTTTCTATAGTCATCAATGAAGAGAACATAATATCACCTCCCATCAATAACCCTTAGTGAAATAGGCCCACATACATCAATATGCACCAACTCAAGTTGTCTTGTTGAATTTTTCTCCTTTGGATCATATGACTTTCGAATGATCTTCCCCAATTGACAGGCATGACACGTATGAGTATGATCAAGTGATAATCTAGGGAGATTTTTAACTGCATCATATTTCAACAGACATTCCAAGGAAACTTGGCTTGTGTGGCCAAGAAACTTATGCCATAACTTGTTTTCTTCATCCTTGGACAGAAATTAAATATCTTCTTCTCCACTAATGATATAGAGATTCAATATTTTAGGATTTCCTTGCTACACAACAACACCATCCTTTTCTTTTATGATACATAATTTCTTGGAAAAAATTAAGGCATGTCCTGAGTTGCACAATTGACTAAAACTAAGAATTTTTTGACTATTCCCATAAAAAACCAAGTCATCTGCTAATCTCATGTCTTTTCCTTCAAACATGGCATTTCCTGAACCAATAAAATTTAATCCCTCATCATTTCCAGGCCTTACAATTCCTTTTTTTATAATTGATTTTGGTCACTAGATCCTTATTTCTAGTCATATGGGAAGTTCATCCACTGTCAATGATCCATATCCCAATGTGATCTCATGCCTTGATACAATTTCTAAAACCACTTCCTTCTCTGGACTTTTTTTGACCCAATTATTTGGCTTCATAACTAACATGGAATGATAATCTTGATATTTCTTAGTATATTATGATCTAGCTTCAACCAACAGAGCAGAAAATTCATTTTTAATTTTTATCTCTCTTGAAGATACATTTTCCTGCTTCTTAGGAAAAAATTTAGTCTTCCTTGAAAAATTCTCCTACATTGTTAATGTGAAATATCTTCCCATATTCCCAAGTCCTTTACACCTGAAACAATGACCATCAATGGATGACCTGAAATTTTGAGCTCTATACAACCACCTCTGTTGGTCTCATTCCCTTTGGAACATCTTTTTTGTGTAACATACATTTTGAGAATATCTCATCTAACCAGAACAATAGCATCTTACGTGAGGTACATTCACATATAGTAATGATGCAAAACTATTTTTTCCTTGGGTTCTCTAAATCTTCTTGTTTTGCTTTATACGCATGTCAATATTCGGTATTGGAGTGAGTTCCTATGGTCTGACTTGAACCATAACTGCTTTTTGTTTTAGATAAATCCCCATACCAGCATTATCATTAAAAATTCATTCTTTATTATGTTATGATGGACCACTCTGCTCAAATATAATCTTATATGTTGCTTGTATGATCTTCTTTCCAAATTTCAAACTGAGAGTTCACATTTTTTTTAATTATCAATTGGTCATCATAGATCGACGACTTCCTCTTCTAGTTATTCTATACATTTGATTTTAACTTTTCCTGTTTCATAAAAATTATCAATTTCTATTTTCTGTTCTTCAATTTTTAGTTTTTACTCAACCACCTTCTTTGATTTTTCCGGCATTGAAGACCTCAACATTTAAATTTCAGCATTTAGAACCAAATTCTCTTCGACTTGCTGCTGCATAAATATTTTGCCTTCACGAACAACTGTTTTAGCTTTTTTTTTTCCCTAAAAATATCCACTTCATCCATGGAAAATTCTAATTCCTCCAAAATATCAATTACTCCTTCAATTTTTCCATCTTCATTGTAACTTTCCTCTCTTATTAATTAATTTTTGACAACTTCCACCAATGCATCTATTTTATGATCCTTGCAGTCGTCCAACTCTTCTACCTCATATTTTTTTTAAAGTTCAACATCTTTTGAAAGCATATTCTTCTTTTTGAGGAACTTTCTCTTAGTACATCTCCTCCCTTTCTCATTTTATGAATAAATCTCTTATGGACCTTCATCATTTTATTCATTTTCATCATCAAACTTATTAGGAAACTTTTTTTCCAAATGCCCTATATTTCCATGTCGGAAGCATGAAAATGGAAGTTTACCTTTGAACTTTCCTTTTCCCATTTTCAGATTGGAGGAGATAAAGGAAATTACATCATCTATATTTTCCTCCTCCGGACTATATTCAATAAAGAGATTTTTCATGGCCTTGAATTCCACTTCTTTATACTTCCCCTTTTCCAATACATAGTTACCCTCATTTCTCATTTCATATGTTACAATGATACTCTGTAGGTTATCTAGGTCAACTCTTTCAGGTCTTTTTCTTCCAACACTGAAACATTCAGATTGAACCACGGTGGAGGTTTCCTCAAGATACGTTTCACCATATTTATATATTTAATGAATTCTCCATGACCCTGCATGTCTTCCAAAATTATATTTATCATGTTGAAGAATACATCAAAAGTCCCATTGGGAATCATTCTTAGATCCACATACTTCTTCTATAGAACCTCAATCTTTGATTCTCTAACTTTTGTGTCACCCTCGTATAAGTTCAATAATTTTTCCCACATTGCATGCGATGTTTTCCAGGACATCACCTTTATGTAAATTTAATTTGATAGTGATACCCCTAAATCATTGATCCCTTTAGAATCAGCATCCAATAGTCTTATTTCATCTTTGGATAAAGCACCACTATTAATATTAGCTGATATTCCATGCATAGTTGTTTTGAGGACATCCATCCCTACTGATCAAAACTAGTCCTGCATTCAATTATTCTATAGTTGAGAATTATTTCTGTCAAATATCGTAATTACTTTATGGTTAACCGCCTCTATTTATTCTTCTTGAGAGAATACCCCTGACTTTCAACCTTTCTCTCTTAAACCAATTGTTAGTTTCACTTGGTCGAATACCCTGAGGGGGGTGAAAAAGGGTATGACTGATTAAAACTTTCCCCCATTTGGAAATTGATTCGTTTTTATAAAATACTCATTTCCCTCTTCCTCTCATAAAAATATATGAATATATATGAAATCATGCATAGGACACAATGACTTTAACTTGGTTCACCCACACTAGGCTACATCCAAGGAGCATACAACAAAAATGTATTGATATACCAAACTGACTAAGGCTTACTTCTAATAATGAGTACAATGTTTGGGTGAGATCTTCTATGCCCAGGCTCAATACCTTTACAAATTTTAGGGTCCCCTCACTGCATTCTCAAGGGTCACTCCCTCATTCTCTTTATCTAGCTCGCTACTAGTGGAAAGGGTCATCGTATTCCTCGTCCTTCTCTAAATTCTCTTTGAAAATGAATACACACACATTTTTTTGACTTTTAGGTCAAACAAAGTTTATGGTCTAGTAGGTCCCTTTATTTTCATGAATTCATGCATCATCAACTTTAGGTAGATGCTCTATTATATTTCCTTTTTCACCAGTAGATGATTTCCACCTTCCTGACTACTGCTAGGTACCGGAAAATACATTCAAAAACTAATTTGAAGAATTTGGAAGCTTTCTTATGAATATCATAAACCAAATTATCCTCCCACATACAAAGTATCTAGTTTAGTAAATGGATCACCCCATCTACGTAATATTGTCACCGTTGCGAACCACCCTTCATCCATAGACTGCCTTTGCTAACTGCCCACGTACCACTGCCTTCGTTCTACCTATATGAACTACCCCATATCTACAAATTGTTCTCTATTCATGGACTGTCTTCACCTCCACATACTATACCTCACCATCCATGTACCTCTTTTGTAATTATCTCTCTCTCATACCAGAGATTCTTCTTCTACATACTGAGTCTTAAGCAGGTTACCGTTATTCTCCTAAATCCTTCGGTGGAATTTTTTCCATGCAAACTACTTTAGATTTTGTAGAATTGTTCCTCTCGAACATCCTTGGGAATTTTCCAAAATCTCAGACCCAAAAAAATTTCTCTGATGGTATTCAGTCTCAACTGTCGTCGTTGGGATTAGAAATTCTTATATAGACAAAGATACTCCCAAAATACACTAATATAAAATTTACCTAATCATCAATCTAGCCGTCACCGCATACTGATCCTTCTACCACTATGAAGTGTAATCCACCCATGAACCATTTTTTCTCTCAGGTATTCATAATTTCTCTGTTCTTACATGGTAAATCTCCCCCGTTAACATCCATTCATCCACGTTCTACTTTTCCATCCACTGTGAACCGTTTTTGGTTTCACGAACCGCTTTAACATACCGATACTGCCACTCCACGTACCGTTCCCGGACAATGGTACGCGGTCCATGAAACATAGTATGTGGTTCCCATCCTTTCCCAATTTTATTCAACATTATTCATACCATTCACTCCAATGAAGAATTACTTAATTTTCCAACATCAAACTCCTGATTTTGAGGTCGAAATAATTGGAAACCACTAGGAAACTACACCACCTTAAAACATGTCTTTGAAAAACACCAACCATACTCATTTGCAGTCATCTGGCTTTGTCAAAAAACACAACCACTCCAAAAACATACCAAGAGGATGCCTTGAGAGATCTTTTACCAACACTCATTAACAATGAAGGTTTCCTTGATCAACAAGAATTGTAAAAACATAACAATTCAATCAAAAATAATCTATAAAACATCATTTCCTTTGGGAAATTGTAGTAAACCCATCACAAAATACATCGTGACATCATTCCACTTCCACTCAGGAATGGGTTACTGCTGCAATATCCCTTCTGATCACTGATTCTCTACCTTTACCTATTAGTATTCCTTGATCTAACATTTCTATTGTATGATCATCGCCCTGCATATGGCGTAAAACTGGAGGACGTCTTGGTGGCATGGATCTTCCCGGTCAAGTGTGCACCTTAGTATAAGATTATCAAGAACTACAACTTAAAAATGCTAAAATAGAGTAGGATAATGAAATTATTCAAGTTGTATCAAAGAGGGTTACACGGGGAATAGAACCACTACATAGTGTGATCCCTTTAATCCTTAACATGGAAACGTGCCTCTGACTACATGGTCGTGTAACACCCCATACACATGATGTGTTCCTCATGAGACATGGTGTGTGGTTGAATGTTTCATCCTTCCCTTGTACTTCTACATGGCTTGAAGTACACAGTTCTGCTGTTGTAACAGTACACAGTGTCCACACCCTATATATAGCATGTACTACTTAAGTTTCATCCACCTGTTTCTTTAGTCACATGACCGAATACACAGCCTATTTCTACATGGTGTGTATAATCTAAACACGGCATGCACAACCCAAGTTTCCTCCACCCGAATCATTAGTCACATAGACTAATACATGGTCTCTTACAAAACAATGTGTACTCCCATTACACTGCGTGTTCTACCAAGATTTTATCAACCCTGTGTCTCTGTCCACACAGTCAGCTACACCATCAACAACTACATGGCATGTGCATACTGGAAACGGCATGTAATTAGAAAAAATTGCTTCTTCCAGAACAGAAAAATACATGGTGTTTGTTCATAACATCACACGCCTTGTTGTTTGGGTTTCTAGAATGTATGCCTCTAAAACTTCATCAGAACACTTAAAAATATAAAATTTGACCAACGCATTCCAATTTATGATCTATGAGAGACCATACACCTCACAAATCCAATTTGGGCATCCTTATTCATGTCATATAATAAGAGAATTCAATTAATGTTCAAATAGGATCTACCGAATTCCAATCCAAGAGGAGCCATAACACCTTATGGACCAAATATTTTCATCCATACAAACGAAACATTACATATACCAATACCCTATAAAAATAGTAGGTATTATATCATGACATCTATCACAATAGCATACTTATTTATCACGAAATTTATTTGAATATCATGCAATTATAAATGCATCAAAAATGGAATGAGAAGAATGCATGACATGTGATCTCTAGCAAGTTCCAATATGATGAATGAGATGGAATACCCTCATGTCATCAGGTTGCAATAGAAATACATCCACATTGATATAAATCATAACATCCCAAAACAAGTGAATCATCCAATGGTAAAATCAAATCAACTGTAACAATTGAAAAACCAGAAAAATTGAAATATTTAAGGTAACATGGATTTTCCTTGTACACAGGTTAGCTACTCCCATGCACAACATATTACCAACTACCTATTAATTCCTATCCCAGTCTATAGAATCCGAAGAGTAAGAAAAAGAAGAAAATAGCTCCTTTGATACCACTCTGTAATGTCCCAGTTCCTGGTGCTGCCCAACGGTGCCCTGTACCTGATTGGTCACATGACATGAAGCACGTTTTCCCAAAATCCATAGTCTTATGAATAGCAGTGAGGGCCATAGTGTGTAATGGGGAAACTATTCCCTCATTGGTAGAGTATCCACAGTGGAAAAACAAATAGTAAAAAATAGTGGAAGTAGTAATACCATAAAAAAAAGCAAACAATGGAAGACATATAATAATATAACAACTGGATCATGATATAAATGATGCATGTCACATGTGATTAAGAAATTATTCAAAAATGTCGCAATACTAGAAATACAATACTGAAACCAAATTATCGAAAAATGGTAAACTCCAACCGCATCGTAAGCCTCGCCTTGGTCTCATGCTCTCTATCTCCAACAACAATCAAGTACCTGATGAAGAAGGATGTTTGCCATTATCTATACCCCAACCATATAATCATTTTGGGTCCAAAAACATGGCCCAAATAGGGTGTGAGGTGACTTTGAATATGAAAACACAAAACGATCTATGACTAACTTTCAGTGAATAAATATATATATATAGCAGGTAAAATAGATAAATAAAGAAATAAACTAGGATGTACTCAAAATTAAATAGACCTACAGTTTTCAATTACATTCATTTAACATTTATTATTCATCTGTTGAGTCATGTAATCCTTGGAATCTAGCCTAATCTTTGTATCCCATGTGTATTAGTAACAATAGACATCACAAAATACCATCTAAACAATCATGTAAGAACGAGTCCATGCTTCTGTTTTGGCTTGGTAGACTCATCACAATCATTCAATAATTCATAAAAAAATCCTCTGGGAAAGCTCTCACAGTCTAAACCCTTTCATTTGACATATCACAAATTCATTAAATAAAGACCCTCTCGGATGCTCTCAGAGTCTAACCCTTTTGGTCAAACATAGCACAAATCATTTACAAATGACCACATGGGCAGATCTAACAGTTAATTACCCTAGGTCAACATAGCATAAAAAATCATAATCGACAACTTGGGTATCTCTCATGGTCAATAACCCTTGTTTGATATCTACACTAAGGATCTCATGTTCCTGTGTAAATAATCATATAAACCCCCACTGTTTTTCTAGTCCAAGGCTCTCACGATCCATTTTAAAAATAGCTTGCATATCACATCAAAGCAGAAAATGTAATTAATAACTACTACATGGATAAACATTCCCAAATAATACCACATGAATTTAATATAATCAACCAACTCCATCCAAATCAACCAAGCCATGGAAAACAAGGTACACCTAAAAATAATTCTAGACCAAACAACCTTATATAGTAAATTGAGGGAAAACAAACCTCTGGCATGTCTGGTAAACTGGGTATCTATTCTTATTCCAAAGCAACAACTCCTTAACAATCAGTCAAACCATAACAGGCATTAAACAGGGTTACATTCCAAAACACACAATACCTCAAATGTGGGTTTACGGAACTTTTAGAACATATTATTCAAATATGAACAATGAAAGGAAAAAACCACCTACCTAGATGTCCTACAATAAATATCCTTGAACATCGGCCCTTGAATCAACCTATAACAGTATAGATGTACAAAAGGATGAAAAACACCCAAACATGAGTAACTCATGAGAGAGGAATTAAGAAGAATGGTTCTAAATTTCTTTATAACTCCCCGGTTGAATTCTAATGCACCCAACGGTGTCTCAATCAGAGGTCAGACAGAGAATTGGTAGTGGTTTGGAGTTTTTCAGTCCTTCTGTCGCTCTCATGTACGAAACAAGGGGAGAAGAAGAAGTTTCTGAGGATGAGACGTGACCCTGCTTTAACTTTTCAACTAAGAAGAAAACTACATGGTTTCTTCATTAATAGTACATGTCGTATAGTATCCTTAACTGGCCCCCACCTTAAGCGGTCTGGAAGGTGACCTACACGTCCAGGTACTTGGCCGTTACATGGCCAGTACGTGGTTGTACACGGTACCCGGGTACATAGCATGTGCAAATAAGTACACAACCTATACTTCAAAAATTTACATTTCTATATTTTTTCACAACACCAACCCAAAATCATGATCCATACCTGAAATGAAGATCTGGGTTCTTACAACATGACCTTAAAGCATTCCCCAATAATGTCCCCTTTTGGGTGAATTGAAAACACTTCAAAACTACCTAGAATATATTACTAAAAAAAGTGTACAGTTATTTCTTTAAACACCTTATTCCCATATACAACTATAGATGATAATAAAACACATAATAAATTCAAACTATATGCCCACATGAGTCAATCACAACAAGAAAAATATTAATATAATGAAAATTTCATTAATTAATAACATTTTTCTCCTTAAAAATTATTGAATAATTCTTGATAACAAACATTGAATTACTCTAAACCATAAAGACAACTCCTCAAAATACACATTTTAATTTATTTCATAAAAAACCAAAGGTCACTAATTTTAGGATTTTTATTTATTTGTAGAAAGGATCACACATCACCATATTTAAGAACTCCCCCTCTAATATCTTTTCTCCCCTAATTCAATATAGAAAATGTATCTCATTTTTTATGTGTTTCTACTCTCATTTAGTTGGGTTGATATATCATTCAACCATTTATCAAATTTATTCTCCCCCTTTTTCATTGAAACCAAAGGTCACTTATTTTTTGTTTTTAGGAGGGACAAGATTTGTTAGAACCATATAAGGAAATCCACAATAGACCTCATGGATTGAGGCCTTCACATACACACCAATTTAAGTATGGGGGTTGATTGAACTTCAATATCTAGTCAATTATTATCAAATTTATCCATGGTAATTTCCTTTACCATAAAATCAATAACTGGGATTTCAGTAGGCACATACTCTAATTTTACCATCCCATATTAAACATACTTCTTTATGAAGTGATACTTGATCTCAACGTGCTTTATCCATGAGTGATGGACAATATATTTATAAGAAAAATATTTATAGAATTTTAATAATTTTAATGAGGTGAGACTTTATAAATAACTCTTGTGTCTATAAGTTTCTGTTTCATCCACAGATGTTTTATGCAGGCTTGATAGGCTGAAATATATACAACTTCTACTGTGATTACAAAAATGTAGCCCTATTTTTTGTTTAGCTAAGAAATACACAAACTCAGATAACCAAAGTATTTTTAATAATAAGTAATATATTTAAATTAAACATATATATAAATATATATATTTCATAATAAAATATATAAAATAATATTATGTAAAAAATTAGATAATTATTAAACATTTAATGTTATTATGTTTACCCTATATTGTAAGAGAAGTTCTATTCAAAGGTTATCTAAATTTCTATAACATCATATCTTATTTTGAACTATTAACAGAATAATTTAATTTTTAAAAAAATGATATTTATATAAGTTTTATAAATTCATATTCACATTTATTATTATACTAATCCTAGAAATAATTTTAACAAGTTATGAAAGTAAATATTTTTTTTATATGAAAACAAATAGTTTTTTTCTAAATAAAAAAAAATTGTTATTTAATTTTATTTTAAAGTTATATTTATAAATTTTTTATTTTTTATTTTAGGAAATTAAATTCATTTTGTATTTTTTAATTTTATAATTATCTTATTATTATTGTTTATGATTTATCTATAAAGGTGTATTTTTAGTTGATTACTGAAAAAACTATTTTTAAAAATACCATAAATTTTTTAATATCACCATGATATAAAAACAATTTTAAAAAAAATTAAGACTTTTTCTTTGAAAAAATATGTATATAAGAAGTAAAATAAGTTATTCTAAATTATTATATTTAATTTTTAAACTCGTACTTGCCTTTTTGGAACCTATGTTATATTTTATTCTAATAAAAAATATTTTGGTCATTTTCCATTAATTGATTATTGAAAAGGATATATATATTGTTTTTGGATTGATTTTAAAGCCAAATAAATATAATTTCATTATATATATACAAATAAATTTCATTAAAATCTATACTATAAATTATTTTGGGAAAAAATCATTTTTGGGCTTAAAAAGAGATGTTTTCTAAAAACTGTTTTTATTACATTAAACGGACTTTTATTTATATTAATTTCTTCCAAATCTAGAATTTAAATATTGAAAATGGTTTTCATATTTAAAATAATAAAACTAAATTTATTTAATATTGATTATTTTTTTTCATAAATATATGTTACCAAGGTAACAAAAATGAGTTGGTGCGGTAAAATTAAATTATGGAAGAATGCTTAATTAAGGGGAAAAGACCTAAAATATATCAAAATTTATTCCTTATTTGTTTGAATGAAATTTTTTTGACCAAAACTTTTCCCCATATACAATAATATTAAATTATCGTATCCACATTCATTTGAAAGTGTTATACCCTTTATATAAAGTAATAAGTATTTACAAAAATTATACCCATCCCAATTATAAAAGAATCAATTCACCACCCCACTTCTCCTCACATATAAATAATATTAGTTCCAAAAATATATTTTAAAATCCAACCCATGAATACTATGCATTTTTTAGATGTACCATTTTCACCAAAAGACCAATCAAATAAGTCTCAATTAGTTGTCTCGAGAAGTGAGGTGAGAACTCATAATCACTCCTTTTTCATTTTTATTCTTCTAATTCTACTTATAAGTCAAAAAATATATTCTAAACATAATAATATTCTCATATAAGTATCATTAGTTTACTAAAATTTATTATTTTGGTAAAATAATTATTTTTTTTCTTTCCCCAAACCATCTGAAAAATGAATAATTCTCATATGTATAAATATATAATTAAAAAATGATTTAAATAGAATTTATAATCTGGTAATGATTATTTTTTATAAAAAATGTGGTCTTAAATCAACATTATGAAAAACGTATGAATCAATTGAAATTACTAACATCTGAGGATGAAAATATATAATAACTGACAATTATACATGTAGAAAATGATTATAATTAAATAATATAAAAGGTAATATATATGAAGTTAGTTTTTAAAAAGGTTATAAAGAAAGTTATTTTTATTATACATGAGTTTCAAAAGATTTCATGAATTTCAAGGGAAAAATTTAAGGGTTTTGTAATGCCCCAACCCTAAACATTGAGTCCAAGCCATAGAGTGACGTGAACTCATACAAACCTCCTTATATGAAAGATGCTACCAACTAAAATAAATGGTAATAAGTAAATCAAATAGGATACTATAACCTCTGTATCAGGTCCTTGTAGCAAAAATATTAGTATAATATAATAATCAGAGTAAAATGTAGAAAACCAAATAATCAAATGCAACACATGTCATACTGATAGATAAATGGGCTCCCAAAGTAGAAATACAAAACAAATTATAATTCCAGTAGATAATAAAGTAAAAAAAATATTATGGAATTCTCTAATGTCTATCTTGATACCACCACTTCCTCCATGGTCCATGACTCAACTGTTCACCACATGCCCCCTTCCCTTTCTTGAATCCCTATACATGTAGTCAATATGTGAATTGAGATGCCCGTGTAGAGTGCGAGAAAAAAATCAAGTTGGAAAATACCAATGTGTCTTTAATAAATGTTAATTAATATAAAGAGGTGAATTAAATGATATAATATATGTGTAAATAAGAATAAAATCATACAATCATGTACTAAGTGGTAGTGCGCTAGTCGAGTTCTCACAAACCATCAGTCATACCTACATCGGCTCCATGATGGAAGGATAAAAAAGAAGATGTCAACACCAACCAAAACCCTCCAAAATTCTTGTGTATATTTCACTCAGTAAACCCAAGTGAATGAGTAGGGTTAGGCCTCCAAACTATCGTACCCAACCTCCATCACATGTCAAGTCTTAAGGATTTCATAGCCATATATTCCCTATGTTGAGATACTAGACAATATTGCCCCAAATGTCACTACCCCAATAAAGACCCCTAGGCAGTCCTACCCCTACCCTATTCCCAGGTCTACTATCATAGTCATTATATGTTGTGAACACTTGGTCTCGCCCAAATTTACTCATATTTTTAGGGTTAAGCGGTCAAATATAGAGTAGCATGGGTTGTCGATTCCTCAGAGACCTAAGAAGAAACCTATAGATGTGCACATTCTTGGGATTTTTTTGGCTATAAAGTGGAAAACGTGGGTTGATTTTATATGGATTTAAGTGAATTCAAATAGAATTAATAAAATTCAAATTAAAAGTATGACTTGATCCTAGGTTATCACTTGGGATGGATTGGATGAATTCCCTTTTTTTACAATTTCAATTTCATTAACTCAAGCAAGATTCATTTAATGAATTAAAACTAACCTAATACCATTCAGGTTAAAAACCTTCACAGACACATTCTAAGAACCTATAAACGTGTAGGTTCATTTTCATGAGTAATCCATGGTAAAGTATCTTATTAGAATATAAAAGTGGGGTGATAAAATTCAATAAGGAAGAGGGAGAGAGAAAATCCTTGAATAAAACAAACTCAAGTAAAAGAAATCAATAACGTTTAGATATTGTGAAATAACATCCAATACAGAACCGTCATACTCCCTTTTATCAACCCATAAAAGATTTATCCCTCCATTGATGACATGTTCTCAACAGAAGCACGAAGTAGACTCATAAGGGTGAAATTGAAGAAGTAAAAAACAACCAAAGAATGATCACTCCACTATTGTGTGAAGAATATCACAAGGTATGGTGTGAATGAATTCACAAATTAAGGAAAAGTTATAAATTTGATATAGATAAAAACATAATAACATTAAAGGAATAAATTTTATTAAGAACAATGTTGATTCAAACAACTTACATGAGAAAAAAGAACGATATAATGAAAAATCTTCATAATAACATTACAATGAAAACAAAGCTCAAATATGATTAATTCCACCACCAACACTACCTTAAATAGTAATTTCAAGAATCTAGGTTCGATATCCCAATATTACAAAGTATCCCACTTGAGTATGGTAGACCTAGGGTGGTGGAAAATAAGGGAGAGTGGATTTCTTTATCCTTAACTCGAAGTGGCAGCCAGCTTTCATCCACTGAACAGAGGTTCCAAATTTTACTTCTATATGGACACATTGGAGTGGTCCATATAAAAAAACAAAAATCTACAGATGTATCCTATCTCTCTGTAAACTTTCAGCCCAATTGAATATGTGGTTTTCGAGATGATTAAATTGGTGGGCTGTTTTTTTGGGTTGTAGAATATCACCCAGAATTTTATCTCCAACATGGGCCACCTCTAACTCCATTAAAACATCTGACATTTCATTGACACTATTTAATGAAATTTGTTCCATGATTTCCTCTATATTAAGTTAAATTTTTCTAATCTATGGACTTGGATCCTGGCTGCTACAGTCTCTTTATTAGGCTCATGTCCAGTTTACTTTTCCTAGAATGTGCTGCCATGAAAGATCATTTTGGTGGTCTTCCGATGGGAATCATCAAATACTTAAAAAGTATGAATTGATCCTTTTAACATTACAGGCTTGAAAATAAAATATGAAAATAAAATCAAGGTCATTTTGTATTTTAGGATGTTTTCAATAATTTACCATGTAATAGTGAATTTTAAGGAGGAATTACAATCATAATGTGAAATGATGTTCAAAGTGTAAAATACACTATAATGGTGTCCATGGATAATCAATAACATTAATATTATATATATTATCAATGAATATTAACCTCATTTAGGGGCTAATCACACCCCCAACTTGAGATTTTCTAGTCCCAAACAAAATATATCCCAACAATATGATATTTGAATTCCCTTTTCCAAAAACTTTTTAATACACATTGATCACCAAGAACCATTATAAAAAACAATCACGAAACCTGTTAAAATATTTTAATACAAGATAGTTTCATAAGAAGATCCCAATCCCAATCTCACTCCTTTTTACAATTTCATTGCCATATTCCATCCAATATTAATTAAGGATGATGATGTGTTATGTATCATAATAGACATGGGGGTTCATTTTTATTCAAGGAGGAAATGATGGAAGAGTTAGGGGGAATCACATTTCAATATTAATATGTGTATTAAATTTTTTTCAATATATCCATTGTAATTTAAATTTCACTCAAAAGAGTGAACCCATATAGTGAGATATTGTCGATGACTCCTAGGATCAAAGACCATATGCCACCAAATGAAGCCCACATACTTGAGCATCATCTCGTGTTAACATAGTCAAGAACAAATTCAAGTTACCTAAAATAGAGATAAAATTACTAAATCTGAGCCAGAAAACAATGCAGTCACAATCCCCAAGTGTCAAAGGACACACATTAGGTAATTTCATAGCTCTACGCACAAATTTACTATTTTTTTATTTTCTTTTTTTTTGAATACTTTTATTAAAACTAAAATGATCCCCAAACCTATGCTATTTATTTGGGGGGACCCCATGAACTAATACTAATATCCCACCATCCAAAGGATGTGCATTGTAAATTTTTTTTTGGACAAAAATATAAATGATGAAATATCACATTAGACAACCACACTTTCCATAAATCTATGCCCATGAAATTATAAATGGATTAAAATTAGAATCAAATCATGAAAAATTATTTGATATTAAATTTAAATATTTCCAATGTGTGTTATCATGTTCAAAGTCAAAGGAATTTTTCCTCTCCTTTACACACATTTTATTAAATCATATTTTTCACACAAAAGAAATTTGTTTACACAAAAGAAATGAAATTTTTTAATCTCCACCCAACAACAGAAAATAACACTGCCTCTAGTATTTAATGAAATTAAAATTTAGAAGGGGGAAGAGGAAGATAAGTGGAGTTCAAAAAGGAAATTGAAAATGAGGATCAAGGAATTAAGTCACCTGGTGGATGATGTTGAAGTTTGTGCTACTCCAAATTAGTCCTTTGATATATGTGTCTCTCACAGAGTTCCCTAGTTGAAAAAGTAAAAACAGACAAACAAAAAAACAAAACAATATTTATTTATATATTTATGTATATATTAATAAAAATAGTTAAATATAAGTATATAAACAAAAAATATTAAATAAGGAAGCACCATAAGTTGTAGGTTAGTGGTAGGAGCACTCCCCTGTCTCCCTTCGATCCAGGGTTTGAGTCCCTGCAGCTTCGCCGGTTGTGACAGGACTTTCCCCATGACCTACGAAGTGTACTAATATATATATATATATATAATTATTTATTTTTATTTTTATTTTTATTTTAATCTAAAAATCCATAAAAATAAACTGATTATACATTGTCTTCTTTTTAACTTTCTGGGTAAGGTATTACTCAAGGATCACACCACATGACATGGATGAATATGGCGCTCCCCATCCATACCACTCCATACTCATAATAGAAGAACATGTCAATAGTATATGGAACTATAATATTTAGAGTTAAGTATTTTTTTAATAAAAAATTGATTTTGTAATCCTATTTTAAAATAATGATGACTCACAAAGATGAAAACCACGGGTTGAATCTCGTGGAGTACATTTGTTTAATGTTTCTAGCTCTACACAGACCCTTATTTGTTTAAGTATTTTCCTCATCTAAGTTTGGTTCACCCATATTTTCATCAACTTCATTTTTTTTTGCAAAGTTTCAATAAATGGTTTGACTCTATAACCATTAACTTTAAAGGTTTGGCCATTGGTGGGATCCTAAATTTCTATATCCCCATGGGAGTACACCTTGTGCACTAGGTATAGACCCGACCATCTGGACCTCAACTTTTCCGGGTGTAAATGATGTTTATAGCTATACAAAAGAAAAGGTTTACCCTATACAATGTGTTTGGTTTTAAGATTTCTAGATTGGTAGGCTTGAACTCTAGCTTTATTTATCCTTGAATTTTCATAAGACTCCATCCAATGTTTCTCAAGTTCATTGATATCTAATTTCGATTTTTGTTTTAGGCCAATAAGAGGCCACAATTCATTTTCATAATTGCCCAAAAATCCAAATGTTCAATTTCAACTAGTAAATGGATTTATTTTCCATAAACCAACCTATATGGGGACATTTCTAAATTAGTTTTATATGCGGTTATATATGCCTAAATATCATCTAAGAGTTTTCTTAACCAATATCTCCTAAATGGATTATTTGTTTTCTCAAGAATTTTTTTGATTTCTTGATTGGATAACTCACCTTGACCATTGGTCTATGGGTGGTAAGTAGTTGAAACTTTGTGAGAAATTCCATACTTTTCCATGCGTGATAAGAATGGACAATCACTAACGATTTCCATAGGAATTCAAAATCTACAGAGGATGTTTTCCTTGAGAAATATAATCACAGTTTAATTATCATTGGATTTTTTAGGAATGGAATCAACCCATTTGGAGACATAATAAAAATATAAAAGTATGTATTGATATCCCATTGAGTTTGGGAAGGGACCCATGAAATCTATTCCCCGTCAATCAAATATTTCAATCACTAAGATGGGAGTGAGTGGCATTTGATTACTTTTTGTGATGGAAAATACTTGTTGACACCAAGGACAGCTTTGAAAAAATGTTTAGTAGTCCCTTGAGAGGGTGAGACATAAGAGATAATAGTGAAGAACCTTAGGAGAAGTTTTCTTATAGGAAATGTGACCTCTACATGCCTCACTATGACAGAATATATTAATAGACTCTTGTTCAGATTATGGAACACACCTCCTAATTACTTGGTCAGGGAAGAACTTATATAGGTATGGATTATCGAATACATAGTTATTGACATCAAAAATGAATTTTCTTCTTTCTTGAGACTATAAGAATTTTAGAATGACTCCTGTAACTATGAAGTTGTATATGTTGGCATACCAAGGGCAGTCACTCAGAGAATATAGGTGTTCATCAGAGAATGAATTAGACACATAAAGGTGAGATAGTTTGTCATTAAATTCTATCATAGAGAGATGTTCAGCTACAACATTTTCAACACTCATTTTTTCCTTCATTGTGAGTTCATATTCTTGTAAGAGGAGGACCCACCTTATCAGTCTAGATTTAGCATCATGTTTCTAGAAGAGGTATTTTAGTGTGGAATGTTTAGTGAACACAGTGACGAGGGATACTAAGAGTTAGGACATAAACTTTTCTAAGGAAAACACAACAACAATTAAGTCCTTCTCAGTGGTGGAGTAGTTGATTTGTGAATCATTTAAAGATTTTATTTCATAAGAAATAACACATGGAGTTTTCTCGCACAGTTGTCCTAAGACTTCTCCTACAGTGAAGTCACTAGAATCACACATGAGTTCAAAATAAAGTTTCCAATTTAGATATATCATGATAGGTAGACAGATAAGGGATGAATTGAGTGTATATAATGATTCCTCATAGATTTATGTCCATAAAAAAGGAGCATCATTCACCAACATAGCACAAAGTTGTTGAGAAATAGAGATGAAATTCCTAATGAACCTTCTATAGAAACCAACATGTCCTAAGAAATACCTCACTTCCTTGAAATTTTTGGTTGATGGAAAGTGACTAATGATGTCAACATTGTATTTATCCACTTCAATTCCCCTACCTAATACTAGATAGCCAATGACTAGTCCCAATTTAACCATGAAAGTGAGTTATTCCTAGTTTGGGACCAGATTATTTTCTTCACATCTTGACAAGACTCTCTTCACATTCCACATACATCCCTCAAATGTATCCCAATCACCGAGAAGTCATCCATGAAGACATCTAGAAAACCCTTTACGATGTCTGAGAAGATTCCCATCATGCACTACTGGAAGGTTCCAGGGTCATTGTATAACCCGAAGGGTATTTTCTTGAAAGACAATTGTGCCGAATGGATAGGTGAATGTAGTCTTCCCCTAATCCTTTAGGGAGGCCTCAATTTGATTTTACCTATAGTATCCATCTAAGAAATAGTACAATGTGTGACCTGCCAGTCTCTCAAGGAAATGGTTAATGAAGGGTAATGGGAAATGGTCCTTCTTGGTAAATGAGTTTAGCTTTCTATAGTCTATAAAGACTCTCCAGCCACTACTCACCCTAGTTGGAAGAATCTCTCCATCCTTATTGGTTATCACTGTGATTCTAGCCTTTTTTGAAACCATAAGGATTGGGTTGATCCACTCACTCTTAGCTATGGGATAGATGATACAATATTTTAACAATTTCAGAAGTTCTTTTCTCACTTATTCCATGAGATTAGGATTGAGTAACCGTTATGGTTGACGATATGGCTTTGAATCAGATTTTAGAACAATCCTTTGAGTCCCGATAAGTGCGATAATCCAATGAATATCACAAAGGGTCTAATTTCTTTCTAGTGTTTCCTAAGGAAATCTTGAAGCATCCTCTTGTGATCATCTTGAAGAGAATAAAAAATGACAATAGGATTTTTTACCTTTTCTCATAGGAAGGCATACATTAGTGCACAAGGAAGTTATTTAAATTCAAGATTGGGTCGGTTAAAAATTTCAACAGAAGATTGGGACATTTGCTCTTGATCAATTTCCTTTTTTTGAGTTTCAGATAGGATTGATTCCCCATGTGTAGAAGTTTCATCTACTAGATTGTTTTGATCAGTGTTAGGTAAGGGACTTGGAGTGGTATCCATGAATAAGGATTCCAAAAATAATTCACTAATAGTAGGTCTTAATATTTCATCATAGGAGAAATCTGAATGTGATTCTAGCCAAGGAGATAAACTTCCTTCATGTGAACAGAGGAAATTAATCTCATCCTAACTTAAACATTCCTCAAATATTCCTTGATGTTATATCAATTCATTATCAATTATTCATATCATGTCTACTTCTTGAATATCCTCATCATCCCCTATTTTGAGATTTCATTATAGATGTTAAAGTCTAGACTCAAAACTCCAATGGTGATGTGTATGTTCCCATTTCAGACATGGACAACAAAGTTGATTTTTGTAAGGAAGGGACAGCTAAGGATGATTGGGGTTTGTTCCTTGTTTCCTGATTTTGGATTGTTGTGAAGGACAATGATGTAATTAGGGTAGATGAAATTTTTTACTTTAACTAGAACATCCTTTAAAATACCCTTTGGAACCCTAATGCTACGATCAGCAAGTTGAAGTGTGACAGATGTGGGTTAGAGATCTTCCAGACCTAACTGGAAGTACATATAATAGGGAATGAGATTTACACTAGAACCTAGGCCACACAAGGCTTTGAAAACATTGTTCTCTCCTAGTTAAACATTGATTAAAGGACATCCTGGGTCTTTCTTCTTTGGTGGAAGGGTTCCTTGGATTGTTGTGCTAACATTTTCTTCCAGAAGGACTTGATTCTTATGTGAGAATTTCCTCTTAAATGTATAGAGGTCCTTAATTTATTTTTAGTATGAATGAATGGTTTGAATGGAATCGAGGAGTGGAATTTTGGACTTGACTTGTGAGAATATTTCCCTCAATGTTTCTCTAAATTCAGGCTTGGTTTTCCCCCCTCATTTTTTGAGGAAATGGTGTAAGTTGTGGGATTTTTTTGAAGAGTTGTTTCTTTCAAATTTTTATAAGTTTTTTCATTTTGATCATGTGGTTCATTTGAATTTTCATTAGAGTTTTAATCTTCATATGGTTTCTTAATTATTTTTCCAGGTTCCTCAATTGATTTTCTACTTCTTAAAACTGTCACAACCTTTAGTTGTTCATGAGTTGTTTGAGTGCAACATGACTCTACCCTTAATGTTGAGGATGGTACTACCAGAGTAAGCATGGGTTCCTTTCCAGTTTTTATGGTTTGAAGTTATTGTTTAAGGGAAGATAATTTTGAGTTCATTTTGTCCATTTGTTTACACAATTGTTCAAGGATTGGAAGAGGGATTGATTGGGTGTGGGCTTATGTTGGCCGGGTTATCCCACAAGGATACTTTGGTTGTTAGATGGTTTGCTATATAGGTTATTGTTAATGGATAGGAGGATGTCAGTATTGGACTATTTGTGGTTGGAACTGGCTATGATTTTGAAAATTTTATCAAGGGTAGGGGTTTTTTCCTTGTGGTTGGATAGGTTGTTTGTTATCTTTCCAACGGAAGCCTGTATGGTCGGTATACCTTGGGTTTAATGTGTTTTAGTATTGAGGATTTTGGATGTTTAGGGAATTTACTTTAGTAGGTGTTCCTCCTAGAATAACATCCTTTATTGATGGAATGGTTTGGTAGTTGTCTGTTTTGTAGTCATGTTTGCCACAAATTGTGCAAACAGGGTCTACAATTTGGATTTCATGGATTTTCCTAAGCTCTATCTCTTCAACCATCCTAGTGAGTGCTATGAGTTTATCCCTAAGGATTTACTCTTATTTAAGTGTATTCATTTCACTAGTTCTTTGTGGATTTTAAGAATAAGGTTATGTTCCCCATGTATGGTTTTTTCAGCAAGGCTTTTTAGATACTCGTAAACATTATTTGGGGATTTTTTTTTAAATGTCCCATTACACATCATGTCAATGAATTGTTTGGTCACTAGGCCCAACACTTAATAGAAAATTCCCAATTTTTCCGGAATTGAAAAACCATGGTGTGTAACTATGATTGGGGTGTATTTGAACCTCTCCAATGTTTCATATAATGACTCTCCCACTTTTCCAAAAGCATTTTGGATTCCCTTTTAAAGTGCAATTGTTTTGTTGTGGGGAAGGTATTTTTATATAATTATCTTTTTAATTTGTCCCAAGAGTTTATGGATGATGGTCTCAAATTTTTTATCCAATTTTTAGATCGACCCTTTAGGGAAAAAGTAAATATCCTCATCTTAACTGATTCTAGTTGATTTGCAGGACACATAGTTTCAACAATGTCGTTGAACTCTTTGACATGAAGGTATGACATTTCTGACTCCATTCCATGGAATGTGGGAAGGTGTTTTAGGACAAGGGATTTAAATATGTAGTTGGAATCTCCTAGGGAATTGTGTATAATGCATGAGGGGGCATTGGTCCAGGAAAGTGTGAGGTAGTCATTCATGGTTTGATCGACTGCATTCCCCATGTTTGGGGCTGCCTCATTTGGATTTCCATTTTTGTTTCCCACTTGGGATTATGAGTTGGTTTCTTTGAATACTTTCCATTTAAATGGGATCAATTTTTGAATCTAGAGTATTAGGAAGATTAGGATCTATTAGAAATAGTTCCCATGGGGGAGAATAGACTGGATGTTGAGATGAATTACATGGGTCCCCAGCAACAGTGCCAAAATTTGGTCTCACCCAAATTTACCCATGTTTTTAGGGTTAAGTAGTCAACAGTAGAGAATCTTGGGTTGTCAATTCCTCAGAGACCTAAGAAGTAACCTATAGACACACACATTATATGGATTGTTTTTGGAAAAGAATTGTACATATTAGGTTGATTTTAGATGTATTTAATTTAACTCTAAGAACCATAATTGAATTCAAATAAAAAGAATGGGTTGATCCTTGGTTATCACTTGGGGTGGATTGGATGAATTTCCATTTTTTGAACAATTTCAATTACATTAACTCAAAAAGGATTTATTTAATTAATTAAAACTAACCTCATCACTTACTGGTTAAACACATTTACAAACAAATTATAATCATCTATAAACATGTAGGATCGTTTTCATGACTACTCCAAGGTAAAGGATCATATTAGCAAAAAAACTGGTGTAATAAAATTCAATATGGAAGAGGAAGATAGAAAAGCCTTGAATAAAAGAAACTTATGTAAAAGAAATAGAAAACGTTTAGATATTGAGGAATAACATACAATACAGACCCTTTCTACTCCCTTGTATCAACCCATAAAATAGTTATCCCTCTATTGATGGCATGTTCTCAATAGAAGCGTGAAGTAGATTCATAAGGGAGAAATTGAAGAAGTAAAAACAACAAAATAACGATCACTCCACCATTGTGTGAAGAATATCACAGGATATGGTGTGAATAAATTCTCCCCTTAAGGAAATAGTATAAATTTGATACATATAAAACCATAATAAGAGGAAAGGAATAAAGTTTATTAAGAACTAATGTGATCCAAACAACTTACATGAGAAAAACAAATGTTACAAAGACAAATCGGCATAATAACATTACAATGAAAACAAAGATCAAAGATGATTAAATACTCTACCACCTCTACCTTAAATAGGCATTTGAAGAGTCTTGGTTCGAGACCCCAATAGTAAAAAGTATCCCACTTGAGTACGGTATGCATAGGGTGGTGGAAAATAAGGGAGAGTGGACTTATTTATCCTTGACGGAAGTGGTAGCCAGCTTCCAAACACTAAACAGAGGTGCATAAAAGTCCTTCTAGATGGCCTAATTGAAGTGGGCCATAGAAGAAAAACATGAATATCCGGAATCCTCCTAGGGATCTATAAAATTCCAACCCAAGTGAATTTGTGGCTGTCGAGATATGATTAAATTGGTGGGTGGTTTTTAGGGGCTGCAAAATCTAGCATAGAATTTTATCTTCAACTTGGCCGGCCTGTAACTCCATTCCAAAATCAAAATTAGCTTTGGCCAAGATTTAATGAAATGTTCCCCATGATTTCCTCTATCTTTAATTAAATTTTTATAATCATTGGGATTTGATCCTGGCCCCTAGAATCACTTTATTGAGTAGTTATCCAGTTTACTTTTCCCAGAATATGTTTCCATGAAATCCCATTTTGGTGGTCTTCCAATGTGAATCTTCAAATACATAAACAGTATGAATTGTTCATTGTATCATGAGAGACCTGAAAATAAAATATGAAAATAAAATCAAGGACATATTATATTTGAGGAGATGTTCAAAAATGTACCATGTAACAGTGTATTTTAAGGGGGAATTAAAATCATAATTCTAAATGATGTTCAAACTGTACAATGCACTAAAACAGTGTTTATGAATAATAAATAACATGAATATTATACATATTAACAATTAATTTTAACCTCCTTAAGTGGATAATACACAATCCCCATCTAAGGGATATTCATATCATGACGGTCCACCTATTCCTAATACCAATAATGACCTCCAATGAGTGGTAACACCCAGAACAAGGTAGATAATACAAGGAAATACATGACAAAACATCATGATAAAATGGTATAAATATACAATATATGGTATCAATCATCAAACATTTCCCAAAATTCTATATAAATATTCATGTAATCATATAATATCAGGATGTCTCAAAGGCTACACACACCCACATGTGATCATAATCAAGAACAGACAAAAAAAGGTATGATAGTCCAAGAATTATACTATAGAAGGAAGTGTATATGAGATCCCAAGATGGTAATTAGATTCCCAACTCATGGTTTTTTATGGAGAATGCCTAATTTCATCAGAGGACCAAATACCAAACAACATCACACACCCATAGAGAACATCTCACACATCAAGGATTTATATGTATGGTTATAGATCATAAAATAAATAGATATAGAATGGATACTCGAGATAATTACATTTCATTAAAGACATTATATAATCGAATACCTTAAAGAATCCCCCAGTGCAAAAAACTATGTGGTCTATTGAAGGCGAGGTCACCAATTCATCAGATTCATTTTTGACTCAAGAACAAATCATGAATTACACTCCATTTATAGAAGATTGACTTAGATCTAGCGAATGATAATAAATAAATTATTAATCCATAAATCAAAAGGACATTAAATATGAGATTCACGAAAAATATGGTCTCATTATAATCGCTCTGGAGAAATTTACCATGAAACATCCACTTTTACTGAGAATTTTGACTACAGTCGAAGGGGTTATTTTTGTAACATCAAATACAACACCAATCTACCATGGAATCATCAATGAATAAAATCTAAATCAATAATATATGATCATTAGGATGTTTATAAAGGTGTTTTAATAGTACTAATAGATGATTTTTTCACATAGTAGATCTTGATTCAGAAAATAAATGATGTTAACTTGCGAAATCTTCCACCGATCTACAAAAAAAGTGAGGAAATTACATTGGATAATCGAGGAAAACATATATCTAATGTAGATCCATGTAAATATAATAAATAATAATATGTATTTAATGTGTATCTGAGAATATGTTGATGTTTTAGCATTAGGAGATCATCCTAAGGTTGGAGAACAAATGAAGATATATTGGAAAGTACTAAATCCCCAAGAGGTAGTCATAAATTCAGATTAGTTCCATTTTGGTCAAAAATTGAAATTAATTTATGTGTAAATGAGTTGAAATTAAAACCCATGGGGTTCATTAAATACACCCCTCGGTTGGGTACAGTGGTAAACAAGTTCTCCTCATTGGGGAGTCGATGGAACTACTGAGTATCCAGTGTGCCTGGAATAACCATATGGGTTCTGCTAGTGCCAGAATCCATCATGTGGGGTCTGTAGATCCATAAAGTCATAATGGAATCCCATAAAATAGCTATTGAATTACATGATCAAGTTGGGTCTTCCTTCTAGGAACCCTCTACCATGTCCTTCCATAATTTATTCCCGCTTTGAAACCCAGACACTTTACCACTCAAATATATCCTTTAAAAAATCTATAATAGAGACAAATAAAAAGATAGGTGATAATTAATAAACTTGAAACATATCATAAATTGAAAAAAAATGATGTTACGATTCTCCCAATTTAAAAATAGCTCATCCTAGATAAGTACCTTAAAAGGATATGCTCAAAACTATTAAGCCACTGGGCTTGAGGAATATCCTCCCACTCCCGGGTCTCCTCCTAGATCCATCTATGATGTTATAGAATGATGACTAGTGGTATTATCTTCCCTAAAAATACTTATTTTCTTCACTATATAATCTATAATGGTTTCTCCACATATGATTCATTAGGCTCTAGCCTAACTTCCTCATCATCGATAATGTGCATAGGATTGGGATTGTACCTTTGGAGTTGTGACACATGAAACAAATTTTTTCTAAATTGGTAGTGAGAAATAATATCTGGTCATTCCCCATTATCCCAACACACATAGGGATCTTGAATGTTCTAACTTAGAACAATGCTCAATTCCCTTGCTTTATCAAATTTATTTGTCGTAATTGTGGAATTAATCTTTGAAAAAACCCAATAAACTACAGAAAAATCCAATGGTATCCTCCACAAATTGGAATATGAAATTTTTATTTCATGAGCTATGATCAACATCTTTTGAATTAGCTTCACTCTCTAAGAGGTCCCATGTACCATACTAGGATCCATAAATGTTTCCTCACTATCCTCATACCAATAATGAATTGAATTGTATGCTCTCTCATAAATAACCACATATAGTGAAATCTATATCAAATTATGGAAACATTTATTTTGTATGAACTCAACCAATCCTAGGTTAATATCAAATTTCTTACAAATTCAAGTGCACAAGTTGAAACCATACCCACTAGTATGTGAATTTTCCATTCAGATGTTCCATCTCTCTAGGGATGGTAAGCTTTTCTTAGTCTCATCTAAGTCACTAAGTCCTTATACAAGATCTTCTTAAATTGTGATGTAAAATAAGAATCCCATTCCAATATGATGATCAAGTTAACCCCATTTAAACCTGTTATCTCACAAACAGACAAATATCCAATCTACTCTACTAAGTGAGCCACATAGATCAATAAGAATTGAAAATATTTGGTTTACCGATCAATAATCACATAGGAAGTGTCACATTTTCTTTGGTATCTAGGGTAACACTGTCACAAAGTCTTTCATCCCACTTTAACATGGGAACTATAAGTGGATTGATCAAAACACTAGGATGTTGGTTCTCATCCTTAATTCTCTTGCATTTAAGGCATTAGGAAAAAAATCTAGAAATGACCCCTCCCATCCCTTCCCACCAAAATTATTTTCTAAATTCATGATACAGATTTTTCATAGTAGGATTTGTAACCAACTTAGAGTTATAGAATTATCTCTTTTTATTCTCTCAAATGGGGTCATGGAGTAAAAATCTCCAATGTACAAGGATCAAATCACCCTTTTTCAAAAACTACACGGGTATCGGGTCACCAACAGCTAATTATTCTCATGTCACAACACACTATAGATTATATTCCTGGATTGCCTTCACCCAATATACAAGACAATATGTGATCCCCAAAGCGGAAAATACACTGATTACTAAACCTCAGAATCATCCATCCATAAATCCTTCAAAAATACCACCAAGTTCCATGATTCCTCATAATTATGCTCATCATGCTCCTAAGTTATCTTCATCATACTGCAATGAGTGTCTATGACAATGTTTCCTTTACCTGGTGTATAACTCATCTAAATGTTTAATGTCTGTAGATGCTCTACTTAGAACCTGTACCTAAGATTGAGGTTCCTCTATGTGAAGATATAATAGAGGTTAATTTTTTTAGTGTAAACAATAAATATATCACTAAAGAGAAAATGTATCTAATACTTCAAATCGTGAATCATTGATGCCAGCTCCAAGTCGATATTATGATACTTCCTCTTAGGGGGATGCAGCTACTGTGTCCCATAAGCTACTACATACTGCCTCTACATCATTACGGCACCCAAACCAAATATTGGTCTATAAAATTATATATAATAATTGAACTCATTATCTATAAGGACCAACAATGTGGTTGTATTCAAGCTTAATTTTTTTCAATAACAACATATTCGCATAGTTCTTACCACTAGAACTTCACTCCCTTTGTCAGCATAGTCATGGGTGATGATTAATGATAGAATTCCTAGATAAAATGTTGTAAGTACCTTGATAAACCCACAAATATACTAATCTTGAATACTTTATATGTATGTTTTTGGGACATCAATGCCTCAAATTTCTATGAATTCATGGATATACCAGTATCACACACCACGTGCCCCAATAATTTTACCTCTAGAATCCAAAAATTACACTTTGATAGCTTGGAATAAAGCCTATTTGCTTAAATCATGCTCAATTCTATCTCTAGAGGTCCAAAATCCTAGTCTATGGTCAAAGAGTCTATGAGGATGTCATCAAAATCACTAAGATTAATGATTGTAGATATAGGTAGAATACCTTTTTCATGATTTCCATTGACATTTCAGGCACATTATTCAATCCAAATGGAATCACTAGGTACTAGTATAGATCATAACTTCTCTAAAATACCATATTTTGGATTTCCACCTGTCTAACCAGCACTTGGTGATATTCCAATTAATGAGTAATCTTTGAGAACCAAAGGGATCCCCATAACTTAATAAGACATCATCAATCCCACCCAAGGGAAATATATTCTTCACCATCACATGGATAAACTAATATAAATATATAGAGTGTTGAATACTACCATATTCCTTCTTAGAATAAAATATTGTTTCACCCCATGGTTATGTACTATGTCTAATAATTCCAATATATTCCAAGTCATAGGGCCACACCTTAAGCTCCTTCAGCTCAATGGGTGCCATAAAATGCATGGCATCAAAATGGGTTGCCAACTTGGCAATAGCTCTATCTCAAGGTAAATTCCTATATAAATGTATTTCCTTTTAATTCATCTAGAAATATGTCATGATAGATATCCACAACTAGAGGAAAAGATGAGTGGGTGCCACTAGTCTTTAAAAAATAGGAAATCCATCCATCTATGCCATGATCATCTCAAGATGACTCAAGTTTATACAATTTGTACCTACTCCTAGTTCATAGTCTCTAGTCATCACATAATTATCTTTCTTGGGAAATGTCAAAAAACACATATCTGATAGCAATCTATGTGATCTTAGAGGATGTTCAACCAATCCATGATGATAATCACATCAAATCTCATAATCAATGTAATCAGGAAGTCCCATATATATCCCTAACCATATATGACTATATGACACTACATGCATCACTGAAGATGTTCCACCTTCATACCCAATAGTGTATCAAGAGAAACTAACTTAGAGGATGACATGATTGGTATATCTTGACCAGAAATAACTTTTGTAGATATGAAGTAATGGTATACACTAGTGTCAAAAAGGGTGGTAGATAATATAAAAGTGATCAATACTATTACTCAAAGAGCATGAAATCCCCCACCACTATCCACTAGAGTCATGTCCACGATATTAACATGGAATTATTTATATCAATGACCATGTCTGTCACAACCCGATCCATTATATTATTTTATTTTAATTATTTTTTTGCCTTTAAATATTTTTGATGAGGTTTGGGTTCAGTCTCAGATGAAATTTCTGAGTTTTTGATAAATAGTTTGTGTCTTGGGTTCCACGTCATTGGACGCACAAGCAGAGCACGACACCGCGTGGCTTCGTCCAGGAAACTGCATGACTGTTTTGTATTTTAAGAATTAAAATGGTTAAATAGATGTTAATTTATTTAATCGTTTAAAATATTTATGATTATTAAGAATTTTAATATTTTTGTTTTAAATGAAAACTAAAATCGTAAATTTTGTTGTTATTGTAAAGATCGGTAAAATTCAAGGAAATTTTTTTTGTTAATTTTCTTCGGAATTTTACAAGACCGCAGTATCTGACGGAACCTGATTCTGAGGCCAGGTGTGCCCAGAATCATTTTTCGAAGTTTGGCTCAGGTACGTTCAGTGAACGAACGAGCGAGTCTTTCTAACTTTTGAACCGGTGCTTAGAATCTAATTCTGAGGGTACTGATGGAATCACAGCGCCGGTATTTGCCTAGAAACACCTTTTCCGGAGTTTCTTTTGCTCAGGTGTGGTATTTAATTTTTGGGTTTAAGTTAAGAAATAAAATAAAGTGGTGCGACAACTTTATTTTTATTTCACTTTAAGCCACTTAAAACCACTTAAAGCCACTCAAGATGAGTTGAAACGGATAGGGTGGAACCCAAAATATCCTACCCACTTGGTATGATATTTGTGAGGTGGGGCCCGCACGAGCCCCACCATTTCTTTTCCTCTAAGTAACACACCCGCGAAAACTCCTCTTTAATGAAAGTCAACTGGTGAATTTTCTAAACTCTTAACGCCCCTATTAATTGGACAGTTAAGACGTTACCATTAATTCACCGAATTAATGGTTCATTTCTTAACTTATTTTTCAAATTGTTGGCATGGAGTGAAATAATACCAACGCATGTCTTTCTTGAGGATTGCTCGTTGAGAGGATTTGGAGAAGACTCTAAGGCTTGGGATCTTCATCCTCCTCCACGAAGAACGTGAAGAACGCGAAGAACGCCGAACCCTCGGAGATCGACGACGCGACACCGTGTTCCGCGATGCCGACGATTCTCCTTCTGCGACGCTTCTTCCGTGATGCTTCTTCCTCGACGTTTCTTCCCCGCAACAATCTCCGATCATCAACTGCTTGAGATCGTCGACGTGGCGCCGTGTACCGCGACGACGTGACGCCCCCTTCCGCGACGTGACGATCCTCTTCTTCCGCGACGGTCATTTCCATGAAGAACTCACTTCCGATGACAACGATGAAGTAGGGGTTTGTTTTATTTAAATCTTTGTGATTTTATACCTGCGGCGTTTGATTAAAATTCTTTTTGTGAGACTTTTAAAACCGCTAACGCAGTGGGTGCGGACTAACGAACAAGTCTGAACCCACTGACCCTTTCGTTCTTGGTGTGTGAAACGGCTGACATCGACAAAGCATGCCGCACGGGTGACACGGGGTCCTCGCTATGAAGGACAGACCCCGGGAGGGCCTTTGGAGAATTCGGCGTGAATTTCCGACCATCGGAACTCGTCCGGTGGTCCATGGAGCGAACCGCTGGCGCGCCACGCCGGCACGACGGCGGAAGGCGGCAGCGCCCAGCGCGCCACTGTGGAGAACCACCACGGCGGCAGCAGCGCGGTCCCGCGACTGCGCAGGACCGGAGGAGCACGGGATGTGGCGGCCCAGCCGCATCCGCTGGCGAGGGCGGCCCCACACAGGGCCACGGTTCTCTCCCGCGGGGGCAGCACGCCCCCGCTCCGCTCGGCTGTAACCGGCCGGTTCACACCCAGGCCGGGACGGGCCACCCTGGCCGGGCCGGGCCGCGCCGGATGGGTTGGACCCAGACTCGGGTCGGGTCGACCCGCTTCGGGCCAACCCTGGGGGGTTGGGCCGGGTCGGTTCGGGCCTAGACCCCCCCGTTTTCGGACCTTTTCGGTATTTTTCTCATAACATAAGTTGTGGGCCTTCGATAGATGCACCGTCAGCGGCGATGCGATCCTTGGATCGAGACGGTCGTTTCGGTATATCGTACTCAAGGTTTCGGAGTACTTTGGGTTTGGCCTGGTAGGTTCGTACATTAAACCAATCGGGCCCTCGGAGCGGAAACACTCATATCTCGAGCTACAGACGTCCGATTGACGTGCCATCGACTTTGTCAGATTCCTCTAAGTGAGACGGATCTTTTGGCTTACTCCTCCCAAGGTTTGGATTCAGGTGGAGTACGGTCGGGTTGTTTTTTCCTTAAAAACCAACCGGGCCCCTGGAACGAAAGAGCCAATAACTCTAAGACCGGGCGTCCGATTGACGCGCCGTCTACGACGTAGAGTTCCTGTTGACAATACAGAACTTTTGGATACATCAACTTTGGACTATGTGTCAGTTGATGTATCAGCCCCTCGGCTCATGGAGAGGACCCTCCCGAGCGATCTTGCTATGTGCGGGAACCCTAGAGCTAGTTGCGACTGCGACGACGATGACGACGACTGTGCAGAGATCCTCAGTGGATTCGACGACGACTACAACACTTAGCAATCCTTTGTGGATCAGTGCTACCGATCCTGTATGGGTCCGATCCTGTGTGGGTCAGATCCTTTGTGGGTCATTGCGGAGTTTAGTTACCTATCGATCATGTGTGGGTCAAATCCTTTATGGGTCATTGCGGGGGTTAGTACCTTTCGATCCTTTGTGGTTCCGATGGCTTAGATGAATCAGTGGTTATATATGATCATCTCTATCGTCATAAAAAGAAGTATACCTGTGTGAGATGAATCCTATTTTTCTTTCCTTTGTGGATTGTGTTGTGCTATCCTGTGTGGATTTACGTTTTTCTTTCCTGTGTGGACTGGGTTGTACTTGGGGTCGGATGTTGGAGCCGAACGAGAATTGATGACTTAGGTATATGTATGGGCATATACCTAAGCAGTGTCAGATGTTACTTCGTGATTGTATCTTTCCTTTTTGGTTTATCCTTTGTGGATTCTGGGAGACCTTCAGGGGTCTCTGGGTCCCTACTGAGTAGATTATACTCACCCCTGCATGGGCTATGCCTGCACTATGTTGTGTTGGTTGCAAACGACGGACAGCACTGATCGTGGTTAAGGTTTTCGGAGCAGGACGGTACCTGGAGGTGGACCACTGGGTGGGACATTCTCGGAGCGGACGGATGGACCCGAGGAGCTGTGGAGGCCATCTGTACTCACCCTTCAGGTGGGATCTCCAGTGGACAGCTCGACGTTGTGGCTTTACTTTTCAGTTGTTGTTTTCCCTTCCAGTTGTACTTTACTTTCAGTTTGGGTTTGTATACTGGCCCACTTACTTTTCTGCACTTACTATTGTACTCGGTTTTTACTTAGTGTTTACTTCTTCTGCTTTCTTTCTCTGTGGTGTTTGTTTACATTAAAAATGCAATGCCTTCCCTTTTTACCAGGATTTACGCCTTGGTGCTAGTCGTCAACCCCTGGCCTATGGATGGCGGGCTTGGGGTAGTCACGGCATGGGCCCCGAGGACAGGTCGTGACAAATTGGTATCAGAGGAGTTCGGTTCTACCGAAGAACTTTGGACTCTGATATTTTTTCAATATGAAGCCATAGTGTTAAGCATATTGGGTGTGGTTATCAGTCCAAGGAGTCCAGTGTTGGTGCGGTGGCCGACGTATCCATACACCAGGACCCTGACTTCTGATTTCCGACTTAATGCGTGAAAACATTGATTGTATTGGTGTTTCAAGTTTTCATTGTGATTACTTTTTGTCAGCTTACCAGGTATACTGTTCTGACCGTGGATCACCTGTTTCCTTTTCAGGATGGCCCCACGATGGCATCCTACTGGGTTCCGAGAGTTGAGCATGACGAAAGCCCTCCGAGTGATGGGGCCTCGGTACAGGGACCTTTGACAGCTGAGGCACCGACGGTACCTCTACCCGCCGAGCCACCGATGCTTCCAGCTCCAGCCGCTGATGATGCACGCCTCCTTAGTGCAGTACATGAGTTCCAGCGCCAGTGAACGCCCAGGTTCTGTGGGGAGACGGACCCCCAGGCAGCCGAGGATTGTATGGAGGCAGTGGTACGAGTTTTCCAGCTAGTGAGGACACCATCAGACCTCATGGTGATCCTCACATTGAGCCTATAGCACGCGGTAGTGGGCCGGTGGTGGAGATTGATGCTCCAGGTGCATGATGAGGCATCTCTTCTCTGGACAGACTTTCAGAGCCACTTCCGCTTAGAGTTTGTCCCAGCCACCCTCCGTGCGGTGCGCATCCAGGAGCTTCTCCAGTTGTGGCAGGGCATCTTGCTGGTCGCCCAGTACTCGGCGAGATTTACTGATCTCTTGCGCTACTCGATAGAAATGGTATGGGACCCGTTCTTCCGAGCCCAGACCTTTGAGCAGGGATTGAGACACGAGATCAGGGCATTGCTGATATCCCTCAGTATTATGACCCAGGCAGGAGTACTGGAGCGAGCACTTTTGATCAAGAGATTTCTTGTTGAGCCTTCATCAGCAGCGAGACCTACCGCGGGGTGGCACGTAGTAGAGTCTTCTGCAGCAGGCAGTCGACGGATGACTCATGAGTCCAGGCAGACTAGACCCTCACACAGACGACCTCAGGACACTGGCTCAGCAGTGCGGGGCACACAGTGTGGAGCCAGTCTTTCGAGAGGCAGGCAGTGCTACACATGCGGCGGGCAGGGCCACATGGCTCGTGACTGCCCGACCCACCGTGTCGAGGAGCAGCAGACAGTTGAGGGGCCACCCAGGCAGAGGCAGAGGGTCGACCGTGGCAGTCCGCAGGGAGCAGGCGGACGAGGCAGAGGAGCTGGTCGAGCAGCAGGCAGTGGGCGACGCTTTGAGCCTCTACCACCACCACCACCAGGAGGTCCACCCCGGCCACATGGAGCTAGCGGGCAGAGACAGGCACAGCTCCAGGCAGCGGAGGCCTACGACCACGGCGAGCCTGAGTTGATTCGAGGTACTATCTGTGTCTATTCTTCCCTTGTTGTATTTCTTATAGACACAGGAGCGAGTCACTCTTTCATAGTCGCTGCCCTTGTTCGGAGCTCGGAGATTCCGACAGAGCCGTTGGCTCGATCATTATAGCTAGAGACTCCTACGGGAGCAGACTCGATGATTACACACTAGTGCCAGCTGTGTGAGATTACTCTAGAAGGCGAGAGATTCGGCTAGGATCTTTTTTAGTGGCGTTGAGGCCTTACGACGTCATCTTGGGCATAGATTGGTTATCTACAGTCCATGCTCAGATTGACTGTGTTAGACGCAAGGTGCGATGTGTCCGCACCGACGGGAGCAGGTTCACCTTCACCGTCGAGAATGGAGCCTTCACAGCACAGGATGGACTTCCGCAGAGGAGAGGACAGCCCATCACTCATTAGTTGGCTAGCCTCATCCTAGGAGTAGTTAATGTGTGAAGTCCTAGTTTTCCTGCAGTGGTGGATCAGTATGCGTACGTCTTTCCCGACGATGTTCCAGGACTACCTCCTCACAGATAGGTAGACTTTTATATTGATATATAACCCAGGAAAGCCTCGATATCCACTCCAGCATATCATATGTCCCCCTCTGAACTTCGAGAGCTACATGTATAGTTGGAGGACTTGCAGGGCAAGGGATTCATCCGACCCAGTTTTTCACCCTATGCTTCCCCAATTTTGTTCGCCCAGAAGGCGGACGAGATCTTGCGACTTTGTGTCGACTATCGTCGCCTGAACCAGGTGATGGTGAGGAACAAGTATCCACTACCGAGGATTGACGACCTCTTCGATCAGCTCAAGGGAGCACTGTGGTTCTCAAAGATAGACCTCAGGTCAAGCTATCATCAGCTCAGAGTTCGGGACGAGGACGTGCAGAAGACGGACTTCAGATGTCAGTATGGCCACTATGAATTCTTGGTTATGCCATTCGGCGTAACCAATGCTCTAGAGGTGTTCGTGGGCCTCATAAACAGGATCTTTCTGCCATACCTCAATCGATTTGTCATGGTCTTCATAGACGACATTTTGATATCCTCGACGACTGAGGAGGAACACGAATACCACTTGCGAGTTATACTGGACACACTCTGAGAGAAACAGCTTTATGGAAAGCTCTTGAAGTGTCAGTTCTGGATACGTGAGGTCCACTTCTTGGGACATTTCATCTCTGAGGTGGGAGTTGCAGTGGATCCTGCGAAGATCGAGGCGGTGCTAGCTTGGGAGCCACCCAAGAGCGTGACAGAGGTGTGGAGTTTCTTGGGACTAGCTGGATACTATCGGAGATTTGTACCAGACTTCTCCAGAGTTACGGCACCACTCTCATCTCTTACGAAGAAGTGGAAACCCTTTGTGTGGTCAGACAGATGTCAGCAGAGCTTCCAGGAGCTGAGACAGAGATTGACCAGCGCACCTATCTTGAGGTTGCCTGAGGAGGGAGTAGGGTACGTAGTCTACTGCGATGCATCAGGGACCGGACTCAGATGTGTCCTGAAGCAGGATCGGGCAGTGATCGCCTATGAATCACGTCAGTTGAGGCCTCATGAGCAGAACTACGGTACCCATGACCTGAAGTTAGCAGTAGTGGTCTTCACTCTGAAGACATGGTGACACTATCTGATGGGTGAGTGCTTTATAGTCTTTTTTGACCATCAGAGTCTCAGGTACATCTTCTCTCAAAAGGACCTGAACCTCAGACAGTGGTGATGGCTCAAGTTTTCCAGGACTATGACTTTGAGATAGTCTATACTCCTGGGAAGGGGAACGTAGTAGCCGATGCGCTCAGCAGGAGGACGGGCATTCAGCTACTTGAGGAGGCGATAGAGCAGCTAGCCTATTTGTAGATATCCTTCGTGGATAGAGATGGAGTAGCCATCCTTCAGTCTCTCACAGTCACCCCTCCACTACTACAGCGGGTCAGAGAGGCACAGTGTGGGGACGATGATTGTGAGACGTGGCGTGCACAGATATTCTCAGGACAGGCACCTGATGGTTTCTACTTTGGATCAAGTACGTCGTCCTTTTTAGAGGACGTACCTTGGTACCAGTTGCTTTACGGGAGGAGGTGCTGAGAGAGTTTCACACTTCTACTTTGGCAGTATGTCCTGGAGTGGTGAAGATGTACCAGGACCTCAGATGACAACACTGGTGGCCAGGCATGAAGAAGTATGTGGAAGAGTTCGTTTCTCGATGCCTCACCTACCAACAGGTGAAGGCAGAGCACCAGGTATGAGTAGGCATGGTACAACCCTTGGAGGTCCCAGAGTGGAAGTGGGACAGGATATCTATGGACTTAATGACTGGGCTTCCACGCACTTCCAGAGGTCATGACTCCATTTGGGTGATTGTCGACCGACTCACCAAGTTGTCTCACTTCTTACCCATCAGAGAGTAGGGCTCAGTGGAGATCTTGGGACGTCTCTACGTTCATGAGATTGTACGGCTTCACGGTGTGACATCATCTATCGTCCCCGATCGAGATGCTCGCTTTACTTCCCGGCTTTGGAAGGGGTTGCAGGAGGCTTTCGGGACGCAGCTACGTCTGAACACCGCCTTTCACCCTAAGACGGATGGTCAGTCGGAGGGGACCATTCAGACTCTCGAGGACATGCTCCGCGCATGTGTCCTCGACTTTGGTCGCAGTTGGGAGGACCACCTACCCTTGGTGGAGTTTGCGTACAACAACAGCGACCACTCCACCATTGAGATGTCACCATACGAGGCGTTGTACGACCGAACTTGCAGATCTCCTTTGTACTGGAAAGACCCTGGGGATTCAGCACTTGTGGGACCGGAGATGGTCCAGGCCACGACAGAGAAGGTCCATGTCATCCAAGAGCGGATAAGGACAGCTCAGAGCTGGTAGAAGTCTTATGCTGACAGGAGGCAGAGGCCACTAGAGTTTGAGGATGGCAACCACGTCTTCTTTCATGTCTCACCTCGACGTGGATTACAGAGATTTGGCCGAGGTGGCAAGTTGTATCCACACTTCATCAAACCATTCCAGGTCCTTAGTAGGATTGGCGAGGTGGCTTATCTCCTGGCTCTACCACCTCAGTTACACCAGGTGCACGATGTCTTCCACGTATCTTAGTTAAGGAGATATGTGCACGACCCATCGCATATCATTGACCATGGGGATTTGGACGTTGATGATGGGACGACTTTTATGGAGGTCCTAGTGGAGATCGAGGATCGATAAGAGAGGGTCCTTCATGGATGGTCGATTCCTCAAGTTCAATCAGATGGCAGCATAGGAATCTCCAGGAGAGCACTTGGGAGCAGGAGGCTCAGATGCGTGCTCAGTACCCACATTTGTTTCCCTAGCTTATGATGTTTTTTTATGGGGACGTAAAGCCCTGAGGTGAGAGTGATGTAAAGACCCATAAAATTCAAGGAATTTTTTTTTCTTAATTTTATTTGGAATTTTACAAGAACACAGTTTCTGACGGCACCTGATTCTGAGGCCCGGTGTGCCCGAAATCATTTTCTGAAGTTTGGATCGGGTTTGTTTAGTGAACGAACGAGTGGGACTTTCTAACTTTTGAACTGGTGCTCGAAATCGAATTATGAGGGCACCGATGGAATTGCAGCGCCGGTATTTTCCTAGAAATGTCTTTTTCGGAGTTGTGTTTTCTCGGGTGTGGTTTTTAATTTTTGGGGTTAAGTTAAGAAATAAAATAAAGTGGTGCGACAACTTTATTTTTATTTCACTTTAAGACACTTAAAACCACTTAAAGCCACTCAAGCTAAGTTGAAGTGGATAGGGTGGAACCCAAAATATCCTACCCACTTGGTAGGATATTTGTGAGGTGGGGCCCGCACAGCCCCACCGTTTATTTTCCTCTAAGTAACACACCCGCGGGGTCCTTGAAGTGAAGGAAGGACCCCGGGAGGACCTTTGGCGAAGGCGGCGTGAATTTACGACAACCGGAGCTCGTCCGGTGGTCCGCGGAGTGAACCGCCGGCGCCGGCGGCGGAAGGCGGCGGCACCCGGTGCGCCTCCATGGAGAACCGTCGTGGCGGCAGCAGCATGGTCCCACGACCGCGCGGGACCGGAGGAGCACGGGACGCGGGGGCCCGGCCGCGTCCCCTGGCGAGGGCGGCCACGCGCGGGGCCGCTGTTCTCTCATGCGGGGGCAGCACGCCCCCCGCTCCGCTCGGCCATAATCGGGCGAGCCAACCCGCTGGTTCGGGCCGGGTCTCGCCCAGGCCGGGCCGGGTCGCGCCCAGGCCGGGTCGAGCCACCCGGGTCGGGCCGGGCCACGCCGGTAGGGTCAGACCCAGGCCGGGACGGGCCACGCCAGCCGGGTCGAACCCGGACCTGGGTCGGGTTGACCCGGTTCGGGCCGACCTAGGGGTGGTTGGGCCGGGTCGGTCCGGTCCCAGACCCCCCGTTTTCGGACCTTTTCGGTCTTTTTCTCATAATTTGAGTTGACGGCCTCTGATTGACTCACTGTCAGCGGTGATACGATCCTTGGGTCGAGATGGTCGTTTCGGTATATCGCACTCAAGGTTTCGGAGTAGGTTGTGTTTGGAAGGGTTGGTTCATACACTAAACCGACCGTTCCCTCGGAGCGAAAACGCTCATATCTTGAGCTACGGACGTCCGATTGACGTATCGTCGACTATGTTGGATTCTCTAAGTGAGACAGATCTTTTGGCTTACTCCGCCTGAGGTTTGGACACAGGTGGAGTACAGTCGGGTTGGTTTTGCCTTAAAAACTAACCGGACCCCTGGAACGAAAAAGCCAACAACTCTCAGACCGGGCGTCTGATTGACGCGCCGTCTGCAACGTTGAGTTCATGTTGACGATACAGAACTTTTGGATACATCAACTCTGGACTATGTGTCAGTTGATGTATCAGCCCCTCGGCTCCTGGAGCGGACCCTCCCGAGCGAGCTTGTTGTGTGCGGGAACCCTAGAGCTGGCTGCGACTGCGACGACGACGACGACGGCGACTGTGTAGAGATCCTCAGTGGATTCGACGATGAGTACAACACTCAGCGATCCTTTGTGGATCAGTGCTACCGATACAGTGTGGGTCTGATCTTGTGTGGGTCAGCGCTCAACGGTCCTGTGTGGGCCAGCGCCTACCGATCCTGTCTGGGTCTGATCCTGTGTGGGTCTTTTGCGGGGGTTAGTTACCTATCGATCCTCTGTGGGTCAGATCCTTTGTGGGACATTGCGGGGTTTAGTTACCTATCGATCCTGTGTGGGTCAGATCCTTTGAGGGTCATTGCGGGGGTTAGTACCTTTCAATCCTTTGTGGGTCCGACGGCTTAGATGAATTAGTGGTTATATTTGATCATCTCTATCGTCATACAAAGAAGTATACCTGTGTGATCTGAATCATATTTTGCTTTCCTTTTTGGATTTGGTTGTGATATCCTGTGTGGATTTACCTTTTTCTTTCTTGTGTGGACTAGGTTGTACTTGGTCTCGGATGTTGGAGCCGAACGAGAATTGATGACTTAGGTATATGTAAGGGCATATATCTAAGCAGTGTCGGATGTTACTTCGTGATTGTATCTTTCCTTTGTGGTTTATCCTTTGTGGATTCTGGGAGACCTTCGGGGGTCTCGGGGTCCCTACTGAGTAGCTTATACTCACCCCTGCACGGGTTATGCTCGCACTACGTTGTGTTGGTTGCAGAGGACGGACAGCGCTGATCGTGGTTGAGGCTTGCGGAGCAGGACGGTACCTAGAGGTGGACCACTGGGCGGGACATTCTCGGAGCAGACGGCTGGACCCAAGGAGCTGTGGAGTCCATCTGTACTCACTCTTTAGGTGGGATGTCTAGTGGACAGCTCGGCTTTGCGGCTTTACTTTTCAGTTTCTGTTTTCCCTTCCAGTTGTACTTTACTTTCAGTTTGGGTTTGTATACTGGACCACTTACTTTTCCGCCCTTACTATTGTACTCAGTTTTTACTTAGTGTTTACTTCTTCTACTTTCTTGCTCTGTGGTGTTTGTTTACTTTACAAAGGCAATGCCTTCCCTTTTTACCGAGATTTATTCCTTGGTGCTAGTCTCCAGCCCCTGGCCTATGGAAGGCGAGATTGGGGTAGTCACGGCACGGGCCTCGAGGACGGGTCGTGACAATTATTAAAATGATATGAGTACCTTGTTTTTTTATTCTTTTTTTAAAAAATATTTGTTGTGTCATTTGGAAAAAAATTTGTTATGATTTTTATTATTATTAAAATGAATAATTAATTAATTAAAACAAATGTTACTTGTTATTAAGAACATTATTATATATATTTATTTTGGGTAAAAAAAGAACATAGAATTTCAATCTTATGGTTATTCCAATTATTTTGATTATGATTATTTTTATTAATGTTTTTATTATCTTTATAACAATTATTATTATTCATTTTATTATTATTATTACTCTAATTATTATTATTATTATTTTTATTTTAATTAGTTTTTTATGATGTTATTTTAGTACACCATGGCGGGTTTCCCTTACCCTCCTTTTCCCTGGTGTACAGTGTGACCAGATCCAGCATCCCCCTCCCCCTCCATTTGTATCTACGCTGCCAACCAACTCCAATAACTTTGCACCTGTGCAGCACCAGAGATCCCTCTGACGCAGTCCCAGCATGCAGCGTGAGGGTCCCCAAACGCGCCTCCTACCAATGTCCACTGGACATTCCCCTTGCTCCTCGCTTGGTCATCATGGCCCCCCTCCACCCTCTATCGGTCACGACCCCGGTCGACTCCTCCTCCATTCCGGTGTCACCCCCTCTCCCTTACCTCCATCCAGTCGATGCTGAAGCACGTGACTCCTCTCTCCATGCATGCTTCACTAGCCTCCAACAGCTCCTCATGCACTGTGTGCTCCACCAGACCCTGTGTGCCTCCAACCATGTGAACTCGTCTTAGCCGCCCCCACCTATGGCCACAGACCCCTATTCTCCTCACGACCTCCCATATTGCTGACGTCGCCTTGTACTCTGTCCGCCCCTACCGGGGTGCCACACCCCTTTCCGATGTGTTTTTCCCCTTCCTTCGATGTACCCTCTATCCATTTATATTGTAATTCTTGTTTTTCCTCTTTGGTTGTTATGGGTTTTGATTTTTTTGTGTTATTTTTTGTTTTTTTGGGTTGGTTTTAGCTTCTATAGCATGTAGTTGAGGTACGAACGAGGTCTCACACTAGTTCTGATTAGCGTTGTCTTCACGCCAAGGTTCTGAGGAAGGTTTCCCCTTGCACATACCTTTTTAATTTAATATTCATTATTTCATGTTATCTTCAATTTCTTTACATTCTAAATTTTACTGTTAGATCCCTTGAATAATTATAAGGTGTGTAAAATTATATTGTAAACCACGATTTCTGTTGAATTTCTCTGTCTTGTTAAAAGTGTACACCTTACTTGTCTAATAAGTTGTTCACTAAAAATTCGAACATTAATTGTGATATCTTAAACATGGTTCAATAGATATAAAAAATTTAAGGCATGCAGTTGATGTTATACCTTTTTTGTAACAAATATGAATTTTATTGATAAATATTTAATGTCTTGTGCTTTTTTTCTTTTTTTTATAAATCTAATGTGCTCGGTTTGATATTATGGTTTAAGTGTGATTTAAAAAATGGTGGTTTTGAAGTTATTAATGTGTTAGCATCTAGATAAATGTTGTTTTGGATTTCTAATATGGTTTCTGGAATGGTTTGGGATTTATAAAGGAATGAGTTTTTTTTTCAAATTGTTTTGGTGAGCTTTCACCCCTTTGTGAAAAGGGCTTATGTGTGTATTGGTAAACGTGGGTTTTGTGAAAAAAAAATTAGTTGATTTTAAATTAAAAAGATTAGTTGTGTATTTTAAATCTATTTGATGGAAAATGTTTTAAAGAATGGTTATGAAGGTTATTGAGTGAAAATGGTGTGCCTGACACCAGTTTTGAAAATGTGTTTGCATTTTTAGATTAGATTGTGTTTTTGAATGTCAAGGGCCTGTTTGGAAATTTCTTGAAATTTGTAAAAAGTGTTTATTATGAAAACCCACATTGGATGTTCCTCAAGACTCAGTTGTATGCAATGGGTGGTAGGCCCATGTAAGGGGATTCTCAGAATCCATTGTCAGGTTTCTTCAATTGGAACCCGTTATAATTGTTTTAACTTAATGTGTGAGAATGGTCCAAGGGGAGACTCAGGGTGAGAACTACCATGAATTAATATATATATATATATATATATATATATATATATATATATATATATTCCTTATTCGATGCTCGAGTGGAATTAGTTGGGTCACCCCCTTTTTAAATACTCGAGACATGGGAACCTAGCATATTGGGAGAATATTCTGAGCATGATTGTCGCACTGGTAGGTTTTGGTACTAACCAGTAGCCCATAGTAGGTTGATATGTTTGGGTTCAGTGCTATGGGATTTTCCCTCAGCCTTCCTGAGAAAGGATGGTTGAGAATTTTGAGCATTTTGATTTTGCCGTGTGCGACATGTCAAAGAGGATGAGGTCTCATATATTAGTGTCTTCTAGATTATTCTTGATCTCTTATGTTCACTCATGTCCATTTACATTTAGTTAATTGGAGTGATAAATATAGTACTTGTATTCATATATACATTTCCCTTGTTGTGTACTTAATCTTGTGCATTTTTGTGTGTGATTTTCCTTGTAAAGTGGTAAACTAGTTTTGAGTAGGTTTCTAAAAATTGTTTTAAAATGAAAGTGTTTAGTCCTCTTTTTACAAATCTGAAAATATAAACACCACATTACCTTTCTAAAATGTCATTGAAACTAATGAAATGAATCTAAATTTGAAATGGTTATGGGCAATGGTTCTTACTTTACTTTTAAGAAAAATATTTAGAAAAACATACTTTTATAAATTGTAGTTCAAAACATGAAATGGTGTATCTTTTATTTTAACGGTAGAGCACTTGGAATAGATTATCAGGATATCCTACTGAGTTTTAATACTCACGCCTATAGTTATTTTATGTTTTTAGTGTTTGTACAGGCTTGATCTTGGGTGTGATCTCCTTGGGTGACGGTTGATCATTAACTCAGGGAGTGACATGTGGGGTCATAAAGAGTTAGTTCGAATGTCGAGTTTGGTGAGTTTTATTTTATTTTGTTCTTGTTTATTCGTTTTATTTGGTTTATTTTTCATGCAATACACTTTATTATTTGTTCTTATTTATTTATTTTTATTGGGATTAATCGTTCCCACGTTATCTGTTGATGCCCTTGCTCTTGTCGCCAGCCCGGGAGGATCGAGAACACCTCTCGGGCCTTACCACGGATCGGCTCGGGTGACTGGTTCGGGGTCGACCTGGGTTGTTTTATGAAAAAAATTGTATTTAAGGAGGTTGGATCTTAGAGTACCTCTCTATTAAAAGCTCCCTTGTTTGTTTGGGATGTCAAGTTATATGGAGTGTGGTTTTTGGGACTCGAGGGGTAGGTGCGGGGAGAGCATCGTGAACTCTTGATCATGCTGATCCTCGGGTTTCCATGTAAAGTCTGGTTTAACTATTTTCTTCATGTTTCTGTGAAATGTTTTTCAATTGGGATATGATAGGGGGACTTGGGCTAATATTCCTCGTGATCCTGGTCGACCTGGAAAGCCATGTGAAGCAAGGGGCATGGTCCTAAACAGCACTCTGTGTCAGTGACGTGTTTCGCATATGGCTACCAACCATATGGTCAAGTCACCCACTAACACTAGTTCACTGTTTGAGTTGTTTTGGGTTTCCTCTGATTTCTAAAAGTGGTTGGAATTAGAAAATTTGGTTTTTAAAAATGGTTGTTTGAAATTACATTCTTAGTTTGTGGATAGTTTTAAAAGAAATAGGATGAAAGATTTGTTTTTGGAAAATAAATTTGTTTGTTTTGTCCATGGTGTTCTTATGGGTGCTCACATGCATAGGGGCATATTGTAATATGAATGAATGTCTGGTACGGTTGATGGATGCCCGGGGTGGAATAGAAAAATTCATGTGAGCGAGACTCTAAAGAATACCAATGGAGAGTGTCTAACCCCACTAGATTGTTTTAAATTTAATATGTTTTCAAAGAGAATTTTTTTGATGCTATGATAGCTTGTTTTCTTGTGTTTAGAGCTTGTCACTTATGTGGTGTTTTATTTCTAGGAATTTTATTTATTGAGTTGTCCTTGATTGGGTTCTCGACTTTTCTTGTCTAGCTGTTATCCCCTTGAAGCTTTGATGGGTGATCGTAGTGTGGTTGGTCAAAATAAGTATTTTAGGATTGAGTTTTGGAAGTTAGATACACCTCTCTTTTATGGTCAACCAAACCATTTCGTAGCATAGGAGTGGATGCGGATGATTGAAAGGGACATTAACCTTATTGAGTTTCTTGAGTCACTGAACGTCATGTTTGTGACCTTCATGCTTGATGGTTCACTGTGGATGTGGTGGAAGTCGGTGTCTAAGAACAAGCCCCGTCAATAGATTACTTGGGAGTTTTTAAAGACATTATTCATTCATCAGAATTTCTATAAAGAAGAAAGGGTGAGAAAAAGGATGGAGATGTGTTATAGGAAGTAGGTTAATAGATCTGTGTTGTAATATTTTCAGCGCTTAGTGGAGCTAGTCCCTTATGATTCAAGGTATGCTACAGATGACTCCATGAAGGCTCGTCACGTCAAGGTGGGTCTCTGCCCTGATCTATAGTCGAAGGTGTCATCATCCAACCTAACTTCAATTGATGATGTGGTGAGACAATATTTTTCATGTTGAATCTGTGATTTTGGGAGTGCTCAAATTTGTCCTCCCTCCTTCAATTCTTAAGAGTAGTGGGGAGACTTCCAACAATAATATGAGTAAGCGATCGAAAGTTGATGGAGAAGGTCATGGAATCAAAAGGCCTTGAGATATTTCATCAACCTCTTCAGAGCAAGAGATCCTCATGTGTTATCAGTATGGAAATCTGGGTCAAAAGAAGCTGTTGTGACCATGTACTCCTAATCCATATCATGCTTGCAAACGTTTGGGTCCCCTACAACGATTCTGTCGAGGCATCTCTAGAAAGTGTCACGGGGGAAGTTCTCAAAAGCGATGTGTTGTTGGGATTTTTGTTTAAAGTTTCTTATGTATGTTTCATTCTAGTGTAAGGGATAACTTATTGTTACATTTTACTGATGGTGTTTTGGTTTTTGACAAGTATTGTAGTGTTGTGGGTCTTTTGATGAACTCTGGTTTTCAAGGCATGTGTGGTTTCCGTCTAAAATTCTATCATTTCCTTTGTCAAATAATAATATGTATGTTTCTTATTGGGATTTTATTAACTTGACTATGAGGCAACAGATGCATCATCCATCATAACTCTAGCCAAAAGTCCACAGAGTGAAGTCGTCATGTAGTCAAGAACCCCGAGGAATTTTAAGAATCTTGGATAAGGTTGTGCCTCTATCATTGTTATGAGGTAGTTTTAGCATTTCTGTTGTGGTTTATTGGTTGTTGTAATTCTACTATTGTCACAAAGAGCATGATGGACTTATCCGTCAATCAATATCAGCAGTTGTTCCTTTTTGGATGGGAGTTTCTGATCAGTGGCCCACTTTGGACCACCCATGTGAATCAATTGAGAATTCGGTTTGTGTCCACCCCAAAGTGGTGAGTCGTGAGGAGTTTTTCGTCATAGTTTCATTGATCTAATCCTTGGGCCCTCCCTCACTAACCATGGGGCGAGGTTTTTTCATTTGTACGAAGTTTTTAGTTCAGCTCTTATCCCTTTCGAACGAGAGTCAATGGTTTAAATCTTTTTTCAGTGTTCTTCCTAGTTTTATTAAGTCTCCGTTCAGATACTAGTTGAATTCTTATTTTGGGGAGTCTGTTTAGGCCTCCTCTCTTCTGGTAATTAGTTTCAGGCAATAGGGTTAAGTCTTGTTGGTGTTCGATGGAATGTCCCTGTGTTAAGAGGTTGGATAGTGTTGTATAGAATCATTAGGTGTTGATCGATCAGTTGGATGGTGTTAGAGCTTTCAAGGGATGTAAAGCGTTATGGTGAGCAGAATTGTCACACCCCGACCCATGATATTATTTTATTTTAATTATTTTTCTACCTTTAAATATTTTTTCTGGGGTTTGGGGTGAGTCTTGGGTTAAATTTCTGATTTTTTCTTTAAAAAGTGTGTGTCTTGGGTTCGAAGTCATTTGATGCACGAGCAGAGCGCAACGCTGCGTGGCTTCTCCCAGAAAACTACATGGCCTTTTCATCTTTGAACAATTAAAATGGATAACTAAATGTTAATTTATTGTATTATTTAATATATTTATGTTTATTAAAAAATTTAATGCTTTTGTTTTAAATGAAAACTAAAATCATTAATTTTATTATTAATATAATGATATAAGTTCGTTGTTTATTTTTATTTTATTTAATTATTTTTTGTAAACAAATAATTTTTATGTCGTTTAAAATTTTTATCATTAAGATTTTGATTATTAATAAAATGAATAAGTTTTTTATTAAAACAAATTTTAATTGTTATTAAGGACTTTATTATATATATTAAATTTGGGTAAAAAATAACTTAGAATTTTAATCTTATTGTTATTCCAATTATAATGATTATTATTATTTTTATTACTATTATTATTATCCATATAATAATTATTATTATTCCTTTTATTATTATTATTACTCTTATTATTATTTTTATCATTATTGTTGTTGTTTTTGTTTATATTTTAATTAGTTTTTATGGTTTTTTAAGCAAACCCTAGTGTGCTACCCTTACCCTCGTTTTCCCTTGTGTGCGACATGAGCTGGTCCAACGCCCCCCCCCCCCCCCCCTCCATTCATTTTTGCGATGCAGGCCAACTCCAATCACTTTGGACATTTGCACCACCAGAAACCCCTCTGGCGTAGTCTCTGTATGCGGCGTGAGTGACCACGAACGCGCCTCCTCCCAAGGTCCCTCAGTCATTCCCCCTGCTCCGTGCTCAACCAACGTGCCCCCCATCCACCCTCTACCAGTCACAACCCAGGCCAACTCCTCATCTGTTCTGGAGTTTCCCCCTCTCCCTCCCCTCCATCCAGCCGATGCCGAAGCACACCCTTCCTCTCTCCCTATGTGCTCCACCAGCCTCAAGTATCTCCTCCTACACAACGTGCTCCACCAGACCCTGCATGCCTCCTACCCTGCGCACTCAACCCACTCACATCCACCTCGAGCTGCGGACCCCTATTCTCCCTATGTCCTACCCTCATGTTGATGCCTCCCCTACTCTGGCCGTCCCTACCGGTGCACCACACCCCTTTCCGATGTGTTTTTCACCTTCCTCTAGTATACCCTCATTCAATTTCTATTTTTATTCATGTTTTTCCTTCTTGGTTGTTAGGGGTTTTTATTGTTTTGTGTTATTTTTGGATGTTTTGGGTTGGTTTTAGCTTCTATAGAATGCGGATGAGGAGAAAACCGGGTCTCTCACCGGTTCCGAGTAGCTTTGTCGTCTCGCCTTGGTTCCGAGGTAGCTTTCCCCTTGAACATACATTTTTAATTTAAGATTAATTGTTTCCTGATATTTTAACCTTCTTTACATTCTGAATTTTATTTCTATATCCCTTGAATAATTATAAGGTGTGTAAAATTATAGTGTATACCAGGTTTTCTATTGAATTGCTTTGTCTTGTTAATAGTGTGAACATTGCTTGTCTAGTAAATTGTTCATTGACAATTCGCACATAAATCGTGATATCTTAAACATGTTTCAACAAATATGATAAATTTAAGGCATCCAATTGATGTTATACCCTCATTGTAATAAATATGAATTGTTTTGATAAATATTTAATGTCTTGGGATTTTTTTATTTTTTTATAAATCTAATGTTCTTAGTTGGAATTTAGGGGTTATGTGTGATTTAATAAATGGTGGGTTTGGAGTTATTAATGAGTTAGCATCTGGATAAACGTTTTTTTTGGGATTCTAATATGGTTTCTGGAATGTTTTGCGATTTATAGAGGAAGGATTTTCAAATTTGAAAGTGTTTTGGTGACCTTGCACAAATTTTTGAAAAGTTGTTATGTGTGTATTACTAAATGTGGGTTTTGTGAAAAAAAATATAGATGATTTTAAATTTAAATGATTAGTTGTGTATTTTAAATTAGTTTGGTGGAAAATGTTTTAAATAATGGTTATGAATGTTTTTTAGTGTAAATAGAATACCTGACACCACTTTTGAAAAGTTATTTACATTTTGAGATCAGATTCTGTTTGTGAATGTCAAGGGCTCATTTGGCATCTCATGAAAATTTTAAAATGTTTTTATTATGAAAACCCCCATCGGATGTTCCTCATGCCACAGTTGTTTGCAATGGGTGGTAGGCCTATGTTAGGGGATTCATAGAATCTATTGTTAGGGTTCTTCAGTGGGAACCCGTTATAATTGTTTTATCTTAAGGCATGAGAATGGTCCTAGGGGAGACTCGGGGAGATACCGGTCGTTCATTACTATTATATATATATATATATTCATTATTTGATGCTCAGCTGGCATCGATTGGCTCACTCCCTTTTTAAATACTTGAGACATGGGAACCTTTCATATTTAGAGAATATTCTGAGAATGATTTCTGAACTGGTCGGTTGGGGTACTGACTAGTGGCCCATTGTAGGTAGATATGTTTGGGTTCATTGCTATGGGATTTTCCCTCGGTCTTCCTGATAAAGGATGTTTGTGCATTTGGAGCATTTTGATTTTATCATGTGAGTCATTTCAAAGAGGATCATGTCTCGTGTATTGGTGTCTTATGGATTATTCTTGATCTACTAGGTTCACCTATGTCCATTGGCTTTCAGTTACTTCCAATGATGAATATAGTACTTATATGCATATCTACATTTCCCTTGTTGTGTACTTATTCTTGAGAATTTTTCTGTGTGGTTTTCCTTGGAAAGTGGTAACCCGGTTTTGACTATGTTTCTAAAATTGATTTTCAAATGAAAGTGTTTAATCCTCTTTGTACAAATCTGAATATATAAACACCACATTCCCTTTCTAAAATGAGGTTGACACTAATGAGATGAATCTATATTTGAAAATGGCTAAGGGAAATGGTTTTTAATTTGCTTTTAAGTAAAATATTTAGAAAAAAATTACTTTTATAAATTGTAGTTCAAACTTGAAATGATGTTTCTTTTATTTTAAAGGTAGTTCACTGGTAATAGATTATCGGGCTATCCTACTGAGTTTTAATACACACAACTATAGTTATTTCCTATTTTTAGTGTTTGTGTAGGCTCCAGCTTGGGGGAACTCACATTGGGTGACCCTTGATCGCTGAGTCAGGGAGTGGCTCGTCGGGTCACACGGAGTTAGTTCAGACATCGAGTTTGGTTAGTTTTATTATCTTTTGTTATTTTTTAGTCATTTTAATTGGTTTATATATCATGCACTACTCTTTAATATTTCTGCTGCTTTATTTATTTGTATTGGTTGAATTAGTTCTCAATTTCTCTGTTGATGCCCTGGAACTTTTTTCCAGTCCAAGAGGATTAGGAACGCCTCTCGGTACTTGTCGCAGATCGGCTCGGGTGACCAGTTTAGGGTCGACCCGGGTTGGTTCATGACAATGTCTCTAACACACATGACTATTCGAAGTCATATTCATCTTATTCAATAATTGAGGACACTATCCCGATCACTTGTTCATGAACTACATCTTCCCCAATCCCATATGGATTCATGGTGTAAATTTTATTTTGAGAGACTACTATAGATAGACCATATTGTCAAATTTCCCATACTTTCTCTAAGGTGTTGATAGGGATCTGTAGTATTGCCCATATTTCCATTGTTGAATAATTTTTGCTGACTTCCTGAGAGAATTGAAGAATAAAAATTCTATTCCACATGCGTACCACTACCATGTTGAACATCTCTTGTCTTCCACTTCTTGCTACAATAAAAACCATTCATCACAATCAGAGGAGATTTATCACCTGAACACTAATGGGTAGAAGAACTAAAACTTCTTGATCATCATTCGGGACTTTATTAATGTTCATGGAATTACACATAACCCATGGGTATTTTTCTAGGTAGAAAATCCATACCTTTTTTCTGATATCATAAAAATTTCTGATATCCAAATTCTTGGAATTATGTTCATCATTTCTATCCAAGAGTAGAGAAAATAAAATAATCCATGTGAAATGAGTGGAGTATGTAGTTGAATTATGGATTCTAATTATAGTTCCATAAAATCTTATGATTGGACTACATTCATCATATTAGGTAAGAATAACCCAAATATCTGGTCCTTGAATACCTCCCTTGTGATAACCTAGTGTTTTATAGCTTGTCCCATTATTCCCCACTAATATTTTGTGGGTCCCTACAACATGAACATTTTCAGCTTCACCTTTCGGTCCTCAAGTGTGTCAATGAGGTTAAATAAACCCTCAATGATGTATATCTAGTATTCAACATCTTATGGTATGGAAGTTTCCAGAGAGGCTGGTTAATGCTGGAGATAGAAATCTATATCATTATTGACCATAGATATTGGAACCCCTATTCCCTAAGAAGGAATAAGTGTAAGGACTCCTGGTTGAGGTGGTGCTACTGCTTGTACCACTGGAAAAAGTTCCAGAGAATTTGATAGTACACACTCTTGCACAAAAGATTGTGAAACATGGGATACCATCCTATCAAGAGTACCTTATCCCACATAATCTTATATTCCCATCAATTTTCTAGGAAGAGGAATATTCTATAACACGAAGGGAAACATTTAAAACATTTAAGGAAAATCTAAATGAGTCTAAGGGATCACACAAAGGATTTATTAAGAGTATACCCATAACCATAAGTATAACCCCACTATTTCTAACCTAGGTCTCCATCCTTACACATTAGATATATTCATATATATAGAAACAAAATATCATGCTCATGTTCTGTTTTTTTAAATAGTTCGAAGCCACTTTTTTATTATTAACTAAAATACCACTATCAATATAGGTAGAGGGAGACCCATTACATAACTCATATTGACAAGGACAAGTATACCATTAATATAGCTCATAGGAACAATGTATTATCAATCTTGAGTCATCTTACATGTGTCACTAGGCCCACATCATGCATTCCAGACCACTTTCTTGCATTATACATGCGTCACTGCTTATATCGCCACCAGAGTCATAAATCCCCAAAGGGATTTCTAGGATTCAAACTCTAATATTTTGGATGAAGTATTATGGGGTTTACAACATAGGAACCCCACCAATAGAAACTGTCTCATGGTCTATTAATTAATGCCAATGTAGATATATCATAATAATAAGAAAAAATAGATATATCAGACACAAAATTTATAATATATCACACATAGATAGAAAAAATTTATTTATTTAATTAATATCTAATATAAAACAAAAAAATAGATACATATATGGAATATGACCCTATATGCCTATGGATGATGAATTAATGCAACCAAATCCTCACAAAATAGAAACAAGATTCCCATAAATGGTAACTAATAGGTCCATTAAACATGAGCTGAACAGGGAAATGGAAACTTCCAAACCTAAGTCCCAAAAAACATATCCCTTTCCTACCATATCCCATGTTAGTCAAAATAAAAAAATAAATTTATGCTCTCATATCACTTTTTAAGGCCCCAACCCAAACCACTGATTCCAAGACATAGAGTAACATGACCTAATGTGTGACTCCCCACACAAAAGAGGATTCTAACAACTAGAGAGAGTGTGATTTCCATCAATGGGGGGACTATACACACAATATCACGCCTTTACACCAATAATATATATTCTATATAAACGTAATATAGTAATTAGAGTATCTTGTAGAACACTAAAAAAATAAAATGAAATAAATTTCATACATATGGATAAATGGGATCCCAAAGTGGTAATATAAACTAGAGTATAAGTGAATTAGATACGTAAATAAATAAAACATCATAGAATCAACAGGAGTTTATCTTGGTCCGCCTAACAGATCCATGCTCCATGACACATTTTTTTGGAAAATTCCCCTTATAATTTCTTGGTTATATATACATGAATTCTATAGGTGCATAGAGATGTGCATACTAGGTGAGAATACTAAAACCTATCATTAAACCAAAAATTAATCCTTAAAAAGAGTTCATTAGTTTAACTATTATATTCCATGATAATAATAAATGCAGAAACAGACATGAAATCATACAATCATCTACTAAGTGATTGTGTGTTAAACAAGATGCTAAAAATTCCCAATAGTACCTACTTGTTCTCCATGTCAAAAGGATAAATTAAGATATTTAAAAATTAACCAAAAATAGACACACGGAAAGTGGAAATTTCTCTCAGTAATCATAAGACATCGTTTTCCATCTAACCTCTAGAATTTCATACCTTGGTTCCATCATGGGTTAAGCCTCTAGTATATCACATCCCATTATTTCCTTGGGCCATACCTATAGGCATTCAATCCCATAATTTCATTACCCAAGATCAGGCCTCTAATCCATAATGAAAAACACTACACACAGATCTATCATTTTCATCATCATAAGTCATGTGCACTCCCCCTCTAAGTGATAATCATATCACAGCGGTCCACTGATTCCAAATACCACATATAACCACCAAAATAGTGGTAACACCTATAACATGGTAGCTCATACAATGAAATTCATTGTATATCATCATGATAAACATAAAATGATGAAATAATACATGTGATGAAACATAAAACATGATCAAACAAGAAACACACATACTATTGGAATCAAGTAGTATCAATGGGTCCCACTAGAAACCAATAAAGCCACATGAAATCATAACCAAGCATGATAAAAAAAGGTATTCCAACATTGTAATAATACTTATGCAACAAATATATATGAAAGACCAAAATTGTAAGGAAATTTTTACCTCAAGGTTATTGATTAAGAACTCCAAAGTTCAACAAATGATCAAAGAAAAGAACACATCGCACACCCATAGAAAATGTATCATATTTTGATGATAGATAAACACAATATTAGTTAACTAAAGAAATATATTTACAAAAGATAATTAAAAAACATCAATGTTAATAATTTCATTCGAGAATAACATAACTTAAGTAATCTATTAATCTAAAAAATTATAATGTATATCAAAGGACGGGTCTCCAATTCTATGAATTCACTATAGATTCTGGAATGAATCACTATGTCCTCACTAATTATAGAATATGTACTCAATCCTATAGAATAATAATTGATCCATCATGAATCTGCCAGCAGAAATGAGATTAAAGATGATATTGAAGAATAATTGGTCACATGAAGGTTGTTCTTGAGAAACTTACCCTGAAACATGCATCGTTCATTATGATTCTAACTCCAGTCAAAGGGGATATTGTTCTTACATAAAATACTCTTCAAATATATCATTTAATCATTAAATTAATAAGTTTTATCATCAATAAACTATCTATAAGAGGGGTTTTAAGATGATTCATGAGAAATTACACATAGAATGATCATAGTTGATGGTAGATCTTGATTCGGTCAAGAAATGATATAATCATGCATTATTTTTTACCGATATAAAAATAAAGGGAGAAAAAATATTTTAATACTCAATGAAAACATAGATCTCGCATAGATACATGTACATATTATAATAAAAAAGAATGATTTATATTAGATCAAAGAAGATTATACCATTCTAGTGTCACTAGATCATTCAAAGGTTGGAGTACTAATGGAGATGTATGGGAGATATATAGAGTAATGAGATAGATTCATAAATTTAGAATATTTCCTTTTGGGATGGAATTGGATGTTAATTTATGTGGAAAACGATTGTAAATTAAAACCCATAGGCTATATTAAATAGACCCTCATACTGGATGTCTTGACTACCAAGTTTGCCTCATCGGTGGGTCAATGGCATGAACGATTGGCCGGTGTTCCTGGAAGAACAATATGATTTCTTTGAGTTCCACTAGCTGGCCTATGGGGTCTTCAAATCCCTAAATCCCTATAAGAGGTCCACTGGCTTGCTAGTGGGTTACACCAGCTATCGTGTGGCTACCTTCCAGCCACCATCCCATAAACCCTCCCTTAACATATTACACATTAAAAACCTAAACCCTTTTTCACTTAAAACGACCTCTAAAAAACCATAACAGATTAGAATTAAAATAAACATGATAATTTATAAACATTAAATATATCTTTCATAAACAAATCATAGATATTTCATATTTTTCATCATAATTTGTCTTTATTTAGAAATGTTTCATATTATACACATGTTTTCATTTATAAGGTATATATAAATACACTTTGAAATTGGATATCATGAATCTATCTTTAATCATGTAATTTTAACTTCCCTTACTAGTATTTACATTCAAGGGGTATTGATTCAAAACATACTAGATTTATAAGGATTTATTTTCTAATATCTTTTATTTTTTGTTAGTAATATTTCGCATCCATATCAACATTCTTTATTTTGTTTTATAAAATTATTTATTGTTAGGTATATGATTTTTAAGGTTATAATACTTGGATCTGTATACTAGAGTTTAAAAATTAATCTTTTTAAAAAATTATTCATGTGTTATTTTTAACATTATTTAAAAAGGGAAAAATGTTTTTTATTTCTTGAAGTTTTCTACAAGACCAAATTTTCCAATATTCAGTAAATTTACTCATGGGTAATATGTGTTTTCATTATTCTATGGTTTTTAAAATAAAATCATATTCCATGTGTTTGGTGAATTTTTAGTTTTTAAATGTTACAAAATGAAAAGGATGCTTCTTCATATTTTGAAAAAAAATTTGATATATTTATAAAGGTTTTTGTCATCAATGTAAACATATTTTAAATTTTATTACACTTTTATAGGGTTATGCAATAATGATACTAACTACTATATTTCTCAGGATGGATTAAAATTAATTTATCCAATTTATTTACTTGTGAAATAATTTCATTCAATATAATTATTATTTTAATATGATTGTTTATTAAAAAGTAAATCATATAAGTTATACATTATATTTTTTATTCATTACGTCATATTATGAATTCATTGAAAATATTTAATAAGAGGAGGGGACTAGAATTATATATCCCCTTGATGCATCGATAGGTATCATGAGTCAAACCACCCTAAGTATTTTGTGTATTCCGGCCAAATTGTGTACGATGTCTTTTCATGAGTCTTAACACTAAGTATGCTGTCCTGAAATGATACCTTAATAGTATGTATGATGTACTGGTAATAGGACATGATAGTATATTATATGTATTGGTATGATTAATTAATGGTGAGTTTAAGATATCTGATATTACACATACCATCATAATGAAATTAGTTATTATCTTCCATGTGATTATTTACATTGTTTTTCTACCCATTGATATATTTCAGACCCATGATTTTTGTTATGTAATTTTAATTATTATCAATTCATGCCATATAATCATTCCTTGGGTATTTTATGATAGATTAAAATGTATATTATTTGTTTTATTATATTATAATAGTTATTATTATAACTAGTGGAAGAAATTAAAACCCTTGTACAGTGATCTTTTATGCATGATAATATGAATCCTACTTAATAAATGAAATGAATAAATACTATAAATGGGAATACCTTACACTAAAGAATCCACTACACCATATTAATCTTTATATGTTTTTGATAAATATTACTAAAGTGGAAAACATAAGTATCCCACCTCCATGGTGTATCCACAAGACATCCCAAATCATCTATCTTATGGATAGGATTCACCATTTCCCCATCGTAAACTAGTACCTCATAAGAAAAAAAATAATAATAAAGAGAGATTTGGGATTCAAGAAGCTCTGACCAAGTATAAGAATAATACACAAACAACCATCATATTACAGTAGGCTTTTTAAATAATTCATGTGAACTCCTCCATTGTGCATGCATTAACTCCCCTGTTTTAATGAATTAGTTAATAATTTGGTTGGTACTTGTATCATATACATAAATCCAACTCTTAATCATTTCATCATACAAAACGCTTCATTATATTATATTGGTATGTTTGATCTAACTTCCAAAAAATATTAATTTTTATTGGAAGTGTTAAGGATATACCTATAATTAATGAGAGTATAAATTTTCAAGAAAAAATGCACCTAATATAAATATATATATATATATATATTGTATATATATACATATATTCATGGATTTAGGGCATATCTCCTTAAATCTCCCACTTTTAATAAATTCTAAAATACATTATTTCATTTCACCTTATAATGTATCATATACAATAAATCATGAAATAATACCAAAAAATCCTCTTAGATATTATCCAAAAATTTATTTGAAAATCTATCATTAACTTCCCATTATATCGCATAATATTGAATAATTTATGAATAACCATCAAAAACACTTTTGGATTAAGTCTAAAACAATATCATATTATATATATTTTTCATACACAATACCCATTCATCCAACCAAAAAGTGGGATGCCACATGCCTTTAAAACATTAAAAATAAATATGAATCTCTAAATACATATATGTAATCTAAGAGAGGCCTCTATAAAATTTTAAATTATACTAAATATATATAGTGATCTTGCATGGTCTCTATAAAACAAATGTATATCTATCTCTATATCCACCATTTTTTATTATATAAGGAAATTTATTACAATATTTTTCCTTTGTTCAAGACATCAAGTGAGACAGTACAAGAAAAATGTCAATCCCATATAGCCAAATAATTTTTTCTTGACTCATAGATTATATAATTAATTTATTGATGAATATATCTCATTTCATTCATCCTTATGTATATAACCTCACATGTACCTTAAACAAGTAGATGCACAATATATAAGTGTTTCCACACACTCCCACAATAAATCTCAATCAAGGGTCTAGATGTTATACTCCTCATGAAAGAAGATAAGTCTCATCATTTTTAAACTCCTAAAGAGGACATGATCATCAACATACTCAACCACTCTTATATTTAATAAGTTCATATGTTGATTTTTCTATGTAGGATATCAAAGTGTGAAGGTTCTCAATATAGTTATCTCGCAAAAATAGGGTAGTGGGGACTAAAATATGATCTATATACCTCTAGTATACCAAAGACATATGTGCATGACACTCCATGTGGTATACTTCGATGGTTATCTAGTGAACACAAATAATCCTATTCTCTTTTTTTGCCTCATGGGTTTATTTTGTATATATATACAAGAATACTACTCTTTATAACATTAATAGTTCATCATAACCTATGACACTTCATGACGATCATTTGTTAGCGATAAACTCATATTCGTAAGTTTATTGGTCAATTATTATTATACTTAACTAAATGTATATTTATATATACATTTATGTATCCAATGCGAAATAATGAGAAAATGGTGGGTTCCTTTTAATATGATACATTTTAATATTCTTAAACTCTTTAATAATATTTAACAAGACTAATATAATAATTGGTTTATCATATCATATATGATTAACTATTAAATCATACTTAGATTTTATACACTTTATGGGTTTTGTTAAATCCTTACATCATATGTAATACACGTCGCATATCTATGCTACCACATCCCATATCCATGTGACCATCTTGTAAAACCCACATACTAAACTCTCTAAGGAGAAATATCTATGAAGTTTGTTGATTTAAATAATGGTGAGACTTATGAATCATATTCCTAATTATTCATCTCTTTCAACATATTCAAACTTCTTAACATCGAAATATCAATTGTTATGATGTCAAATTCTATTAATTACTAAGAATAACTTATAACTTCCTCATCATCACCTTTGGAACCTTATTTCATCAATGTTTTTCCTTGAAATAATATAACTATATACATTATTGTTTACCTGTATCCATAAAATCTTTTAGGATAAAGTGATAATCACTTTATTATAGTAACTAAATGTAACTCTTACATTTCAATTTACAAAAACATCCTAAAATCATTTAGGATAAAGTGATAACACATTTTTATGGAAACTAATGTTACTCTTTACATATTTCTTTTCCACTATACCATGAACTCCTTTAAGATATCAAGTGTAATTCACTTTTCATTTTGAATAGTATAATCCATCAAGAAATAGTGTAATTCATTTATTATGATAATTAAATATAAATTTTTACATTTTCATTATTGTAACATATCCTAAAAACTTTTAGGATATTGATTAAAAAAAAATTAACATAAACTGGTATAATTGTGAAATACAATTTCTATTTGGTAACTAAATGTAATAATCTTCATTTCTATTCACCCTTAAATATCCAGAAATTTTTAGGTTTTTTAGTGGAAATCACCTAAAAATAAGATTTGTGTTTTCCTTTATTTGTAAATTTTGAACTTGTATAAGCCGAAATATACTTCCACTAGCCACTAAAACACTATATTATTTCTATAATATCTTACTAAGATAAAAAAACTCTTGTGTTATGAAAAAACATTTATTTAATTTTAGTAGGAATATTTAACTAATAAAATGTTGTTTCCATATCATATATGGTATTCAATGTGTTTGGAAAAAATTTAATAAATAATTTTTTATTATAATATTCCTTCAATGGGTAGTCAAAACACATTCCCAAATATATTAATAAATATTATGATAAAGATTTAATCATTGATAAAAACCTTTAATCCATATCTCCTTCTCAAAACATGTTATCAAAATTAATGAATCATAAAACATTTTAGAAAATCATTATTATCAAATATCTTCTCTTATCATATAATTAAAATAAGATGAAGATACACATATTTTAAATTTATTCATTTTATCTTGATAAAATCCTTTACATTCATATGAAAAAACTCTTTCCATTATGAATGTAAACAACAAGCATAATAAATTATTCCTTTAATTTTTAACTCTAATATATTTACAACACTTTGTAATATATTTATGATCACTTACCTTTCAAAATTGAAGAATTAAATTCTATATCATCCATAATTGACAAGGATAGTGTATTGAGTTCCCCAAAATCCATTAGGTATATTTGGGATAATCTAAACATAATAAATTGTTACTCTTTTCCTAAAAACCGATGATTTTAATGACCTTGATTGGATTCTGGAAGAAAAATCATTGAAATTTTAAGCATACCCTTCTTCTCCCATTTTAAACTTTTTAAATAATATACTATTGATAAAACATAAGAATCTAGACATCATATACCCATTACATCCATTCTCCACACTTTGAAAATATTCATTGAAATTTTTATGAATTAATTCATGATATTTGAACATTTCCATAAATTAAAATAGTATTAATTCCCATACCAAAATAATATATTTAGATTATCCCCTTAAATCATGTTATATAAATGAATAAATCATAATAATTTGAATCTAAATCACCTTATCTCATTTTATTGAACAAAAAAAATCATGATTTTCCCAAGAGAAAAATGAGACAATACACATCTTATTTCAAGTTTATCCAACACTTAAATATCCATTTTATCAATGAAGAAACTATTTTTTCCATTAATTAAAAGAAAACATCTAGTTTAAATTATTTTCATCTTCTTATCTTTTATATATTTATAAATCATTGAAAATTGTATATTTGATATCAAATATCTATCATAATTAGATAATTTATTCCTATAGCCAATAGAACATTAATAAAACCTTTAATATCACCAAATCATGTATCATATTCAATCATATTAAAAATCATTCCCAATAAAACTGTGTATATGAGACTAAAATTAGTCATGTACCCAATAATATTGAGTATATGAGTAGAGACTAAGATTATATTGTATATTTTTTTAACTATTACTTTTTAAACCTTAAATGAATCACTATATATTTCCAAAAGAATCTAGATTCAATTGTTAAAAAAAGCCAACACATGGTTACTATGGAAGAAATTATTCTGACACATATAATTTCCCTCAATATATTTTCCTAGATTTTTAATCTTACATAAAGTCTTTTCCTCATTTAGTAGTTTAAGTAGTAATTTTCATTAATCTTCTTCTTTTAGATGATTGATCATAAATGTTGTGTTGGTGATGTGGGTATTATCTATAATAGATTATATAATTTGAGTATCATGTATTATTAATAATTTAATAAATAATTTTGTTAAATTGGATCCCACTAAAATGAGGACCTCATTTAAAATATATTATATCATTAGTAGGATGAGATCCATATTTCCCTAGGTAATGAGTCTACATGAGAACTCCTCTCATCGCTTAATTATTTAGGTAGGGAATCATCCCGAGCATATCATATATGATTCTTTGATATCTAAGTGGAAAAAGCTTTGTCTAATCCATTATATAGATAAATTCAACTTCATTACTTTAGTATCCTTCCTCTATAATTCCCAGCTATGTGTAACCCAAAGAAAATGTTAAAAACAAATTATCCAAATACAACCTTGGGGAACCCTTCTTTACACAAAACTACCCAAGGATGATCCAGTGTCACCCATTACTTTCTTTTCCTAGACAAGATAATCTAGGGAACACTTAATTGAGAGAAATCTTCCTACTTGAATGATCAATGTCTTTAAAAGTTTCACTTTAGAAAGAATTTCAAACATATTGTTTGAAGGGAATTTCATATCAATATCTTATCTCATGTAATCTACTTTTATATGTGAATGATTTTAGTAATTTATTTTGTAATAATATTCTCTCCTATAAATTAATATGTTCAAACCATATTAATGTGAAACCCTTCAGAAAACCCATAAGTATTTGTTACTAACCCCAAAAGTAGAAGTCAAACATATTTATACAAATCCAAAATTATTATATGCATAAGTTATATGAACACTTCATGTAAAGGCATAGAATTATCCATATGAGTAAGTCTATAGTGATATATAGATAACCCTATTTATTATCCTAAGCAAGGCATAGGCCTCTAGGTATGTAGGTATTCCAACCCCAAGTCCCTGTACCAATGGATATTTTCTTTAAGATAGAATCCAATTCGTCATAACTCTAACACCTTATATGCACAATCTAAATTCAATAATTCAATTTAATCTGATAACTTCAATTACAAATTGAGTTTAAGATATATGATAAACCAAATTCATTATCACACCTAAAATTTAACGAAACAATCTACTTAGAAGTTGTTTAACAAATTAAATTAAAGTATGAAAAATATTTACATATATTAAAAAATTTAGTAAACATGAATATAGTAATAAATATACTTTTAAATAAATGAAAAATTCAAATATTTAGACATGCGATAACCATTTAAAAATAATTCATAAATCAAGGCTAATTATATACCCTTTTATAATTATTAATTTTAAGAGCATGTCCATCCAATAATTTTCAATATAATCATTTTATATTCAATAAAATATGAAATCTTTAATATTTATCGTAATATAGAATTTACAATTTCAGTATATGATATTATATGAATTATAAACTATATATAATTTAATTTCTGTAATGTAAACATTTTATATAATCTAAATACAATATACATATTCATTATTTAAACCTTGTTCAAATCAATCATTGAATCACCTTTTGATATAGCTAAAAAATATCAAAATAATTCCTCTTTAATTTGTAATATTAAATTAAATAAATTACCAACAATTCATAATTTAAATATAAATTTTTTTTATTTTGGCATTATTTCATAATTTATTTTTCTTTTTATGTTATCACTTATGATTTATAAATCAACCCTTCTATTTTTAAATGATAATATAGTCAATATAATTTATTAAAATTTATTATAAATATCTATATTTAATATTTTGGATAAAAATTCATAAAAAATTAATTAATTATAAAAAATTTATAATTAATTAATTTATAAACCTTTTGTAAATTAAAAAATAAAAAATATTTTTTTATAATTATATATAAATATTCTATAAACCATTAAAACCAATTTTTAATTTACAAATAATCTATAAAAACTTTTATAGTTAGCCTTACGTAAGAATCCATCCCTATATAATGGTTTCCTCCCTTTACCCTCAGATAGAAAATCTATCAATTTGTAAAAAGGCCATGACACTAAAATAGTTACAATTTTGTTAGGGTAAGGTGGAAGCAACCCTTATATATCCCCTTGAATAAGGTTAATTCCTTTATGAAACACCCTTATGTAGCACCTCATGCAATGGTAAACCCATTAAACAACACCCTTACATAGTGACTCCCATAAGGGTGAAGTGGTCGACTACCTTTATGTAGCACCCAAAAGTGGTGCCTCGCATAAGGGGAAATTTATGGTGACCCTTTCCTAACACCTTTGCATTAGCTCATGTATATAGGTAGCATAATGGCTACCTTTATTCAATTCCATTGACCATTATGTATGATTACAAAACCATGCACATCCTTTACACATAAGGGTAATCACCTTTACGTGAACAGTTTGTGTAAGGATAAGCCTTGGGAATCCTTACCCATGTAAGGATAATGTACGGTTACCCTAATGAATATCAATCACATAAGGGTATGAGAATGGATACTATTATAGTGTGTAACTACATAAGGTTAAATCCTTAGGTTACCTTTATAGGTCACAAGGTGTGAGGGTAATCCCCTATTCCAGATATTTTTAAAACATGTTAAATGATGATTTATTTATCATTTTCTTCTTCATTTCAATGCTATATTTAAAAAATCAAGATCATAAACACCCTTTTATAACACATAAGATTTTTCATAGATTTTAATAATGATTATTAGAATAATTAAAAGAAATTAAAACGACAATATTAAGATTGTTTATGCATGAAAATGTGAAACTTGTGTAAAAAATAAAATTAAGAAATACTATAATGGGAAATACTTTACAAAAAATAAGTCACTACATCATATTCATCTTCATATGTGTTTTATATATATAATTAATGTGCAAAACATATGCATAACACTTTTGTGGTGTATCCCCGTGTTGATCTGAATCATCCATCATATAGATTGGATTTATCATTTATCAATGGTATGTTATTACCTCATAAGGAATGGAAGAATATGAATGAAATATTTAGGATCTTGGTTGTTTTCACCAAGTATACAAATAATACACATATATCCATCATATTCATGTAGTCTTTATAATTCCTTTGGGGAAACTCCTCAATAGTTCAAGAATTAACTACAATGTTTCTATGCATGGGTTAATGATTTATCCATTACATATATCATATACCTAAATTAAACTCATAAATTTTTTATCATATGTAACTCTTCATAAAATGATAGTTTTATGGTTGATTGAACATCCAAATAATAAAAATTTCCACAAGTAGAATAAATGATATACCCATAATACATGAAAATCTAAATTTTCATGAAAACCGTATACCTTATATATATATATATACCTTTTGGATCATACATATGATAACACCCTGAGAGGGGGTAGAATCAGGGTATATGTAATTCATTCATTAATTAGGAGCTTTTTCTCTCCTCTAGTAGAAATCCTTGATTTCTTCATTACTTTCCCCTCAATGAGTTATAAAAGCAGTAAATAGCACTAGGGATTTTACTAGGTTCATGAACATTTGGATATGTACAAGTATAATCCATATAAATTTTCTCATGAAAAAAAATCATTAAAATATCCTTGCTTAAAGTACAATTCAGAATGGCCTCACTGACCCTCCTAGTTCACTACCACAAACAAGTGGAGAACTCATTGTTCTCACCCAACAGGTAATTTTTTACTCCTCTTGATGGATATTCCTTCTTCACATGAATATAATATCAAAAAATACATGTAATGGTGTTACTATTTGGGAAAATTGAGTCAATTTATACTAAGAATGATTCTCCTTGTATTTATCTTTCTTGTACCATCAAACATCCATATGAGATATAGAAAAATACCTATGTAAACATGCCCTAAAAACCTATCCCTACACAAACTGAATATTTTGGTCTCTTTTTCTATAGTTTCTTATGTACATAAGCACTCTCTCACTATTAAACTCATTAAAATTGTTAAGAATTTTTTTCTATTTCATTGGTCCTTGAAATGTGTCCCATGTTCATTACAATATAAAAGTGTTCATTTAATTCAGATATGGAAACCCTGATGTCATAGTAATCACTTCTCTTGGTGAAACTTCCTCACTGAGAACTGACTAGTCATGATGTGGTCTGAGTCACTATCTAATCACACCTTTCTTATTTCGCCTTCTATGGTGTGGTTAATATAACTATTGTGTGGATCCATTTAGTTAACCAGATCTGCTTCTCCCTGAGAAAATAACTCTGATTAGATCTCCTCATAACTTCTTGACACAATGTTTTTGAGTATTCTCACACAGTATAGGCTATGATGTGGTTATGATTTCTATGGATTAGCCTCCTATAAAATATAAAATCATAAAATATTTCTTCTTTATATTTCAGACACTCAATATCACAATGCATGGTTTTTGTAGGGACACCTTACTATCCTTGGTGGTTATGGCATAGATCTTACTACTATGTATTGGAAACCCCAAAATTTCTAGAGATCTAAAATCACTCTATAAGTACATTATTTTTTGGCCAGGATAGATGTAGCATAGCCTGGAACTTTTGTTCCCCACATTAGACATAAATTTTAATTTGTAGTATATAAGTTATCTCATTCCATGACCAAAAAGTTATGAGTATTGGGGTCTTTTCCTAGATACCTCAATGATGACTCCCTACACCATGGATCATCTTCTTTACACTACCATCTTAGAAGTGTAGACCAATTCTCCATATCCATGTCAATGTGCATGAGTTCTTTCCCACCTACCCAGTCTCACCAGAGCTAGTTATCCTAGTTGGTTCCACCACATGGTTGAGATTCCTACCACATCTGAGGGGTCAAGATGGTTTTTTTGAATTTCCATGGGTTGGCCTTATTTTTTTGGAACAGAAAACAGGTTTGTGGATTATTCTTCTATCTATTCCATGACCATTCCACCGCCTCCTTCTTCAATTGGTCTATAAACATGACACACAAAAAACCACCAAAGGTGATTTTAGACCACAATATTCTCCTTTTTGTTTGTTGAAAATTCTTCAAACACTCAAATAAATTTTAAAATTTATTCAAAGACACGCTATTCATCAATTCAAAACCCATTTAAGCATCGATAGGTGTGAGAAATAAGAATTGAATAAAAGAAATTCGCGGTCACCTTTGAAAAATTTTAACAACTACAAAACAAAAAATATTAATTTCCCTTGATTTCTCCAAGAAACCCCATCCCCCCCCCCCCAATGAAATGCACTTGAATATTTTTCCCCCTTTGGTAATGAAACCAAATTTTTTACTACATTGAAAAGTGTTAAAGATGGGATTAGGAAACTCAAACATTTTGCAGTGGAGGTCTATCCCAAAAATTATTAAGTGTATACAGCAGATTGGACTCCAAGGGCCAACTGGTATTTCTCAAACACTATTTTGGGTAGTTCATTTTTTAATATTTCTAAAACATCATATTTTGTTGACACATACTCTAAAACATAACTCCCTGCTCCACCTTCTCCTTTATTAAATTATATTTGATATCTATGTGCTTAGACCGTGAATTTTGGATAGGATTTTTTCTATTATTGATCACACTTGGTTTATCATACATTATTGGAATGGGAGAACTAACTTCAACAGACACATCATCATGTCATGGTTTCAACCGTCACAATTGGGTGCATACTTGTGTGGAATCAATGTACTTGGCCTCTACAGTACTCAAAGAATGGAAATGTTTATTCTTAATTTTCTATATCATAAATAAACTAATAATATAAAAAGTACCATCTAATATTGAATTCATGTCATACACTGAACCACCCCATTCTGCATCAATAAATACTACTAAATTATAATATTTCTCATTGGGAAAGACAAACCCCTAGTCTGTCGTATGGTTGATATAATGTAGTATTATTTTCCCAAATTTCAAATGGATCCCCTCAGTTAACATTGAAAATTAGAATCTTGAAAAGTGGAAAATAATATATCTCGTCTATTGGTTTTAAAATAGAGAAAACTCAAAATAATTTACTAATACAAGGTCATATTGACCATTTCACCTAGATCATGTTTTGATAGTTCCATTCTTATCTCTTTCGGTGTTTCTGGGGTCCTTGATTCTCCATTTGGATTATAATTAAGATTTACTTAGCATTATTATTTGGGAAATAAATATCCCATAAAATCTTTGAGCAACATGAAATCCCAAGAAAAATGGCATTTCACCCATTAGAGATATCTTGAAATTGCATCTCATGGGTTGTGAAAATATTTTTCATTGGTTTTCATCTGAGCCTCCAAAAATTATATCATCAACACATATAAGAACCATCAATTGATATTAATTTTCCTTCTTAATATTGAGGTTATGATCAAATCCTCTTTTTTGGAATATGAGACTCCTCATACATTGGTATAATTTGTAATTCCATGCCATTTTTAATTGCTTAAGTACATAAAAAACCTTAATTATTCAACACAGCATTCAACTATGTTTATCAATGTAAAAACCATCTGGTTTCTCTATATAACTTTTTAATGACATGACCCACCATGGTTCAGATGGACGGTGGAAGGTCAAGTCTCCACAAACAGAAGCCATCCTCCAATAATCTTGGGGATATAGAAAAATATCAAAAATACATAACTATAATGGGATGATTATTCCTAATGTAGTTGTATGCACACACCTAACCATCTCTATGAAGTAGTGTATAGTAATATAAAGTAAAAGACTGTAATGTCTAGAGATAAATCATACATGCAATAAACTCTAGGGAAAATATCAGAGAACATAAATATATAAAATGAAGCATAAAAAGTGGGGAATACACATCCAACCAGAGTGATATCCCAACATGAAAAATTTTTAATAAAGGTAAATAGAGAGAGATCACAGCTCCTAATCTCCTACTCCCAACCACCATATGCGATCAATGAAACCAAGTATCTATAAATCCACCAAATTTAGCATAAATGTATTCATTTTATGAATAATACACAACACATGTGGTAAAATTCCATTTAGGGTGAGCATATACATATTGAGTAGGATTCTCTAAAAACAAAAGGGGGAAATAGAAAGGATAATATAAAAGAAGTCATGTCAACCCAATAAAGTAATGTCCACTAGAATATATGAAAAAACTATAAAAATATAGATATTATTAAAAACAACCCCTAATGAATAGATAATGGTGATTTCCATCTTCATACCCTAACTGTGAACAATGAGTCATCCTGAAGCTTTAGGGTCCATCTCTTATTCCTAGAATCAAGCACAATAGCATAAGAAATTGTGTGGAGGGTCCCACCCCACACCACAACACACTATGGATGAGGGAGCCACAACTCTTATCCATGTATCCCACATAACCTCACTGGAATATAAGTAAAGGGGCCTATACCCCAAAAATATTTTCTACATTTAAGGCATCCAAAACTCTCATAGAGGATCCACACCTCATTGGAGCTCAAAGAAGGGGTAGTTCCACTCCATAGGTAGAGAACTTGTGTCTTATATTATTAAGGGGAGTATTGAAATTATCTATGTAAAGGTTATGGGTAACCTTTTCCTTGCTGTTATAGTATAGTATTGAAACTTATAATACATTTGTAAAGAATATGGGGAACCCGTGACCTGGTGCGATAGGGGAGTACTGACCTCGATAACATATGTGGATTGAATATAGAGAACCCATAACCTGGGGTAATATGGGAGTACTTACTATAATATCATCCTTCAAAAGAATTTAGGGAGCTCACTCACTATTGAAAAAGGGGATTACTGACCCTGATAAAACTCTTATTATCACACCCAATCACTAACATCGTCAAATATCACAAGAATAAGAGTCATTCTTGGAAAACTTTTCATCATATTTTTTATACAATAACAAAGGAAATTGTTTCATTCTACATGAAAAAATACTCAATATAAGCTAAATGTAATCCTAAATAAATGTCCAAACAAATAATATATAATGGAAAGAAGCTCTGGGGGGATGTACATAGCTACATGGGGGTCCACAAGTTGTGTGACCTCACTACATCTCCTAGACAAGTTCTCCTCTAGACATAGCTTATAATCCATGTTATCATATGTGGAATTTACATATGGCACAAGAAATTCCTCGGTTTCGCAGGGTATTTACATGTACTACTAGACATGTGCTTGTATTTTGGACTATTCACGTGTACCTTTCCATGCTCATGTACTCCTAGAGTACATAATGTGTTAAAATATATGGTTTCTTGGGTGTGTGTCAACTGGCACACATCATGGATACCCCAGTGGGGTCACATTTCATGTGTTTCTGGACACATGTCATGGGATATTTAACTTTTCCTAAAACCACTAGCATTGCAACTAAGGGGACAAACATTGTGTATTAATTAGTCTACATGGAATTAGGTCGAGTTTTTCACATAAATTTAAGATGTTAACATGTGTGTCATTCATCAATAAAAATATCTGAAACCCTATGTTTGACCACACATAATAGGTGGATATCACTAGATAATGTCATTCTACGGCCTATGATGGATAAAAATAATAAATCAACTGCCCTCATGGAGGTTTTACAACACATCATGCCATCATTTGGTGTTCTAAAACCCATGTTCATCACCCTAAAACATTGATACCTCCCCATTCAGTCCTCAATGTGACATACTATCTGTTGTTCGTATTACCTTCTTGTATCTGAGAGTTTGATCATGCATAGATACAACCCTAAAAATCAAACCATGAACATGTGGGCCAAAGATGAAGAACATGAATAAAATGTGGGGAGATATCAAAATAAATAAAGGTGTATTTCATTTTCAAAATAGATAACTTCCAACAATCACATAGTGATGGATCAAATTATTAGAATGGAACATCATACTATAAACATATTTAATCAATATAATTATTAACAATGGGTTTTCCAAAGAATTATATTACTCTTATTAAGAAGAAGATATCAAATCTATTCTTTTTTAAAGAAATCATGGGAGTAAATATTTAAAACAACATGTACTACCTCTATTGGGATTGATCATTAGTGAATAAACCATTTTGTATCTCTTGATACACCTTGATTTGATCTTCATTCATCATCATATGTCGATTCTCCAATTAAAAACATCAGAGGTGCCTCTCTAATCTCCTCGGGTTATGCAACTAACCCTAAAGAATTACAATAAGAGACTATTTAAAGATAATATTTTGTTAAGGGTATTAAATGGATTAATTAATAAAATTAGTTAATTAATCCACTAAACGTACCCATCAATTGGATCATCATCTGAATGTCTAGTGTCAACCAACAAAAGGTCATGTTTAGGGTAAACCTTGCATTACGGACGTAACCACAGTCTTAGATTTCCAATATGAAACCTTATTTTATAATTATTACACTATTTTGAGAAAAACACAAATGTGTGGTATTAATATATTTAATATTTTTATGATATTAATATTGGGCTCACCTGGCCTCAAATCTTACATCACCTCTAAGTATGGCTTTGAAAATATTCCTATGAATATTCCAAAATATTACAAATAAAAGCCAGAGTCACTACATTATTCCATCATTTAATTATTTTCATCCTCGAAAAGCACATGAAAAATAAAAATGGTTGGGATACTGAGGAAAAAAAAGTATTCATCACTCCCAGGGGCTCTCATATTATTTCCAACATATAGCTAGGGGAACCATATTCCCACAATGAGTCTTCTGAAGCCAGATCTCATCCACCATTGTCTACCTCAAATTTAATCTCTACACTCCAAGACCTAGACATCTAGGATGAAATTGTAAAATGAATCATCCATAGGTCTCCCTAGCTACAATAAGTGGAAAAACCAAGCACTTGGTATAACTAAATCATATAGTTAATTAGAACGACACCTTGATAACCCAATATAGTAATAGGATAAAGGGACTATGATACATAGATATGTCATAATTTCCTAGAAAAATCCCCATGTTCCTTGAAATAATGAGAAATATCAGAATATATAATCTCCTCATTGAATTCCCAAGGTCACTATCATCAGTCCACAAAGGACTATTGATTTTTTTATTAGTCCTCATCTAAACCAAGATGGACTAAACCCATTTCACATCAATCATTAAGACCAACCATAGGCCTAAAAGTGTGGAATCCCACTACTCCAACATCTTTAGTGGTGACCTTCAAGATCTCCCAGGCATGGACTCAAATGGTGTTATGTCATTTATGGGGTCATCAATGTTGTAAAAAATACTCCACTGATGCTAAGGGAACCACCCATATATGCCACAAAGCTAAAATGAATTCCCAAAACATGTTATCTAGAATATGTATGGTCAGTTCTCCCTATAAATCTATCTTGGTTATAAAAACTATACTCATTCACAACTATGTCCCAAATTCGACTTGAATCCTCCTCATAATAATGATCTGAAGTGAGAATTAAGGAATTAAGGATTGTCAAGGGAATTCCATGAAGTTAGACTACCTCTTATAAGCATAGACATACTAATCTCTCCACTGAGATCTTCTATTTTATGGTTAGAAAGTGTTTAACCTAGTGAGTTAGTCTATGATCATTCAATAAGCATCATGGCCACTTGTAGATCTTTGAATTTCAATCACAGGTACCACAAAAAGAAAAATCATCTAATTCCCACTTCTACTCGATACCTTAGTATCCACATATATGTAGGTGAGATGTTAAGATTTAAACTCAACACCAAGTTGTAACATCCTTGGCCACCCAATCACCCATCTAATAGGTATACTAATATTGGAAAACAACCTCCTATAAATTTTTTCTCAAAGAAAGATTGGGGTCACCGACTATCCTTGAATAAGGATTTTGTGATCCCCCACCTTCAGAGAATATACCATTAATATATCTAGTGGGTGTCTAGTTACTTAATATCTCTCAGTAGATATCCCTATGTCGTACCAACCTAACTCACTATAGAAGTGGAGGGTTAATGTCCATAAATTAGAGATAGGTTGCACCGTCCTCACCAATAGGGGTAAATTGCGATGAGGTCATATAGTCTATCACCTAAAATGATAACAATGGATGGAAAACCAAACTATGAGAATATGTTACCACAACCATTCCCAAAGTGGTCCTCAAGGTCATGTTTCCTAAACTTATATAGGTTCAACTTCTAATCCCATGTCTTGTAATACATAACTTGAAGAGCAGACCTTCGAATCTATGACAGAATCCACAAGAGATACCATTCCCCTAGAACTCCTAAAGCATGTCTATACCATTCCTCCTTTTTAAATCATGATCTAACACTAAATATGAATATACAAGGGTTCCATTGTAGAAGAATACAATGAACTTGTCTAAGAAGGGTTAATGATCTGGCTCATAAGTCTTGTGAACTCTGAAATGGTGTTCGACCTGATAAAGGGTATCACCAAGAACTCCAAGAAACTGAAATGGCTCTAAGAAGCCACACCCAGTACATCCATCTCTCAATCCTAGATATGGTAATAACCCTTCCTGAGGTCAAATAATAAGGTCAACTTCTCCTACATCCACTAGTTGAAGAGGTCATTGACTCTCAAGGGAGCATACTCCTCCAATATATTCACTTTTCTTAGGTGACACCAAACCACAATTGACCTAAATATATTATCCTCCTCTTAGATGAACAGAAAATGGATACCCAAGAATGTACATTATGTCTTATAAAACCCTTCTCTACAAGCTACTCCAACCACACCTTTAGATCACACAGCCACACAAGTTCATCTGATATGCTAGCGTAGATATCAAGCCATCCCTAGTGAAGTACATGAAGATAATGAACCCTTGATGGGGAGGTAATCTTAAAATGTACTTGATCTAGATTATCTCATAATCCTACACAATTATATGAAACTAAAATCTCCAATCATCAACTTCTCTAAGGGTAATACTGGCCAGTATGATAAGAAAGTTGTTGTAACCTCCTACGAATGATCACATCCTTCCTTGCCTACGGATCACTCTATATCCTAGGGGGGGAACTCCGTCCTAATAAATTGGAAACAATATTATAGTCACGGGTAGAAATAATATGACCATCGATGGTAAAAAACTATCCAATTTTGAGGAAAAAATCATTGGGTCCCAGAATCGCTATAGAAAGATACTATGTAAGGCTATTTCCCCTCAAAGAGCTAGGTCATCCCACTGGCAAAAACATGTGATCACTGATCCTCTTGAAAAAAATCTAGCACATGGTTTGATAAAATTGGAACCAACTGGCACTACTAGGTTTCAAATAGGGCCTACCTCCAAGGAAATTTATCTTACACATCTATGGTAAAATTGCAGCAGGATCAGAGAACACACTGATTGTATTTCAATCATACTAGATTATCAGGGTCACAAGCCCCACTAAATAAAGTTGTATTTCTCTTTACCCACCAATCATCATTAATCACATCCCACTCCAACACATAGAATATAAAAAAAACTCAAAACACACTAGTTGAAGAAACTCATCCTCCACACCTTTACACTATATGATTTGGGTGGCATTATATCTCTGAAATGGTTTTAGATCCCTTCAGAAGGGAACGCATATATGGGAAAAGAATCCATCATCACTGTAAGATAAAATACACATCACAAAATAAAAAATAAGGTAAAAATAACAGGTAAGAATAAATAAAGGAAAAAAAGGAATGAATGTTAGAAATAAAAAGGAACATAGATTGTACCTCGTACTATGTCTGGAGTCCCTAGATCAAAAGACCATGTTGTCTACTCTTCAACCCCATCATGGTGGGTCATAAAATCATGTGCATAATTACATTTACAGAAAAATATAAAGCATGGAACAATATTTTTTCATTTTAATCTTCTATGTGTACTCCTAACCAAAGATCCTTCTATCAGGCCATGTCTAATATGCTCCTGCTACACTAAAAACCTATTTTTAAGATCTTGGGTGTGAGGTGGTCTCTAGGGATGAGTCCCCATAAATTATTCCAATTGGATTCTTCTAACACCATAGCTTAATGATGACCATTACCAACCCCTACATCATAATTCTCCCTCCAATATATCTTTCCATAGCCCAAGCCTACCCAAGAATCTCTTGTGCGTAATGTTGAGGACCGGTATACAGATAAAACTCATCAAGAAACAGGTGCTCAAAATCTACCCCAGAGAGTGTCTCCAAGTTACACTAATTGATAAAAAAGCCCCAAAACTCCTCACTAGGCATAGGAAAAATCTAGTTTCAAAATAAACCATCAGTGTTATTGGTGTCCATATAAAATGAAAAAACCAAACTAAAGACTCCATCCAAGCCTACACTACCTTAGGGTTATCTCACCCTATATCTGCATTGTATCTAGATTACTTTATGAGAACATTGTGAAATTAAAATGATGTACCATATCTAGATGAGCATATATGAGGATTTTAATCATGAAATAAAATAAAAGGACTCAATCCTATATGAAGAAAATACAAATTTCATTACAACTAATGTATCATTATAATGATTCAACAAGCTGGTAGTGGGAGTTAGGGTCCATGGACACGTTTTTAGTCACACCAACACTAGGTTCCCTATCCAGAATGCTACACTCAATACACTACAACATAATTACCCTAAGTCCCAACCAATCCTCATAATTGTAAAACTCTAAAATCCAAACTAATGAATGATTTTATTTGATATCACTCTATAACTACCTCACTTAGTGGGGCTAACCTGGTCAATGCAAGGTCGTGCCACCATAAACCCAAACCCACCGTCAATAGACCAGTGGCTAGAAACAGGCCCTAAGAAGGTGTAACTATAATGGGAGGCTATTACCGAATGTACAAGAATGCATGAACCCAGCTATCTCCATGCAGTAGTGTAGAGGAATATATGTTAAAACATTTTAAAATCTAGAGATAAACCATGAAAACAATAAACTATAGGGAAAACATCATAGTGATACAATATATAAACTAAAGCTTAAAAAGGGAAAAAATACATGCCCTACCACAGTGATGTCCCAATATGACAAAAACTATAATAAAAAGTAAATTGAGATAGAGTCGGACTACTGATCTAGTAGTCACGACCCCCATATGTGGTCAATGAACCAAAGTATCCCTAAGCTTCACCAATGTCATATCAATGTTTTTTATAATCTGCATAAGACACAAAATGTGTAGGAAAATCCCATGTAAGTGTGATTATATATATACCCAAAAGGATTCCCTGAAAACCAAAGGGAGAAATATTAAAGGACACAATAAAAGAAGTATGTTAAACCCTAAAAAGGAATTCCAAACAAAATCTTAGACAATAAATACAAACATCTGAATATTTTGACTAAGAATCACATGAGAAGAGGTAAAAGGTATCTCCATCTCTACAACTGAGCTAAGAATAATGAGTTTTACCGCATCATCAAGATATATCTATGATGCCCATCATCAAACACAACCACCTAAGAAGGCTTCTAGAGGGGTTGATCCTTGCCACTTACCACTATGTTCAAGGGAGCCCCAACTCTCATCCATGTATCTTGTGTCACTGCACTAGAATATGATTATAGGGGCTCACACCATACAGTTGCGCTCAACATCCGGGGGAGTCATAACTTCGATGGAGGAACCATATTCCATCAGAGATTGAAGACATGGTAGTTCCATTACATATATAGAGAAAACACTTCTTATTGAACTAATTGAAGTACTAAACCTAACATTATTACTAAAAAACTCTTTTTATCTAGCACGTACTAGCAAAAAGCACTGTTAAATAACCCTTTTGTAATCACCAGAAAAAATGATGATAAAGGCCCCCCTTTAACATTGATAGAAAAGTTTTTATAAAGACCCATCATTATGAATTATTTTTTATTAGCACTGATAATGTACCCCCTTTATCAATGCTTGTATCATAACACTAATAATTGGGTGATTTTTTAGTGCTTGTAAAAAAGATCTCATAGGTGGTCTTTATCACCACTTTTTTAGAAGCGGGGATAAAGACACCTCTTTATCAGTGTTTTTTTACTAGCACTGATATAGGTTATATTTAAAAAACAATTCATTAAAAATAGTATATTAATATATAAAATATATTTTTACTCATTTAAATCTAATATATTGTTTTAATATATGTTTCATATAAGGTAAATAGGAATTTACGGATAACATAAAAAATATTTAATCAAAATGTATTATAAAATAATTAAAAAAAATATTTTTAATCAATAATTTCTACTAATTATTGATTAATAGTCATTTAATATCAATTAGAATATAAAAATTCAAAAAATTATAAAAAGTTCTAAAATAAGTTCAAAATGTAACTCGAACATCAAACAACCATAAAATTTGATCCAGGTGCCCGTTTAGGCTCTACCACATATCAAATCAAATATATAAATGATCCCTACAACACTGGTGATAGAGGTAATCATGTGTCATGTTTTTTGAGGCCTAAAAAGGCCCAAAATGAATCCAAAACTAATTTTTTGGTTGGGGTACACCAATTTTTTAACATTCGATGGAATTTCAGCCTCATTTAAGGGGGTATTTTTACCCATTTTTAGAGGGGACAAGATTTATTTCTAGGTATTACATTCATATATAAATTATGGTTTTGAAATTTTATCATTTTTCACAATGTAGTTTTATTAATAATTAAATATAGGAATATTTTTTCTATTTATTTATAATAAATCACCTATATAAATTCATATATCAACATATTTATGTAGAAATGTATTTCTAAATATATTAAATAAGTATTCATAATTAATTTTATTTAATTTAAAATATTATCCATTTTAATTACATTATTAAAATGTATTCATATGTATATATAACATTTATATTTACATATTTTTGTGTATTAATAAACACACACACACATATATATTTATATTCTAATATATATAAATGAATAATAAATATGAAATATTTAAATAAATAAAATTATATATATATATATGTATTTATATCAAGCATTTAAAAATATATACAAATAAATATAAAAGTTGTTAAATATAAAATAAAATATGCTTGACATGGTGGTAAAGAGAATTAATTCGCATAAGGGATTTCCTAGAGTTGAATCTAGGCACACAAAATTATTTTTGTGTCCTTATAGTGATGTGAAAGGGAGGAAAGTTATGTGATTGTATATGGGTAGCAGAATGAACTGAGAAAGGTAGTTGTAAGCGCTAAGAAAAGGGGTTGGGGTCTGGAAAAAACAATTTTTCCCCATATTTTTTAATATTGATTTTTTTAATTCTTTTAAAAGACACCCTCTAACGCTGCTATAAATAAGTGTTGTTAAAGCCACCCCATAACAGTGCTAGAAAAGCACTGATAAATGGTGCCTTTAATAGTTATTTTTTAGCACTGTTAACTACCCCCATTTTTACATCATTTTCAATATCATCTCTTTTTTGAATTGATAAAATACTTCACTAGAGAAATTAAAGCCCTGATTTATAGTAGTAAATTGTGAATAATATGGGGAACCCATGCCATAGTGTGACAAGGGAGTACTGACCCTAGTAACACATGTAAAAATAATATGGGGAACATGTACCCTATTTTGACAGGGGAAAAATGACCTGAGAAACCCATGTGTAAAGAATATGGAGAACTTGTTCCATAGGCTAATAGGGGAGTAAAATCCCCAATATTATCTATACAAAGAATATAGGGAAATTTCACCCTGGTAAAATAGGGGATTACTTGCCCTGATAACACTCTGATGGTCACACATGGTTGATAACATCCTCAAACATCGCCCAAAGAAGTATAATTCTTGGATCACCTCACATCATATAACATATGCAACAATAAAGGAAACAATCACATTATATTTAGAAAACACTTAGGATAGGCAACTTGTGTGCTTAAATCCAAGTCTAAATGAATAATATATGATAGGAATAAGTTTGGTAGGGATGTATATGGTGTGTATGGGGGTCCACACAGCATGTTACCCTACATCATCTTGTGTCTATGTACTCCTTGTGAGATGGATGGGAATCCATTCCATCATACACAATGGGTACAATCATAACACGGTGTTACTTGGACACTCAAGCTATGAATTTGTATAACTAGTTGTTTCCATGTATTTCAGGATGTTCAAATGCACCCACATGGGGTCTTAGGCATGGTTTGTTTGTCAAGGCACATGTCATGTGATCCTTAAATTTTTTGAAAACCTTATAACTATATCCATGGGACTATACACATTGTGTTCAACAAACTACACGATGTGTAGTAGTGCTTTTCCTAGAAACTAAATAAGGAATCATGCATCTTGGTCATGTCACTAAATCAAAAAACACTTTTTAATAACCACCTGAAATCGATGGGGGTAACTGTCGAACGCTAATATCTAGCCTTGAATGGCCAAAAATAGAAATCCATCACTCATATAGAGGTTCTGTTATAACACCCACCACTATTTGGGGCTCTAAAACCCTTTTTCAACACCCAAAAACAATGATCATTCCATGATCAGTCATCAAGGTTCCAGACTATTAATCATTAACATCACCACCCCATATCTGAGTGTTTGATCATGCTCGAATACAATGGGGAAAGTTTAATCACATCCACATAGTAAAAAGACAAAGAACGTGAAAAAAGTGGTGGGAAAACACAATAAATAAATGTTTACATCATTGAATGAAGCGGTCCCATATAATTACAAAGTAGTGCTGGTCAAATGATTATAATGTTACAATATAATAAAAATTTATCTAATCAATTTAATTCATAAATGGGATTATGTGAATAATGGGATTACACTAATCAAGAACCAGATATCAAATCCATTATTTTTTAAAGATATCAATAGGGATAATCTACAGAATAACATGTATGTTATTGATTAGATTTGTTCATTGGAGAATAAATCATTCACCTATGAAGAATGACCCCATAGCATTCACTACCTCTTGATCCACCTCAATATACTCTTTATTCATCATCTGATATCAATTCACCAATGAAGAATATCAGAGGCACCTCCCCAATCCCCCAAGGTTATATGGCTAACCTAGGAAAATTTTGATGAGAGGATATTTAAATATAGTACTAGTTTAAAGGTATTAAATTTATTAGATAAATTAATTAATAAATTAATTAATCCTCTTAACATACCCGTCAACAGCTACCACATCCAAACATCTAGTGTTGATGAACTTCAAGTCATGCCTGTGGTAAAATTCATGTTCCAGACTCAACCGTAGTATCATATTTATTATCAATGGCCATGATTTAATGTTATTCAACTATTTATGAAAAAATCACATTCATTATATTAATATATTTAATATTTTTATAATATTAATAGTTAGATGATCAGGCCACAGAATCTTGTGTCGTCTCTACGCTTGGCTTCGAAAATATTATTAGGAATTTTTAAAATACTTATATTGAAAAACTAGAGTAACTACTGATGTCCCCTTCAAGGAAACCATTTGATATCCCCATGGGGTCTTGTTAGTTCCCTATAATACTATACAAAAAAAATTTATAAACCCCAAATTATGATACTCTATTAATTGAAACTTAGTATTAGGAATGTTTGGGATAAAACCCACAGAGTTGGTGAATTTAGTTTAGTTAAAATTTCAAAATATTTAACTATATTAAATCAAATAAAACGGTTATAGATGACTAATTTGATTATATATGAAGAAAGTAGCATTAAAAAGAGGAATATTGATTTATTGGTTTATGAAATATTTGAAAGTGTGCTAGGGTAATGTAATATTGGGGGTTAACTGCAATTAGATATTCAAAAAGATATTGATTAATTCATGATTGGTGTTAAAATCGAGACAAGAGGGATCCAATCACCATGGTATCTCCTCCATAACGTGAAAATATCATATTTACCGTGGTCTGGTAATATAGGATTTTGCTGAATTGAGTTTTTCTCGATACCATATTTAAAACTAATTTCACTTAAAGATGAAAATAGTCATTCCTTTTTTAGGGTTATCAGTAGTGCAATTTTTGTTTTCCATTTAGATTCAAATAAGGATTTTCCTGATAAAAGAAAATGAAATAGATTAGCAATTTATTGATTAATCCACAAAAATAATACATGAGTAATAAAAAGAATTAAATTAAACACGCAATCCCCCTTCTATTTATATCACCCTAGCACAGGGTGTGGTTACCCCCTCATACTATTGATGATAGGTTTAGACAAAAGGAGAAAAGAGAAAAAATTCATAATGAGAAGAAATAAAGAACTAGAGGAGGCACAAAATCTTCTTTCTCACACTCTGGTATCTCGCTAGATATAAATGATTTCAAGCAGTAGGTAACTCCTCTATTTAATGGTGTTAGATGGTATCTTACCGACCCATTACAAGACATGTAATAGGGTTACATTTCATGTAATCCTAATATTCTTTTTCCTCCACCACTGGGAATCTTGCTGGAATGTTGTATGTTGATATTTGACCATTTACTGATGTCATGACATTTGACCAGCACTCATGACATGTAATAATGAATGATGATATGTAATAGTTTCTGGACTTCACCTAACAGCGGTAGTTTCCTTTGATTAATTCAAGATGTGTAAACATATTATATGTCATGTAATCTTGTTGTTCATTTTTTCTTCTCCTCTTTGGATTCAGAAATCTGGTGTCATGCCGTGAGAAAATTTCATAGTGTGGAGTGTCTTTTTTCTCCAAATTATTCCTATTTTTCTTCATTTTTTGAATATCTATTGTTTCCATCCAAAAAACATAAAACAAGTTAAATTGTAAAACATTTGGAAATAATAATCACTTAAATCCTTAAAATAATATATTTTAGTACCCTAAAATGTATGAATGAAATACACTTATCACCATTCAATAAGGTTGATTTTATATCTATTTGAAATATTTTTAACCCCTTCAGGATTTACATGTCTGTAAATGATCAAATATTATTAATCCTTGAAACTAGTGAATACATCTCATTGACATAAATTCCGTCAATAAGGGAGTACTGTTTTCAAAAAAATCCCTAATTTATTATGAATCATTGTGCCACATTCATCTAGTTTATCTCAAAACAACAACTTGTTTCTAATAAAAAAATTTATTGGACTTTGAACAACTACAATTGTATTATTTTTCTCTATTTGTTCATTCTCATCACTAATATCCTTGACCCAAATCTTATCAATTGTATCCTCTTTAAAATATTTTCGTTTTACCAAATATAGAAATAATACCTACTTTTATTTCCTCACTCTTATGGCTTGGACAAGTGTTGTCTGGTCCCTAAAAATATTTATTGAAATGATATTAGCCCTATTATTCTGTCTCTGTAAACTAGATGAAATTTATTTGTTTTCTTCACAATACAAGCCTTCATCAAATTTCACTTTAAACCTTATAACTCCCAGTAGAACCTTCACTTCTCAATTACTTTCTAATTATAAAATTTAGTGGTTTTATGGGAAATATTCTCACATGATGCTGTCATTTCTCCATGATCACCCAAAATAACATCATTAATCTCCATTATTTTATTTTCCTTTTATTGTAGCACCTATAATATTTTTTTTTATGAATGTTCAAGGAATATTCCTTCATCTCCCTGATCATCAAATTTGATACACTTTTCCAAGCTGAGAATAAAATATTTTCTTTAAAAAATTAATAAAGTATTTGAGAACTGGTTTTTTCCATACAATAATTAATATGGATCTCTCTCTTCATTTTCACAAATAAATTATCTATTGGAGATGTACACCACAGAAATAAATTTATTTTTCTAATTTTTTCTAGAATATATTTTCCAACAAATAATTTTTAAACCATGTCTTTAATTATATGATATCTTCCCTCAATAACCCTATTTTATTAGGGTTTTCTAATATTGAATACTTAATGTCGAATTCCATTTTCTTCCACATATTCTTTAACATGATGGTTTGTGAATTCCCTGCAAGTATCTTTTTAGCTCTCATGCAATATAGATTGATATACCCATGTACCTCAATCTTGTGTGTTATCGGAATACTCCCTTCCATTTTTCTATATCCTTCTATAAACTACACATATTACCTACATCCATTTGTCACATTGGATGAAATTAGCCCACAAATATCCATAGGCACTAGTTTAAGAAATCTTGATGCTTTAATATTCTTTTATTTATCTGAATCCTAAATAATCATCCCCTTTTTAGATTAATCACTTGTGTAAGTATGACCATATGAGAGATAAGGAAGATCATGTTCTCAATTACCCTTTTCCATTATTTCTATATATTTTTGCCTCAAATACAAAATTTATATATTCAATAAATTATTCTATTATTATTTGGATAGTACACATAAATTATATTATCCCATAAGATATTGATTTCCACTTGTTCTTTTTTTCCCAGAGATTTATTAAACCATAATTATATTTTCCTGGAAAGGCTTTTTGGTTGAACTCTTTTGAATTTCCATGGCCACATTATTTAATTGCACTGAGAATATTGTGACTCATCTCATCAACCAAGAGGACGCCAGTTCTCCTGATATCCTTTCCTCCAATATTAGATTTTTTTTAACCAACAATATTAGGACCCTTGTCAATCCCAAAATGAATAATTCCATATTTATTGTTCTTTAAGTACACAATGAGTCATTTATTTATAATTATATGATTGTGTATCATCTTTCCATGATCCACAAACTTGACACCTATTTTCATCAATTAAATTTCAAAAAAATAGCATTCTCCAACACAATTTAATCAACCATGTTGGTGAAGACTACACTTCTTAAAAATGTAACTCCAAAAACATCTCTTCTTCTTGAAACCTTCAAAATATGTTCTAATTATCCACAATAGTTGTTGAATATTCCATATTTTGGTTTCTTCCACTTGTAATTATTTTGGTTTACATTTTTTTGTTCCTAAGGATCAATTGATTTCTTTATTTTTGAATCCTTCACAACTGATACAATGTCCATTCCAAGAAAGGGATATAATACAATTTATACTTTCCAATTTTGATTGATGATTCACCTAGAATAACCTCTTTGAAATATATCAAACATAGCAAGTGTTTCCCAACTTTTTGAATTAATAACATCTAACTATTGAAGAAAAATACATTGTCATAGACACATAGTGAATATCCTTTCTAGTGTTGTGAAGATAAATCTTCTTATGAGGATTTGGTTCCTGAGGTTTGAAAAAAACATATTTTTTTATATATTTGAATCAATGAACTTGAGAAATGGGTATGTGATCCTCCTCTGGAATTACATTGGTTTGACTATATGATAATTTGTATGTATTTCTTGTGATCACTCTGAGATTTAATAAATGTTATTTATCTTTACACATCAAATTCCAATTCAAAACATCTTCTTCCAGCTTCTCAAATTATCTCACCCGATCATTAATGGATTTATCCAATACACCAATATCTCAGGTTTGTTTTCTGATTTTGAGATTCGGTTAAACTTCATTCTCTAGATTTTCTGAACATCAAGATCTGAATTGTTCAATTTTCCAGCATTAAATATAAATTTTCTTCTTATTGTTTAAAGTATGGAATCAAATTATGCACTACCGCATTTTCCTTCTTAGTCTTAGCCGACAATAAATATAGTTCTTCAAGATATTTCTTATGTGTTGACTTTAAAATAAAACCTTCAATAAATTAATTCATTATAATCATCACTATCAACATCTCTCAATTGTTTTGTAATATCCATCAACACACTTTCATCTTTGTAATTTTCAACAACTAATACTTCAATTTCCCCAAAACAATATTATTCATTATAGAGAAGATTTTTTATTTGTAAAGAACCCATTTATAATTATTTGAACATTATTTTTTTATTTTCACAAATGGTTTATATTCACTCTTATCTTCTTGATAGTTTTCGGGATATTTGGCTTATCATATGACCCACCTTTCCACAATTGAAAATGAAAGGGGAAGATTACACATAAACCTTACTTTTCCTCTTTTAAGATTAAGGAATAAAATTGACATAACCTCATCAATTTAATAATCTTTTAAACATTTCATGAATGAGATATTGTTCATTGAATAAAATTCCACATTATGAGTACTTTCATTTTTTTTAATTCATTGTATTAATTAATCATTTCATTATCCAGTAGGGCGATATTCAATCTTTCAAGAGAAATTACTTTTGGATACTTGTCTTCAACAACTGACATTTTTTTATTTAAATTAGGTGGGGTTATTCTCATAATTATCTTCAAAAAAATATCATCTTTGAGATACTCACTCATACACTACACATTCCCAATAAGAACATTTATGAAATCAAAAAAGGAATCAATCATCTCTTTAGAATTCATTCTGAAGTCCTCATACTTATTCCACATAACCTATATAATGGCCACCCAACCATTTTAATCTCTTTCATAAATATATAAAATAACATCTTGCATAACATGAGAAGTTTTTCAAGGAATTACCAGTGTGAATATGTGGTTGAAAAGTGTACATACCAATGAATTTATGACTTTTTCATTAGTATACAACTCTTAATTATCTCTCTATATAAATGATATGATTTCAATGTTTTTTACAATTTTATAGTTGGTTTTAACGTAAACATCCATGCCCAAGGATCATAAATAATGTTGAATCTGCATTTTCCAAAACTTGAAATTACTACATTATGAGAGATAAGAAGAATAAACCTACCAGTTGATAACAATTTTAGATTCCTACATATGACAACACCCTAAGAGGGGGGTGAATCAAGGTATAGGTATGTATTTATTTAAATAGGAACTAGTTATTTAATCTTCAGAAACACCTTGGTTTATCTCCTCTCTTCTACTCAATGAATGATGAAATCACTAAATAAGATAAGGGATTTTACTTAGATCGCCAACATTGGTCTATGTCTAAGGATCATTTACATTAATGTTCATATCCACCATATTCACTAAAATTTCACAATTAAATGTAAAATTTAGAGTACCCTCACTAACTCTCCTAAATCACTGCCACAAATAAGTGTATACCTCAATAATATCCCTTTAAATGTAACTTAAATTAGATCTTCCTTCTTCACATGAATATGATATGAGTATATAACTATATTGGTGTTTCACATCAATACAATGGTATCAATTTCCAATAAGAATGAGACTCTTGATATTTCAACTTTTTCAAACTTCAATCTTCAATAAGATATTTGGAAAAATACATCTAGAAGTATTCCCCTTAGAAAATCTCTTCACATTGCATCTATTTTTCAATCTCATTTTTTATATTTTCTTTTGTATAGAAGAATTATCCAACTCTTCAACTCAATTTGTTGGTTAGGATTTATTCCTCACCTTATGAGGATGATCCCAACTATCCTATGTGGTTAATGATATCATAATTTTCCTTTTAATCCATGATGGACACACATGGGTCATTTTAATAACTCCACATAGAAAAATTGTCACATGGAAAACTAATTGGTTATGGTTTTGTTGGAGGAACTATGACATAACACATTTATTTTTTTCACATTTTTAGTGTTCTCAATATCACTATGGCGTGGTGTCATGTAGTTGACTAGATCCAACTATATTATAGAAAATAACAATTATTAACTCTCATCATAATTTCTTGACACAACATCCTAGAGTACTATCACATGGTATGGACTGCGTCATGGTCAAAAAAAATTCAGTGCAGCCCCCTGTAGTATAAAAAACCCGAAAACATTACTTCTTCCAATTTCAGACACTCAACAACACAATTCATGGTTATCGAATGGACACTCTCCTTTCCTTGATGGTTACATCATAGCTTTTACTACCATCGAAAGGACACCCCCAAATTTTTGAAGATATGTAAATCACTCTATCATGCCTCTACTCTAAGTTCAGGAAATCTATACCATTGACTAAAACATTCACATTCCACATTGGACATGAATTTGATTTTATCATATTATATAAGTAATCAAGGTCCATGAATTATAAGATTCAATTATTTGGGTCTCCTCCTAGCCACCTCCCTGTATCTCCATATTTTGTGGACCAATTTCTCCATTCTACCAACTTGGCGGTGCAGACCACTTTTCTATTCCCACACTACCCCATGTGCTCTCTATTGCCTTCCTAGTACAACTCTAGATAGCTATCCTAGCTAGTTCCCCTATGTGGTTGAGCATAATACCCCTTGTGAAGGGTCAAATAATCTTGGATGGAAAGCTGAGGGTTGGATTTTTTCTTACTACACAACCAATAGTTTTTGGTTTAGTCTACTCTATATGGCATGGCCATTCCACTTCTTTTTTGTTTAATTTTTCAAAAAAACACAACACATACAAATCCTTCCAATAGGATTTTGGCCAACATATAAATATAAATATTCAGGGATTTAGGGAATATATAATTTGGTATAATATCCGTTTAGGGGTATATGAACCAACCCCTCTCATTTTATTTTTTCATTCCTAGGGAACCAATAAGATAAATGTAAATGATTTCTCAAATACACTGAAAGTAATGATAATGTTTTAAATGGAATTTTATGTCGTATCTCATGATAGGAAAATTAATTTGAGAATCATTTATGTATCCAGAATACAAATGATACTAAATCATTGTATACTATATGATGTGAACCTCTTCATTATATATAAACATCATAAAAAACCACTGACTAAGTATTACCAGATATGGGGTTGTTACAATTGATATCAAAGAATGTTTAGCAAAAACCATAGTAATTATATATAAAATAACATGTTAAAACATAGAACCAACATTATGATAATCCCTTTAGATATAAAATAATTTTTTAGACTATTTCACTTATATATTAATTGAATACTATGATTCAATACTCAAAATGTTATTAAATGTATTCCATTGTTTATAAATGGAACCAAGAAGAAGTAATTAAATTTATTTTAATAGCTATAATATTTATAAGAATTCCCCTCTTAACTGCATAAATAAAGTGGGAGTTAGAATTGAGAATATTATAAATATTTTGGTGTAAGTTATGAATAATACCCTTAGATATATAGAGAAACTTGTTGCTCCATGTCACAGTAAATCAATGTTGGATATCTTCATATGAGAGAAACCTCTATCGATGGAACCACTTATCCATTAGTAACTAAGAAATGTATTAACTACTTATAAAAGATATTTATCACATATAGAAGTAGTGAATTTGGGAATTGTATCATGGTTTTAAATTGTATTAGGGATGGTATTGACCAATAGTAGTCATTGATTAAAAATATTAAGAAGGAGGAGGATATATACATCTCAGAATTAAATAATTTTAAAGTGATATTTACTGAGAAATATTTTCCTTGAGAGAACCATATAGCTATGTAAAATAAATTTCATAATTTAAAGAATAAGGAATATGAAGGTTATTTTGGGTATATGGCTCAATTTATAATATTGACAGGGCATGTTTTGAATAACGTATGTAATGTGAAAAGAAATATTGACTTTTTCATTGATGTGCTTAACTTAGGACTCCTATGGGAACGATTCTCACAAAAAAAATTGTATATTAGGATTTGGTATCAAGTGTCGTCAGGAAAACGAATGAATTCTAAAAGTCTTATATCATCTAGTGAAATAAATAAAATAATTGAGTGGTTCATAACTTTGTAAATATAAATGTGTAAAGGGGGATTAAGGAAAGGAGGAATTTCCAATATGTAGTATTTTTTGAAACAAATTCCTTGGAACATGATTTAATGGAATTGGAGTTTTCTTCAAGTGTGGGGAGAAAAGACATAGTGCTCAAAAATGAAAAGGAAATGGAGAACTCTCCATAGTTGAATGATTTAATTCTGAGTAGACAAGGAACTATTCAAACCAATAACCCTGGTATTACGGGAATTTACCATAGAAAGGTCACATGGAGTAAGGTTGAGATTAGGATATTACTATATCAGAGTTTGCAATTCCAAATGATTTGATAGTAGGTATTTGGATCCTAAACTCAAAGGTATATTATTTTTTATTTGATATCAAATATAAACACCCTTTTATAACATGAAAGTCTGACGAGGATAAAGAATTACCCTAAAACATTATAAGGGATCATTTTTCAATCAACAAACCTTGTGGGAATCTGGTTGTAGGAATAGAATATTAAGCAGTCTTGGTTAAGATGTGCATATATTTTATATTATCAAACACGGTTTTAATATACATGGATAACATTTACATAATGAGATGTCATAAATTTATTAATACAGAACCATCCTTTATTGGATCTCATGATCCATTAATAATTTATTTTTTTACATTATGTAATAAAAAATCATCTCTAGCTTTCACTGATTGAAATATGAATTGAATTAATGGTGCAATTTAATCTAAATAAAAAATAAAAGGATGAAATTACTCTTATAGAATTTAAATTAATAAATTATGTATATATTTTCTCATACACTCTGACATTATGGAAAAATAATACCAGAAAAGGAAGATAAATCTACTCAGGCTTATATGGATAACATTATTCGACTATCAATGTAGGCATTTGGGACCTAATTCATAAGTATGAGTCTTATAAAATAACATTCATTAATTAAGAAATATTTATATTAAAAATGAAAATTTTCCATATCATAACATTTTAATTAATTTTTTTCAAAAAATATACATACCATATTATGTCATGAAACACAAATTTTTGTAAAAAAATTAACATTTTAAGGACAAAAAATTTTAACGGTGGAGAATGTGATAACATTGGTATTTTCAGAATAATTTGTATATTTACCTCCAAATATGTATATATGTGTTTATAATCTCTAAAAATATGTTCTACAAATAATTATAATCATATTATACATTTAAAGTTACTATGATTAATTTATCTCATAATATTTATGTTTTTAAAAGGTTAAGAAAATTTTAATAATATAATTTCTCATTTTGAAGTATTAAAAGAATTACTTAATTATAAAATATATTTAAAATTTATATTAATTATAATTATATAAATTAATAAACATATTTATTTTATTATTAATATTATAAATAAATTTTATCAATCTATGAGAAAATTATAAGGTTTTCCATTTGAAAAAAATAGTTTTTCTTCTAATTAAACTATTTTTTCATAATGTTATTTCATATTATTTAAAAATTAAATTTATAAATTTTATAATTTTAATTTGTGGGGATGAAATTTATTTTTTAATTAAGTATTTAAAATTTAGTATAGTTTAAATTTTATTATTTTTCTAAAAAAAATTATTTTTAAGTGAATATTAAGAAATACCATTTAAACAAATACAGTAAATTTTATGGAATCACCAAGATATAAGAATGACTTAAATATTTATAGAACTTTTTTATTAACCAAATATTTGTTTAATTAGTAAAATAAATCATTTTAAAATATAATATTTAATTTTTGAATCCATACTTTACATTTTGGAGCTATTGTTATATTTTGTTCTAATAAAAAATATTTTGGTCTTTATCATTTAATTAAGTACTCACATTGCTGCATTAATTTCTGAATGATTATAAATATAAATAACTCTACTAATTTTATACATACAAAAATAATATTACTATTAATAAATATTGCACATGATTTTCATGTAAATTCATTTTTATGCTTAAAATTCCATCTTCTCTAAAAATATTTTTTTTGTATTAAATTAAATTTTATTAAAATTAATTTTTTTCACCCATATAGGTTAAATATTTTAAAATTTTATTAATATTTTAAATTATTTTATTAAATCTATGTAATAGGGTCCATTTATATTTTTACAAAAAAAATATTTTATTAATGTAAAAAATTGAGTTCTCGTGATAAAAGTAAATTGTGATAAAGAATTTCAATTAGGGGAATGTCCGAAAATATAAAAAAATACCTTATTTGTGTCCATGAGATTTTTATCAAAAATATATTGCTCTATATCGATTATTATATACTATTGGATCCACTTTTCTTTGAAAGTGACATGCCTTTAATATAAAGTAATGAGTATTTACAAAAATATCACCCCTTTATCTTATAAAAAGAGGCTACAGCCCACAACTTCTCCCCTCATTAAATTATATTAGTTAGAACATTATCATACCAAATCCATACTCAACACTCTTAACCATGTTATATATGTTTTTTTCATTAAAAGAATAATCTAATCAGAGTTAAAGAAATCCTCTCATGGTGTTCGGTGAGAATGCCTAATCACACTTTTTCATTTTTATTCCTCACGTTCTTCTTCTGCCTCCACAAAATATATTCTACCCATAATAACATAATTACATCAATATCATAATTATGATAACATTTTACCATGTTCATGCATTGACCATCTTCTACCTTCCTCCCAACCATTCAAAAAAGGAAAAGCTCCCTCCACATAAGTCTGGACTACTGCCTCTATGAATGGCGTATTTTATTTTTCATATCCAACTTACAGAGATGGTTCTAAAAATTTATTTAATAAATATATATGATATTAAGTAGTAATATATTTAGAGAAAATTATTCTATAAGGATAAAAAAATAATTAATAATCATTATAAATTAACTCATTTATATCTGTAAATTTATTGAAACAAGATTTTTATATATTAAGTTCTCATGAACCATAAAAATATTTCCACAAAATGAACATACAGGTGCATAATTAATTGATAATTTTTTTTAAACATCTTTAATAATATTTTAATGATGAAATTTGAATCGAGGAACAGGGTTTGACAACACCATTATAAAACACATATAAAACAATCGAAATTACTAAAAAATGGTGAAGAAAATAAATTTTATCTAACTAATATATGTGTAGTGATGATTATAATTGAATAATAGAAAACGTAATATATATAAATAATTTTATTAAATAAATGACTACTATTTTCATGTTCTATTATATAATTTTCAATATCTTTCATGAATTTTAGGAGTAAAAGCTAAGGGTTTTCCATCTCAATTTCACTTCATTGATACATGTTCCATATTATCAAATATTTTCATTTATAAGGATTAAATACTAACTATTTTAAATAGTATATCTTTAATATATATTTATTCATGGAATATTTAATTACATCAAAAGTTCTCACTTGTAGGTAATTTTTATTCAAAAGTAACAAAAACTGAAAGAGTTCCTTTTATAATCTCACTTATTTTTTGTTGGGAATCATTCTCTTACATGTACGTATTATTTATTCTCTTTTATAAATATATTTAATGATAATTATATGATTGGTTAATTTAATTTCCCTTGACATTATATAAATTTTATTAAAATTAATCTTTTTAATATGTTCTTCATGGGTCATTTTTAACATTCCATTTAAAAGTGGGAAAAGAATATATCTTTTTGTTTCTCAAATTATTATGCATGATAACTATTTAATTCCTTAATTATCATTGTTTTTTATTAATATTACCTTCAAATAATATTTGGTTTTTAAAAGAAAATCATATCCCCCATGTTTTTTGAAATTTAATTTTTTAAAAGTTACCAAAAGGAAATGATATTTATTTTTATATTCAAAACAGTATTAGAATATATTTTAAAAATTATTTTTATTCTTTCAAAATATAATTTATTGTTTATTATACTTCATTGGGTTTATTATCTAATTATCCCATCCACCATATTTATCAAGATGTTTGAAGATCAAGACTTTCCATCTATTAGGTGGGGAATATTGAAATTCGACAAACTTTCTATTTCAATATAGATTTTTATTGATTAAAAAATAATAATGATTATATAATGTTTACTCATTCTATAACATGATCAATGCATTGGATTTATTTATTTCTAGTTGGGGTTTAAAATTATATATCCCCTTGATTCCTTAACAGTTCTCATGAGACACACTAGCCTTGGTATTTGGTGTATTCCTATTCAATTTTTTATGATGTTCCCACATAAATACTTGATGGTATGTATGAATTCTTGGCACAAGACCTTAAGGGTTTGTATGTTATTTTTACATGATTATTTTATATTATATAATATATATTCCTGTGGGTCCTTAATAATAATTTTAAGATGTTCGATATTATACATTCCATTGTAATGAAATTAGTTTTTTCCTAATGATTATTTATGTTCTTCTGTTATCCAAGGATATATTCCACACCCATGACATTGGTTATGAGATATTTGATTATTTTTTATTACATAAATTCTAATCTTGCCTGGTATATTTTATGGTAGCTTCCATTATATGATGAATTTTACTAATTATACAACCTCACCCCTTTTATTTTATTTTCCATTCATAGGGAACCTAGAAGAAAATAGTGAATGATTTCATAGATATAATAAAAGGAATAATTAATTTTTAAATGGAATATTATTTTTTATTTCATGTATTCAATTGAAATGTGAAAATCATGCTTGTATCTAGTTTCCAAAGTCTAATAGACTATTGGATAATAAGTGTTCTGAACATATTTATTCTGTACAAATGTAATAAATTAACACTGAATTAGGGATACAATAGTCAAGGTTGTCACATAAACCACCAAGATAAATTGAATCATGTTTTTTTGACATTTATTCATCAACTAAATTGGACCAATCAACATATGTATATACCAAAAACTATGGTTTTAATGTTGAATTATAAATCAAGCTAAAATACACAATTCCATTGATATACTATAGTATTCATTTCACTAAAATAATTTATATTTATTCTGGATTACTTTAATTCCTCATAGCTTGACAAGTGGGAAACACAATATCATATCATGTCACTATTATGTATAAAAAATATCCAAATTATATTCTTATATTCAATAGAATTGATTGTCTTCCCATTACCATCCCTTGAAAACTTATTCTGGGTAGTAATTGGTGTTTTCAAACCCCTATAATAATACTTTAAAAATATCTTCAGGACCTCCCTGTCATATTTATATTGAGATATAAAATTAACATTCCTTAATTATACCACCTATAGACAAAGGTAAAATCTCAACACACTAATCCTTGATGTTTAAAACTCGCACTTCATGAACTCTGAAAACCACATGAAATATGCTTATTTATACCCACAGAATATATTTTCACCAATCTATACTTTCACTGTCATTATTTAATCACTGTAATTATAAATATAGACATTTTAATCAAATCCACCACAATAGAAATTTATATTTTTAAAGTTTTGTCCTACTCTAAAATCTAGGTCTCTTTGATCCTTCATTAGTCCATAAAGATCAGTTTTCATATGATACACTTTGTTCTAAAATTTATGATTGATAAAACCATTTTTTTGTATGATTAACACTTATTATTCCTAGACTCCAATTAGAAATGATGACTTCATATCTATAATGAAAACCTTAAATTTCATTTAAAAAGTAATCGATAAGATTTGTTGAATATTCTAGAATCTTTACAAAAGACTAAATAGCACATAATTATTAATTCCCTTGATATATTAGTTCAACATTAACATTATTCATTATTTAAAATCACTTTCCAATATTCACTCTTTTTTTTATAAAAAATCTATTGGATCTTAATGACATTCTTATTTGTTGGATTTGAAACAATATCTCATGTATAATTATATTCTATTTTTGATGTTATTTATTAATCATATAAAACTAATTCTCATCCTTATAAAATTATTAAGGAAAATTTGTGACTATATAAGATAAGAAAGATGTGTTTTTAGAGACTTAATTCTCCATATTTGCACTAGTGTTGTCTAGTCATCAATGATATTCTGCTCACGAATTTGAGATCAACTATGTACTTTTTGTATAGATATAGAAATATATTCATCATTATCATCATTAGTAAATTCATCTAAATTTTCATCATTCCCTTGTTCCCCTTCTCAGAATCTCATTTCCTTATCCCTATTCTCCTAAATATTAACACCCTTTTATTGAATATACTACTCATTGTCTATTATGAGGAAATTTATTATTTCAAAAACCGTTTTTAGTTTCTTTTTGAAGAACATATATGTTTTTCCCTTTTTCATTAACCAAGTAAAATTCAATCAACTTCATGACACTAAAATTTAATTTGTTTCTCCATGTCAATAATGAAACACTTACATCATAAGATTTCAAAAAACTCCATCACTAGATTCTTTCTATACCAAATCTCATATCATGACTTCTCTTAAGTAGTACACAATTAATACATATTATAAATGTAGAAAAATGTTATTATATGTTATTTCCAAATATTGTTTCCTAATTCAATATTAATAATCATCATTATATCTAAGTTTTTTATGATCTGGTTTCTCCTCTCAACCACACTGTTTTGTTGAAGAGTTATCGTTACAGAGACTTGGTGTCATATCCTAGGATTCATTATATAATACACTAAATATGTGTTTTCAAAATCCAGAATACTAGTTTTCTGGGACTTTATAACTTTTTTTCAAAAATCATTTCATCCTCCCTCTAATACTAAGTAATGTAACTAAACACCTCTGATTTTGGAGTTATGTAGTGTTCTATATTGGATTGACCACTGAGAGTGCGAGTTGAATTAGTGGTTTAATTTTTGAAAAATTATTTCTTTTTAATTAAACCTATTTAACATGTTAAGGTTCTAGATCCACTCAGTGATATCAAATAATCTCACTTCACATTTAGAACTACTTAGAGAGATCACAACACATTATATTTATAGGGCTCAGTATAATGACTTACTAATTGTCATGTTGGTTATTCCCCCCAACATGGATTATCCACTATAATATTGTTTTAGTGATTAAAATGGTCAATAAAGAGTAACTTTTTATCTTTCTTAAATCAACATAGGAGGTTTTTTGTACTGTATCCCGGTGTGTTATGATAATCTACACTAGATTTCACCATAATCCTCACTAGATACTTATGCTCCTGAATAACACAATAGAATTCTTCTCTCGAATCCACAAGGAATCCTACCACATTTATTCAAGTATTGAATCAATTTAGTTTGATGTGTTGACATTACTATATGATCTTTAAATATCACATGTACCTAAGTATCTATTCAATTATCTTCAAAAATTACTTGTTGAGTCCTTCGGTATTTCTCAATCAATTCTGATCACCTATATTTGATCAGTTACCTCAATGAAACAAATTATTGGGATATGATTCCATTTGATGATCAAGTTCCAACCTCAATTAAAAGTTTCCAAATTATGTAGACAATATATTAAAGAATATTTATTTGTGATATGGATCTTACATAATGTCATCTCATTCCATCTTCTTGAATTCTCAAACACTGCAAACATGGTATGAAAGCTCTTCTGATAATCTTCTCATCTTGAGTATCAAATTAAACACAATTAATGCATGATTTTCATGGAATCAAAAACCTTATCCCATTTATTTATAAACATTATTTTTTTCTATTTTAAAATGTGTTTCATGAATCCCAATTAAATATATAAGGGTTTATTATATTACATGTATTACTAGAAACTTGTTATTTATTTAAATATTCTTTGTGTCCTTTAAATCACATGATCTATACAAGTTTATATGATTTGATCACTAACTTGTAATGATTAAAGTGTTTCTTACAAAGTTTCTTCACCTAACTAAACAAGTTATTATCAAGATATTCCTCATGAGACACTAACTGTCTACCAGTTCAATTCAAGTGTCTTAAGATCAATGATGCTTCATGTGTATTATTTCATGTGAATAGATCTTGGGATCTCACTGAATCCTTTTCAGGACATAAAACATTCATGTGGATTGTATTTCTTAAATCAGACTACCCACACACAATCCAATCAAATGACTAAGGTATTTTTTGCGGTGTATCCTTAAATCCTCTGTACAAGTAAGACATTGTCTATGAGTTCCTTCATAAGACAAGATTTTGTGTCTGTGAGTTACTATTTTAATCACTACATAATACTTGTTTCTTAAGGGATTATTCCATGTTAAATGGTTTGTGTCCACTTCTACCTTCAAACACCTTTGTGAAATAGGTTGTTTGTTCCTGGATTCCTTTGTGTGACAACAGGTGTTCATGTTTATCTTTATTATTTCAAAACAAGACCTAGTTGCTCATGGGTTCTCCTCAAGATCTTCATAGGTTCTGGATGTATCATCGGTTGAAATTTCCTAAAAAGTGGTGTAATTATTTTACTATCATAACCTCTTCACAATATCTAATGTGTCATGTGGGTTTCTTCTTTGTGATATAGGCCTTTTGAGGTATTTGTTTCATGAGACAAAGGTTTTACCTCTGGTGTCACCTTATTTATTTCACACAAAAACAAGAGGTTATTCATGATATGGTTCATGTTACACTGGGTATGTTGGTGAATTAGATTTCAAATTCCTTTGTGAGATTAGAAGACTCACAATATTCTTCTTTGCCTGATTTAATCATATGGGAACAAAATGACTTCATGTAAAAGAATTACATGATTGCTCTATTATGGATATGAGAACTCCCTCACTCTATCTTGTTCAATTGAAGTTGTAGTAGATTCTTCTCTTGACTAAAACTTGATATTTTTAGAGGATAGTTCCTTCACTTTTCATGCCATTTTTAGGATATCTACAACCACTCTTAATTGTCTCAAGATCTTCTTTATTGGCCAAGGGTTTTTGATTCTCCATACTATACTAATGAGAACATTCAATCCATGTGAATTCTTAATCTACTTTTCATGATCACTTCATTGATCATGTTATGCCTCAATATAAATCCTCTAAATAATATTTGAATAATTCAAATAATAATATAGTAAAAATATAGGAGCTCTCTTGGTCATAGATTATCTTGTGATTTCTTCAAACTATGGCGATGGTACATTGAGTTTTTTTTATTCTTATGAATCATTCTCATGATTATACACTGATTGTGTCTATTCGGTCACATGATCTTGATATCATCAAGAAAAAGTTTTTGGGCTTCATTTGATGGCCTCATACATCATCACTATGTTTTGGAATTGATTCATCCATCAAATTCACCACTATCAATTTTAGGAAAGATGAAGTCACCTGCTTTACATCAGTTCATTATATTTGTATCAAGCCTTGGATATATCGATTGAGGTTGGTTAGATGTCTTCATTTTTCACTGCTGGTTGATTTATTGAGGGGAAGAAGACGATGAAGCTATTTTGGAACATGCATGGATAATTCAAAATTCGATGTGTGGGAGATCAGATGAAACCTCATTTCAAATAAACAATCTATATTTGGTAAAAAATGCTGATCATATTTATCCTGTGACATTCATTATTTATAACTTTTTAAGTGTTGTAAATAATACTACATGAATATTAGTCCTACATCGGACTTCATGTTCTCTAATACCATGGTTTAACAAAAAACTCACTTTGTACTGCTAAAAATCTTGATCCCCCTCTTATACCACGCCATGATCGTTCCAATTTCCATCATTATACACTATACAGTCGCACCACAACTTAAAATATGCACCCTCTTCTAGCCTTATAAAAGGGTCCACTATTCATGGCCACCCACGTCTTTTTCTTGGATGGTTTCCTCAGACACGGTTGACCTCTAATTCCCACTTGATCCCTCGTTTGAGCTTGATAAGGAAGGGATATTTTTTGGCCCCCATTTTTAGAAATATCTTCAATATAAATAACTTATAATAAATTCAATTATCAATTTTAATTCCACACTCAATAAAATTTAAAATAAAAATTCTTTCTTAACTTATTATTATAAACTTATTCTTTATGAAAAATGTATATGAACTACTATATTGTTCTAGCCACCATAAATTAAACAACCTCATGAATTTCTTCTTCAATATAATTACTTGATCTTCAACAATTAAAATTTCAATCCAAACTCAAATAAAAAACATTAAAAATTCAATTTCTCTTAGAATGGAATTTTTTCTCAACTCTTCAATTTTTATTCATTCCATTACTTTTTTCATGGACTTCACTTGATGTAACCATTGTTAAACATACTTTTCACATGAGTTTAATCGTTGAAGATACATTCAACAGTCTTCAGAGTTCTGAGGATAATTGATCAAGTGTGACATCAAATGCCACTAGATGTATCCGTAATAATTATCCTGGAATACATTTTCATCCACCAAAAAATATTGAATTATTGACAAAAAAGTATATCTTAGTTTAAAAAGTTATGAAAATTATCCATTCCATATTATTTTAATAATCAATGAAAATTACATAACATCTATCATCATTAATAAATATCGGTGAAATTAGTCCACACATATCAATATGCACCAATCCTAGCATGCCTATTGACTTTAATTATTTTTAATTTTACATCATAAAAATAATCTACCCTTTTTAAAAACATCACACATGTGTCTGTGATAATGTTATAGTATGGGGTTATATAGATTTCCATATATATTCCCCAAATCTTATAAGAATTGTTAGATTGGATTCTAAATCTGATTATACCACAACTATTTTCTTCTACATTATAATAAAAGTGCAAGTATTATTCTCCACTAAAAAGAAATAGATTCCCTTTTATGAAAAATGTGTCCTATTTTTCCTTTATTATTAATATCTTCTTGGTAATGTTTATTTCATTCCATAGGTCACATAATTGACAAACACTTAGAAAGTTAGGATTACGACCCTCATTAACCATGACATTTATTTTCCTTATTCATTTTCCCCCAAATTTGGCATTCTCAAATCCAAGAAACTTTTAGCCTTTATTTTTTCCAAATGTAGTAATACCTTACTTTTCATACTTTATAACAATAAAAATATCTTAATTTTCTATCATGTGTAATTTGAATCCACTATCAAGGATCTATACACAAGCACAACCCAATGCTATTAGAGAAGTCACTTAAGCTTATGCCTTCTCAAATATTTTATTTTTGATCCATGTCATCAATTTCAAACCTTATAAAAATTAACATGCTTGAACTTATTTAAAATAAGATGTGCTAACAATATATTTTAAATCTTTAAATCAGTCATGCTTTTTCACCCCTCTTGATGATTCCTTGTGTTATTATTTCTAACCACTTGGGGCCTTTAAAGGCACATTCCACAAGATTATTGATGAGTAATATTTTTTTATATGTACAAATTATCCACACCATAAATAGTGACCATCAAATGTAGTCTTTTATTATTTAACTCTGCCCAGCTTACATTATTTCCCTTTTACCATATAGTACCAATTAATTATAGAACAAACAGTTTTAGAATGTATCATCTTTCCAAAATAATAACACCTAAGATGAGGTTTATTATTTTGTGTCGTTGCAACCACACTTTATACCTTAGGTTCTCTGGGTACTTTGATTCTCATATATACCCAAATAAAACATCGATATTAGAGTGGGTTTTTGAGTCCTAGAATTAGCCATAATTTATTTCTATTCATGATAAGGCCTTATAGTATTTTTTTCATTTCTATGTGCCTTTTTATTTATCTAAAACACCATTTACCATTTATTGGACCTCTATACTGCACATTCACCATTTATATTTCATATATGATCTTCTTCCATGATTTCATACCCATTGTTATGAGTCTCTTCTAATCTTCATCTTTTCCTCATAGAATAAAAATTTCATCTTCATGTGATTTGATATGTTTGAATCAATATTTAACTATGTTAGTCAAATTATCAATAACCATGTAATGTTATTCATTTTTGATCTTGTACTAAACAACTTTATACAAAATTTCATAGCTTTTCATATTTAATCTTTTCAGTAATTTTCTTCAACTAAATCATATCCTATTTTCAATTTCCACTTATTGAGTTTTGAATCATGAAATATTCTATTTTATTTCTTCATTTTATCTCTCTAAATAGTTATATATTCAAGAGAGGCCTCTAATTATATCGAGATATTGAATCTCACTTGTAATTTCCATTCACCATGTTTACTCTATTCTTTTACCCAAGGACTACCTAAAAATTCCACAGGATCCTATTTTTTATAGTGTTTTATATGTTGAAATTCTTATACCTGAATTTATTGTTAACTATTATTATCATATCAATATATTTACTTTTCTTAAAGAAGTTTCACATAATAATTTTCCTTCCTTTAATATTGGTTGAATATTTCTTCACAGAAACATCACTATAATAATTATGAGAAAGCAATATCTTGGGAAACTTTGTTAAAATGTTCCCAAAATTTCCACATCCAAAGTAAACAAGTGGAAAATTATTTAAAAACTTTTATTTCGCCTTTTCATATTTGAAGAAAGGAATGAAATGAATCCACCCAAATCTCTTTATTCTTGATTAAACTCTATGATATGATTCCTTAAATCCTTGAGTGCCACCTCCTTTTAATTCCCCATTTCTAGAAACTAATTTTCATTATTTCTCCTCTCATATGTGACAAGAGTACTATATAAACGATATAAGACCAACTCATTCAGATCATTATCCATTAGTACATAAACATTCATAATTAACAAGGGTGGCACAATTATCCAAAAGTTCTTGAAGTTATTCATATCATTAATGGTTTCTTTGAGACCATCAATGTCCCAAAAAATACATTAACTTAATCTAATAATTCATAGACATGTTTTTTTGGGTGTGTCCTCAAGTCCCTATACAAGTTAAATTGAAACAAAAAATTTTATTCACAAACTTTAGAGTCACCTTCATATATATTAATCATCTTTCCCCACATAGTCTATGAAGATTAACACAACATAATATTCACATAGATTCTATTGGAAAAATCATGACCAAAATCATTGATTCTTAGGGTTTTATAATCCAAATATTTATGATCTCCTTCTGATAATGCCCAACTATCCATACCAACCAAAATCTCATGCACAATAGTTATATATAAATCCATTATTAATGATTGGAAGTAGTGTTGTATCTAATTATTCTATAGTTAAATTTTTTTCCCTTGAATATCTAAATCCTTTTTTGATTGATTGCTACCATGTATTATAATGAGAGAAATTAAATGACTTTAAACTTTATAAACGATACCAATTTTTGGCCTCACTAGTTAACATACCCTAATAAGAGGGTAAATAATGGTATAATGGATTAAAACTTCTTCCCCTTATTTATATTGTTTCATCATTAAACAAAAATATCTTCTCACTAATTCTCAAAACAATATATAAACTGAAATGAAAGAAAAAAGTGACACAAAAGTTTTAATCAATTCCACTTAACCAATCTAATACAATGACTATAAAAATGATATTTAATTATGTAATAGAATGACAGAATCATATTTTTTTTAGTTGTTTGAGTGTAATCACATTTCCCCTTAGTTTACAACTTTTCATGGTTGATAACACATTCTACCCTCAACTGAGTTGTACATACTACTCCTCCTTAAAATTATTCTGAAGATCTGTATTAACTCTGAATTGATTCACAATAAAACTATTTTAAAATTAAGATCCTATTTTATTCAATATATGAAATTTTATTTACCATGTAACATTTTCCTTTCAGAATACTTCTCAAACATTTATTAATTGGGAACTGATCCTCCACATACTGTCTTCCTGGAAAAAAAATCTCAATGAACTACCAACATTAAATATTAATCATTGAATACAATCCTATTTTTCAAATTGGTCAGGCTAAGTGAATTGTTCATGCTTCATGATCTGCTCCTTCTTTATGGATTAAACTCTCTTACCGAACTACACTCCCTTCTTGAACCACTCCTGCTTCTTGAACTCTTACCTCTTAAAAACCCCTTCCAAATTTCATAAAATTTCTCCTAAAAGTCTTTGAATAAACATTGATATATCTAATTAATTGATTTAGAGATTTTATTGAGGACAAGAAACCCAAAAAATGGGTTAATAATAAATTCACACTTAATCCCTTATTTAAAATACTCTTAGTATATTGAATTTAATTTTCACTTTCTCAAAACACAACTCATCTATGGTATAATTTGAGTCATCACCTTTATTCAATAAATGATGCAGTGAAGATGTGAACATCATTTGAAATCCTTGAAGTTCCTATATGAAATAGTTTCTATTCCAAATTTTCTTTTTGTAATTTCATCCAAGGATTCACATACCACACTTCATGGTAAACCAATAATTACCACCTTATAACCAAAAATAATGAGGCTCCATTACAAAATACCTTTGCATTGACATAATCACTTTCTGAATATTCTTCTTTAGACAAAATTCACATGCATTAGTTTATACACAGTCTCACACAGTGATTTACCTATGTGACTAAATATAGTTTCTATGTTCCTATGTGAAAATCCTTTAGTTTTTAGGGAATAATGAATGATTTTACTTTGAAATTTAACACCGAAAAATTATAAAACACTAGGAAACATCCTAATTTTATTTTAAATTTTTATTAAACCTTCCAAATTCTCTTTGAACCACTTTATCTACTTTATTTATAAATAAACATATTATAACATTGTTAATCGGCATTATCAACAAACAAAACAGCCCAAAAATATTGAAAAGTCACCTTGATGAATTTTTTACCAATAGTAATTAAAAAATAAAGTTATTTTTTTCCAACCAATTTTCACAAGGTTTTTCAAAAAATTTCTATCAGAAATGGTGACAATATCTCTTACTTTATCAAAATATTACTTGACTTTTAATAGAGAAGGTGGTATACCTTTTGTTGAATTCGCATTGAATGTTGTTTTTGAAGATTGGTATTAAGGTCATGAGAGTAAACTTTTATGATGTATTTCTAATAATTTATAAAATAAAAGTTTTAAAGAAATTGTGTGTTTATTTTTTTACAAATGGGACAATCTAATATTACTTTAAATCTATATACAAATAAATTTATATAATAATGAAACTCATTTATCAAACCAAACAATATACCTCTCAATGTGAACTCTTAATTTCTTTGATAATAATACAATGAAACTATTATACCAAGAAAAATTAGTTTAAAATAATACTACTCTTGATAGCTCACGTAACAGGTAACAAAAATATTTATGAGAATTGCGATATACTATAAAAATATTATTGATTAAATGTGACTCTTGTAAACTAGAAATTATATTTTCTATATGAATATGGGTGTATATAAAAGGAAAAATTTGTATAAAGGGTTTATATAATTCAAATTTATTGATTAATTCATCCTAAATATGCACTTACTTTTCAGTAAATTTATATTATGATCAAAAATATTTTTTCTTCAAAAATGGTTTTTGTTGATTTTCATGCGACCATACTATAACTATTGTATGAAACTTTTAGAAATTATATTTTTTTAAAATGATATCATTATTTAAAATTTCCTATAAAAATTTTCTAAAAAATAAATGTTAATATTTTTTTGAAAAGATTGATTTTTTAGTGAATAGTGAAAAATAATGAATTTATATAAAACTGTTTTCCTTTTCAAGTATTTATAAACTCCTATTTTTTGATTTTTTTAAATTTAATTAATTCCATTTTATTATTAATAATTCAATTAATTTCATTGAAGTCAAATAGGTGCTTAATATTTGTATAAAAATATTTTTCTACTTAAAAAGACATTATTTGATAAACTTGTTTTTCATTCTGTTTTTTGTTTTTTATCTCAAATTATTTTTATGAATTTAACTTAAAATGGATTTAATATTTTTAACTATGAGGTAAAAATTTGTTATATAGTTCAACTTCATTTTTGGTCATTATGAATATTAACTTTGGTAATGATATGTAATTTACCACGGTAAGGGTTAAACTGAGTTAAAAGTGTTAAACCTAAAATGATAATGGTTAAAATTACTTGAAAAATATAAATTATATTATATGGAAATATATATACCATATAAAATACCTTATTTTAAAATTTTCATTTCTTATACACATATATTGATAAAGGAATTAAAATATTTTCATTTTTTTTCAAAAACTATAATTATATTCTCTCCCTCACTAAAAAATGGAAACCCACTTTACTCTCCTCTACACACTTCGAGATCCTCTAATATTCACCAATACCAACCCAAATCACCTCAAAAATACCAACCCATGTCTTATATGTCTATCTTGGATCACAATACCATCCTAAGAAGGTTTTATGTATAAACCTACAATGTCTTCCAAACAAGGGGTAAAATTCATAGCTAAGTGTTTTCATTTCATTTATTCTTTTACCTCATTAAAACATCTATTAACCATTATCATATATTAAAATAAATATATCCCATGTACTGAAATGTTATTATGGTTTTAGTAAAATCCTTTTTAATAAACTTATCCTTATAATGGGAAACAAAAACGTCCCTCGTGTATAAGTGTTGACTATCACCCCACGATATGATGTATTTCATCTTCCATCACCTCCTATTATAACTAGTAATAATGATGGATAAAAATGAAATAATAAAATATATATATGATATAAATTTAGTTCAATACTCAAAAATAAATATTCAACTTATTTATTTACTATTAAATGTAAAATAAAAACATCGTTAGAGCGTATTTGAGGATTACCACCTCGCAAAAAGATCTATTCTATTTTTCATTTCTGCATCACCTGGCTATTGTATATAAATATATTTAAACAAATGATATGAAATGTATGATATAATAATCATTTAAGAAATATACAATTATTCTTACCTTCTTTCCCTCACATTCTTTAAAAAATGTAAATGTTACTCATCTATATGTACAGACCACCATCTCCAAGATGTAACATAATTTATTTTTCATAACAAACATACATTGTTGGACAAAAAATTATATTAAATGTATAAAAATAATAATTATAACATTATTAATATTTTTCAAATGATATAATCCAAATAAATTTGACCATTTTCAACCTACTAAATTCATTTTGGATAGATGATCCAAATATCCTCAAAATGCCCAATGTGAGATTAATCGATTAAGTGATTGAATATAACACGGGAAAAAGTGAAATAAATGGTATAATAAAATTTGAAAGGTTTTTTAAGGTAACATCCTTGCAAAATTATAACTCACATGACTAAGACAAGTCACCACATAACATCATGCATGATTCTCATACACTATAGGCTAATTACTAGTAGTGAGTGTCTAATATGTATTGGGGGGAGACCATACCCTAAAGTACAGAATAGTAAAAATATAAATAATAATAATAATAATAATAAATATATATAATTTCCTTTAATAAAAAAATAAGATTATTCAAAAAATCAAGAATACCATAAAATATGTCATTCCATGTTGTACCAAATAAATGTGGTGAAAAAAGTCATACATTCAAAAAACTAAAAGATAGACTGGAGTAAAGACTCCCAAAACGAGTCCCAAACTGCCTACCCAACCCCATATCCTAGATTCAGTCATAAAATGAAAAGAATAAATCAATCACAGGGCCTATTTCCCATACCCACACCTGCATCCATGAAGTTTGAAAAGGGATCAACTGGCGACCTGAATAGTACATGCAATAGTATGATAAACAAGGAATTAATATATAAATTAACACATGACATACAAGTTAACTCACCAACCCCTGAACTCCATTATGGAACCTGGGTTAAGCCTAAACTGACATAATCATAATTTCATATGTGTCTCTCCTTACACACTTGAGAAAATAACCAAAATTGAACCCCATTTCCTTCCTCTATTCTTGCACTCAAGCATCACATAAGACCATAAATCATTCCATATGGCACCAAGTAATCAAGAATCATTCCCTCATAGATCCAATAATAAAGAACCAAACCTTTGGCCTCAAGAAACCTAGTGTCATTTCCTCAAGTACCAAAGAACACTTGTCTCAGCCTCAGACATCTTATATCCATGTATCTCACACACATGTATCACGCTAACATGCATCCCTCCCTCAATCACCAAGAAATAATAAATCATATAAAATCACTATATATACCAAATAAGCTATATAATCTTTATTTGTTAATTAATTATAATTAAAAATTATATTCCACTACAATTTTCATGAAAAGTTATCTGTTAACAAAATAAGTATGAAAATTCCTCATTATCATTACAAATTGGCCCAATTACCATTTCCCAAGGCATTATGTCACTATATCATCAATCTAATTTACCCATTACTAATTTCATACCAATTGTATATTGGGAATGTACTATCTCAACAATACTCTATAAATATTAATTGATTTTGATCCCCACAAATACCCTTTTTTGGTTTACTATGATATTACTTTAAGTTTATTTCAAGAAATAATTGTTAACTATATTATTTATTTAGAAATTATATTAAATATTTTAATTCTCTTAGAATTTTTTTAGTGTTCGGAATGCTCCTAAGTGTTTTTTGGAAACACTGTTCATACCCTACATTCTGAACATAACGTAAGGAATAAACTCTATGTTTGGGACAACACATATGGATATTGAACATTACGTTTTTACTCAACCTTAAATTAGAAGAAGGTGTGTATGGATCATCAAACCTACACTAGAAGGAACATATGGATAAAGAAACTTATGTCTAGATGGAACCTTACATGTGAGAAGAAAAGAAAGTATTGTTAAAGAACCCTATATTTATAAGGAACCCTATGTCTGAAGACACTATTGTATGGTTCATCAACATGACATTAATGATAAATCTTAAATTTTCAAACTTACGCTTAGATAATAAATTCTATGTTGTTTAACCCAGTGTCTGGTATTGTTCATTTTTGTGAAGGAACACAACATTAGACTTTTCAATGTCAAAGATTTAATTTCTCGATTTTATCCAAGATTTCTACAATAGCCATTATAGATTTACAGGATATTATAAATCTCATTTTAGACTAATTCAAAGCTCATTATAATTTATTCAAAGAATTTTATTTAATAAATAAAATATCTCTTATTCTTAAGGGAAGTTACAAACCCTCTGAATGATTTTTTATTTAATAGTCACTATTTTATAGGATAATTTCTTGGATCTTGAGTTCTAAAGTAGACACTCTGATTTATATATTATACCAGTCTATCGTTTCAAATTATGAGATATACAACACCCTATTTTTATATAAGATTTCATTCTGGTAAACAACTATAATAGTGTTGTTGCAATGAATGATCGATTAAGAAAGAAGCTACACTTTGAAAATGTACATGTTTAAACTTTTAATGTTGTAATATTTGTACTACTATTTTTACTACTATTAATGGAAGATCATTTTGCAATTGGGATTGCATCGGAATAATCGCTTTCTTTAAGACATTAATTTTTTGAAGTAGAAGATCCATCTACAATCAATTTATGCTTCTATAATTGTGAATCTCAACCAGAACCATCATTAAATCAATATCTTTTGATTTTTTTGAGTTTCAACTGCTCAAACTTAGTTTTGGTGGAGTATCAGCTTCTTGATCAGAGGTTTGTATTTTAGATTCCCAATTATCGCACCAAATGGCTCTATTTTTAGCCTTGTTTGTGAAGTTGTCAACTATATTCATTTATTTTTGGATTTATGGTCCTATGATAAGGGGAATTTTCTAATAAAATTCACCAAGCTCGTAGAGAGATTAATTGATGAAGTGGAAAAGGGGATCTTTTTTCCCCGAAACCCAATAAAAAGTTGTGATCTTTATTTCAATTTATCTGATGCTTATACTGATTTCATAAGTAAAGCCTGTATAGCCATATTAATAATAGAGTGTGTAAAATAATAGAGTTGTGGAATATTTTTGAAAAGACATAATTCACCCCCCCACTATTTTGCTATTTTTACTATTCCAATATAACAATTGGAATCATAGGTGATCTTTTTAGATAAATCTATAGAAAGATAAAATTTTGAGGTCTATAAAAAGATTTAAATGGATGATCTGAGATAATAAATGTGAATTGAACATGCTCCATACTTTAATGGTGAAAATTATTGGTGTTTGAAATCATAGATGATTATCTATTTGAAAATATTGGATTCAAATTCTACTCAAAAACCATTACTCCTTAAAAGATTCCAGAGAAACCAGAAACTTGGACTGCTGAAATAGAATCTGAGTATGATATCAATTCTAATGTGATTAATGATAATATTTTCTGTCTTGTACTAGATGAATTTAATTGTGTGTCACAATATCCAAATACCTATTAATTTTGTAAAAACTATAGCAGTTTATTATGAAGGAATATATAATGTCATATAGATAAGGTATTCTATAAAAAAACCAAAGTTTCATGCCTTTATAATTTTTAATGGTTGAAGAATCATGAAAATTAATGGAAGGATTACAGAAATTATCAACAATATTACAGTCATAGGAGAACCCATCAAACAATATGATCGATCTTTGAATGTACTCAAAGTAATATCATCGAAATGGAATGGAATATCAGATGATATTCTTCAATCATCACCTATTAAAGATCTGAAAATGAAAGAACAAATTAGTTAACTGATGGTGTATGAAGCTGAGATGCAATTTGGTACCAAAGATCGTAAAATTATCATAAATAAAGAAAATAATTCTCTAAAAGTAGCATCTTAGAAGCATAGTAGAAGATCAAAATCAATAATTCAAAGAATATAAAAATCATATTCCTTAGATTCTGAAATAGATCTAGCTCAACTATCCTTAAGATTTATTAAATTCTACAAGAATAAAAGAGGTTTCTGAAATTCCTTCAATATATTCATGAAAGTACCTAGAGTAGTTATATGTTATGAATGTAAGAAATTGGGTCTTATTGGACCTGATTATCCTCAACTGAAAGATGAAAAGAAAAGATCAGAAAAGAGATATTATAATAATGTTGATTGTGATCATAACGTAAATTGAGAGGTGAAGTCTATGTGGATTATTTCTGAAGACTCCAATAAATCCTCACATTCTGAATTAGAGAAAGATCCATAAACACTAGAAGACAATATGTGATTTTTGGTAGATGAGGATGTAAAAAATTATTATTCTTCTAATTTTGATATTGGTATTAGCTCAAATTAAAAATTTGTTGCATACTATTCTATGTTAGAATAAAAATATAATTTTATTCTAAAGATGCACAAGTCATTGAAAAAAATGTGTAATTTTGTTTTATGTGAGATAGACGCTCTACTAAAACAACATAAGGAACTAGTTCATAAATTCAACTTATCTACAACAAACAAATAGAACATGATAAATGATTTAAATAATTACAAGATGAATTAAAATCCTATAAGATTATTAAAAACACTTTTACCATAGGAGAAAATTTGTTAAATGAAATTCCTGAAAACAATTTTATTAAAATTGACAGATTTAGAATAGGAAGCAAGTGTAAGGAATCCAAATTGTATAAAATTTATTTCATACCCATTCCGAAAAATACTACATGTTATCATTGTGGAAAAAAACTTCAATTCACTAATAATTTTTATTTAAAAATACTAAAATAAGTGGTATTAAAATAGACTTTATTTTTAAATGATTGAATAAAGAAATTAATATAAATTGTGTTAAAATAAAGGACATCTGGATTTCAAGATCATTTCTAGCTAAAACTGTAGGACCCAAGAAGATATGAGTACTAAAAAAACACATGTTTAATTGATTTTGTAGGTAACATGAGACAATTAAAAAAATAATGTGGTACCTAGATAGTATCTATTATATACACATGAGTGGAGATTCATCAAACATTCATACTCTAACATAAATGGATGGAGGATTAGTCACCATTAATGACAATGAAAAATGAAGTATCATTAGAGTTGGAACTATTAGGAATTCAAAGACTATATTAATAAAAAAAATCTTGTTTGTTCAAGGGATAAAAAACAGTATGATAGTGTTTCAAATTTGTGATGATGGTTTTTATATTGTTTTTTATAACAATTCCTACACAATTTTTAGAGATAAACTTCTTCTATTTATAGAAAATATAACTGATAATTCTTATAATTTGGATTTAAATTCCTTGTGTAAAAAGAAAGTGAATTGTTTAACTATTAAGAAAAATGAGTCATTGATCTAGAATAAGAGTCTTTTTCATTGTAATTTGTTTGAATTACATAAATTTTCCATGAAATAGTTAGTTTATGATTTTCATAGTCTTAAATTTGATAATGAAAGATTATGTGATGTGTGGCAAATTGGAATACATCACAAATCTTCTCTCAAATATATTACAAAAATTACTACATCTAAACATTTAGAAATTATTCATATGGGTTTTCTTGGACCATCCAGAGTATCAAGTTTGGATGCTAAATTGTATGTCTATGTTTTAGTTCATCATTATTCTAGATTAACTTTGGTATGTTTTTTAAAATTTAAAAGTGATGTTTTCACTATTTTTAATGATTTTCTAAAATTGTTCAAAATGAAAAAGTTTTTAAAATAATTTCATTAAGAAATGATCATGGTATAGAATTTTAGAATCATGCATTTATTTCTTTTGGCTCAAATTTGGTTATTAAACACACATTTTTGGCCCCCTGAACACCTCAAAACAATTGAATTTGTTGAAAGAACAAATAGATCTATTTAAGAAATGAAAAGAACTATCCTAAAAAATACAGTCTTCCTACCTATTTTTGGGAAGAATCTATAAGAACAACCTTTTGTATCATGAATAGAGTTTTAATAAAGACTATTTTCAAAAAAAAAACCATAAACTTTGGAATAACAGATATCCAAAAGAAATATATTTTAAAGTTTCTGGATGAAAGATTTATATCTTTAATACTATGTATAATCTTTGTATGTTTCATCCAAAACCTTAAGAAATAATATTTTTAGGATATTTTTCTACTTCTAAATATTATAGAGAATTTAATAAAAAGACAAGGACTGTTGAAGAATTAGTTCATGTGAAGTTTGATTACACCAACCTTTTTTAAGGAGAAAGATCAAACTGGTGAATTTACTGATTCATTTGATAACATGAGACTTCAATCCCCAAAAATTAATTTTGATTATGATATTATTAAAATTGAATCCAGTTCAGAAGAACATGAAACTAAAGAAACTGAAAGTGTCCTTCCTAGACAATCTAGAACCCAAAAGAGCCATCCTCTAGAAACTTTTATAGGAGACCTATATATAAGAATTATAACTAAAAGAAATATTATAAACCTAGATGAATTATCTCCCTTACTATATGAGTTAGAACCTAAGTCTATTGAATAATCCTTATAAGATAAGATTTGGATGTTACCAATGAAATAAGAACTAAACCAATTTAGAAGGAATGAGGTTTGGGAACGAGTATTGACACCATCCAATTATCCAGTTATTGGAACTAAGGGGTTTTATAGAAAAAAAACAGGATGATCAAGGGATCACTACTAGAAATAAATCTAGATAAGTAGATAAAGGATATAATTAGGAAGAATAGATATATTATGATGAAACCTTTTCCCTGTATCTAGATTAAAATCCATTAGAATCCTTTTAGCTTATTCATCTGATATGAATTTTAAATTATATCATATGTATTTTAGATATTCCTTTTTAAATGGTTATTTAATATTGGAAGTTTATGTTGAACAACCTCCTGGTTTTGAAAATACTCAAAAATAAAATTTTATTTTTAAACGTACCATAGCTCTCTATGGCCTTAAAAAGTACGTAGAGATTTGTATGAAAATTTGAGTTATTTTTTTTTTGAAAAATGGATTTACTATTAGATATCCATATCAAATAATTTGTAAGAAAACTGTTTTTTCTAATGTTTTAATAGTTTAAATATATGTAGATGATGTTATTTTGGGTTTAACTAATTAAAATATTGGTCATGATTTTTGAAAACTAATGAAAAATTAACATGAAATGAGTATGATGGGCGAACTAAATTTCTTCATGGGACATGATATTTATCAATATGATCATGAAATGTTTCTAAATAAAATTTAATATATATTATTTTACTAAAAAATGGACTTAAAAAGAACAGGACATATAAAAATTATATTTGTAAAAAATATAAAACTTGATTTGGATAAAGTTTGAAAACCAGTGGAAAAAAATTTATATAGAGGTGTGATTGGTAGTTTATTGTATAATACTGCTAGCAGAACAAATATTACGTTTTATCTTTGCTTATGTGGTAAATTTTAGTCAAATCCAAAATAATATCATCTTATTAATGTTAAAATATTTTTTAGATATTTTAAAAGAACTATATTTCAATCTCTTCATTACACAAAACATCTTATTTATGTTTATTTAATATTCAGATGTTTATTTTGACTGTTGTAGATTAGGTGGAAATAGTACCTCAGGAACCTGCCACTTTTTACGAAAATCATTAGTTTTATTGTTGACTAAGAAATAACACTCAGTTTCCCTATCAACAGTTAAGGAAAAATATGTTTTTTCTGTAAGTTGTTGCGCACAAGTGTTATGGATTAAAAAAACACTACTGGACATTTGGATAAAATTTAATAGTATGTCTATTTTATGTGTTAATATAAGTGCTATAAATATTTCAAAAAAATCCAATAATTCATTCTAAGACTAAGCGCATTTATAGAAGACATCATTTTCTAAGAGACTATGTTCTTAAAAAGGATGTATCTTTAGAATTTATTAATACTGAATATCAATTGGATGCTTTTTTTTACTAAACCAATTACTACTATATGTTTTGACTTTATTAAGGGGGAGTTGGGTTTATTTAATTTTAAATAAATTTTAATTAGTTTATTTAAATTAATATATTTTTCTTTTTATTTTTCTTTATTTATTTCTACAAAAATGGCTTACTGTTCTTATTTACGTATTTTTATTTTCACTACCAAATTTAGTATTTCTACTATTTGAAAAAAAAATATCATCTTCAATTTCAAATTCCTTGTTTTCAAAAACTAAAAATTAATGATTAACCTGCATAATAAGAATGAGAAACAAGACCTTGACATCATCTATCATAAAACACTTCAACTTATCTTACCTATTCATTTTTTAAACTGATTCATCAACCAAAACCCCCATATTTATCCCAAACCCTAGAATCTTAAATCCTTCAACATTTTGATTCATAGATATTTCTATTAATTAGAGAACTGATGAAGGTGAACCATGTGACCCATAACATCAGCATGTTTCCACAAGAAATATTCCTCAAGGTACATTTTTGGACTTCGAATGGTTGTATGAGGTGAACCTACTACTTAAGAAAGTGCATGCATTTCAAGTTTGGAATTTCTATGCAATGAGGAGAATATAGATTTTCTTTACAAGGTAGAGTTGAATCACTTATCTAGTATTGTACAGTTTAGTTTCCGTGAAGCCTAATATATGATATCCTTGTGGATAGAAGACAAGGAATTTTAAATTTATTTAGATGAAATTGCTCAAATTTTGAAAATAACCACATGAAGGATTATTAAACTTTGATCTCGGATTAATTCGAAATAAATATTGTAAGTATGAAAATATTATTTCATTTCAGTATGGATCAACAAATATTCGGAAAATTTTGTTAAGGACCTTGAGAGAGATCAAAAAGTTTTAGTCAAGTTTATTCAAACTGTAATTGCTCTAAGAGTAGCTGAGATAGAGAAAATATTATACCGAGATATATACATTATGTTTTTACTTATCAATGACATCAAGATAAAGTTACCTATATAAATCTTGAGGTATCTAAATTATTGTTTTCAATCAAAGGCCTAGATGACGTTTTATCCTTATGTTTGGATTCCATCTCTTGTCTTTTATAGGAAGAACATGATTCATCTTTTTGATACTAGAGTTAAATGTCATCATAGTAGTTTTTTGAATGTTGGGACTCTGAGAATGTTTTTTTTATTGGAGTAATATGAAATGAAACATTATACAAGTTGGTGAGGATAACCAACAGATTTCTAGACCTTTTTCTCAGGGGAAGAAAAAATCCTTAAGAAATGTAGGTGTTGGAGAATCCAAGAGAGAAGATGTTGTAAAACCAACCAAAATAAAGCTAAAATATGATATGATAGACCTTTACAAATAAGATGATGAAGAATAGGAAGATAAAGAAGGACTTTTTTTTTAAAACATGGAATAGATAATAACACCAAATTGAAAGTGTTAGGATCTAGAAAGGAAACTCACTCAGTTCATTTGGAAGAAATAGATGTTGTTGAGGATCAATAAGAAGAGAAACAACCCTAATAATTGGTTGTTGTTCAACCCGATATACATAAATAGTCTATTCAATGAGTTCTGAAAATTGATCATTCAATATCTGTGACTAATGAGTTAAAATATATATCTATAATGGATTTTTATTTTTATAAACATTCATTTTTCTCTACAAAAATGACATAAGTGCTTGATGGTATATCTATTTCAAGTTAAAAATATGTGGAAAAATAATTTATTAATGCCTTATAAATTGTTTAAGCTATTGTCCAATCAAAGAATATATATGAAGGGACATTTGATTATCTGGCTAATTAAATTAAGTAAATATGGATCAACTTTAAGAAGGGTCAGGAGTGGAATTATAAACTTAGATAGGAGCTATAATCTTCCAAAAAATCCTATGATGATTTAAAAAATTCATCTTCTCCAAGGATATAAATAAAGTTTTTTCATAATCTACTTCATGAGCTTAAATAGAATTATATATGAAAAAGATATTTTTAATGCCATTAGGAGTGAAATTTTGGATGATATTTAGAAGATCAAATATGAATCTATTTCTAAAATAATTTTTGTAGATCTGAAATAGTATATGGGGTGCCAATTTGAATCTATCAAGGTTAGTGTCAGTCAGGCTAGTACTTTTACCTCTTCACCTCAAACACATATAGATCTAATCAAAAAAATTCCAGTTATCACAAATTTCAAGGAAGCAATGAATGATTGTCTTCAAAATCATCAGTGAAATATTTCACCTTTGTCAGTTATGTTGTACGAACAGATATATCTATTTCAGAAACTCACTACAAGTGAACCAGGTATCAGGATACTACTAAATAAGTTCAGTGATAAGTTATCTAAGTTTTTGAAAATAGAATAGAATTTTAATGACTTTTTGAAATTCAATTTCAATGATAATATGAAATTCTGTTAAGATTTGAATAATTTTGATATGTAAGTTTGGAGACAATCTTGCTGATAGACTACAGGCTCAAATGATAGAATTGAAAGCAGTTTTAGAAATAGCTCAGTTTCCTACAATACTAGAACTAAGAACCAATCCTACTCGTTAACCATTAAATATAACACCTTTCCACCTTGTTTCTCTTAACCCAAAACCTATGTTAATGTCTTTTTATAATTTTCCTTAATGAAATTCATTTGTTCCTTTTACTTTCTCTGCTTTTTTATGTTTCTTTATCATTTGTTTTTTTATCTATACTTCTAGAATCACTATTCTATTTGTCCAAATAGTACACTATATAAACATTAATTTATTGTTCTATGAAAAATTAAAAGTTTCTTAATCCCTATTCTCATACTTTCTTGTTCATACCACAAAATGAAGGAGAAATTTAGATAAACACAACATTTCATTTTAATTATATTTTAATCAAAATAATTTTCTAAAATCAAAATAGTAATTTCTATTAAAAGTATTTAAAAAATTAAATATGTTATATTAGATCTTTTATTAGATTTGTGATCATAAATATGGGAGATATTGATGGAAATGATTTGTTTCAAAAATACTCTATAAATATTAATTGATTATGATGCTCACAAAAACCCTTGTTTATTTTACTAATGATTTTAATTTGAGTGTATTTTAGGAAAAAATTTCTAACTACCTTATTTATTCTAAAATTTTATTCAAGATTTTAATTCAGTTAGAATATTTGTTAAAGTGTTACTAACACTCTTAAGTGTTTTCTATAAACATTTTTTGTACCCTATGTTCAGACCATAATGTAAGGAATAAACGATAAGCTTGGGACAACACGTATGGATCATGAACCATATGTTTGTATTAAACCATACGTTGGAAGAAGGATAGTATATATCATCAACCATACTCTTGAAGGATGTATGGATAAAGAACCTTATGTTTGTATGGAACCTTATGTGTGAGAAGAAAATAAATTGTGGTTAAATAACCCTACATTATTAAGGAACCCTACGTTTGAGGACACAAATGTATGTTTCATCAACCTTAATTTTATGATCAACCTTACGATGTCAAAATTATGATTGTAGACTGAACTTGACATAGTTGAACCTTAAATTTGGTATTTTTGTGTTTTTTGAAGGATACCTTTGTTTTAATTTTCAATATAAGAGATTTAATTTCAGGATTTTATCTGATATTTCTGCAATAGTATTAACATATTTAAAGGATGTTTTAAAGCTTGTTTTTGAACAATTAAAAACTTGTTTTCTACTAATTCAATGATCGTTATAACTAATTTAAAACTGTATTCAATAGAGAAAAAATATCTTCATTTTAAGGGGAGTTATGACTCTTCTTAGATTTTTTTACTTTGAATACTCACTATTTTTTAGGAGACATTCTTAGATATAGAATTCTGAAGCAGACTATTCTTTATATATAATACCAGTGTATCATTTCAAAATATGGGATATACAAGTCATTATTTTTATATACGATTTCATTCTCATAAACATATCCTACAGTGCTGCTACAACGAATGATCGATTCTGAAATAATATTCACTTTAGAGACATACACGTTTAGTCTTTTACTATTGTAAGATTATTGTAGCTATTTGTTACTACTTTTAATTGAAGATCTTTTTACAACAAGTATTTCTATTGAATAGTACCTTTCTTGAATACTTTCATTTTTAAAGAAGAAGATCCATCTACTATCAAAGTGTGTTGTTGTAATTATGATGTTCTACCCTATCCATTTTCAAATCAATCTCTTTTTATTTCTATGAGTTTAAACTTCTAGAACTCATTTGTGGTGGAGTATCAGCTTTCTGATCTAAGTTGTGGATATTAAAATCCCTATTAAATAAGTAGAATCCTATGATTTTAGCCTTTTTTCTAAAGGTTTCAATTTCCTACACTCAGTTTCCAACCTATGGTCTTATAAAAAGAGGACCTTGCTAGTGAAATTCACCAATCTCACAGAGAGAGTAATTGGTGGACTATACTTTGGGATCTTTGTGCCCCGAACCACTATAAAAATATGTGTTATTTATTTCTTTTTATCTTATTATTATACTCATTATATAAGTAAACACCAAATATTTGTATTAATCACAGAGGGTGTCGAAATCCAGAATTGTGGAAGATTTTTAAAAAGACACAATTCACCCCAACCCTCCCCTCTTATCTTACCTGATATTATTACAACCTAACATTATCCATTCACAAGTAGTGTGATCAAGGTGAATTACCAACTTACTAGTTGATATAAAACCATTACCAATTTCCCAATTTGGTTTCATAATTCTAGAGAATAATTCCTAGTTTCTAATCCAAGGTCAATGGTAAGAACACCTCTCATGTGGTCGCAATTACTTGTCTCAAACTCCATCAAACCCAACATAGACTATATCAGTCCAAGGGATGAGAAAACAAAGACAATCTAGCTCAATAAAATTGATAAATATCACACACAAAACATTCCAACATGATCACCTAGGTTTCATATATTAGATAAAAAAGTTCCTAAGGGAGTTGTTTTAGACCCCCTACCTCATGGAAAGAAGAAGAAACCCAATGATTAAGCATTTAGAAATATGAACTAAACCATAATCCACTCTGGATAATGATTTACACTCCCCACCAAGGCCAAAAGATGGATATCTAATATGAGAACAAGAAGGAGACACCAAAAGCGAGAAAAACTCATTGATACGAGTTTCCTGGATTAAAGAATAGATCAAGGAGCCAAGGAAAAGTGTTTGAGAATCCAAATAAGCCTTGTAGAACCCTTCCCAATTTCAAATCCTAATTTATGGATTAAATTAGGGTAAATGATAACTTAAATGGGGGTTATTGTTGAATAAAATAAAATTATACCCCTCATTATCTTGGTCCAACTTGAAGCCATCATCTAGCTGCTAGTTGCCATCAACTACCCAATGGTGTAAGATAGAGCCACTGCTCAGCTTGGAACCCCACTAGCTAGCTAGTGGGCTTTCTCTAGCTTTTACAAACTACTTTCCACCCACTAGCTAGCAGTTGGCACTAAAGCATCTCTAATGTTGCATTCCACCACTATTCACCACTATCCAACTTCCTCTTAGCCCTTATGCACCTCTGAAACACTTATTTCCATACAACATTGTCTTCAATATAGAAATTTAACTATTTTAACATAGATTAAATAGGGTTGTACCTGGGTAAAAAAGAATTATCTTATAACCTACCCACCTTATAGTATCTCATCCTCAATATGTGATTTGATACATTACTGAGGGGTTTCAGTAATAACCTGGGCCACTATGTCTACATATCTTACTCCATTTCCTAGTTCATCTCTTAAAAACCACTATGCTAACACTTCACTCACACAAGAGGAACAATATTCCCTTAGAAATAATTCTCACTGTGTTTTATGATAATAATTGGATGCTCTTTAATGGATGCAAGGAAATCAAGCTCAGCATTGTCAACATCTATCACAATAGAAGGATCATGGTGACCTCATGAAAGATGTGACATTGTAAAAATGTCATGCATGGAAACATAGAACTATAGAACATACAAATGTTACACCACTGGACCGATTATCTCCACTATCTAAAATAGTTTAACAAACCTAGCTGATAACATCTCCCTCTTTTGCCAACAACATTTACCCAAACTCGGAAACAAACACAAGGACGCCTGATAGAAAACCTATAACCCTATCAATTTTCTATGATGTTTAATGTAATATTTATGTCTACTCCTCAAGTTTACCAATCACATTCTGATCAACTGAATGAACTCATACATCACCTACATGAGACTCAGTCCACCAATAACTAAATCTCCCACCAATAACTGGAAAAAATTTGAATTCTATGGACTCCCCTATAAATATTCTAAAGGATACATACGAATCTATTCCTAGAATATATTATTATAATATAACTGCATGGTCATATTTTTGCTCCCAAGAACCACTGATGTCTAGAATAAAGTCTCACAATATAAACGATAGAATCAGAATCATCCACACGTTTTGTCTTTTAGTCTTACAATGGTAGGTTATATGTAAAAGAACATGTGAACCAAGTGATTTTTGAAGGACCTACCTAAACTCTGATGTAAAATGAGGTCTTGATTTGAAATTATACTCTGTGGAGCACCATGCATCTGAACTATCTATCAAATAAATAGAATACACAGATCATCTATGGTGAAATTCTACTTGATATGAAATAAGTGGGATACCTTAATTTTTTGATCCATGATCACTAAAAATAAATTATTTTTTACGGTGTCCTGTGTAATTTTTACATAGATTCCCTATTTGTATCAACTCAATCTCATTCAATAATTGTAAAAGACTCCAATTACCCAGTAGGAAACTAATGATCAACTTTAACATGATAAAAGGTGAATAATATCACCCTGAACCTCTATATCTCATTCTTGATCACTAGATGCCAGTATTTCGAATATATATCATGATTCATTTTTTTCATCCCAAAATTTAGTTCCCATTTAATATAATTGAATTCCAATATTAGGAAGCCACATATACACATAAGAACCCAGATGCTACCATAGACATAAAGAACTTAATTTTTTCCAAGGAATCGGATTAATGGTGGTTCCCCACTATATATATATATATATTCCATTAGGGTAAAATACATTAGATCAAATAACTTCGTACACTTTATCATAATTAGAAGTGTTGGAAAAATATATGTAGATGTTAGATTCTCTCTTTCCTAATACTCCAGAATATCCAGATGAAATTTAATAAAAATAGACATCATCTAAAACTCATCACAATACTCTATAACTTCCTCAGACTACATATTTCTACTCCAAAAATTAGAAATTATATTTCTCATTCCAATGTTATATTAAAATTTGAATTTTAATGACTCAGATGTTGGACCCACCTCCTAAGCAAGAGGTTCAGGTCCCACAGTACGAATCTGTACTTAAATATCATATATTCTATGTACACCAGATATATCCTTCCCATTATATAATGCCTACATAATTCTAGGGAATTTACTACTTTAGATAACTCCAAACCATGAGTGGCATAATTCCACTCAAGTGTTCACAAATTTTTGGATACATAAGCCATAAATCGATCCTCTAGCATCAAAACGGATTCGAGTCTGACTCCCATTTTGATGTAATACATGGGATACACTATACCCAGATCTGATAAGGTGGGGATTTTTTGTTATAGTAAAAAAATTCATTAATTACTCAAACTAATCCTGTTAAGAATATAACTAAAATAACTTCACTACATTATTTATCAGCCCAAACATCAAACCTATCATAAGAGAAAATCCCTAAATAAAACACTAGTAATATATGGATAAACCTTGGAATCTCCAAATATCAAAGAAATTATTCTATAATTCAAAATAAATTATTGATTCCACCTTCTATAGGTCTATCGACACTCCATCCTCTGATATAACATGGACCAAGAAGTGCACTTTTTCAATCTAGAAATATCATTTAGGTAACTTAGAAAACAGTCAATTCTACCTCTGTATACTCAAGTTGATGTCAAGATTTTGGGAATGAACATATCTAGACTGGTAATATAAAAGATTTCATTGATGAGAACCCCAAAAAACTGATATGGATATATATAGAATATCAGATTCTTCAGTGGCATGGTTACCATTGGAGCATTCATTGAATAAAATATCACCAACAAGAACTTGTACAGCCTATACGCGCTCTTAAGAGTGGTCAAGGGTATTTCAGATAGTTTCTCCCTGAAATAATAATATAATAACCTCAATTCGATCATGTAGAATAATTAGTAACCTCTTATATAATCAAAGAGATCATCAATTCATTGAAGGGGATACCCAATCTTGGATGTCATCAGGTTCAGTATTCTAAAATTCACACATAAGCACAATCTCTCATCTACCTTCTTGGAAAATAACATAGGAGAACCTCATGGTGAAGTACATGGAAATATGAATCCATTAGATTATAGATATTTTGAATTCACTTTTAACTCTTAAAGCATCACTGGTGAAATCCTTTAAGGTGGGGAAAAATTGGTCCATCTCCTAGACCCAACTAAATAGTGAAATCAATCACTTACTCTGGTGGTAAGTTGGAGAATTATTCATGGAAGATATCCTGAAAATGGCCCACAATAGAGAAATATTACCCAACTATGGGTCACCATCATCTAGTATAAGGCTTTCAACTTAGTCTATTAGAAAATTCAATCTGTACTAAATTGGTCTTGTATGATAAGTTTAAAGATCACATTCACAATAAGGGGTATAGTGGCCCCCTTCTTGAGATAGGAATTTCAATCTCCTTTAATAACAGTTTATATGATCCTTGAATATAACTATCTAAAAAATACATAGAATAAAATTGAATCAACTCATTTCCATCATGAACAGATCCCAAGGAAAACAATAACCATCAATTTTGATAGAAAACTCCTAACGACCTCAGATACCCTCTAATCGCACTCCTAATGACATATTGATATACATAAATCCAAATAGATAATCCATTATCAAACCCAAACCATGTAAAAATTTAGTAGATATAAAATAATATGATTCCCATTTATCAAAAAGAGAAAAAGGGATGGTATATGTTACTCAAATCATACCTCTAATGGTGAAAGATCTGGTATATAGACAGTTAGGTGTGTAATACATGTTGTTCATCTAACTCTCCCCTACACCTTTGTCTCCAACCTGAAACCCTTGTGATTCCCCTTTATAGTAGCAGTTCCTCTTACACATAAAGGTACCATGTCCCATATACCTTGGTCTCTAGTATTACTCTGATTCTTTCCTTGATCCTCTTCTACCTCTCGACTATTGATTTCCCTTATAAACACTTTGCAGGTCTCCCATCCTACTGCAAGTGTGGTACTCCACTATGGACCAAGTTTATTGATATCACTTGTGGTCGATCCAACCACACTAAAAATATTATTCCTTGTCACCACCTAGATAAGATGACCCACTACCCTAACTTCACTTCCCAAAATTTTATTAATGGTAGTGATCAAAACAATGCTTCTTATTCCATAGGAAATACTACTAGACTACCTAGTTGAAACAACAAGCCCTCCACTTGGGGTATACCACTGTTTCCCATTAAAAATGAGAGATTAATTCAGGATCTCTGGGAACATGGTCATCCAAAATACATTCACCTGAAATTTTATCTCATATCAATGACCCTCCCAAATGTGCTTCTTCCCAACTATCTCATCTTTAAAAAACTTTGCAAAAATAATTTATAGGTCCATGAAATATACATAATAATCCATCCTTAATGGGATCCACTATGTCTCATGCATGAACTCTAAAACTCACAATAAACTCAATGAATCCATGTAGAAATGGTCAATCAAAATCATTGGTAAATTCTCTAAAGTTAGTCTTATGTGTCGATTGGCCTAAAACAAGATATCCCACCAATTCATAATTTCCCCTGAAACATGTATGTCGTAAGCTTCACCCCCCCCCCCCCCCCTCAATGGGTTTCTATAGATGATTAAATATAATCTTGATATAATAAATCCTTGATTCTTATACTTGAGACCCACCCTACCTAGATAATTATGGTGGATTCTAAAACTAAAATTGCCTTGTCAACTTGAATATAGAGGGAACGGTGCTAATAGAATCCCTATTCATGGATCATTTGACCCTTAGGAAAATATCACAGATTTGATCATGTGGTGGATTTCTATGAGTCGTAGGAATATCCAGCTTAGCTGTGTGAGGTGTGAATTCATTACCACTCTCTTGATGTTCAATTGAAAGGTGAAATTGAGGAATTTTCTCTACAAGGGTAAATATACTCTAAAGATCAAAGGATAAATAACAAGATCTACCTCATAACTATATAATGACCATAGAGAACCAAGATATAGGGCTACATTAACATTATATTATCAATTGAATTCACATTTTATATCAAATTCATTCATTACATTTCATAATCTTTGTGAAGGGTTTTATTTTACCATTTAGAAAAGAAGTTATATCATAAGAAGTAATATGTACCTAGTATGAACAATGAATGTTGGAATATTTCCATACATGTATACTATGATTAATGCATAAAGACCTCATTTTATACTAACCAATGAGAAAAATATTATAAAATAGTAATATCACACAAAAAGTTGAATTAGACAATGTGAAATAACATCACAAATATAACAAGAGAACCTCAAGAAAGTCAATCCCATCACATTTGACTTGGGTATCCTCTATACATGAGTAAGCTACACCCAGGAATGACAAAATTACCAATCCCTAACACATCCTATTATATTATCTACCATTCCTAAATAGTAATGTAAAATAAAACACCCCCTTTAAAACAACGTTGTAATAACCCCATCAGGATTCTCTATCATCTGACTAATATGGTTAACCACATGACCCCCGGTGTAACTCCTTATACACCAAAGGTGACTGACTAGGTTCGGGGGTCTAACATATAATTTTGTGAGACTATACCATCTATGGATGATTAAAAAAATAGAAAGAATAATAATAAACAATCAATATAATTAACTTAAATAGATAAACAATCCGGTACAAAAATAAATCCAAACATACCATAAACAATGTCATGCTATACGATACTAACTACATGTCATTCTGAAAGTCATACAAGCAAACAAATAAAAGAAAAAATCAATGAAAATACTTCCAACGTCGTTCCCAAATTTTATTCCCATTCATGTATCTTAGCCCCAACACCAACAATAAATCAATAAATCAAGCATAGGGAACTTTCCCTCATCCAAAACTACACCCATGAAGTCTTCCCAGTTATGAAATGGTGTCCTAAAAGGGGTGTGAGTAAATCTAAGTTATCCACCACAAAAGTTGTTTAAAAAAAAATTCTAGGAAAATAGTGCAAGAAATAATATGAAATACTGGGAATTAATTCATAAATTAATGTAAGATGACAAAGTATACCCGTTAACCCTCACGATTCAAGATGATACCCAAGCTTATCACAAACCTACCTCATCATGAATTCAGATATGTCCAATAGAAACCCTATCCTTATACACCTAACATTATATGATTTTATTTATAATAATACATCAAAATAAAATCCAAGGATCGTGAAGTCTAGTGTCTTGGAATACAAGGTACATAAAACTTAAAACATGGGACTAAAAAAATAACTTTATTTAACATTCATAGATAGATACTAACTTCCTTTGAGCCCTTACATCTACATAGGGTACCCTAGGGATCACATGAATGAGGGGATGAGATCAAATCCTAGTAAGGAAATTAACATAAGAATAAGAATTTACCCCAAGGGGTAGATATCATGACATAATGATATAAAATGTCATATAGAATACTAAAAAATAAACATGGCATCATATAAATATGAATTCATAGTATTTTGGAAGCAACATGAATCAATAATTTAGCATTATTCATGGCTCGTTGCACATATAGGAGTAAAAGTCAAGGTTAACCACCAAGACTGTTGCATATCGTAGCACGAATCGAGGCCAACCGCCAAGACCAATGCACATAACGTCTCTTGAGACTCAACTTCACAAAATTAAATGGAGATCTATCTAAATGCACCCATATTAACATGTTAACAGATATGATTTCCACATATAAAATCATACATAAACAATCATAAACATAATGGCACCCATGGAAAGAAATGGTCATCATAATCATGTCATATAGCATAATGAATGGGTGTATCATAAAAGAATTCGTGAAAGAAAATAATTATAAAATACATGGACATTAATAAGGTAAAATAGGTATAAATAATTGTAAGTGATTTCAAACATAATTTAAAACATGTTAGAATATTATTTAAGAAGTTTTAGCATTAAAACGTTTTAGTAGGGTTTTAATGAAAGTACTAAAGAGATTTTAAAATAGAAATGGGAATAATTTTTTACATATAACTAGAATTGAACCAAGATGGTTTTCATAATAAAAATAATGATTTTATAAAAGTAATTTTGTCTTATAAATAGATAATATAGTATACATGATTATGAGTATGAATTTAGAATGTTCCCTTAAAACAAGTTCTCTTATCGAAAGGTATTGAGTAGGGAATCATTTAAAACATGTATTTTTCTAAAAGAGAATGAGGGATAGATAATGAAACCAGATTTTGGAGCATAAAAATAGTATTTATAATTTTTATATAAAAACAAAATACCAAATCATTTGGTTATGGAGAATTATAGAGCAACCAGAAGGAATAAAGGCAGTTTGGGTAGAATCCCTTACGGAATATTGGCATGGTATCGGGTGTACTTAGGTGGGATTAATGAGAGAGAAATGGATTTATCATATTTTATACATAATTAGGGTAGTATAGGGAAGGTTTGAAATCATATCCCATCATTTGTAATTATGTGTAAAAGGGTACAACATAGAGGAGATTCTTGAATAAATGTGAGAAAGAGAGGATCCCTTAACTTAAGTGTGATGGTGATCTTCGCTTTATCCTAATGACATGAATACTAAAATTAGGTTCTTTAATTAGAAATTACAGAAACTATTTTAAATTTAAAGGATTTATTATAACCTTTTTAGTTCATTCATAACCTCTTTGATTGGTTATGAGGATCAATTTTATAGTTCGGGTTTGTTTGTTTCCTTGGTTTTAATGATCAGTTCACTTACATTCATGTTCGGATAAACATGTCTGATGAGAGTGGTTGTCCATAATTAAAGTTATATGAGATTAGTAAACATAAAACATATTACATGGATATAAAATTCATTTGGTCATTTGGAGTGAAGGTGAATTGTTATATAAAACATTAATGATAAACGCTTGAATTAATTTTTCCATTTTTCTCATAATTAACTTGTTTTGTACTATTATTTTACATCATGTGTGAAAAAGGATTACAGAAAAATACATAAGATAAAATACATATTAAATAATATTTTTCAAATATAAATTTTTTTTTCATGAACAGAATTGAATATGGTAATAGAAATTGATAACTCGTCATCCTTGAATATGAAAATTAACACATCTTAGATAGTGTTTCCATTTCTTTTGTATAAAAGGGGGGGAAGGGGGATAGTAATGAATTATTCCATTAGCATAAAAAATTTACAGTACATGTATGGTACTATATTATTTAACCCACTTTTTTGAGGAGATGTTAGGAAAGAAAATAGAACAAAGGAATAAGAAAAGAAAATGAAAGAAATGAAAAGAGGAATTTATCCCTTTATTAAATCTTCCATGAGAGCCTCTTAAAGGGGGAGGATTTGGTATTTTGAGTAGACCAAGGGATTATAAACGTGGGGTAGTATCTGGGGAATATATTGGAATAGAATTTAGGGAAGTCACAATGATTTAAAGGAGTGAAGGGAAGAGGGGAGTGTTGGTGGGTTTTATAGTTGAGGGGAGGAGGGTTTTCTTTGTATTTTAATCATTATTTTATTATTTTTCCATAAGAAAAGAAATTATGATAATTATTATGACAAAAATTAGTAATATGTTAATGTGAGTTCAAAAAAATGTCCATTTACATCATCCATGACTCAAGAATGATGTAAAAAATTCAGGTTTTAGAATTTATTGTGAATTATCATATTTTACTATTCATCAAAAAATCAATCATTTTAGAAAAATTCAAAAAATTCACCATAACCATTTTTGATATGTAGAATATAATAATGACCTCCATTTTTCAAAAATAATTTTCTCAATATGATTAATTTAATTTTTAATTAAAATCATTATTTACATGAAAAATAGAGATTTTAAAACTATAACTGATTTTATAATGCTTTAAAAAATCACATAAGGTCTTATAAAATTATCTTAAAACCAGAAGCCATAAAATTCTTAAATTATGGACACATTTTTGGAAAATTAATTTTCTTTCTAATTAATTAATTAATTTTAATTAGTTATGTATGGATTACAAAAATAACAATACTTTTACAATGGTCATATTATCACTTATAAAATACCTAAATTTCATTTATACATTCACAGGTGAGGTTACAATTCTTTTAAAAGTTATACTATTTATAAGGGGCATATTACTATTCATTAGGGTAGGTTTCTTTTCATAAGTGTAGGTTACTATTCACCACAAATTAATTTTTTCCCATCATACCTCAAAAATCACCTAAAACGCAATGGTGTAAGTTAGATTTTTGAAATTAAAATCAGAGAAGGGAAAATATTATATTTAAAGGTCACATTGTACTTAGTAGTTCATTGTGTTGTGATTTCATGTGATTATATGACATAATTATAAGAATGTAATTTCCATTGATAAAACATTAGGTCATTACATTATTAACCATTTTGAAATTTCACCCTTGAAATTTCTTTTTAAAATTCTAAGCCATAAGAAGGTTCGGGTGATTTTCCTTCACTCCCTCCTCCAATTCCCATGTCTCCTCTTCGTACTTATGGTTCTGCCATAGTATTTTGACCAGGTGAGTAGTCTTGTTATGTAGAACTTTATCTCTATGATCCCAAATCTTCACCATCTTCCCTTCATAAGAAAGATCATCCACCAAATGTATCACCTCTGAAAAGAGTACATGTGAAGGATCTGGTATGTACTTCCTTAAGAGGCATATGTGGAATACATCGTGTACTTTAGGCAGGGTAGGTGGAAGTGCCAGTCGATAGGCCACATCTCCAACTCAATCAAGGATCTCAAAGTGGCCGATTTACCTAGGAATTAGGTTTCCCTTCTTTCCAAACCCCATAACCTTCTTCTATGGAGATATGCAGAGAAATACCAAGTCTCCTACTTTGAGCTCAAGGTATCATAAACGATTGTCATCATAACTCTTTTGTTGAATTTGGGATTCCTTGATGTGATTCTAAATGGTTTTAACCTTCTCCACCATTTCTTTGACCATTTCAGGTCCTAGATGCTTATTCTCACCAACTTCATCCCAACACACCAGTGTTATACACCATTTCCCATAAAGGGAATTGTATGGTGCCCTTCGGATGCTCGAGTGGAAACTATTATTTTAGGAGAATTCAACCAGTAGAGGATATTGGTCTCATACTCCTTTAAATTCCATAGAACATGATCACAACATATCATTTAGTGTCTAAATAGTTTACTTAGATTAGATATTAGTTTAATGATGGTATGCCGTACAGAAGTTCAGTTCATTTATTAGAGAAAGTTGGAGACTTTTCCAGAACTTTGAGTTGAATCTCATATCTGAATCGGGTACAATTTATAGTGGTACTCCATACATTCTTACCAATTCTTTGATATATATCTGTACAAGTTGATCGAATGAGATGTCCTCTCAAATCAGGAATAAGTTAGCTATCTTTGTAAGACGATCCACAATGACCCATTTAGCATTGTTTTCTCTGGATGTCATTGGAAGTTCAGTGACAAAGTCCATGGTGATGTTCTCCCACTTAAATGTTGGTATGGGTAGTGGTTGAATAATCCCCTTAGACTTATATCTTTCAGCCTTCACTTGTTGACATACCAGAAACTTTGATGTATACTAAACAATCTTCTTCTTCATATTGTCCAACAAAAAGTTCTCTTGAAGATCTTAATACAACTTTGTTCTCCCTAGGGGAACAGAGAAGGTTGTGCTATGTGAATAATTAAAAATATCCTTCTTAATCTTTGGATAAGATGGTACACATAATCATAACCCAAATCATGTAACTCCTTCCCCATTAATCATGAACTTTTAGGATTTCCCATTTTTAATGGATTCCTCCCTTTTCTAAATTTTCACATCTTTTTTTAGCATACTTTATTTTATCCATGAGGGATGGTTGAGTGATCATTTTAGAAAGGATTGATGATGTTTCTTCGTTAATAATTACCATTTCCATCCTTAGAAAATCTAAGAAGATTTCATCCTTTTCAACTCTCATCATTGATAAAGATGCAGGATCATTTCTACTCATAGCATCTCCCACCTTATTTTCCATAACGAGATGGTAGTGGATTGAGCATTCATAATCCTTAATGAGCTCTAACCATCTTTGTTGGCCCATATTAATCTCTTTTGGTGTGAATATATATTTGAGACTCTTCTGATTAGTATATATCTCACACTTCTTCCCATATTGATAATTCTACTATATTTTTAATACAAAGTTCATAGTCACCAACTCCAGATCATGAGTATGATAGTTGTTCTCAAGGATTTTAAGCCTCCACAAGGTGTAGGGTATCAATTTATCATTTTTCATCGTCATATAACATAATCCCTTCTGTGAAGCAACAATACACCCCACAATGATTTCTCCACATGTTGGGAGTGTGAGTATTAGCATAGTGATAACATCTTTTTCAACTCCTTAAAGCAGTGTTCACATTATTGAGTCAAAAAAACATTACTCCCTTCCATGTAATCTTGTTAATTTGGTTAAAACATTATTGAAATTTCTTCAAAAATCGTCGATAATACCTAGCTATTCCAAAGAAGAAATGGATCTCCATTACATATGATGTCATGTTCCACTATTCAATTTACTTTTTCTTGAGACGGTCCACAGATATCCCATTACTGGTGATAACATTCCCCAATAATGATACTTCCTCTATCCAAAACTCACATTTAATATACTTTTCATATAGCTTCTCCCTTCACAAGGTCTATAACACAGTATTCAAATTCTCCTCATGATCCTCATTGCACTTAGAGTATATCATAATATCATCAAAAAATACAACCACAAATTTTTCAAGGTAATCCTTAAAGACTATATTCAATAAATCAATTAAAATTGTTTGAGCATTAGTGAGTCTGAAGGGCATCACTCTGAACTCATAGTTTCCATACCTTGTTTGATGGGTTGTCTTTGAAATATCTTCCTTCTTCACCTTTAATTAGTCACATCCTAACCAAAGGTCCACCAGAGAGAAATAACTAGCCCCATAAAGCTGATCAAACAAGTCTTCTATTTGATGTAGGGGATACTATTTATATATCAATATTTATTATGCTCTTGATAATAAACGCAGAGGTGCATTTATCCATCCTTCTTCTTGATGAAGGGGACTGGAGCACCCAATAGTGAAGCACTTGGGAATATAAAACCCTTCTCAAGATTCTCCTATAATTTCTTCTTCAGCTCTTCCAGCACTACGATGGCCATTATATAAGGTTTCTTTGATAAAGGATGAGATCTGGGAATAAGTTAAATTGAGAACTCAACCTCTCTTTCAAGAGGAAGACCAAGCAACTCTTTAGGAAATACATCAGTGTAATCCCTCACGATTGGCACATCTTTGAGCGATATTCTCCCTTTCATATCAATCATATGAGATAGACATAAGTGATCATATGTAATTAATTTCCACATTTAAGACAATGATTATAAAGGATATTCATCTTCCTCCTTACACTTGTAAAGAATTATAGGATGCTTCAAGATGTGAATAGTGATCTCCCTTTCCCAACAGTTGATGTTGGCTTTGTTTAAAGATAGTTAATACATGCCCAAGATAATGTCGAACTTCACTAAAGGAAGTATGATGAGATATTTTTTGAGGTTCCAACCACAAATGTTAAATGGGGAGGAGTTGTAAACCATGGATGCCATAATTTCCACATTCAATGTTTTCAAAGATAACTTATCCTCCAAATTTTGAGGTGGTGTTTGAATAGTTCTTCTAAACATTCTAGATTTGAATGAATGTGTAGAACTAGAATAAAATAGTATGTTCATTATTCTTTAATAAATAAATAGCATACCTGTCACCACATCATTTTCTAACTTCAATTCAGTAGTAGTGATAGCATAATCCTTTCCTTGTTTCCTTGGAGGTTCTTGTTGATTTCCTCGTGCAACCCTTGGCTTAGGAAAATTGTTTGCATAATTCTCATGTTCCTTGCAGTTGTAACACTACACTATAGGATGAGTATTGATCTAATCCTTCATTTATTCTTCCATATTAGCAGGATTCATCAATCCTGTTGGCAGTTTTTAGCCATATGTCCCATCTTTCCACATTTGAAGCAATTCTTGGTTCCCTTTAGAAAGTTACAAAGATGCTTCTACACACAATTTTTACACATGGTATGGTCGAGATTCATTCCATCATGGGATTTATTTGAGGGACCACTCGCATTAGGTTCCATTTTCCTCTTCTTTTCACCATGCCCATGATACCATTGAGAGTCTCCAATCTCTATTTTGACCTTGAGGGAACAATGAACAATCTACTCATAACTATTAAAGTCTTGAATCACCTAGGATTTTCATAGACTTGAATTTAGTTATATAAACAATTGATCCACCATTATTTTATTGTTCATGACAAAGCCAATGTTTAACCATTCAAGAATTTTAATTTTTTCTTCATACACCCGGATTGAATCATCCTCCTTTTTCTTGAGTCTGAGAAACACTTTTTCTATCTTGAGACAGAGGGTTCCGAAAAAATAAATATTGAAAAACATTCTCTTTAATTCCTCCCAATACATGGAATCAATTTCATATTATGGATTCATATTCTTGATCATTTTCCATCAATGATTAGTTTCCCCATCAAAATGATAGACCGCCAGTAATAATTTCTCTACTTTTGAGCACTAGAGGATAGAGAATATAATTTCAATGCAATTAGTCCATTGTTCCGTGAGGAGGGTACTAGAAGATCCACTAAACATGGGAGGCATTTTTCATTTGAAGGATTCAATGGAAACCTTCTCTTTCCTTGGAGGAGGAGGGTGTTCCACATGATTCAAGTTATTATTCATAATTCGATTCAGCTGAGCAAGTACTTTCATGAAGTTATGAGCACATCTTCCCATCACATTAGGAATTTCATTAAGGAAATATTCACATTCTCTATCACATTTATTGTCAGAATGTGTTCTTCATTTTCCCTCCATTAACTAAGAAAAAGAGAATACAATTAGAGGGATTACATACATATCTATTGAGCATAAAAAGGTAAATTTGAACCTAAGAGTATAAACTTGTAAAGGATAAGTATATCCTAACTTTTTATAACATATTTTTCCTTTTAGATTATCCTTGATCTATTTCATAACTTATATTCTTGTGGTTTTTTTCATTCCCTTAGTAATGGTTTGTACCAAGATCACGAATTTATAAAAGTGTATCCCCTAGGAGTGTCAAACCAAGAGTGTGGCTAGGCCCATTTTCATTCACCAGTTCTCATTAGAGGCTATCTCAAAGTGGTGTTTTCAAGTTTTAACCGTAGATAAATTTGTTCCAGATCCACTTATACCTATTTGCATCTAGATAGGGATTTGTTTTCTTGATAAACCAATTACTCTATACTAACCATAATTTAGGGGTATATTCTAATACTTATTTTTATCCTTATGGTTCTTACTAAAGTTCACTATTCCTAATCTCCAAAATAAATAGAACATCCTCTGATACCAACTATGGTGACACTATACTTTTAAATATAACATTACATGATTTTAAGCATAATTATACATCATAATACAATCCAAGTATGATGAAATATAGTGTCTTGGAAGACTGGGTACATAAAAGTTAAAACATTTGTCTAAAAACACTTATTTATTTAATCTTCATAGAGAGATCCTAACTTTATTTGAGCCCTTATATCAGAACTAGGTACCCTGGGGACCACATGAATTAAGGGATGATCTCAAATCCCAGTAAGGAAATAAACATTAGAATAAGGTATTAGAAAAAGGGTTAGAGATCATGACATAATGATTTAAAATGGTATATAGAATCATAACATATAAACATGGTATCATATAAACATGAATTAATAGTAATTTTGTAGTAATATAAGTCATGACTTTAGCATGATTTAATTCTATTTCCACATAGAGGAGCACAAGTCTTGGTTAACCACCAAGGTCATTGCACATTGTAGAACTAATCACGGAAAACTGGTAAGACTGTTGCACATAACGTCTCATGAGACTCAATTTTAACCAATGAATTGGAGCACTATCAGGGCCCAGCCATCACAACGTGTTCATGGATATGCTTTCCACATATAAAATCATATATAAACAATCATAAACATAAGGGAACCCTTGGAAAGAAATGGGTATCATAATCATGTCATAAAGCATAACGAATGGGTGTATCATAATAGTGTCCATGAAAGAAAGGAATTAGAAAATAAATGTACATTCATAATGTAAAAAAGAGACAGATAATGGTAACTATTGTAAAACAGAAGTGACAACATGTAATAAAACTATTTAAGAAATTTTATCATTAAAACATTTTAGTAGGGTTTTAAGAAAAATACTAAAGATCTTTTAAAATAAAAATTAGAATAATCATTTACATAAAACCCGAATTGGAATAAGAAGTTTTTCATAATAAAAATAAATATTTTATAAAAAAAATGGTGTATTAAAAAAATATAATATAGTTTATATGATGATGGTAAGGAATTTAGAAAGTTCCCTTAAAATGGGTTTGCCTATCGAAAGGTATTGAGGAGGGAATAATTTAAAACATGTATTTACCCAAAAGATAATGAGTTAGGGATATTGAAACATGATTTTGGATCATATAAACGGTATTTATAAGTTGTACATAAAAAGGAAAATAAAAATTATTTTTTGTAAAAAAATATAGAGCAACTTGAAGGAATAAAGATGGTTCGGGTAGAATCCATAACAGAATATCAGCATGGTATCAGGTGTACATAGGAGGGATTAATGAGAAAAAGGGATTTATCATATTTTATCAATTATGAGGGTCATATAGGGAACGTGATAAATGATACCCCATCATTAGTGATTACATGTAAAAGGTCATAACATAGAGGAGATTCTTGAATAGTTGTGAGAAAGAGAGGATCCCTTACCTTAAGTATGATTGTAATCTTATCTTGATCATAATGACTGGAATAATAAAATTAGTTTCATTAATTATAATTGTAGAACCTATTTTTCATGTAAATGATTTATTATAACTTTTTTTATTGTTTATGAGGTTCAATTTCATTGTTTGGGTTCATTTGTTTCCTTGGATTTAATGATCGGTTCACTTATAAACATGTTCGGATACAAATGTATGTTGAGAGTGGTTTTCCAGAATTGAAGTTATATGAAATTAGTTTACATATAGTAAATCACATGGTTATAAAATTCATTTTTTTTATTTTTATTTAAGTTGAATCATTATGAAAACATTATTGATAAATGCTTGAATTAATTTGGTGATTTTGCTTATAATTAACTTGTTTTGTATTATTATTTTAAATCTTGTGTTCAAAAGGATTCTAGAACAAAAAAAATGGTAAAATACATATTTAATAGTTTGGTTAAACCATAAAAATATTTTCAAGAACAGAATTGAATATTGTAACAGAAATTCATAACCCATCGTCCTTGAATGTTATAAATCAACACATTTCGGGTGGTGTTTTCATTTCTTTTGTATAAAAGGAGGGGAAGTTAGAGACTATAATGAATTATTCCATTAGCATAAAAACATTATAGTAGATTAATGGTATTGTATTTTTCATACCATTTCGATGAAGATAGGTTAAGAATTAAAAGAGAAAAATGGAACATGAAAATAATACAAAATAAAAGAAAAGAGGAATTTACCTCTTGATTCAATCTTCCATGAGAGCCTCTTAAGGTGAGAGGATTCAATCATTTGAAGAGACCAAGGGCTACTATATGAGGGGGATCTTTGGAATATATTTAGGAAGAATTTAATTAAGGAACAAGGCTTGAGAGGAGTTAATAGAAGAGGGGTGGGTGGGTGGTTTTTATAGTGGAGGGGAGGAGGGTTAACTTAATATTTTAATCATTAGTTTATTATTTTTCCAAAAGACAAGCATTAGTGATGATTAATGTGACCAAAAATAGTAATATGTTAAAGTGAGTTCAAATAAATGTATATTTACATCATCCATGAAACAAGAATGACAAAGAAATTATGGTTTTAGGATTTATTGTGAATTATCGCATTTTACAATTCATCAAAAATTAAAATATTTTTGAATAATCACAAAAATTCACCCTAACCATTTTTTAATGTGTGGAATCCAAAAATGAAGTTAAATTTTTAAAACTAATTTTCTAAATATTATTAATTTAATTTTTAATTAAAATCATAATTTACAGAAAAAATATATATTTTAAAAATATAACTCATTTTATAATGCTTTCAAAAATTACATAAGGTCTTATGAAATATTCATAAAACCAAAATACATAAAAAAATTAATTTATGAACACATTTTGCGATAATAAATTTTCTTTTAAATTCATTAATTAATTGTAATTAATTATTTATGGCTTACAAAAATACCGATACTTTTACTATGGTCATATTATCACTTATAAGATGCCTAAATTTTAATTATACAATCATGGGTGAGGCTACTATTCTTTTGGATTATATAATATTCATAAGGTTCGTATTACTATTCATAAGGGTAGGTTACTATTCATAAGGGTAGGTTACTATTCATACGTGTATGTTATTATTCACCAAAAATTATGTTTGTTCCATGAAACCCAAAAAATAACCCTGAATGAAATCCTTTATGTAAGATTTTTGAAATTCAAATCATAGAAGTGACAATTTTATTTATAAAGGTAACATAGTAATTAGTAGTTTATTGTGTTGTGATTTCATGTGATTATATGACATAATTATAAGAAGTGAATTTCCATTGATAAAACAATGGGTCGTTACATGTCTATTGTAACACCCAGACGCTAGTTAACTAGAGTCGGTGCATTATTACATAACATTGGCATGATCACAAGGAAATCATGTCCCAAAAGGCCGATCAGTTTAGTGTTATTGGAAACAAGACTCATACATAAGTTCAACATTAAAACATGAAAAGAAATACAACACGAATTTATTCCATTAGAAACATAAAATCCTACTAGATTATGCCTGCAAGTCACTCATAACTAACTTATTCATATCCTGGGAAAATGAAACATAAGAAAGGGGTGATCCCAAACGCTCAGTAAGGGTAAGAAACACAGCATAAGATAATAGAAATATTAGGCATAGTGAATAATTGAAAACACATGCATTTGCAAATAATAAACATGAACACTTTTATGGAAGGAATATGAGCTAAGTAAATAGTGCCATAATAAAACATAGTCATGGGTATTCTACTAGTCAAATAACCACATGAACCGTCAATATTATTTTTATAATGAGGGAATATATAATGGTGGACATTCTGAAACAACTTTTCAAGGCCTCTCCCAAGACGTCTAAAAATGATTAACGCCTCGGCCAAAAAAATATATCAAATTGGGAAATGTCTCGTCCAATTTCACATCTAGTTGTCTAATGAGACCTACCGATGCACCGAGGAGCTATAGCGGGCTCCACCCGTCACATACTTAGTCCAATACATTCCTCATATGAAAAGGTTGAAACATAACATAAAAATTCGTATTAAAACTAGAACACGAAATGTCAATACTTTAACCATAAACCATGAATGGTATAAAAATAACACATCTATAGTCAAACATATCACAAAACCTTCAAAAACAATATGGGAGATTTTTATCATAATGAATTGACTTCAAATAAGTATAAAATCAATCAAAAGATGTTGACATGGATGAAATCAAAACTATTTGACAGAAATATCTCTTTTTTTTTGAAAATATTTAAAGTCACATAATTATAAAAGAAAAAATTTATTTTGAAAATATTCATATAAGCTTGTAATGGAAGCTTTGAAGATGTTATAACAGCAGAGAATAATTTTACCCACCATATAAGTTAAAAAAAGGCATTCCTACCTTAATTTTTTCAAAAAGGTCATAAAGTACTTTGTTTGGAAAACAATGAAAAGATTCCTTTGAAAACATGTAAGGAAAAATATGGGTATAAATGAATTTAACCCATATTCTAGTAAATAGTAAAAAAAATTGGAAATACATTTTTAGGAAAACACGGATGTGGATGATAAAGAGGTCCTAGTAGATACTTACGTAAAAACAACCCCAGATAATAAAGAGATTGTGAAAATAAACCTTACCTTGTTATTTTCCTTGGTCAAGGGTAGGTTAAACTCTTTTATAATGGTGAAATAATTGTCATTAAATTATACAAGAACCATATACATTAATATGATATCATAAATGATCTTTTAATATATCTTCGATAATGATATTTTAGCAGTATCTTCATTTCGGGTTTTAAGTGATTCATTTTCCGTTATATGGTTTAATACATAAGCCATATTTTTTTATAGATAGGATGTATTTGATTCATATATAGAATGATATTATGTTATTAATAATTATTTTTAAAAACAAAATGAAAATTATTCTTGAATGGTTACAATGGGGAATTGAATCTCATCGCGTTCGTGGAAACGGTAATTCGTACGTACGCACGAGCGACAATATCTTTATATTTATTTAAAAACATATGTAAATAGATGGTATATAATATATACATAATCATTAACATGTTAAAATTTTTATTTACATCAATTATACATCATTGTTATACCCATCCAAATAATAGTTTATTTGAATAACAACTCCACCATGACGTGGAGGCGGTAAGTCGTACGTACGCACGTATGGTGACATGTCATTCATAGAATGGATAGAATAATGAATATGGTTGTACCATATTTATAATAATATAAAATTATATAGAAGATATTGTAGTTATTATTTTATAATAGAAACAACAAAGAAAAAGGAAGTGGAAGAAGGAAAGAACTTGAAAGAGGGTGGTGAAATTATTACCTCTTCTTCGGGTTCTACCTTTTGATTTGATCAAAAGGGATCCTTAGATTGGATTTCTGACTAAAGTAAGGCCTCTAGAATGAATTGAGGGATTTTTGGAGGATATTTGGGTAGGTTTTGTACGATCCAAAATCTTGATAAGTGTGAGAAAGGGGTAGGAAGTGAGGGATTTTATAAGGGAGAAAAGGGGATCTTTAGGAAAGTTTGAAACAATTATTTTATTATAACCTCATATTCAGTTTAAAAAGGTAAAATATTTGTTAATAAAAAAGTTAAGATGACTCATGGTAGAAATAATATAATTCTATAAGAATTGGACAGGTTTTAGAAATTGTTTTAATAATTATAATCTTATTTATTTAAATTATTTATTAATGAGGTAAATATTTCATCATTATTGTGTCATAAATAATTAAATTTATTTGTTGTCCAAATATTATAAAAAAATACCATGATGTAGAAAATACTTTTATATTTCCAAAGAATATTTATATTAGAAATTATAACTTATACAACCCCATGTAAAAAATTATTTACTAAAAGATATTTGTTTATGTCATTTTTGTCTTTACTTTAAATTAATTAATATAAAATGTCATTTTTACTCCCATGTGGCTCCATGGGGTCCCAAATTCAACCCAACGATTCACATGGTGGGATATTTTTCAGCCAATAGGATTAGAACACATGTTAAGGTAATTTAATATTATTATAATATTATATTTTACCCTTATTTATTATATTTACCCTTTAATCAGAGTAAATAAAATATTTACGGAAGTAAATATTTAAAATGACTTAAAATAATATTTACCTATTTAAAAAATCTGTACCAACTGATTCCAAATATGGAGTCCATTTTTCCAAATTTTAAACACAGAAATGGCATAAATTAATTTAAAATTAATTCCCACTGTCAAAACAAAACGCGTGTTTTTAAGAAATAAAAACTATCAAAATATTCACACTTGTTTTTTTATAGTTTAAATGTGAAATTACATAAAATTAAAAACATTATATTAAATGGTAAAAAATAATCTAATTATACTTTTAAACTACACAAATTAGTAATTTAACACTATAAATTATTTTGATTAAAAAAGTTGTTTTTAATTAAAATTTAGTATTTTTCACTATTCATAAAAATGTGAAAGTTATCAGAAAAGTGCCAAAAAATCACCATAAGATAATTTTGATATTCTGAATCCAAAAATGATGTCAATTTTGAAATATAAAATTTATAAAATTATAAAAAGTGAGTATTACTATTCATAACAGCTACTTTGATTGGTTGCGGTGTGTTAAAATCTCGAAGTTGCATACAATGCAAGCTATTGCATTATTCAAAATGAAACATACCATGGTAGCTTGGGGTGTTACATTATTCCCTACTTCAATATATTGTGTCCTTGTAATTTTAAATTGTTCTTTGAAAATAAAAGGTTGAAAATAGAAAATACCATTGTGGAAAACCCACATTGGAAATAGGTTTAACAAAATTTAGACTTAATAAGACGAAAGATAAATGAAACTTTCACCACCAAATTATGATCTCGAATAGAATAACATTGGTGGAAATTACATACATATAATCAGAGAAAAAACGTAAATATTTATAGGGAATTATTGAGGTCATCAATCACAAATAAGTGTACAGTTGAGGGCCACAAAGCCATCAATCTATGATGATTTAAAATATCATCAGTTCAACAAAACATACGGTATTAGGATAACACATTTTTTGTTTTAATATCCCTTCCCTAATTTTTAAGAATTAATTTCTTCATAGAATAAGATATATATATTTATGTATATGTACTTGACAAGTAGAGTCTCATCCATCGACTAATTTCTTCTAAAAACTCATCTTTCACTCCAAAAGATAACAGAACTCAAAAATATTATATTTATCTTAATCGTATAAGGTACCAAATATTAACACATACCGTTTAAATAAAGAAAAATATATTGTAATAACAAGGGACTTCATGTAGGCTAGTGGTAGGTAATAAAGGCATGTCGCACTGTGATTGTGGGTTCGATTCCTGTAGCTTTGTCCGACGCGATGGGTTATCGCCCGACCTGTAGGTTGTCCTTTTCCTAAAACTATATTATTATAATATATTCTAAATATAATAATAAGAAATGTTTTAACATTAAAAAATGATATCCAAAGTTCAACTTAATCCATTCCAACCCTTATAGTTATCCAAAATACCTCTGTCCAGACTCTCTGTAAAAGGAATCTAAATTCCAAAATCAGTTGTAACATCATATTCTCCAAACAAAGTAACGTTTCTCTTATTGTCACATAATGAAATTATGATTACCATAGTCATATTAAAACTTTAATGAAAACAACAAGTACTACAGTACAATACTTATATATATAACATTATTCTTATAACCAGAATATAATCCTTGAGTCCAAAAACACAAATACATTAATTTTTTCAATTCAACTGTAGTAACAACATAAGCTTGGCCTTGATCCCTTGGAATTTTTTGAGGTAGGTTTCCCTAACGCTTAGGAAATTCATTTGCGTAATGCCCCATTTCTCAATAATTGTAGCATTCAACATTGAAAGCCACTTTCTTTCCCTTGCAATCACGAACCTGGTGACCTTTTTCTCCACATTTGTAACAAACTCTTATTCATTTTTGGCAAGTACCAGGGTTTTTCTTCCCATAATTATATCATAATGGTAAAACCTTCTTTCCATTTTTCCATTTATCTATATATTTCTCCACCATTATCTTCTTCTCCTGATATACTTTATTGTCAAAAGAGTTAGATAATTCCTTTTCTGTCTTGATAGCACATGAGACTATATCTTCGTATGTCAAGAAGGATTGTGAGACTTATTCTTGATGGAGAAATTGTTTTAACCCATCAAATAAATGATCAATATTACTCCTTGGGTTGCGTATATAATCGTATGTATGCCTTGTTAACCTTGTAAAGTTAGCCTCATACTTTACAACATTCTCATCCTCTTTTTGCCTCAGACTCGGAAATTGTTTTTCCATATATGCTCGATGGTCACGAGGAAAGTATTTTTCTAAAAAAATCTCTTTAAACTTCATCTACTCCATACCTGAGACTTCTTCATCCACCTTCATGTTTTGAATAAATGACCACCATTGATCTGCATCTCCCATGAGGTGATAAACTGCCATGAAAACTTTTTCTATTTCACTACTCCCCAAAGCACGAAATATTTTCTCTAAGGAATTTATCAATTGCTTAGATACTAATGGATTTTTACATATATTGAATGTTGGTGGTTGTTTCCTCATGAAACTATCTAATATTGATCCTCCGCGTTGTGGATTAGGGAGCTCCATACGGCTAAGGTTATTATTTATAACCTAAGTGAGTTATCCCAGTATGGTGATAAGATGATTATAACCTGTTGCATCACCAGCTCCATTATAATTTCTTGAGTATGAGGGAAATCCCTATATGGATTATGTGAATTTATACGGTTTCCATTCCTTCCACTAGGCACCATTTCTAAACAATGGCATAAACTATATTAGTTTATGAATCGAAATAAATAATTCCATACTTGTAAAACCCTTAAAATAAATTGAACAGTTTATGGATATTATCCATAATCATAAAAATGTTTTCATTGAGGAAGTATATACTCATAAACCCTTAATAATGGTTTGTAAAGAAAATGACAATTATCCAAAGCGTATCCCATGGGAGTGTGTTAACCAAGAGTGTAGCAAGGCCCGTTTTCATGCACCTGTTCCCATTTGAGTCTAGCCCAATGTGGTGTTTTCAGGTTTTACCCCTAGGTACAGCTGTGCCAGAGCCTCCTCTACCTGCTTGTATCCAGACAGGGATGTATTGCATGGAAAAATCAAAGTCGGTTCAATATTACATAACATTGGCATGATCATAAGGAAATCATGTCCCGAAAGGCCGATCAGTTTTGTATTATTGGAAACAAGAATCATACATAAGTTCAAATTTACAACTTTAAAAGAATTAAAACACTAATTTATTCCATTAGAATCATCCAAGACTCCAAGATTATTCCTATAAGTCGCTCTTAACTAAATTCTTTATATCCTGGGAAAATGAAACATAATAAAGGGGTAAGTTCAAACACTCAGTAAGCGTAAGAAATACAGCGGAAGAAAATATAAATATTAGGCATGGTAAATAATTAAAAACACATGCCTTTACAAATAATAAACAAGAACACTTTTATGGAATGAATATGAGATGAGTAAATAATTTCATAATAAAACATAGTCATTGGTATTATATTAGTCGAATAACCACATGAACCATCAATATTATTTTCATAATGAGGGAATGTATAATGTCGGATATTCTGAAACATCTTGTCAAGGCCTCGACCAAGACGTCTAAAAATGATTAAGGCCTCAGCCAAAACTATATATCAAATTGGGAAAGGTCTAGGCCAATTACACATAAATTTGTCTCATGATACCTACCAATGCATCGAGGAGCTATGGCAGGCTCCACCCATCACATACGAAGTCCAATACATTCCTCATATGAAAAGGTTGAAACATAACATAAACAATTGTATTAAAACTAGCACACGAAATGTCAATACTTTAACTATAAAACATGAATTGTATCAAAATAACACATCCACAGTCAAACATATCACAAAACATTCAATAAAATATGGAATATTTATATCATAATAAATTGACTTCAAACTAGTATAAAATCCATCAAAAGATGTTGACAAAGATGAAATCAAAACTATTTGACTGAATATCTCTTTCTTTTTTAAATCATTTAATGTCACATAATTATAAAAGAAAACATTTATTTTTAATATATTCTTATAATATTGTAGGGGAATATTTTACGGTGTTAAAATGGTGTAGAATAACTGTACCCACCATATAAGTTAAAAAAGACATTCTTACCTTAATTTTGTCGACAAGGTCGTGAAGTACCTTGTTTGGAAAATTATGGAAGGATTATTTCAAAACATATAAGGTCAAATAAGGGTATAAATTACATTAACCATATTCTAGTAAATAGTAAAAAAAATTAAAATACATTTTTAAGAAAACATGGATGTGGATGATAAAGAGGTCCCAGTAGATAATTACGTAAAAACAACCTCTAATAATAAAGAGATTGTGAAAATAATACTTACCTTGTTATTTTCCTTGGTCGACGATAGATTAACCTCTTATATAATGGTGAAATAATTGTTATTAAATTATACAATAATCATATACATTAATATGATACCATATATGATCTTCTAATATTTCTTTGATAATGATATTTCAGTAGTATCGTCATTTTGGGTGTTAACTGATTTGTTTTCCTTTATATATTTTGATAGATAAGCCTTATTTTTTAGGGATAAGATGTATTTGATTCAGATCTAGAATGATATTATGTTCCTAATAATTAATTTTAATAACCAAATTAAAATTATTCTTGAATGGTTATGATGGGGAAATTAATCTCATCGCGTTCGTGGAGACGGTAATCCGTACGTATGCACGAGCGACAAAATCATTATTTTGATTTAAAAACGAATGTAAATAAATGGTATATAATATATACAGAATCATTAACATGTTAACTTTATTATTTACAACAATTATACTTCATTATTATACCCATCCAAATAATATTGTATTTGAATAATAACCACACCACGATGTGGAGATGATAAGCCGTATGTATGAACGTATTGTGACATGTCAATCATAGGATGGATAGAATAATTATTATGGTTGTAGCATATTTATAATAACATATAATTATATATAAGATACTAGATTTATTATTTTATAATGGAAACAACAAATAAAAAGGAAGTGGAAGAAGAAAATAACTCGAAAGAGGGTGGTGAAATTATTACCTCTTCTTCGGGTTCTTCCTTTAGATTTGATCAAAATGGCTCCTTAGGTTGGATTTCTTACTAAATTAAGGCCTATAAAATGAATTTAGTGATGTTGGAAGGATATTTGGGCAGTTTTTGTATGAGAATAATGCTTGATAAGTGTTACAAATTGGTAGGAAGTGAGGTATTTTTATAAGGGAGAAGAGGGGCTCTTTAGGAAAGTTTGAAATAATTATTTTATTATGACCTCATATTTGGTTTAAAAAGGTCAACTATTCATTAATAACAAATTTAAGATGACTCATAGTCGAAATAAAATAATTCAATAAGAATTTAACAGGTTTTCTATATTTTTTTAATATTTATAATCTTATTTATTTAAATCATTTATTAATGAGGTAAATATCACCTCATTATTGTGTCATAAATAAGTTAGTGTCATTTTATTTCTCAATTTTATCCCTAACGCTTAATATATGACCATACATCATGCCCTCGAGAACCAATGAATCAATAATCTCACCCTCAAACATCCATTAATCAGTAACCTCACCCTTGGACTCATGAAACCCATCTTCTCACCCTAAGGTTCCAAATAAAAATGTATCTCACCCTCTGGCATCATATATTTGTGCACAGGTCTTAGTATCAATCACCATCAGACCTCATGGGATTAGTGGGAGTTATAAGGAAGAGTAAATCTGTACAATCTAGGGGATTCCAATTAATATAGATCACATTGATGGTGTTTCAAGGTGATCACAAAGGGTTAAAATACTAGAGAAACAAAACAAACCATACGGAGTATTTTTAGACTACTTATCTCTTGCAACGAAGAATAACTCCAAGGATGAAGAATATGGAATAGTAAACTACAGAATGATCCTCAATATATTGTGATTGGAAAAACCATTGATGTTTGAATGAAGGGGATCCAAGAGTGGAATATGAATAAAACACCAAAAGTTAGAACAACATTCCAATTCAAGTTTCCCATATTGAAGAATGGATCAAAGATCCAAAGAAAATTGTTGTAGAAGACAAACAAACCTTAGAGAACCCCTATCAATTGAAAATTAGATTTAGGGTCAAAATACGGGTTATTTAGAACTTAAACGTGGGGAATAGTGGGATAAAATACAATTATACCCCTCATTATCCCAGCCCTAGTCGACACCATTGAATATCCATGAGCAGTCATAGGTTACCTGTCGTGTCATCTAGAGCCACTACTCGGTTGGGGACCCCACCAGCTATCCAGAAGAATTCCTATATCATTTCCAATATGTTTTCCACCAACCCATTATCTCATGTACTAAAATTACTAGAAATTGTCTTTACAGTATCTCTAATGTTGCATTCTACTACTAGCCGACTTCCATCAACCCCGTCTACACCTCCAAAACATTTATTTAGAGTCAATAATGGATCAACTATAGAAATTTAAATGGTTCAAAACTGCTAAAAGAAGGTATGTACCAAGTGAAAAAGGTAATATATTATAATTATACAAGTAAATAGTTAACGAAATTTTAATATTCAGGAATTAAAAAAGCATTCGTGATGAGTTTGAGTCAAGGTATGGTATTTCTAGTCAAAATTTATTTTCTTTGAAACTTAACCTATTTTCCCCACAAGTTTTCTTTCTTCACTTTATAAACTACATTTTGGGTGTATTTAACCTTTTCATCTAAAAAATAAATTGTTTGTAAATAAATTCAAAGTTATTTTCTTTAATATTTTAGTGGTTTAGAAGTTATCAAGTCTTATGGGATTTCCTTTAAAAACGACTTAAGCATTTTTAGGTTTTTTTTCAATCTATTTTATTCTATTACAAGTTTTGTTTTCAATTTTTTCTATATAAGATATTTTTTTACTGATAAATGGTTTATAAAATAATTTTTTACAACTTTTGAAATTGATTACAATGTTTAAAAAGAATATTCTTGTTATTTTCTAAATGTAGTACTATTTCTGAAGGTGTGAAAGGAATCATTGTTTTAACTTTTGCAGCAGGAAAAAAATTCCCACTATCATGATTTCTCATTTAATTTAACCTTAATTTACAAGTTTCCAGGTTTATTTTCAAATTAAATCATTTTACCATTATTTTGGGAATTTTTTAATTTCATTTTTTTAAATAAATAGATATTTATCCTTTTATATGAAGATTTAAAATTCCTTTATATTTGGGTTCATAAAATGTTTTAAAATAATTATGGTGAAAAGGTGGGATATTAAACAAAATTATCCATGACATGGTTCTTTTAAATTATAAATGATGAGTTATCATGATATAGCTTATATGGTGAGTGATTCTAATGTAGCTTATACGACGGGTGATCCTTACATAACTCTCATTGAATTGGGTAAAGTTTCTTATATTCAAATTCAAGGAGGGAGTTAATTAAGGAATTTTCTTCGATGGATTTAATGGGATCAAGTTATTACTAATACTAGTAAACATGAGTGAAAAAAATAATCATGTATGAAACATATGAGTGTCACTATTTTCTTGATATGTTTTTTTAATGGTTTTATTTGAGTAATGGATAGCTTTATAATGTGTATATGTTTTATTTATGTGTTCAGAGATTTATTGTGTAAAAGGTTAATATTTTAGGGGTTTTCATGTTTTACACATCACTAATGGATATCATTCTTTTATATCCATTATAAAAATGTTTTTCACATACAAATATTTCAAATGTTTTTCATAGGTCATAAGGTTTATTTGGAACTAATATACGCTCTAGATCAAAATAAAGGAAATTATCCTTGAATGAAGCAAGTGTGTCATGAGTGAAAACTAAAATATGAACTTATGAATATTTTTTTGTGAAAACAATTGACAATGTGTGTTTATGTTGTTTAGAAACCCATACTTTTAACACATATATACTATATCTTATTAAATGAATATTCATTATAGGAAAAACTTTTTCCATTACAGAATCATGTAGGTATAGTATATTTGGAAGCATACACACGTAAATAAATGATTTATAATGGTCTCCCACTAATCTCTTCAAAACAAGCATACTCATACTTAATACCTTTTTTCATAACCTGGGGAAAGAAAACATAAGAAAGGGTGAGCTCAAGTGCTCAGAAAGGGTAAATAAGTGAGATATTAATGATCACATGAACATAATGGAATCATAAAAAGATAATAACAATTTAAAATCATAACCTTCATAGAAAAGATCATAATCTTGATTCATAGAATAAATCTAGTAGTTCATAAAATATGAATCATAAAATAATTGAAGATCAAGATCCCTGATAGAAAGACATTTCCATAAGATATGGAATTTTGGAACACAAATTAGCGTAAAAAATCATTTTCATAGTAATAATGTCTCATTTCCTAGGATATCATAGTGGAATGGGTTCACTCCCCAAACCATTATAGTTGTCAAGGTCCACTCCTATTATATCATAGTCGATAGAGTCCATTACTGAACTTGGTTTACTACCTATTTAATTTATATTTATCTCATGAGATATCAATCATTACTCAATGCATTAGAGGGATATATAATCTAGTCCCACCGATCCTCTGTTATAATTTAAACTCCATGCCTGGTTTTAATGTAACTGTCATCCTTGGTTATGACATAAACACCATCATAGGTTACAATAGAACCACCATACTTTCTTATAAAATAGCCACCATACCAGGTTATAATGTAGAAACTATCACATAATGACAACCACACATATGTGTTCCATAATATCATAAATCATTCATTATATCATTACATCATAAACCATTCATATAAAATGGGTTTCATAAACATTTCATCTATTCATCATTACGTCACATAAGGAAATAATTAAGTTTTAGGAAACTTATCATCAACATAAACATTAACAACTTATAGAAATATTAATAATTATATCAATAGATCATATACCCAGTGAATCATAATTAAATTCAAGGGATGTTATCATATATGAAAATTACGTCAAAATATCACCAAAATATTTTTTAAGAAAAATAAACATTCAATTTTGAACATATATTTTATAACAAATATATTTCTAAATAAAAAAATAGTTGAAAATATCCTTTGAAAATTTTAAATCAATATTAAAAAATCTGTTTTGCATGATGGTGTTAAATTATATTCACACTGTATAAGTTAAATGAAAACATTCCTTTCATATTATCAGTAAAAATTTAAAAAAAACCTCTTTCATAAAATGAAATGAAGAAAAATTTTAAAAAAATTAAAATTATATCATGGTTAAAAATTTATTTAAAAAATCATAGGATAACAGAAAAAATATCACTACAAACATTTTTTAGAAACATCTATATGGAATAAAAAGGCCTTTTGAGTAAATAGTAAAAACATAATCATTTTTCCTTAAAATCCTTATTTCAATCTTTTGAGTAATTAAAGTGAGATAAATGAAAAAAACGTTAATTATTTGTAATTAAACTTAGGATAATAAAAATTAAATTGATTTATCAAAAAAGTATCATTTAATTTCCTTAATTTAAATTCAAGAAAAAACAACCCCGATTAAAATTGGATTGAAACATAAATCCCGTATCGCTTTGGTATCTATTGAATCGTAAGACACATGAAAGAAATCGCCTTAGATGGATATGTAAATCCAAATAAATTTTAAAAAAATTATCATAATACATATTCATGGGTAATATATGAACCACACAAAATACACAAGTGGTGAATGTGGCATGTGTCCCATGAAAATAAATGTGACATTAAAATCCATTAACTCAGGTTTGACATCCTTCATACACATTGGAAACTAAATTAAAGTAAATATAGATTTATAATATATATAAATATATATTAAATAACTATAATATTATATATAATAACCTATATGATTTAGTTATAACCTATTATCATCCATTAGTTAAGAATTATTTATTAAATCACTATCCCTGGTGATATGTGATTCATTTATCATGTATTTTTTGGTTCTATAGTTTTGGTAATTATACTATTGTCATGGTTAAATATTCTCCAAAATTTTAATAATGTTTTAATAGTTATATATATTCATTATATTAATATTTATAGTCATCCATAAAATTTAGAGATAGACAAATGAATTGCATCGAACACCGAGATGGTAGGTCGTATGTATGCATGAACACTCTCTTAATTTTTAGATTAAAGGAATGAAAGAAATGAAAATAATAGATAAAATTTAAATAATCACTATCACGTCATATATATCATATATTTTCGTTAAATACTTCCTTATTAGCATTCAAGTAGAGAACAAATGAAATGACAATCACATCAGTTTAAGCTTGTGGTGGTTTAAACATACGCATGAGCAATGTTATCAATTTCTAATGGTTTATCTAGTAAAAAGGTTGTTATTATATTATAATTTAATAGTTTAAATTATTTCATAATTACCACACATAACATTAAATCTATCAATATATCCATCGATAAAATATGGTGATGAGAAATGGATTGTATTTCTAAGTGGAAATGATAAGTCGTACCTATGAACAAGTCATACTCTCACTTCTCTTTTGATGGAAAGAGGGTGAATAAAGGAGTTTTTTTATCACAATATAATTTTCATATATTTTCTACACTTAACTGTTTATTTTATGAAAAGTATAATAGATTCAGATTAGGTAAAAGAATAATTGGAAAAATTGATCGATTAAGGCGATTACGTATTCTTCGAAACAACTCCTTTATATATCCTCTTGAGGGCCATAGGGATGGTTTCATGGGAATACAAGAACCTATATAAGGTGTAAAATTAATATTATAAGTTATTTTTTTAGTTTATCTTGGAGTTATTATGCTCAAAGTGGTGTAAAAATGATAAATTAAAGATGACCCTTTATAATTAAAGAGTGGGGTACTTTCAGAATTTCATAAAATATTAAAATGTAATAAGGTCACTAACAATTACATATTCTTGAAAACATAAATGGATTTAAATATATATTTTTTTAGGGGGTTAAAAGCACTTCAAATAATGAGTTTTATATAGGTTTAAGTGGTTTTTAAACCATATCTTTTACTTTAAAACCTTAGTTAACATATTTTAGCATTGACTGTGGTAACATCCTTTTCAATATTAAATGGTTATAATTCTTTATATTAGTTGAAAACTGGTCATAAATGGAAAAAATAATGAACTTTTAGACCATATATTATCCAAATTATCCTCTTTAATAATTTTATGGTATTGAAATAATTAAATAAAATATTATTTTCATAAATAATCATTAATATCAAATTGGACAGTGCTTATTTAATATGACTTAAAGGACATAGAAAAAGTTTGAATAAGATTACAATCATTTTAAATGTCACTATAATGTTTTTTAAATCTAAAAAATTTATTTAACACACTCAAATTATTTTAATTTCATTATTTTTAAAATCATTTATTTTAGTTTTCTATTAATTAAATTAATATTGTAATAGTGTTTTATAAGAACCTCAGGGAATTATATATTTTATAAAAAATATAAATAAATTCATATAATAAAAATAATTTATTACGATCAAAATATAAATCTGTATTCATTCATAAAATTATTTTTCCTCTATGTTTTCATATAATATATAACTAGAACTATGAGAGTGATATTTTGTAATTTTCATTACTATAAAAGTTATATAGGCCATTTTCCTGGAAAATAACCATTAAAAATATAAATTTTTAGACTCATGTTATAATTTTTCAATTTTTATTCACACTAGAAGAATTATGATGAAAACTTATGGCCTTATCTCTTATTTATAACAAACATTAACCAGATTTACCCTTTACAGAGGTGATAAATTTAATCATGGTAACTATTCATATTGACCACAAAATAGAAATGGAATGTTTTTTAAATTTTAAAATCATAATTTAAAATATATAATATATTTTATCAAATTTATTAACTATTATTTTGGGAAAATAGTTTTAAAATAATCTGAAAAATACGGCAAAAACTGCTTTTTAGGAAAAATATATTTTTAAGAATAAAACAAGTTTCCTTCTTACTTCATTCCTATATATATATATATTAAATTAATGTAAAAAAATTGATTAAATATATTCTATAAAATTTCCATTAAAATATTTCACCAATAGTGATCAATTTAATTTATTATTATAAAAACACAGTGAGCGTAAAAAGTAGTTTTTCAATAAAATACCTTTTTACTTATGAAAATGTTTCCAAACTAAATTCAAACATAAAATAGATTAAAATAAACATAATATGATTATTTAATATCTATAAGAAGTAATTTTATTTTTCATTTATTTTAAAAAAAATAAATTTTCATTCCAATAAAAAATTCGTTTTAAATAAAAATCTGTATTATTTACTATTCACTGGAAAATCAATCTATTTAAAAACATTCTAAAAAATTAATCATAAGATAATTTTGAAATTATTATTTCAAAATTTTATTTAATTTTCTGAAATAAATTTTTTTAAATGTTTCAAAAATTAAAAATAATATTTTTTTCAAGAAAACAATAAAAATCAGTTTTAATGAAAATCTGATTTTTAAGCATAATATAACTTTTGAGAAAAGTTGAATGCTTATATAATAAGAATTAATCAATATATTTATATTGAGTAACATATATATAAATATATATATCATAAATTATTTAATCATATTCATACACACCAATTTAAGGGATATGTTATAATGGTCATATATATATAATAATACTTCATGATTTGATTAAGATTGGTGTTGTGTGTCATCTACATTGTTGAAAATAATATGTTTTTCTCTAAAACATTGGGTAATTATAGTTACCTAGGTAATTTAATGGTTTTCCCAATTCTTTAAAAATGTAAACTAAAAAATATAATAGGAATGTAAGAATGTACCACCCTTTTTATTAAACTCATAATTATGGGTTTCCAGTGATTTGGGGTGTTGTAGTTGGTATCATATCTAGTTTTTAGCTTACATTAGAGGATATGATATTTCTAAGAGATTTTTAAAACTATAATGGTTAATATTTTGGATAGGGATCATAAGTAATATATATTCTATAACCTTAAATTATAGTATTCTAAGATAAATTATGGTTATTTTGGGAATAATTAATCAAGTATAAAAGGACTACAATTAAGGAATCCTAGGTTAATCTTTTGGTGAATCAAAAATATCCAACACTAAAGGATGGATGTTATATAGTAAAAAATCTAAATTAAAGGATAATATAAATTATTTACTTTTTCACTCTATTTCTTTTTATAAACTTATGTGTTATTGATTAATAATTTTCATTCATCGATATAAAAGAACTTAGTCATGATTGATTGGGAGTTATAAAAATGAAACCCCATTTCTCTTCTAGAGTATTAACTCACAATAATTAGTAAAAATTATTTCAAATGTGATTTATACACATTCTCTATTATTTTACATAACTGTTTTAAATATTTAATGTATCCAAATACTTTTATATAATTCGATATCATGATGGAACATGGGATACATTTGAACATGTTTTGAAAAGAAAAATATCATATAATTTTCATTTTTAGAAAATAAAATAACGTACATTATCAAGTTTATACAACAGATAAATCAAAAAAAAAGATTTGTGACCCTCTACTCGGTTACAAAGGAGGTTCACCTTATAGTATCATTTGTATTTATCTTGTTATCGGGGTTTTTTTATTTTTATAAGTACCAAAACTTATTTAAAAAATTCAAGTCAAGACATTTCATAATGTATTATGGGAAAAGAATAGGTATGATGTCTTAAACTTATATATTAAAAACATAGGACTCTTTATAAATTTAAATCCCTTTCAATGTCCAATTTAATGAATATGTAATTATTGTGCATGGATAAACTAATAATAAGAACTTAGAATGGTTTGAGGCATTATAAAAATGTATGGACTCGACATAGTAGTTCACAGGCCATCCATATTTTAAATTCGGATTTGAATGGATAGTGGTATATATTCAAAGTTAGGATTTGTTTATGTTTCAAGTAGGAAACATGAAAAATTTAGATTCATGAATTTTAAGAAAATATTCATATTTTTTATTGTGATAGGGATGTATAAAATATAATATGGAAAAACTTGGAAAATGGATTATGAAGAATTTTAGTTAACTGAAAGTGTCTACGTATAGTGTTTCAAGAGCTTTAAAGTAGTAGTATTTTATTAAAGTGCTTATAAATTAAAGGTTGATCATAAGTTTAAATGAAATATTACCTTTAGGTTTTATGTTATGGGAGTAATCTGGGATACATTTATTGAGTTTTCATAAATGTTATAGGTACATGTATCCCATATATTAAACTTATGAAGTCATGAAAACATTATTTAGGAAATAATGATTTTATATTTTCACAAATTAAATTTTATTTTATTTTCAACATTTATAGTTAATATGATCTTTAATGTTAAGGTAATTAGGGTTATTTGTGATAAAAGTGTTATTATAATTTTGGAAAAAAATTAATTTTATAGATTACCGTGGGATCAAAATGTCATTTTGTGACTCATTGGTTAAAGTTATTCTATAAAATGTTCTCTATCATAGGACCATTAGTTGATTAACGTAAATAGAAATATTTTTTGGATAATATAGGAGTTTATTTATAAAATAAAGTTTGAATTATATTTTAGAATCATATATGATTTTATTGTGTCTTTATAATGATTCAGGTTATTGATGGAAAATATTAATATATATTGGAGATAATATGATTTATGCATATAGATTTTTGGTATAAGGATTTAAAAGTGATTAATTTCATTTGGAGATAATTTTTAACTTAGTAATGGAAAAATATGTGATCAAATTATTCTAATTCTTGGGTTTCAATCATTGTTCTGTATATTTTGAATAGTTTTATGGTTAGATACTTATGGAATGATTTAAGATGAACTCTGGTGGTTATTATTGATGCATTGTAATTTAATATAACATTTCCTAGTATATAGGTTTATATATATTTCACATTATATTATCTTATTCTATCTATTATTGTTTTGATTAATTTATAAATACAGGAGTAATAACTAGTTATCCTTTTGTAGATATTATGTTTTGTTAAAAGTTAATTTTAGTGCTTCTTGCATGAAAATAAATCAACTTGAATATGAAATTCATCGTGTTATACATTTAATGTAAGTGTATAAAACATCTTGAATCACAAAAAAGGATTAAATATTCTTTTGGATTTGAATTAAATAAAGTATATTTCCTCGTGTTCCATATCTTGATAGTAAAATAATCCCTCAACTCTAAAAAAATGGCCATAAACTAATAATTTTTTTGTATTAACTTAATTTATTATAAATAGTAGGTGTTTATTATACCCTATATATGTATTGTTTTTTGGTCCTTAACATTATCATGACCATGTTTTTATCACCCTCTATTATTCCCTGGATATTATTTTTCAACTTCTTGTCTATTTTTTCAATTCAAACCAATGCTCTCCTTGTCTGGGAACTCAATTGCATGTCATTTTAGGTGAACTTCATATTTACCTTTTCTTCTTTTCAAAATAATATTTTATTATACCTTTTTATGGGGTGGGTTTTAAATAAAGGTATTTTAAAATATTAAAATGGTCTTTTCTTTCATGATAGTGTGTTTTATTTTCTACTACACATAATTGATTATTTTTAAATGTTTTAAAAAAAATTATATGATATGTGATAAAATTTCAAGCATTTAACTTATTTTAGGGGGGATAATGTTACACCATAAATTTTTCGAAAAATAACATTATGTTCGACAAATTTCTTAGTACACTACACGGTGCTTTATACGAATTACGATATACTGTAAAAATATTATTATTTAAATATACCACTAAAAAAATCCATTTAATTGAAGGTATGAATACGAATTAAAATATTATATAAAATATTTATAATGTTGTTACATAACAAAAATTTATTTATTAACTCATAATAAATAGGTACTCAATATTCAGTAAAGTCATTTTATGCTTCAAAAATGGTTTAAATTTTTTATGTGAGTTAATATTATAATAATTTATGACAATTTTATAAATATTAATTTATAAAAATATTATCATTTTCAAAATCATAATTTCAAAATTATCTTATGCTTAAATGTTTTTATTTTTCTAAAAATATGGATTTTTCAGAGAAAACTGAAAAAAAATAATTTTATAAAAAATTAGATTTTCTTTCAAGTATTTAAAAAGTAAAATTTTTTCTAAATTGGTTTTAAAACTAAATTAATTTATTTTTATTATTTAAATTTTAAATAATTTTATTTGAATCAACGTTTTTCTTAATTTTGGTATAAAAACATTTTTATAGTCAAAAGGCATTTTTTAATAAATCTGTTTTTTATTTTGTTTTTTATATTTATATTTAATTAATTTTGAACATTTAATCTTGAAGAATGTTTTTCATGTATAGAATAACTATTTTAAAAAATTCAAATATATAAAATTATTTTTTTCATTATTTACAGTAACATTGGAAAAAAAATATAGTTACCAAGGTAAAAGTTAAACAGGGATAAAAGGGTTAAAATTAAAATCCTAAGGTTTAAAATGAAATAAAAACTTTTCCAAATTTTAGTTTTTAGTAAAATTTAGACCCTATAAATTCCATTATTCATAAATTTTATTTTTTGGGCTAATTATCTTAGGTAATAATTTAATATATTTTAATATTTTGAGAAATTCCATGTTGGCCATATCCCTCACTTATAAAAGGCATCGAATCTCCTCTATTATCTACCATTAAAGAGCCTATTATGTCATCTAAAACCCACCCAGATGCATTCCTAACATCCTAACACATGTTATATAAGTGATATATAGATCTTAATACCATCCTAATAGGTATTTGGTAATAAACCAAAGTAGGTTGTTCGAAGAATATAAATAGTTGATAACTAATAGTTTTTCTTATTTCTTATTTTACCCCATTGAAAACTATCTTTACCATTATCATATAATAACATAATTATATACCATATAATAAAATTTTATTATGGTTTTTTATAATAATTTTTCATCTACTTATCTTTATAATGGAAAATAAAAACATCGGTCATGCGTACGTGCAGATTACCACCTCACAAGATAATGAATTTAATTTTCCATCACCGCCTATTATGGATTGTCACAATGATGTAAAAAACGAAATATTATAATATATATGATATAAATTTAGTTATTTAATGGTAATAAAATATTCTAATTCTTTATTTATCATCCAATGAAGAATAAATATTTCACTCAAGTGTACATGTAAATTACTGCCATGTAAACTGATGTATTTTATTTCTCTTCACCGACTCACTTGGTAGGTGTACATAAACGGATTTATTGAAATAATATGAAATTTATGAAAAAACAATAATTATAGAAATATAAAATTATACTTACCTTATTTCCCTCATTTTTATTGAAAAAGGGAACATTACTTATGCGTATATACAGAATATTGTCTCCATGGTGTAACATAGTTCATTTTTAATAATCATTTTAAATGGTAGATTATAAAAGTATAATTAAGTTATAAAATGAGTATTAAAACAATATTAATATTATTTAAATGATATAGTCATGATTTATTTGACCATGGTCAACATACCGAATACATTTTGGATATTTGAGCTGAATATCTTCAAAATGTCTGATGTGATCTTAATCGATTAAGTAATTGAATATGACATGGGTAAAAGTTAAATAAAATTAATTATAAACATTAAAATATTATTATAAAGTTTAATGATAATAAAAAAATATATTAATTAATTTAAATACATTATGTGATGATTCGAACTTGAATTAAGGGAAATCTACTATCAATTCCCTTTGTTTAAGACTTAATCTATTTTCACATTATGTTTTATTTTTTGTGGGGAAAAAATCATTATTGATGTATTTAACCATTATTATATAAAAAATAATTTTATTATAAATAAATTCAAATTTATTTCCTTCCATTTTTCATTGCTTCAAAATTTATCAATTAATAAGTGATTTTTTAATAAATAATTTAAAAAAATTATGTTTCCCTTCAGACTCTTTATTACATAAACATATTTTTTATAAATGTATACTTTGAAATATATTATTTACTAATAAATATTACATACTATAATTTTTCTAACTTTTATTATATATACTAGGTTTAAAGAAGAATATTTGTTTCATTATCAGAGCACAGTTCTTTTAACGAATGATTCATTGGATTCATTGCTTTAACTTTTACGGTAAGAAAAAAAACCCACCATCCAGAATATTCATTTCTTTAAATATTCCCTTACAAGTTTCCATGGTTATTTCCAAATACAACCATTTACCTAAAAGTTTGTAAATTTTTCATTTTAATTATTATGTTAAAATAAAGAGATAATTTTAATTTTATATGAAGATTGAAAATGTGTTTTCTTGAGGGTTCAAAAGAGTTTTTCTTGGGATTTATTCTGAAATAGTTAATGGTTAAAAAACATTTATCCAAAATATAAATATTTATCATTATAGATAATTATGGGTGAGCCTTACATGTCCTATACGATGTGTAAAATTGATATAGCTTATACGATGGTTGATCTCAATATAGCTCTAGAATGTTTTGGGAAATATTAATTGTCCTCAAAGGAAATAATTATAGAGTTAAATAGTGAGTTTTATCTTATTAGTTTTAATAATATGTAGTTATTTCTAACACTATTGAACACAACTTATGATTATAATGATCTAAGAATCCTACAGGGGTCTGGATTATCTTGTTATAGGGTTTTAAGTGTTTTCTTTGAGTAAAGTGGGATTTTATAATTTGGGTATGTTTAATTTATGTGTTTATATACCTATTGTGAAAATGTTAAATATTTGATGGTTTTTCATGTTTCTCACTGGACTAATGGATTTATTTAATTTTATATTACGTTATGTGATTTTGTGATCATCCCATGTTTAATAAATGTTTCTCATAGGGCCCAAAGAAAGTGAAACCCTTATTATTAAACACATAATTAGGGATTGTATAATATATGGGGTTTTATAATTGGTATCATAGTATGGGTTTATAAAACATTAAATGGTAGGATGTCACTAAAATATTTGAAAAAAAATTGGATTAATATTTTGGTTTTGTATCATAATTAAGAAGTCCTATATAAGATTAATATTATGTATTCTTGATGAATTATGATTATATTTTGAGTAGGTCAAGAAGTATAAAAGAATAAAACTAAAGGAAACCTATGATAAACTGATGGTTGATTAAAATTATCATATACTAATGTAAGGGTGAAATAGTGTGTTGCATTCATATGATAAACTGGTAAAATTTATTTAGTTTTTCACTATGATTTACTTAAAAAATTATGGGTTATTGGCTCACAAATTTATTTCATCTGGGTAAAAAAAATTCTCTAATATGGATGGGTAGAAATAAAATAGAAACCATTTTTCTCTTCTAGATAATTCACTTACAGTAATATTTATTAAATCTTGCTCATGTGATTTAGATAAATTCCCCCGTATTAAACTTACATATTAAACACTTTATAATATCTATCAATCCCATTCTATATTTTGATATCACAAAGAAACTTGGTATATATTTGACTATGATTTTTAAACACAATTATCGTATCGTATCCTTATTGTAAAATACCATAAGGGGGAATATCAATTTTTTATAATGGATGAATCAAAAACTAAATTTCCAACCCTCTACTCAGCTAAGGAGAGTAACATTTATGCAGAATATGTCCTTGTTATATTATTTAATGTTTTACACTTTTATAAACACCAACTATTATTTGAAAAATCAAGTCTAACGATATCCTAATTCATTATGGGAAACATGTTTGAGAAGATATATGAAAGTTATAAATTCAAAACATGGTATTTTCTTCAAATTTAAATATTTATCAATTTCCATTTCAAAAAATATGTAATGATTGTATATTGATAAAGTAATAAGAGGGACTAGTAAGGGTTTTGAGGCATTATAACAATGCATGCACTCTATCTGGTATATCATAGGACATCCATCTTCAGAATTGTGATTGGAATAAATAGTGATATTTATTCAAAGGTAAGATTAATCTATGTTGAATAAATGAATCATTAGTGATTAATATTAATTAATTTTAGGATATGCTTCATATTTTTTTATTATTGGAAGTATATATAAATAAATAAGATGTATAATATTTGACAATCTATTATAAAGAATGTTGAATGATTTAAATTGTCTATAAAGAGGGTTTCAAGAGTTATAATGGGATGGTAGGTTATTTAAGGGTTCATAAATTTAATCCTAATAAAAATTTTAACGGAATTATAAAAAAAATTATTTTTATGTGATGTGATTACATTGGGATACATTTATTATGTTTTCCAAAAAAATTGAGGTATATGTAACCCCTATGTTTGACTTGAGATGTAGTGAGAATGTTATCTATGGGATAATGGTTTTATATTTTATATAATTTACATAAAAGGTTATTAAAACTTTTATATTCAATATGATCATTTATTTTTAGGTAACTAGGGTTATTTTTAATGAATATTTTGTTACATTTTTGGAACATTGGATTACTCATATATATACTCATGGGATTCAAATTTTATTTGGTTACTATGGGATTGAATTTATTCTTAAATAAGTTCACTATATTGTGAACATTATATGATTAAGATAAATGAAAATACTTTTCAAAAATATGGGAGTTTATTTCTTTAATAAATGATGAATTATCTTTTGAAATCATATAGGACTAGAAAAAAGATTGGAATATTTTAGATATTATATGATTAGGGAATATAAAATTTTGGTATACAGATTTATGAGTGATTGAAAATACTTGTAAATAATTGTAAATTTGATCATGAAGGAATATAAGATCAAGTAATTTTCAGACAAGGGTTTAAATATTTTTAGAAATATTTTTAAGAGTTTTAATTTTAGATATTTATGGAATGATTTGAGGTGAACTTTGGGTGTTATTATAAATTCATCAAAGATTAATGTAATATTTATAAATTTGTAGGTTTATAAATTTTGGAAATTTTCTTATCATATAATAATAAACTTTGATTTTATTAATGTATAAATAAATGGGCATTAACTTTTTATCCTTTGGTGTATATTTTATTCCATTAAAATTAAATTTTAATGCTTTATGCGTGAAAAATAATCCATCTTTATTGTTAATTTCATTGAGTAAGATATGAGATAGAAGTGGAAAAAATAATTAATCACAACTAAAGGATGAAAATTTATTTTGGAATACAATGAAATCAATTAAGTATATTTTATAATTTTCTCTATCTTGATAGTAAAATAATCTTTTAACTCTAGCAAAATTGTCTTGGAGTAAAAATTTTATCATATTACCTTCACTTGTAATGAATCGGGGGGTCTTCAGTATCGCCTACTAATAGTTGGTTTTTTTCATTAAATCCATCATGACCATGTTCTCTATCACTCTATATTATTCCTTGAATTTTATTTGTCTCCTTTATATCAATATTTTCTGTTACAGCTAATGTTCTCAAAATATGGGAACCTGATTGTGTGTTATTAACGGTGAAATCGATATTTCCATTTTATTATTTTTAAAATATATTTTTACTATAACATTTTATGAGATGTTTTTTAAATAATGGTATTTTTAAATTTTAAAAATGACTTTTCTTTATGATTTTATATTTTATTTTAAACTCTTTATAATTGATTTTCTTAATTTTTTAAACCGTTTTAATATTTAACAAGATCAAACTTCAAGGTTGAAATTTTTAAAAAATGAAATTTTTCTGAATATTTCATTGATAATAAGTGGTCTCATTTCATTACATTGTGTTAAATATTATTATTTATAAAATATTTGGTATTAAATCATTCATTTGAAAATTTGAAGAAAATTCCAATTTTACCCTTTAAAGTGCACTATTATATTTTGGCCATAAATATTTTTATATGTTTTATTTGAACTTAAAATTTTGTAAAAAAATGTTCCCCACTCAATGGGATAAAACTTTTATTTAAGAAATTTGAGAAAGATCGTGCATTTGAGTGGAGTAAATGGGCCATGAAGTCAACTATGGATTACACTTGCAAGATTTGACATTCATTCACTATTTTTAGTTGTATCCTCTTCATTCGTTCTTGGATTGGGCCCAAATTTGGATAAGACCTTGAGAAACCATTTTTTCACAAATCAACCTTCTGTAAGGACAACAGGTTCAAGCATTTTTGTGGTAAAAAATGCAGTGAAATTTGGATTAAATTATTTGGCATAATTTCCCCCTAGACACTTGAAACCTCAGAAAAGCTTTCCTCCCATCAACTCTATAAATTGGGGTTTTCTACATTGGAAGGGTTGGGATGTGCCTTAGAGGACTGGGAGCAGGGAATAAATGGTACCATTCCATTTAATTTCACCATTGAGGGAGGTAATCTATAATTCTTGTATCTCCTCAAAAATGCTCTTCTCTACCTCTTGTTTTTTTTAATATTGTTGTTCTTTTAATAAACTTTTAGTTTATCTTCCATTTCTTATGTTATTTTAAATTTTATTCTTATTTTATTAACATATTTTGGGCTAGAACTCAATATTATAAACATGATTGGTTTACACCCTTTATGAACCTTTTCTATTGAAATTTGTTTTTATGATAATTACACTGCCCATGGAAGAGTAGTTTTCTTAGTAATCAATCTGCCTATTACCTTATTCATTTATATATTTTCAATAAATGGGATATTTTAATTCACATATTATGATTTATTTATTTTATTTTTAAATTAAAATAAACTAAGAATAAATTTAAAAATTAGCACAAAACATGTGAGGTCGAGTGATGTGTAAATTGTGAGAGAGGTATATTAATAAGTAATACAAAAGAACATGGGATAAATTTGAATAGTTAAACAATAATCGAAAAAACAATTCATCCTCATTTTCTAGAGTATATATGTTCCCTAATTTACCGCTGACCATAATCCAGTCATATAACATCAATCAAATAAGGGTGTTGTGATTGCATGTTTTGAAGTTATTCTAGAGTTTAATTAACTTTATCTTTGTGGTAATGTTTTTTCTTGTAGGGTTTAGAGATTAAAAAATCAGATATCATAACTAAGAAAATATTAATTTAGATGATAATGATTAATATATATGTGAACATTTATATTTAGATCGATTACGTCTTTTAAAAATATTTTCTAAAAAAATATTTTATCATTGTGTCTTATTAATCAAGTTTCATTTCAAAAATAAAAACAAAAAAAATAAAATCATATTTCAACATAATTACTCTCATTTTCTAAATGATAAGAAAACACAACCACTTAATTAGTGTTCTTATATTATATAATTTTATTTTCAAAATACCTTCAATAATTTTTTTTAATTACTGCATCTTTGAGAGATGACATTGGTTAGCCACTCTGATGCACCTAAGTACCTAAAAACCACACATCTTTTGAAATCACCCACGAAAGTTCCTTAAAAATTGGAACCATTTATTGGGATTCAAGTATTTTATTCTACTTATTAGAGGTATTTCTTACTTTAATTTTATTCTTTTTTTCTCTCCTTTCATCTTTCTTCTTTCCCCTTTCTCAATTTTGGCTTTTTTTTGTTTTTTTCTTCTTTCCTTCTTTCCTCTCTATTTTCTTCTCTATTATACCATGAATTGAAACTAATTACCATGATATTATGGTTTACTCTTATTAATTTCAATTATTTATGATAGGATCATATCCTGATTATCACATTGATCTGGACCCGGAGATTGAACGCAACCTCAGGGCTTAATCGTATAATCTCGGTATATGGGAAGTTTCAACATTTACCCAACTAGATAATTCCACCATTATGGGAACACTAATATTTTAAAAACATATTATTCAAAAATTAAATAAGAACCAATTATAGAAATCAATAATAATTAACTTAATAGAACCATTCATGAATCGACTGTATCATATTTTATCTATCAACTATATTGTATTGCATACACAAATCTTGAATCGGACTTTGAACTGAAATATGTCTTAATTCACCAGCTGCTAAAATTTCCTGGATTATCTAGTGAGGATCCAAACAAACATTTAAAGTAATTTAATTTGGATTTCTCTAACCTTGAACCAATAAATTTTTCTGAAGGTCAAATCAAATTAAGAGTATTCTCATTCTCACTAGAAGGAACTAAAAAATAATGGATGTAATACTTACAACTTGAAGATGTAATTTGTTGGAATGATTTGAAACATCATTTCATACAGACATTTTTTATAGCATCAAGGACCACAACCATTCAAAAATAGATCTCATAAATCAATAAATCCTAAGGCGATTCAATGTATGAGTACTGTGAGTGATTCAAGAAGTTGTGTGCAATCTGCCCATAACATCAGGTCAGTGAGCACATATTCATCTAGTACTTCGATGAAGGACTCACACATATTGAGAGGATCATGGTGGATTCTAAGGCTAGGTGAATTTTTCTATAAAACACCAGTATATTCTTGTTCTTTGATTGACAAGATGGCAAAAAAATACCAATAATTTGGAGGTTGAGGTATGCCACATGTCAGAGGAGTACATCAGGTAAGTCCTTATTCTCTTGAATATCATTTTATTGATACTATGTTGGAAAATTTTATTTCTATCATGAGGAATATTTATTTTACTAAAATTATGTCCTAACCCACTCTTATGAGCCCTTGTGGCATTTTCACTAAAATAGACCACCGAACCAATTGAATCCCCTTACTAAAAGAGTCATAAGATTCCACGTTAGTATTACCCAGGAGAACATATTAGAAAAAACAATAGCCACATCACCAAAATAAGTACGATTACTTTTATCCTACATATAACCAAGGTTGGAAGGATCAATCAGACATGATTTATGTCTCTGGATAACAACAAAGGCCCTATTCGCAATTATATTTCCAGTAGCATCGGCCTTACCAATAAGGTTTCCAAAAACCCAAAAGGGTATTTTAAGATAAATAATCAACAATCTGATAAGAAGGGAATTCTAAACCAAAGGTAGATTCTAACACTGTTGATATTTTGAAACAAATTGTTTTAAGCCAATATAATGAGTTGAAGAGTCAAGTTTTTGAGTTGACAGAGCAGAAGACACAAACGATCCAGATTAGCACCTCCCTCAATGAACTAGTAAGTGAGAACTCAAGAATTCTACCTTCCCAACCTAATCTAAATCCAAAGGGTATTTTTACTGCCATCATATTGAAAAGTGGGAAGAAAGAAACTGAAACATTAACACCCATCATTCCACCTAGATTCCCCTCAACTCTGAATAGTTCTTATTGAATACCACCTAATGATCATCCCAAGGAGAAAAACAATGGTAAGAAAAATATTGAAGATGTTCCTCCTAAACCTCTTCCATTTCCAAATAGAGTAATTCAATCCAAAAATATGGATGAAGTGTCAATGGAAAAAAGAGGTTTTAGACACATTTAGGCATGTTGAGATCAACATCCCACTACTTGAATCCATTAATAAAATCCCAAGGTATACCCAAATATTAAAATAAATTTCTACCAAATTAAGAGAACTCAAGTAATATGAGAGGATCAATCTTGGAAGGAATGTGTCAACACTCATTACACCAACTCAGGAAATTCCAACAAAGAGCATGGATCTAGGGACATTCACCATACCATGCATTGTAGGGGAGTTACTCCTTTTATATGCTTTATAGGATTTAGGTGCTTCCATAAATGTGATGCCTAACTTTTTATTTTTTATAATATAGGTTGGTGACATGAAGCCAACAAGATTAGTGGTATAGCTGGAAAATAGAGCTACGATATATCCAGCAGGAGTCCTTGAAGATGTACTTGTTTGGGTAAGAGACATGATATTTCCATTATATTTATATGTGATTAACATAGAGGATAATCTGGAAAATTATCAAGATCCCATTATCTTAGGTAGGACCTTCCACAAAACTAAAAAACTATCATTAATTTCCATGAGGGTACAATTTCTATGGATTTTTAGATGAATTTTTGATTTTTAATGTTATGGACTCCATGAAGTACCCCTCAGAAAACCATTCTACTTTTTTTATCTCCCATTTTAAACCACCATTGAAATCCCCATGGAATTTTATAGTTCTATTATTAAGGAGATTATGAGAATTTGTTTTAGTTTTATGTCTAATATAAATTCTAAAACTATTTCAAATGCACAAACCACTCTAATATTTGAATTTAAAATGGATTCATATTCTGATTTTGATCATGTTCACTTTGGTTATGACTTGGTTCACTACGGGAAAAAAAGGCATTTGCGACGGGGTTATTTGCCCGTCGCAAATAAGTAGCCTTTTGCGACGGGACAGCTTTCCCCGTCGCAAAAGGACCGGCGCGGTTTGCGCGCCAAATCGCGGGAAACTTATTTGCGACGGGGGAATATTCCCGTCACAAATAACCGGCGGCGGTAAAAGGTATTTGTGACGGGAATATTCCCCCGTCGCAAATAGTATGTCGGCAGGTGGTTATTTGCGACGGGTCCCGTCGCAAATAACTATTTACCCATTGACCGTAATAAATGTTGGCTAAGGTATTTGCGACGGGTACTGTCGCAAATAATACTATTTGCGACGGGATACCCGTCGCAAATGGGCCCGTCGCAAATAATCTAACCTATAAATACCCCCATCCGTTTTTTTCATTTCATTCTCATTCTCTATCTTCTCCTTCTCTCAAAATTATATTTCTAGAGTTCAGTTTTTCTCCAGTTTATTTTTTTCTCCGGAGCTGATATTAAAGTTTTGAAGAACGATCAGAGCAGATCAATTTTCAAGGTATTTATGTTCATTTTAATTTAATATTTATTTTTAATTTTTTATTAGTTTCAATTATTCTTAATTAGTTGTAATTTAATTATGTTTACATTGATTTATTACTTAATAAATTTAAATTATTAGTATTGTTCATAGTTAATGGTAATTAGGAATAATTAGTAATAATTTTTAATAATTAAGAATAAATATTAATAATTAGTAATAAATACCAATAATTAGGAATAATAAAATTATTACATTATTAGTCTATTTTATTATTAATATTAAAATAATATAATTTTTTATATATATACAATTCTCTTTTCATCTGTGTGTTTGTTGTCTTCACATGTATTGTTTGTATGTGGAGATAGAAAACGCACAGATAAAAGGAGAATTGTATATAAATTAGAAAATTATATTATTTTAATATTAATAATAAAATATATTAATAATGTTATTATTTGTAATTATTTGTAATTATTCCTAATTATTGATAATTATTCATTTAATTACTAATAATTAGGAACAATTATAAAAAATTATCAATAATTAAGAATAATTAGTAATAATTAGTAATAATTACCAATAATTAGTAATAATTAGTAATAATTATCAATAATTAGTAATAATTACCAATAATTAGTAATAATTACCAATAAGTAGTAATAATTACCAATAATTAGTAATACTTACCAATAATTTGGAATAATTACCAATAATTAACAATAATTAGTAATAATTAGTAATAATTACCAATAATTACCAATAATTAGTATTAATTAGTAATAATTACCAATAATTACCAATAATTAGTAATAATTAGTAATAATTAGGAATAATTAGTAATAATTAGGAATAATTAGTAATAATTAGGAATAATTAGTAATAATTAGTAATAATTAGTAATAATTAGTAATAATTAGTAATAATTAGTAATAATTAGTAATAATTAGTAATAATTAGTAATAATTAGTAATAAGTAGTAATAATTAGGAATAATTAGAAATAATTAGGAATAATTAGGAATAATTAGGAATAATTAGGAATAATTACCAATAATTACCAATAATTACCAATAATTACCAATAATTACCAATAATTACCAATAATTAGCAATAATTACCAAAAATTAGGAAAAAATAGGAAAAATTAGGAAAAATTAGGAAAAATTAGGAATAATTACCAATAATTAGTAATAATTAGTAATAATTAGTATTAATTACCAATAATTAGTATTAATTACCAATAATTAGTATTAATTACCAATAATTAGTATTAATTACCTATAATTAGTATTAATTACCAATAATTAGTATTAATTACCAATAATTAGTAATAATTACCAATAATTAGTAAGAATTAGGAATAATTACAAATAATTAGTAATAATTACCAATAATTAGTAATAATTAGTAATAATTACCAATAATTAGTAATAATTAGTAATAATTAACAATAATTAGTAATAATTACCAATAATTACCAATAATTAGTAATAATTAACAATACTTACCAATAATTAACAATAATTGCCAATAATTACCAATAATTGCCAATAATTACCAATAATTAGTAATAATTAACAATAATTGCCAATAATTACCAATAATTGCCAATAATTAGTAATAATTGCCAATAATTAGTAATAATTGCCAATAATTACCAATAATTGGTAATAATTACTAATAATTCCCAATAATTAGTAATAATTAATAATAAATATTAATAATTAACAATAATTAGTAATAATTATTAATAATTAGTAATAATTACTCATAATTAGTCATAATTACTAATAATTAGTAATAATTACTAATAATTAGTAATAATTACTAATAATTAGTAATAATTACTAATAATTAGTAATAATTAGTAATAATTAACAATAATTAACAATAATTACTAATAATTAGTAATAATTAGTAATAATTAGGAATAATTAGTATTAATTACCAATAATTAGTATTAATTAACAATAATTAGTAATAATTACCAATAATTAGTAATAATTACCAATAATTAGTAATAATTATTATTAATTACCAATAATTAGTATTAATTACCAATAATTAGTATTAATTACCAATAATTAGTAATAATTACCAATAATTAGTAAAAATTACCAATAATTAGTAATAATTAACAATATTTACCAATAATTACCAATAATTACCAATAATTACCAATAATTACCAATAATTAGTAATAATTACCAATAATTACCAATAATTGGTATTAATTACCAATAATTGGTAATAATTACCAATAATTGGTAATAATTACCAATAATTGGTAATAATTACCAATAATTAGTAATAATTAGTAATAATTACCAATAATTAGTAATAATTAGTAATAATTACCAATAATTAGTAACAATTAACAATAATTAGTAATAATTACCAATAATTAGTAATAATTACCAATAATTAGTAATAATTACCCATAATTAATAATAATTACCAATAATTAGTAATAATTAACAATAATTAGTAATAATTACCAATAATTAGTATTAATTACCAATAATTAGTATTAATTACCAATAATTAGTATTAATTACCAATAATTAGTAATAATTACCAATAATTAGTAATAATTACCAATAATTAGTAATAATTAGTAATAATTACCAATAATTAGTAATAATTAGTAATAATTACCAATAATTACCAATAATTAACAATACTTACCAATAATTACCAATAATTACCCATAATTAGTAATAATTACCAATAATTAGTAATAATTACCAATAATTAGTAATAATTACCAATAATTAGTAATAATTACCAATAATTAGTAATAATTACCAATAATTAGTTATAATTACCAATAATTAGTAATAATTAGCAATAATTAGTAATAATTAGCAATAATTAGTAATAATTACCAATAATTACCAATAGTTACCAATAATTACCAATAGTTACCAATATTTACCAATAGTTACCAATATTTACCAATAATTAGAAATAATTACCAATAATTAGAAATAATTACCAATAATTAGAAATAATTACCAATAATTTGGAATAATTACCAATATTTACAAATAATAACATTAGTACATTATTTGTATATTTTATTATTAATATTAAAATAATATAATTTTCTATATTATATACAATTCTCTTTTCATCTGTGTGTTTTTTGTCTCCACATGTAATATTCATATTCTTTTTCAAAATTATCAACTTACTCGCCAATGGAGAGGTGAAACTGAATGCAAATATTACATGTGGAGACAGAATGTTAAACACACAGATGAAAGGAGAATTGTATATAATATAAAAAATTATGTTATTTTAATATTAATTAATAATAAAATATACTAATAATGTAATAATGTTATTATTATATAATTAATGTTTATGACAAAATTATATTAGTATTATTAAAATAATAAAAAATCAATATAATATTAAAATTATCAATATTTGTAACATGTTTTGCTTTATTCTCAATATATTCAATCTTTACTTGAGTGTTTTTTCTAACAAATTATTCAAAACCAGTAATGCTTTTATATTTTATAGAGAAATATGGAACAACGAGGTCGTCAACAATCATTATTAGGTGACCGCATATGGATAAATCAACGTAGAAATCCAAATGGTTCTGGTTCAAATCCAGTATATGTTGAGGGTGTGGAGACTTTTTTATCATTTGCGGCATCAAATTCAGAATTTGTTTCAGAAGGCAAAATAAAAAGCCCTTGCAGAAAATGTGCATTGAGAACGTTTGACACGTTTGACAAAGTGGGATAACATCTATTGCGTTTTGGTTTTCAACCAGATTATGTTTTTTGGTATCAACACGGTGAATGCAGTTCCAGAGCAGGTGATACCAACTTGATTCCGGATCCATCCCGGTTTCAAGATTTAGTACATGATGTTTCAGGTTCATCTGTTCAACATACATAAAATCCGGCTGATATAGCTTCAAATCCTAAGTTGGCACCGTCTGAATTTTATGAGTTGTTGAAATCTGCTGAGGATGCATTATATCCTGGATGCAAGATGAGAAAATTATAAGCAGTTGAAAAATTTATGGCTATCAAATCAGATAACGGAATGTCAAACACCTGTTTTGACCAGATATTTTCTTTGCTGAAAACACTATTACCCGAAGGAAATGTTTTACCTGCAAATTACTATGATAGTAAGAGGCTGGTTCGAAATTTGGGACTTACTTGTCAGAAGATCCATGAATGTTCAAATGACTGCATTTTATATTCTGGGGAAAATGAGTCGTTGGATAGTTGTCCTACATGTGGGCAACTGAGATATAAATAAGGACAACACGGGAAGTCTGGTTTGATTCCTGTAAAACAGTTGATATATTTTCCGCTTACATCCAGACTTCAGCATTTATTCATGTCTAAGAATACAGCGACAATGATGTCATGGCATAAAGAGAATATTTCAACTGATAAAATCTTGAATCATCCAGTCGATGGTGATTCATGGAAACATTTTGATAGAGTGCATCCATCCTTTGCTTTAGAAGCTAGAAATGTTCGACTGGGCCTTTCCACTAATGGTTTCTGTCCGTTTGGATCTTATGGTAGTCAATATTCATGTTGGCCTGTTTTTTTAACTCCGTACAATTTACCTCCATGGATGTTGATGAAGGAGCCATATATCTTTTTGACTTTACTAATTCCAGGACATCCGAAGAAAAATATTGATGTTTATTTTAAGCCATTGATTGATGAATTAAATTTATTGTTGAGTACTGGTGTCAGTACATATGATGTTGCAACGAAACAGAATTTCATACTGAGAGCAGCATTGATGTGGACAATAAGTGACTTCCCGGCTTATGGGATGTTATATGGCTGGAGTACACATGGTCAGAAATCATGTCCTTACTGTATGGGAGAGAACAAAGCATTTATACTCATTCATGGAAAGAAACCTTGTTATTTTGACTGTCATCGCAGATATCTTCCAGCTGATCATCCTTTTCGCAGAAACGGATCTCATTTCAGAAAAGGAACAGTTGAAAGGGATGGACCTCCAAAAATGCTATCAGGTTCGGAGTTAAAATCAGTTGAATTTTCATTACCTCCCATCACTTTTGGTCCCACAATAAACCAACAGAAAATTTCTGGTTTTGGGAAAGAACACAATTGGATTAAACGTAGCATATTTTGGGATTTGCCATATTGGTCTGATCTGTTGGTCTGACACATGTTAGATGTCATGCATATTGAGAAGAAATGTTTTGATAATTTGTTTCATACAGTTTTGGATACGCCAGGAAAGAGCAAAGACAATGTAAATGCACGTTTAGATCTTGCCCAAATTTGCAGGCGTCCAGAATTGGAACTATTTGAGAATGTCCGAACAGAAAGGTTACTGAAACCAAAAGCAGCTTATACACTGTCTAAAGAAAACCATTTATTATTTTGTCAGTGGATTGCAGATTTGAGACTTCCAGATGGTTGTGCTTCTAATTTGGGTAGATGTGTAAAGAATGGTCATATTACTGGATTAAAAAGTCATGATTGTCATGTTATAATGGAGAGACTTCTACCCATTGGATTAAGAGGTCTGTTGAATTCTGTGATTTGGGATTCCATAACAGACATGTCTCATTTTTTTCGGGAAATTTGTGCGGCTACGGCAGATTATGATGCTCTAGGAAAACTTGAAAAAGATGTTGTTGTAATTATATGTAAACTGGAAAAAATATTTCCGTCGTCTTTCTTCGACTCAATGGAACATTTGATGTTACATTTTCCATATGAAGCCAAATGTGGAGGCCCGGTACAGTTTCGATGGATGTACCCATTTGAAAGATGCATGCAAAAATTGAAAAGAATAGTACGTAACAAAGCATCTGTTGAAGGATCTATTGCAGAAGCTTATTTGCAAGAGGAAATATCTTTTTTTTGCTCCCATTATTTTGAATCTGAGTATCCTTCAAAACACAACCGAATGGGACGGAACGAGAGGAATATTGATGAAATCGACAGTCAATTATCTATTTTCAACCAGTCAGAGGTTGGTTTTGGTGGAGTTTATGAACGCTGGATTTCATATGATGAACATCAGAGAGCTCATACGTATGTTCTGCTCAACTGTGAAGAGATGACATCAGTTGTACTGTAAGTGTTTATATCACTTATTCTGTCATTTATGTTACAGTAAATAACTTTGGTTTTTATAGGTTGTATGATAATCATATCAAGAAACAAATTCCACAAATTACAGCAGCTGCTCTCGAAGAACGTCGACTGAAAAATTTCTCTCAGTGGTTTCAAAAACTGGTAACATAAATTCTTTATCTTTTAGCAACTCATTCAATGTATAGTTTACTATATTGATAATTATTTCACAAATTTTCAGGTGTCTCGACATGCTGATAAAATTGACAAACGGCTGTGTGTATTGAGTAACCCACCTTCCAAACTTGTTAAAACTTATAATGGATATGTGGTGAATGGATTTCGATTCCACACACATTCATATGGGGAATCGAAAAAAACAATGAACAGTGGAGTTAGCTTGAGAGGATCTCATCATCGAGAAAATGAAGTTGACTTTTATGGCATACTTGATGAAATCATTGAACTCTGTTATCTTGGACAACATTAGATAACCATGTTCAAATGTCGGTGGTTGGATACAGAGAGAGGCGTGCGTGTTCATACGACTCATGGAATCATCGATATTAAATGTAAAAGTGTTCTCGCAGTAAATGAACCATTCTTATTGGATCAACAGGCATATCAAGTTTATTATGCAAAGTACTGTGCAACATCAAGAGACTTGACTGATTGGTGGAGTATAATAAAAATCAAAATTCGAGACAATCAGTTTAGTCAAAGTGAATGTGCTTTCACTGATGTGCAAAGAATTGAAGTTTTTCAAGAGAGTACTCAAAATCAATCTTTTTTACAAAGAGACATGAGTATCGATGACGACACCCCACATTTAAGAGTCAGTGATGACGATGATGTTAACGATGTCACATATGAATTTGAAATGGTAAGAGATGAAGCAACTGTAACTCGAATGGATATCGATGATGTTGAGGAGGAATATGAAGATGACATTGACATATATGAAGATGATGATGAAGATGAACACTGATAGCATTCCATGGTATTTATATACAATCATAATATGTATATATGTATATATGTATATATAATAGTAATTATCAATTATTTGCTAACATTAACATTTTCTGTTTCAGATGGACGAGGCCACATTTCGTGAGTTGGCGGATGCTGACCTAACTTTCGATGCGGATGCATTGCTGACAGATGACCCTCAGCCTGCAGGCGCTCCAGGGAGTACGTGGAGGGGGCGTGGTCTTGCACGATTGATGATTCCTGACCCCGTCCCCGAGCGATGTCCACGTCTTGGGTTTGATCCACACACAAGGAGGTGTGATAACCTGTGTGATAACCTGTGGATTTGACTAAGATTTCATTAATCTATTCACATAATAAATGTTTATTATTTTTTCAGTTTTCCGCATATAGCATTCGGACAGGGCAGCGCTATTTTGCGCAACTATTTCTCTCAGCCGTGGACCACATGGGAGCAGATTCCCATTGATGTGCAGCAGGCCATGTTCGGCCATTGGTTGGTACGTACGTAAATAAATAATTTTTATTTTGAAAATTATTTCATTTCTAACTTGATATTTTGATTTATTTGTAGGGTTTATGGTATCCGATTGAGGATACTATGCGTGACGCCATCCACGAGGCATGGGAGGTGGCCATGCGTGATCGCCTTCGTCAGTTTTTGCACAATTTAAGAAAAGCTGCAATGAAGAAAGCAGGAGTGTCAGATTTTGAGAAGTCATGTAGAGCACACCGACCAGAGTATATTTCATCCCATGTATGGGATGGATTATGTGCGCACTGGTTGAGTGGTGCCGTTCAGAGGAGATCATCGGTGGGGAGGCAGAATCAGGGGAGACAGGAGGTGACTCATCGAGCTGGGAGTCGTTCTTTCAGTACTCATAGACAGCATCTGGTATATACATTATTTATAAATATTTTATATAACTATAAATATTAACAGTTTATTTTTTATTCTTATAGGCTGTCGAGCACCCCAATATTACAGAGTACGATGTATATCGGAGGATGTATAGTGATCCTGCTACTGGGGAGCTCAGAGGTGATCGTCAGCATCACATCGTGGTCAGTATTATTTGTTTTCAAGTTTAAAAATTAACTGCATATAATATATTCACAATTTTAATTTTAAATTGCAACTATAGGAGTCATATGAGGCCGCAGCGTCACAGGCCCGGCCTGAGAGTCAGGCCGAGTCATCAGATCAGACCACTGCCCGTCAGTTTGATGAGGCGGCATGGATGCAGGCCACCCAGTATGCCTTCGAGAAGGGCCGGGTAGTTGGTATCGGCTCTCGACTGACTCCCGGAGATTATTATGGCAGTGCTGCGATGTCGGCGTCCAGCTCGAGAGGAGCTCGTGCATCTTCTTCTACTACACAGTATGAGGATCAGTTGCGATCTCAGACTGCACAGATAGAGAGTCTCCGACAGGAGCAGGAGCAGATGCGTCAGCAGTAGTTGTACGAGGAGCAGACGAGTCGGTGGCAGCAGCAGCATCAGGAGCAGATGGAGTACATGCGCCGACTCACTCATGCTTTAGGGATGGAGTTTCCTCCACCACCATCTGCAGATCCCCCACCTCCCCCCTCCTTCAGATTAGAGTTTGTATTTATGTTATAAAATTTGGGAAATCAAAATTTTTTTTTTCTATTCTTAGTTTTTGTCTCATTATAAAATATTAATAATATTATATTTTTAAATAACAATATTAATATGAATAATAATATTATTTATATTTTATAATATTAAAATATATATATATATTAAAATTATATAATATTATAATTTAATTATATTTTTTGTAATACTTGAATTATTTTAATATTTGAATGTAAAATAATTCTATTATTTTTATATTAATTAAAATAACTTATTAATATTTTTTTATTTATGAATTATAATTTTAATATTATTATATTAATTAAATCATTTATTAATATTCTATTATTTTTTATTTTTGAATTATAATTCTATTATTATTATATTAATTAAAATAATTAATTATTTTTATTTGTGAATTATAATTCTATTATTATATTAATTAAAATAATTTATTAATAATTTATTTTTTTTATTTTTTTATAGTATTTGCGACGGGATACTATGCCCGTCGCAAATACTAGTATTATTTATAGTTTTTTATTTTTTTTAAAAAATAGTTTTTGCGACGGGACCCGTCGCAAAAACTATTTATAGTATTTGCGACGGGATACTATGCTCGTCGCAAATACTAGTATTATTCATAGTTTTTTATTTTTTTTAAAAAATAGTTTTTGCGACGGTACCGTCTCAAAAACTATTTTAAAAGTTTTTTACAAAAATACGGAATACTATTTGCGACGGGGAGAATGACCGTCGCAAAAAAAGGCTTTAGCGACGGGCCCGTCGCAAATAAGTGTTGTTGCGACGCCGTTTTCAGCAACGGGCTATTTGCGACGGGATCCCGTCGCAAATGCCCCGTCGCAAATACCTGTTTTTCTAGTAGTGGTTATTGAGTATATTGATGGATTTGATGCATTATTCTCTGATTTTGATGATTTCTATTCTAGTACTTATGTTCATTGTGCTTATATTTCATTTCCATCAATATATCTATCCTTACAGCGCCCCCCCCCCCCATTGGAAATCAATCCATTTCCACTAAATCTCAAATACTCATACTTGTTGAGTGGTGAGAGATTACCTGTTATTATTCATAACAATCTCCCTTTCTAAATTAGAGAAAAACTTTAAATCCTTTTTAGGGAGAACATTAGGGAAATCGGGTGGACCTTGGACAACATATTAGGTATTATCCCATCCATTTGCATGCATAGGATTATTTTAGAGGATAGGGCTAAACTAGCTATGCATACAAAAGGATATTAAATCCAAATCTTCTAGAATTTTTTTAAAAACAAGTTGAAAAATATACTGAGGAAGGTATAATTTATCCCGTTTCATATTCCCAATGGGTGAGTACAATTCATTTTATGCCTAAGAAAAGAGGTCTTACTATTGATAGAAATGATAAAGATGAATTAGTTTTAATGAGGGTACAAAATAGTTGGCATGTGTGTATTGATTATAGGAAACTAAATCAATCCACTCGTAAAGACTACTTCCATATGCCATTTAGTGATAAAATGAATGAGAGACAATTTGGGAAAACACACTATTGTTTCATGGATAGATTTTATGGGTATTTTTAGGTTCTTATAGCTCTTTAGGATCATGAAAAGAAAACATACACTTATCCATTCAATATATTTCCTGACTAAAGGATACCATCTGAACTATATAATGCCTCAAGTACCTTACAGAGATGCATGGTGAGTATTTTGTTCTGATTTCATTGCAACCTGCATAGTGGTATTTATAGATGATTTTGGATTGTATGGATCTTCATTTGATGAATGTATCATTAGTTTGTGAAAGGTTTTGAATAATTTTATTGAAAATAACCTGGTCTTGAACTTTGAAAAGATTCATTTCATGGTAGAGAATGGCATCGTATTAAGGTATGTAGTGTCAAAACACATGATAGAGGTTGACAGATCAAAGGTAAATATTATATCTTACTTACCCAATTATTCATGTGTGTATAATGTTCGATCTTTCCTTGGGAATGTAGGATATTATCAGTGCATTTTCAATATTTCAGTAATATTTCCCTTCCTATGTCATGATTACTTCAAAAGGATTATGATTTTGTCTTTTATGGTTCTTATAGGACTTTCTTTGATGATCTAAAGAAGCATCTAACCACTCCACCAATCTTACATTCTCCATAGTGGGACATTCAATTTGAGCTAATGTGTGATGCTGAAAACATCATAGTTCAAGAATTCATATCAAAAAGGGTGGAGAGATGTTCACATCTGATTTTCCATGCTTCGAGGAAATTAGATTCAGCCTAATACAACTACACAACCATAGAAAATGAGTTTCATGACCTCATATTTTCTTTCGAAAAATTCTTTTCATATTTATTAGGCTCTAAAGTAGGTGTTTTTTCTGACCAGGCAGCCTAAGATATCTCTTGGAGAAGCCAGATGCGAAAGCCAAGCTTATCTGATGGATCCTCCTCCTTCATGAATTTGATATTGAGATAAAGGAGAAGAAATTTTCATAAAACATAGTGGTGGACCACATGAGGAAGATTACTCACACATTATAGGATGACACCTTAGACCAAGTACCACTTTAAGACACTTTCCCTGATTAGAATCTTTATTCCCACTTGGGTACTCATCCTTGGTATGTTGATTCATTTAACTACTAAGGTGTGTTCCTGATCATGTTTTTGAGTTTGTTATGCATTTCTTCCATACACATTCTTGTGGAGGACAATTTGGGCCCCAAGGAATAGCTAAGAAAGTCTTATACTCTAGACTATATTGGACTAGGATATTCCACAATTTTCATGTGTTTTGTAAGTCCAGACCATGTTTCCAAAACACTAAAAAAATTAAGGAAATACAAGATGAACCAACAAAGCATATTATTCTCTGATATTTTTTATGTTTGGTGAATTTATTTTATGGTTCCTTTGTCAAGATCTATTGGTTTTTATATATTTTGGTCCTTCTTGATTATGTCAAAAAATGGGTGGAGTCTAAGGCCACCAGGATTGATGATTCTCATGTTGTATTGGACTTTTTCAAAGTGCATGTTTTTTGGCATATTTAGAGTACCAAGGACCATCATCAGTGACCAAGAGACACACTTTTTCAATTGGAATTTGGCTTCCATACATTTGAAGTATGGGATGACACACAAAACATCAACACCAAACCATCCCCATACAAGTGGTAAATATGAGGTTTCAAATGAAAAGTTGTAACAAATATTGTAGAAAACCGTGTAGCAAAACAGGAAGTATTGGAGAAAGCATTTGTTTGCTACGCTTTGGGCTTATAGGATGGCATATAATAAACCCATTGGTATTTCCCCATTTTGGATTGTTTTTCGGAAATCTTGTCATATCCCCATGAAAGTCGAGCATCAGTATTATTGGGCTATAAAGGAATGAAACATGGACTGGGAAGAAGCTAGAATTCAAAGGATGCTGCAAATTCTACAGCTTAAGGATATTTTATTTTCATCATATGGGAACTCAAGGATCTATAAGGAAAAATCAGAAGCAATCCATCATATAATGATCAAACAAAGGAAGTTTAATATAGGAGAGCTAGTTATACACTACAGTTCCTGACTAAAGATGATGCTCAGTAAGTTTCATTCCATATGGGTGGGTCCTTATGTTGTATATAATGTGTTTCATTCTGGTGTAGTAGAGATCAAACAAGAAGACACTAGAATGAACTTTATAGTCAATGGGAAATGTTTGATGCAGTGCATTGAGGGAATACCAATCGATGTAGTTGATTTCATCACACTACATGACCCCATCATCACTTGAAAATATCAAGTTGGTCCTAACCCTTTCACTTTCATATTGTTTTTCCTATTTAAATTTATATATTCCTTGTGCACATATCATCTTATAGGTTCACATTGAGGAAAATATGATATTTTAAATGTGGGGGAGGGGATAAAAATGTGTGGTAGATACTTAATATTTTCATTTGTGTGTTTTTTGTTTGTTTTTTTTCGTTTTTTTGTAAAAAAACCAAAAAAACCAAAAAAAACAAAAAAACAGAACAAAAAGACCACAAAAATCAATAAAAACAAATCAAGTAACATGATAATTATGATATGGAATATTTGAAAAATTTATTCTTTTTAAAATTCATTGGTGGCATGATAAGAATGAATAATATTTCATTATTAAGGGTTGATTTTTATAAAAAATTCAGTCGTCAATGAAATGATTGGTTGTTACATTATAAAACCTTTTATATTATAATGCCATTATTTGTGGTATTTGATCAGGGTAAATTGTGTCATTGATTTCTCCACACAACATTTCATGCAACCATGACTTTTGAAATATCATACTCAATTTTATTTATATCCAAGTTGGGTAAAAAAGATAATCTTATATCAATGGTTGGCCCATATGTTCGTTTCTCTTCCGATTGATTTTATTATTGTATAGAAATGACCTATGTGTGTGTACCTGATATCCGACAACTTTATAACATAAAAAATAAAAATAAATTTAGTAAATTAAATCAAATATATATATTAATAATGAAATAAGTGCTTAAATT